>JAVJIF010000015.1:0-600000 GCA_038442645.1 Agave tequilana | reverse complement strand
TGATGATACCGGGAGTAATCATGACGAGGAGGGACATCTCAGCAATAATCCGCTCGAGACGGGGAGATCTAAGGGAGGCTCTTCCCTGGATGCCGAAGTCCTTAAAAGCCTGCAAGCTCAGATTTCATCCTTGGCTCAGAAGGATGAATTGAAGAAAGTGGGGGTAGTCCGCCCTTACCCACTGGAATGGGATTCGGTGCCATATCCGCCGAGGTTCAAACCACCTACGTTGTATACGTATGATGGCAAAAAAAAAAAGCTCGCCCAATCAGCACATCTATTATTTCCGGTCCCAAACCAGTAATGTTCTAAGCAACGACGCCATCATGGCTAGGTTGTTTATCGGCACCTTGAAGGGGGTGGCATTCGACTGGTTCCGAAGCCTTCCTCAGAGCTCTATCAATTCCTGGATCGATCTGGAAACTCGGTTCCTCTCTCGCTTCTATGAAGATGACACCGAAGTGACCATGGACAAGCTCCTGTCCACTGTGCAGAAGAAGGGTGAATCTGTCTGCGAATACATTGAGCGGTTCAGAAATCTATCTCTGATGTGCCCAGCAGGGATGCCTTTACCCATGCTTTTACAAACATGCAGACATAACTTCTCGGATCAAGTAGAAGTTCACATGGGGGCTGTTAAGGCCCACACTTGGAAGGAACTGGTCGAACAAGCCGAGATAGCCGAGAAATCGGCTAAGAAGTTCGAGCCATCCGTCCCCAGAAGCAGATGGGGCACGAATAGCAAAGGGCGCAGTGATCTCCCGCAGTCCTCCCAAGCTAAAGGGAAGGAAATTATGTCCGTCGAGCTGACCGGAGACATGCAGTCAAAGGCCAAGAAGAGCGGCTTCAACAATCAGGAGTCCAAGTTCCCTCCTAAACAGTACTCCTTCAGAGATGACCAAGTGGTCACGATATTCAATCTACTCCACAAAGGGAATAAGATGAAGCTGCCGGATGCTCGGCGTCCTGATGAGATAGGGCGCACGAATGATCCCAAGTACTGTCTCTACCATAGGATGGTTCATCATTCCACAGACAAGTGCTATGTCCTCAAGGACCGGATACAAGCCCTGATTGATGCCGGCGTCCTCACACTGAAGACGGAGCAGAAGAAAGTCACCGCCAATTTGGTGACTCTTGAGTTCGGCACTGCCCAGAAGGTCACAGTTCCTGACGGAACCTATCCGGCCCCTGCGCCGCGGTTGGAAGTCAGGCATTCTTCAGCCGTGACTCAACACAACAAGGGTCTCGTCCCTTTGACATTGGAGACGGGCGAAGTCATGTGGATATACCCCGATCTCGTCCAAGACATCCAACAGGGTCCAAGGCAACCCAACTCAAAAGGCAAGTCTTGCAATGTCATCTCTGTCCTACCAGATGATGGCACTATTACCTCGGCTTCCCTTAGCGATTCAGAAGAAGAGAAGCATGCCTGTATGGCGCAGGCAGATGCGCCTCAACAGACGGGCACCCGGTCTGGAAAGTCATATCAAAGGCAGTATGACAAGCCTACTGACGAGATACAACAGCAAACGACGTCAGTACCAATGCCAGCATCCACTCCAATTCCAGCCAAGGGAAAGGAAAAGCCTAAAGAGGTGCGGTTCGACCATGTGTTGAAGAAACCGCCAAGCCAAGGGCTAGACACGCCCTTCCGCTTTGATATATTGGCCCACTTGGCCAATATCCCAGCTCGTATCACAATACACGAGCTTCTTCGTCTCTCCAAAGAGACAAGAGAGGCACTCAGGGATGCGCTAGCCAACTCAGAGTCCTTTCTGACATGCGTGCCCGAGGTCCTTGGTGACGAAGTGCGGCCTCCCTGCTTAGAGTGCCATCATGCACAGTCAAAGGTGCCTGCTATTACCTTCACAGCGGAAGACATGCTGCTCAAGGACAACAAGCACGATCGACCTCTGTACTACACCGGATATATCGGTTCAACTTGCATTGAAAGAATACAAGTCGATCCGGGGTCTGCACTCAGCATCATCCCCAAAAGGCTCCTCTATTTCCTTGGCATACCGCTGTACAGGCTGTCTGCCACCACCACTACAATATACGGTTTCAATGCCGGAAGCAGTCATCCACTTGGGAAGATTCGGCTCCGTTGCAGAATCGGAAGCCTGAAGTCAGAGGTGACATGCTATGTCATCGATGCTGACACATCATACAACCTATTGCTGGGACGACCATGGATCCATGCCAACTGGATCGTTCCTTCCACTCTCCATCAATGCTTCAAGTATGTTGAGGATGATGCAACAGTGCGAACTGTCTTCGCTGAAAGGCAACCCTTCAAGGGGGTGGAAAACTACTTCACCGATGCTCTCTTATATCAAGAGGCCAGTGGAACACCTGCGGAGCCATTGCCAGACGATGATGGAAGTGGCAATGAGGCGGATTCGGAACCCGAAGCAGGCACACCAGCCATCCTAATCGGCGAACCAATTGTAGCATGCCTTGATGACCCCCTATGTAATGCGCCTCCTGAAGAGGAGGGCGAATGGATAATTAATGATAATATCTCTTTTGATTATCCTGCGAGCATCGGGTCAATTAAATCCATTATGGATGGCTCTCTCCATATGCCCATACATAAGCCAAGTGTGGCTAATAAATCTATGGAGGCTATAGAAGGGGCCACGCTGGTAGTCCCTCCGTCCAGACGAGTTCAGTCGCCGATAATCTTCGGCAGAGCCCGGTCATGGAGATGCGCAGCTACAGACTCAAGCTCAGAGTCAGACGCTCCACAGTTCTTTCATTACGCGCCATCAGCGCGCCACATTATGAAGAAGATGGGCTACAACCTGAAGCAGGGAGCGGGCCTAAACTTCGGAAAAGGAAGACGCAGCTTGATGCGTAACTCCGTCCCTAAAGGGAAACCTGCAAATTACTATGATAGTACACGCAGGGGGTTGGGGTATGTTACACCCACACCATCAACCGCATTTCAGGTCAAAGGCGAGGGATCGATCCCATCACAGTCGGCCTCATCCTCCGAATGGGACTCAGATGCCAGCATAGGAGGAATATTCGAAAGCCTCATGACTTCAAGCAGTCAGTTGGAACCCGCAGAGGTTACCGATGAGGAATCATGGGCCCAGCAATTGAGCCTCCAATGGGAAAAGCGGTTTGAGCTACGCGAGCCGCCTACCGAGGACAAGGTGATGCAAGTCAACTTGGGCAGTCAAGATCATCCCAAACCGATTTTCATAAGCGAAAGCCTATCACTTATCAAAAAGGAAGAATTGATAATGCTCATAAAAGAGTATATAGATGTCTTCGCCTGGAGCTACGAAGACATACCTGGACTTGATCCACAGGTCGCTATGCACCGTCTAAACATCAAGCCCGACGTTAAGCCAGTCAAGCAGCAACAACGTCGGTTCCGCCCCAAACATCATGGAGGCTATTGAAGCCGAAGTTCACAAGCTCATTGCTAGTGGCTTCATCCGGGAGGAACAACATCCAGATTGGGTGGCTAACATAGTCCCCGTCCTCAAGAAGAATGGGAAGATACGGATCTGCATCGACTACCGTGATCTCAATACGGCCTGTCCCAAAGATGAGTTTCCACTGCCCATCACTGATGTCATGATTGACAACACATGCGGGTTCGAGAGGATGTCTTTTATGGACGGTTTCTCAGGGTACAACCAGATCAAGATGCACCCCGACAACGAGAAGCATACTTCTTTCCGAACGCCATTGGGGGTATACTGCTACACTGTAATGCCCTTCGGATTGAAGAACGCTGGAGCAACCTATCAGCGGGCGATGAGCATGATCTTCCGCGATCATCTCCGAAAGACGGTGGAATGCTATGTTGATGATATCGCCGTCAAAAGCCGCAACAAAAATGAACATCTTCGCGATCTGAGAACGATGTTCGATATAATGCGGGCTCATCGGTTGAAAATGAACCCGACAAAATCCTTCTTAGGAGTATCAAGCGGCAAATTCCTTGGGTTCATTGTCACCTCAAAAGGAATCCATCTGGACCCAGACAAAATCAAGGCCATCCAGGACATGCATCCGCCAAGGAATCTCAAAGAGCTCAGAGGTTTGCAAGGCAGGTTAGCCTACATCAGAAGATTCATTGCGAATCCATCAGGCCGCTGCCAGCCATTCACCCGACTCATGAAGAAGGGCACTGCCTTCATATGGGATCAAGCTTGCCAAGAAGCTTATGAAGACATTAAGAGGTATCTCACCAAACCTCCGGTCTTAGTGGCCCCTACATCAGGGAAACCATTCCTGCTTTATGTAAAAGTATTGGACTATTCCCTCGGCGCTCTCCTCGCCCAGAAGGACGACAATGGCCATGAGCAAGCCATCTATTATCTGAGCAGAACTCTCATAGGAGCGGAATCTCGCTACAATCCTATTGAGAAAGAGTGTTTAGCTCTCGTCTTCGCTGTCCAGAAGACACGACATTATCTGGTTGGCCAAACCATACATGTCATCTCCAGGGTGAACCCTTTACGTCTTCTCATGACGAAGCCAGGGTCGTTAAACTCAAGATTGGCTAAATGGGCACTGCTATTGTCCCAATATGACATGACCTTTACCCCTCAGAAGGCAGTTAAAGGTCAAGCCCTTGCAGAGTTCTTGGCTGCGCATCCAGTTCCAGAACATTCAAAGCTTCACGAAGACATCCCTGATGAAGTCTTCGAATCTAATGCAACCTCAGTAGAGGAGGTGTGGCAGATGTTCTTCGACGGAGCATCGCGGATGGGTCCCAAAGGCAAGGTTATCGCCAGAGTGGGGGTTGTGTTTATCTCCCCACAGGATCATATTCTCCCTAAGGCATTCTCCTTGACAGAGTCATGCTCTAACAATGTAGCGGAGTACAATGTCCTGCTTATTGGTCTCCAGCTCGCCCATGGAATGGGGGTACGCTACCTTGAAGCTTATGGCGATTCAAAGCTGATCATTAGCCAGGTAAAAGGCGAATATGAAGTCCGCCATGAGGACTTGGTGCCTTATTACCATACAGCCATCGAACTGGCTAGCCTATTTGAAGGCTTCTACATCGGGCATGTGTCTCGATCCCAGAATACCAAGGCGGATGCTCTCGCTGCATTAGCGACAGCGCTAGCCTTGCCAGCCGACACCGAGTACGACCTCACTGTCGCAACCCGACATCTTGTATGCTCCAAGCAGGTGCTAAGAGTCCGGGAGGTCCACAATGTCTCCATGAATCTCGAACCAAGGGATTGGCGCTTCCCGTTCATTGATTATGCTCTCCATGGTCTGCTCCCGGATGATTCTAAGGAAGCGGCTTCCATCAGGCGAAGATCTCTCCATTTCTATTATGATCCCACCTTGAAGACACTTTATCGTCGGTCATATGACGGTGTCCTCCTCCGTTGCCTTTCTCATTCAGAGGCACAGGAAGTGCTTAAAGAAGCACATGATGGCATTTGCGGTGCGCATCAGCCGGGTCCAAAGCTCAAAGACAGGCTGCACAGACTTGGGTATTACTGGCCGACTATGATAGCCGACGCCACCCGATATGCACGAAGGTGTAAAGCGTGTCAGGTCCATGCAGACTTCATACACCAACCTTCGGAGTTGCTCCACCCTACTACTGCTTCATGGCCATTTGAAGCGTGGGGAATTGATGTCGTAGGGCCAATCAGCCCTTCTTCGGCAAGAGGTCACCGGTTTATTCTCGCAATAACCGACTACTTCTCAAAATGGGCAGAGGCCATACCGTTGGCCGAAGTCAAAACCTCTAATCTGGTTAACTTCATCAAACACCATGTCATCCATCGATTCGGTGTCCCCAGGCGGATCATCCACGACAATGGTCCTCAATTCATAAGCCAAGGATTCTATCGGTTCTGTGATAAATACCGAATTCAGAATGTGGCTTCAACAGCTTACAACCCTGCCGCCAATGGCTTAGCAGAAGCATTCAACAAGACGATCATCAAGTTGCTCAAGAAGTTTGTCTCCTCGAACAAGCGAGATTGGGACGAAAAGCTCGGTGAATGCCTTTGGGCCTACCGGACCACGATCCGGACACCAACAGGCAATACGCCTTTCTCCCTGGTATATGGGTGTGAAGCGGTCATCCCATTGGAAATCCAGGTACCAACATTGCGAGTAGCCCTGACTACCAGAATGACATCAGAAGACAATGATCGCCTGCGTCTTCAAGAGCTCGAAGCCCTAGATGAGAAGCGGCTACAAGCTCAGCAACACATCAAGCTATATCAGGCTCGGATGTCAAAAGCCTTCAATAAGAAGGTCAAGCAAAGGGTCTTCCAGAAAGGAGATCTGGTCTTAGCCGTCAGACGACCGATGATTATGACGCACAAGACCAAAGGCAAATTTCAGCCTAAATGGGAAGGACCATTTGTGATAGAGACAGTCTATTCAAACGGAGCATACCGCCTTACGACTGCAGATGGCGACCTCCTCATGATGCCGATCAATGGCAAATTCCTGAAGAGGTACTATCCTTAACCAAGGATCATGCTCTCGATCAAGTTAACATTACACCTCTGATCGAGACCGCGCGTCCGAAATGCGCACAAAGAGAGCCTCTCTCTTTCTCCAAGCATATCAAACCTGTTGATAGCTGGGGGTTTGCTTAAAATCCCAAGGGACCTACTCCCATTTGATTCCCTCTCCAGAATCACTTACCAATTCTCATCCATAGAATGGTAGGACCACATATTCCGCTGTTACGTTAACATTAAACCTATGACAGCAGTCCCCTCATTTCTCCTCGCGAGAACGAGACCTTCAAAGTCACCTACCAATTCTCATCCATAGAATGGTAGGGCCACATATTCCACTGTTATGTTAACATTAAACCTATGACAGTGATTCTCTCGTCCCTCCCCGAGAAGACGAGACCTTTTCTCAATATGGAGCTTGGTGGCTTCTCAATCAGTTATGTCATTGCGACCTCTGAACTGGCAGATAGCCGAGTTTCATTTACCATTGAGCTTGGTGGCGTCTCAATTGGTTATGTCATTGCGACCTCTGAACCAGCGGACAGCTAAGTCTCAATCTTGAGCCCTGTTGACATTTACAAAAGACAGGCCTCGTACTTGTTGACATCTACAAAAGACAAGTATCATTATTCTTGAGCTTGGTGGCTTCTCAACCAGTTATGTCATTGCGACCTCTGAACTGGCAGATAGCCGAGTTTCATTTACCATTGAGCTTGGTGGCGTCTTAATCAGTTATGTCATCGCGACCTCTGAACCAGTAGACAGCTAAGTCTCAATTCCGAGCCCTGTTGACATCTACAAAAGACAGGTCTCGATACTTGTCGACATTTACAAAAGAGAAGTATCACCTATTTTGAGCTTGGTGGTTTCTCAACCAGTTATGTCATTGCGACCTCTGAACTGGCAGATAGCCAAGTCTCCTCTTATTTTGAGCCTCGCAGCGTCTTAATCGGTTATGTCATCGCGACCTCTGAACCAGTAGACAGCTAAGTCTCAATTCCGAGCCCTGTTGACATCTACAAAAGACAGGTCTCGATACTTGTCGACATTTACAAAAGACAAGTATCACCTATTTTGAGCTTGGTGGCTTCTCAACCAGTTACGTCATTGCGACCTCTGAACTGGCAGATAGCCAAGTCTCATTTGCTTCGAGCTTGGTGGCTTCTCAACCAGTTACGTCATTGCGACCTCTGAACTGGTAGATAGCCAAGTCTCAACCCCGGTACCTGCTGACATTTACAAAAGGCAGGTGTCTCCCTTTCCAGCCCCGCAAAGGGCTAACCACAAGATTGGCAACGTCTCAATTGGTTATGTCATTGCGACCTCTGAACCAACAGACAGCCATGTCTCATCATCCGAACAGCAGAAGTCAAAAAAAAAGAGAAGATTTTCTATTAAAGCCAAAAGGATGATATACATAGAGGAGCGTATACAATGGCCTACAAGCGCACAGTGTAAGATCGAATCCGATCTCCGAGCGAAGCCAGCCTCGTTCTCCTGTCATCAGCAGCTTGGGCCAGCGCCTGTGACCGCAGCTCATCTTCATTAAAGTCCACTGCCTGAGCCAGACGAGCTTCAACCTCCGCCAAAGTCGCCCTCTGTGACGACTCCTGCCGCGCCAGTTCTTCGCTCTGAGCTCTGAGCTGCTCAAGCCGTGCGGTCTCTTCCAGACGTATCGGCATAGCCTTGGATAGAAGGAGATTCGCCTTCCTGATCATCTCCTCGGCCCTCCTGATCTTGTCTTCAGCATCTAGAAGAGCGCTGGTGGAAGCGTCAATTGCGCTCCCAACCTCTGCTTGCCTTGTTCCCAAGGATTCCAAGTCAGAGGAGATAGCCTTAGCGGCTTCTTGAGCAGCAAGCCGGGCCTCGCGTCTTTGCGCAACAAGATGTCTGAGCCGTCCTTCAGCCAAAGATGCCGGATCAGAACGATAGAGCCGGCGCCACTCCTCTACGGTCTTCTCAAAATCATCTACCAGGAGTTCCAAAGCAGCAGCCTGATGGTACCCCTCAAAGTCCCGGATGCAATCAATACCGCGGGAGAGGACCACCTTCAGCTTCGGGAATGGCACTGGCGAGCCTTTCAAGACTAGACTGATAGTCTGCTCCAAACTGTTATAGAAGCTGTCGACCAGACCACCTATGAAGTCATTTTCAACTTCATCAGCCTTTGGCAGAGGGACAACCTCGGAGCAGTCTACCAGCCCGGCCAATATCACTGCAGAAGAAGAAGCGGGAACATCAACTACAGTAGGACAAGCCAAGTGCGACCTCGGCGGAGTCCTCATTGAAACCAGCACGTCAGCCACCGCGAAGGAAGGACTGACGACTACCTCGGGAGCACCAGGCATAACCACCTGAGATGGAGAAGCAGGGTTGGTGACCACCCTCAACCCCGAACTCGCCGGCACTTCACTCAGCAGTGAAGGCACTTGCGGGGTTATCGCCCCCACAACCCCCGATTTCTCAACGGCCATGGGCTGATAAGGAGGGAGGTCGCCGTATAATGCATCCAACATAGCAGCATCCGCCGCAGTCGAAGCACTCGACTCATCCTCCGATCTCTCAGGAGAACCCTCCGGCTCCTTCGAAGCCGATGCACCTTGGGGACGAACACCTGCAACAAAACCAAGGTCAAAAAGGGGACGCAGCAAACAGGCAAAGACCGAGAGGTCAGAGTCATACCGAAGGCCGATGACACCTCGACGGCCTCATCAGAGTCCAAGGGTCCCATTGGGAAGTTCTTACCGGACTCGACGTAAGCGGCCGGCTCGCTCTCGCCCGCCGAGCCCCCAGCAGACCACTCAACGGAGCTTGATTTCATAGGACTTCCTTTCGAAGTCCCAATGCCCGAAGGACCAGCATCAGCTGCGCCACTCCTAGATTCTTGCGAGTGAGCAGAAGGGCTTGCTGCAGCCCTGTAAGTGAATAGGGGATCGTGGTGTTCCCCTTGCTCTCCAACTGCCTCAGCTCCTGCAACAAGAAGCAAATGGTGAGTTGCTTGAAATGCACTGAATGCATATCAGATGAGGTCAATCTTACCAGCAGTCGGTTCAGCAACCGACGGTTCAGCCACTAATGGCGCAGCAGAAGGAAGCACAGCAGAGGGTTTGCCCTCTACCACAATTGTAGGAGCCTGGCGACGGGGCTTCTTCGCCGATGACTTCCTACGGGATCTACTCCCACGCTTCCTCTTGAAGTGGACATCGGAGTCCACTTCTTCCACATGGTGTGGGGAAGCTGTCCCCACCACACCGGAGCCAGCTTCATAACTGTCAGCATCGCCGACATCAGCTCCTGGCGTAGCCTCGAAATGAGGGCTCCCTACATCAGAAGCCACGCTATCATCCACAGCGATGAACTCCTCAATGCCAGGGACACGGACCCGTTTGCCCTCCTGTTTTTCAGAGGCCTTCTGCCTCATCCGCTGAGCGATCAACCTCACGCCCGAGCTGTTGACATTGAACCCGGGAGGCGCGGAGTTCGAAGCCGCATACCATTGACAGAAGCACAGGGCCGTCCGAAGAACGGGATCCCTCAGCGGCGTGCGCAGCCACGCCCCTGTACCATCTGCGGTGAAGAACCGCCAGGCGCGAGCCCCATCAATAAGGCTCCCCATGAAAGCCAGGTCCGGATTGGGGTTACCTACATACAACTGATCATACCCGAATTGGCGAGCAAATCGGCTCGGGATGTAGGGCTCCAAGTAACAGGTATCCCCACTCCTGTACAACAAGTGCGAGGGCCGGATACAGACCAGCCACTCGAAAACACCCCGACTCATGGGAGACCGACCCGACTCCACGTCGTGGAATTCCTCGTTGTATTCTGCACCTTGTAGGCGAGGAAAACAACGGAAGAGGCTATAAGCGTCATAACGACGCACTGTCTTACGAGCCTCAGCCACGTAAGTCATCTGCCACGAACGGCCTTCAAAGCGGCGGAGAAGTGCCGTTTGAACACCCAGCGGAGGATCCTCCCCAGCCCCAATCAAAGTAGGTCAGTGCAAGGCGAACCACGCCATCAGATAGGTATACGGCAAACCTACCCTCGGATTGGGTCCGTCACAGGGCAGGACCGCACCCTTTCCTCGCCTCGACGCCATTGGCCTACAGAAACCCTCCGTCAGCGCATGGAGACCCCTCTGAATACAGCACACCATGGCCGGGAGAAGACCCAGACGGTGGCCGTGGACCAAGCGAACGGCAGGCAACAGCACGGTCGGGTGAACAATGTCACCCGAAGAAGAAGGTACAACACACTTCTTTAACCATACGGTTAAAAAGCCGGCCAGCAGCGCCTTGCGAGACATAGGCCGACGGGCCTGATGGTGAAAGCTCCGAAGAACATCACCCTTCTCGAAGGGACCATCGTCTTCAGTCACGACGATGTCCTTCTCGGCATGCGCCTCCATCCTTTGCAAGATGTCCTCTTCAGCAACTCCGCAGTGGGCTGCTTCAGGCGCATTGTTCATGTCCGGGAACAGATAGCTCCCCCAATTCTTCAAGCTCTTCGAGCTACCCTTGCCACCAGGGTGGATGCTAGAGCAAATGTGCAGGTGGCACATCAACTCCCGGTATGTTTGTAACGCCCCGACCCCACGGATACGGGAACGTCACTGCGACGCATATACGTAGGCCAAAAGGTGCACCCACGTATATACGTTAAGCATAAATACAACAAGTATCAGAGTACAACACAGATGCGTGGTATAATCATATGCCAACATACAAGATATAAGTACAAAGTTATACAAGTTATGATAAACAAAATCACTTTACAAGTGTCCTTTATCACAACCCAAGTCCAAAAAGAAGGATATACAATCAAAAATCCAAAAGTGCTCACGTAAGGACGGAGATCACGTGAACCAAAAGGAGTGTCGGGCCGGATAGATCTAGAGCTGGTCAGCCTGCTCTCCAAGATAAGCCAAGTCCTCGGTGGTAGGCTCCACTTCGTTCCAGACCTCAGAATCTGAATATGCAAATCCAAAGGGTCAAGACATAATACAAGGAATAAAAGATAGTCAAGTGACAAGGATCATGAATAGAGATGAAGAAGTAGCACTAAGTAACAATGCATAGCAAGGTATGTAAGCTAAATAAGGTATAGACATGTACAAAAAGCTACAGTGAATGTCTTATTATTATTACTCGTCTTACTGTGATATCTAGCTATGTGACCCAGCGTCCCAGAGCACATAGATCCATATCCTAGTACGACAAGGTTGTTATTGGAAACAGCGGTTGTATCGACGAACTATGTTTACAGTGTGTCCCGTGCATGCCCGGGACCACGGCCCAGTATTGTTCCGTTGCTTGAAGACGGAACCTGCCGCTAGGCTAACAGGAAAGTCATGACAGTAAACAGGAAAGGGAGGAAGCACTCCCCTCGGTCCCCTGGAGTACCGCAGGTAAGACCGGAAACATGGTGCACATCCTAATACCACTGTAAACACGAACACATACCGATATCCGCATATTTCCCCCTGACCCAGTGTAGGTTGGTGTATTTTATACAATAGTCGTATACATCATGCTTGGTGTTTTGGGGATAGCATGAATAGGTGGTGATACTTCACATTTAACAAGTTATGACATGGTAATATGTAGCATGAGTCATGAAGCATGATAAAGAAAGATCCATCAGTTAACAAGTCATGCAGTACAGGAATGATGTATGAAACAAGTCCATTACAGTGTACATATATCAAGGAGAAATCAGAATTTAAAAGAAAAAGGGGTCTGAAATCTGTCCCAGGATTTGGCCTGGCGGTCGACCTCCGGTCGACTGCCGGTCGACTGGGAAATTAACAGGCGGTCGAGTCCCGGTCGACTGCCGGTCGACTGGGCAGGAGCCGTGAGCTCCAGGTTTTGGCCGGTCGACTGT
Organism: Agave tequilana; assembly: GCA_038442645.1. Lineage (NCBI taxonomy): Eukaryota > Viridiplantae > Streptophyta > Magnoliopsida > Asparagales > Asparagaceae > Agave > Agave tequilana. The sequence goes on along the minus strand of JAVJIF010000015.1, from coordinate 587,638 downwards.
CGGTCGACTGGTCCACACCAAATTCCTAGGCCGGTCGAGTGGTCGGTCGACTGCCAGTCGACCGCCAGCTCAAAGTCGTGCACTTTGTGCATATCGGCAGAGTGATCGGTCGACTGCCGGTCGACCGATCCTCTGAAATAGGTTGCTGTAAGGGCAGAAAATCTGATTTCCACAAGGGTCGTTTCTAACAGTTTAAAGGTGGGATTTTTATGGTATTATAGGGCCTGATCTACTACTACAAGTACACTAAAGCAGTGAATATCCATGATGATTAATATGTTCACATAGGAGAGTTGGATTTGTGTGTTAATGACCTAAAAATAGGATTTTTAGGTTATAATAGTACTAGGATCCCTACCCTAAGTATGTGGATTATTAGCTAGGTCTTGGTGAGTAAGAACTCACTTGGATGGGTTTGATTTGAGTCTTGATCCAATTGAGGAGATGTTGGCTTCAATTCCACACTTGTTGAAGCTTGAGGTTGAAGAACTAGCTCTTGGAGTTGCTTTGAGGGGTGTTGATTGAAGATGGAGCTCCCTTGATGAAGCCCTAGTGAGAGTCCTTGAAGCCTTGAGGTGAAGTCCTAGTTGAGCCCCTAGGGACCTTGAGTTGAAGGTGAAGAGGTTGGGTTCTCTTGGTGGAGCTAGGGTTTTCTTGATGAAGAAGGAGATGGGAGAGTTCTTCTCTTGTGAAGAAATGAGGAAGAAAAGGTTGATTTTGCAAATGAATAGGTATTTATAGTTTGGGGTTTTTGTAAAGGGGTTTGGAAATTTGATGGAAGTGGAGGGTTTCTTTGCAAAATTTGTGGGGTGAGGTGTCCCTCCACTTGACACTTGGCCGGCCATGGGGAGGTGTGAGAGTGAGTGGGGGTAGGTGAATTGGTGAGTGGGAAATGAGGTGGAAATGAAGTGGAAAAGTATTTTTTGCAATTTTTGAAAAAGTGCCCGAAATTCAAGTATTTCGGATTGGTCTGGAAATTTTACCAAAAATCGAGAAAAATATTTGAAGACCAATGGTGAAATTCGTTTGAAGAAATACTGTATAGATTTTTAATTAAAAATCCCGGAATCGGAAATTTACCGACTCCGAAAGGATTTTCATAATTTTATAAAAATCTCAGAAAAAGAGTATAAGCAGGAAATGTGATTCTAAGCAATAAAGTCTAAAGGACTATCTAGAAATTCCTAACAGTTTAGAAGATAGAAATTCGGGAATCGGTCAGCGGCACTGGCCGACACCGGTTTTGGAAGAAATTCATTTTAATTCCAGAAAATTCCAGAAAATCACATAAAATCTAAAATATTGGAAAATGATATTTGAAATTGAAATTGGTCAAATACGGAAGGTAAATCGGAAAATACGGTCGAAAGACTGAATACGTAACTAAGCACGTATTCCGGGAAAGGGGTATTACAATCTACCCACCTTACAAAAATTTCGTCCTCGAAATTTCATAAGGTGAAAGATAGCAGGAAAAGCAACAGATAGACACGGATACAAGGAAAGATAACGGTAGAGAAAAGTAGAAGGAAGGAGTCTTACCCAATCAAGATGTGAAAAGTTGAGGATAGCGTTCCCGGATAACGTCCTCTCGTTCCCAAGTGGCCTCTCCTGGTGCATGCCTGTTCCAAGACACCAATACCAATGGAATAGCTCTGTTCTTCAGTGTCTTGACACTCCTGTCCAGAATGGCCAACGGCTGCTCTTGATATGATAAATCAGGTTGCAACTCTAGCTCAGAATGATCCAAGATATGGCTGTCATCCCTGACATACTTCCTCAACTGAGACACGTGGAAGACATTATGCACCCCGTCCAAAGATGGCGGCAACGCCAATCTATAAGACACATCTCCCACACGATCAAGGATCTCGAATGGGCCGATATATCTCGGACTTAGCTTCCCACGAGTACCGAACCGGATAACCCCCTTGGTAGGTGATATCTTCAAGAACACATGATCTCCGGTCTGGAACTCCAATGGCCTCCTTAGGGTGTCAGCCCAACTCTTCTGTCTACTCTGAGCAGCCCTGAGATGGTCCCTGATAACCCTGACCTTCTCTGTAGTCTGAATCAGCATCTCCGGTCCCAAAAGACTCCTCTCACCGACCTCATCCCAACAAATCGGTGATCGGCACCTCCTTCCATACAATGCCTCAAAGGGTGCCATCTTAATACTTGCCTGGTAGCTGTTGTTATATGAGAACTCAGCCAAGTGAAGATGGTCCTCCCAAGATCCTCCAAAGTCAATCATGCAAGCCCTCAACATATCTTCAAGGATCTGGATAGTCCTCTCAGATTGTCCGTCTGTCTGCGGATGATAAGAAGTACTGAACTTCAGACGAGTTCCCAGACTTGCTTGGAGACTCTCCCAGAAGTGAGATCTGAATCTGGTGTCTCTATCTGATACAATACTCACAGGAACTCCATGCAGACGAACTATCTCCTTCATATACTTATCTGCCAGAACCTCCGTCGACTGTCCCACTCTGAATGGTATGAAGTGAGCTGACTTGGTGAGGCGATCAACGATCACCCACACCGCATTGTTACCCCTGGGACTCCGAGGCAATGCCGTCACAAAATCCATGGTGATGTGCTCCCACTTCCATTCGGGTATCGGCAAAGGTTGAAGAAGTCCAGCTGGTCTCTGATGCTCGATCTTTATCTGCTGGCAGACCAAACACTTAGCAACAAACTGGGCTATCTCCCTCTTCATGGCATTCCACCAAAAGTGCTTCTTCAGGTCCTGATACATCTTGTTCCCCCCTGGATGTATAGAATAAGCTGAACTGTGTGCTTCCTCCAAAATCTTCTGTCTGACTTCTCCCTGGGGAACACAAAGTCTATCCCCAAAATACAGTGCACCATCTGGACGAATGCAAATGTCAGTCCTCAATCCAGCCTCCACCTGAGCTCTGAATGTCTGCAACCTTGGATCCTCCCTCTGAGCTTCCTTGATCTCCTCTGTCAAAGATGACTGGATCTGCAGAGTCATAAGCTGCCCGGCCTTATCACCTCCCTGCACCAACCTCAAATCCAATCTGATGAATTCCTGAATCAATTCCTTCTGCTGCGTAAGGTGGACTAGCACTCTGTTCTCTGGCATCCTGCTCAGTGCATCTGGAACGGTATTGACTTTGCCGGGATGATACTGCAAGTCAATATCGTAGTCCGCCATAAGCTCCAACCACCTCCTCTGCCTCATATTTAACTCCTTCTGTGAGAAAATATATTTGAGGCTCTTGTGGTCTGTGTATATCAACACTTTATCCCCCAGAAGATAGTGTCTCCAGATCTTCAATGCAAAAATCACCGCCGCCAACTCCAAGTCATGAGTTGGGTAATTCCTCTCATGCGGCTTCAGCTGCCTAGATGCATATGCTATCACATGATCATGTTGCATAAGCACACACCCCAGGCCTTTACCTGATGCATCACAGAAGATGACCATCCCTCCTCTACCTGAAGGGGTCCTCAAGATTGGAGCTGTGATAAGCCTCTGCTTCAACTGCTCAAATGCTGCATCACATTCTTCTGTCCATATGAACCTCTCTCCTTTCCGGGTGAGCTTGGTCAACGGGGCTGCAATCCTAGAGAAATCCTGGACAAAGCGCCTGTAGTATCCGGCTAGTCCCAGAAAGCTCTTTATCTCAGTCACCGTCTTCGGAACTGGCCAATTCTGCACTGCCTGGACCTTACTAGGATCAACTGAAATTCCTTCTGCTGAAACTATATGTCCAAGGAAAGCTATGCTGTCCAACCAGAACTCACACTTGCTCCTTTTGACATGAAGCTGCTCCTGCTGAAGTGTCTGCAACACAATCCTCAAGTGCTCTGCATGCTCCTTATAACTCTTCGAATAGATCAGGATGTCATCTATAAATACAACCACAAACTGATCCAGGTAAGGAGAGAACACCCGGTTCATCAGGTCCATGAAGACTGCAGGGGCATTTGTGACTCCGAAAGGCATAACTAGAAACTCATAGTGGCCATATCGGGTCCTGAATGCCGTCTTCGGAACATCCTCCTCCTTCACCCTCAGCTGATGGTAACCCGACTGCAAATCTAACTTAGAAAATACACAGGCTCCATGAAGCTGATCAAACAAGTCATCAATCCTGGGCAAGGGATACTTGTTCTTGATGGTGACCTTGTTCAACTCCCTATAGTCAATACAAAGTCTCTTACCACCATCCTTCTTATTCGCCAATAGCACTGGAGCTCCCCATGGTGAAGTGCTTGGCCGAATCAATCCCTTGTCCGAATACTCCTGCAGTTGCTTCTTCAGGATCTCCAATTCCGTCGGTGCCATCCTGTACGGAGCCTTGGATATAGGAGCTGTCCCTGGAATTGTATCAATGGAGAACTCCACTATCCTTTCCGGTGGAAGTCCTGAAATCTCCGCAAAGACTTCTGGAAATTCATCCCACACCGGTACTCCCTTCAGAACCTCCGAAGTGGTCATCTGAATCTTCTTCTTAGCAGGCTTCACCTCTCCGCTAAACTGGAACTCCGGCTGATGTGGGATTCTGAAATTGATCTTCCTTCCTCTACAGTCAATCACTGCATAGTACTGACTGAGCCAGGTCATGCCTAAGACCACATCGTACCCTTTGGTGTCAAGTACGAGCATATCTATGGCCAAGATCTTCCCACAAAGCTCCACTGGACAGTCAGCACAAACTCTAGAGGATATAACTACCCCATTCCCTGTACTTATCTCCCACTTGTGGTCTAAAGCCTTAACAGGTATAGAATGTAAAGCCACAAAATGATCGGAGATGTAACAGTGGGATGCACCCGAATCGAAGAGTGCGAGAACAGGTATAGAATGAACTCTGATGTTACCTGTAATCACCTCCTCCGAAGCCTCAGCCTCCTCTGCCGTCAGGTTGTAGGCCTGACCCCTGCCACGCCCTGCTGCTGTCCTGGCTCCTCTCTGTACTGGGCGAGCAACCTGCGGTGGAGGAAGGGGAAGAGCTCTCCTCATCACTGGTCCCTGCTGCCTCGGTCCAACTGGCCCTGGTAGCACCCTCTGAACATTCTGCCCTTGAGGTGCCGGCAAAGTCTGAGTAGCATACCCCACTCTCCTGTGTGGACAGGTCTCCACGGCATGGTCTCGTGCTCCACACACCAAACACAAACCGTTCGCCCCCCGGCAATTCTGCTGAGAGTGTCCTGGCTTCTGGCAGAAATTGCAGATAATACCTGGTCGAGCCACCTGGTAAGGAGCTGCCCTGAATGGTTGCCTGGCCTGGACCTTCGCTGCTCTGGACGGTCCTCCTCTGCCTACCGGCACAAACGGCCTCTTCATGGCCTGATCCTTCCTCTGATCTCCTAGCTTCTTCTCAAACCCGCGCTCCACCTCTCGAGCGCTGGTGAGAACTTCTGCATAGGTCTTCAGATGATGGGGCATTAGGAACATCTGAATGTCCATCTGCAGACCTTGCTGGAACCGGCTTGCCCTCTTCTCCTCATCTGACACCATGTATGGGGCGAAGCGACTCAGCCTGAGAAACTCTGCAGCATACTCATCCACGGATCTATCCCCCTGTTGAAGCCTGATGAACTGCTCCTCCATGTCCTTCTGAGCAGTAGCGGGGAAGAAACGACTGTAGAAGCTCTTGGAGAAAGTATCCCAGGTGATAGGCTTCTCCAGCCTGGCCTCCTCGGCCAACCACCAAGTCCGGGCTACGTCCTTCAGCTGAATCTTAGCTACCTCCACTTGGTTCTCCTTGGGCACCCTGGCAGCGTTCAGCAGGTCAGTGGTATCTGTCAACCACTGTTCAGCCTCCAAAGGTCTCTCGACTCCCGTGAAGATAGCCGGTTGCAGCCGCCGGAAATCTGACACGTTCCCAGGCCTCTGCTCCTTCGGAGCTGCCAACTCCTGCCTGAGGAGCTCAGTCTGCTGCTGCTGATTCTCCATCTGCTGCTGCTGGTTTCCCAGCATAGTCTGGATGATCCTCAGGACATCAGCACCCTCTCCCCCTGCGGGTCCTCCTACAGGTCCATTCGGTACTTGCCCGACATTGCTGCGACCCGAACGTCTCTCCATACCGAAAAGGATAAGGTCTGGAATTGGAAACAAAGGAAAGGAGTTTAGGAGGCGAAGGAATTGATCAACGAAGGAATCAAGAAGGACTTCATAACTTTGTACATTGTAGTTGGCATTAGCAAATCACTAGGATTTGCCACTTAGTTGTACTTTTAGGTTTGAGAGCCTAGGCTCTGATACCAACCTGTAACGCCCCGACCCCACGGATACGGGAACGTCACTGCGACGCATATACGTAGGCCAAAAGGTGCACCCACGTATATACGTTAAGCATAAATACAACAAGTATCAGAGTACAACACAGATGCGTGGTATAATCATATGCCAACATACAAGATATAAGTACAAAGTTATACAAGTTATGATAAACAAAATCACTTTACAAGTGTCCTTTATCACAACCCAAGTCCAAAAAGAAGGATATACAATCAAAAATCCAAAAGTGCTCACGTAAGGACGGAGATCACGTGAACCAAAAGGAGTGTCGGGCCGGATAGATCTAGAGCTGGTCAGCCTGCTCTCCAAGATAAGCCAAGTCCTCGGTGGTAGGCTCCACTTCGTTCCAGACCTCAGAATCTGAATATGCAAATCCAAAGGGTCAAGACATAATACAAGGAATAAAAGATAGTCAAGTGACAAGGATCATGAATAGAGATGAAGAAGTAGCACTAAGTAACAATGCATAGCAAGGTATGTAAGCTAAATAAGGTATAGACATGTACAAAAAGCTACAGTGAATGTCTTATTATTATTACTCGTCTTACTGTGATATCTAGCTATGTGACCCAGCGTCCCAGAGCACATAGATCCATATCCTAGTACGACAAGGTTGTTATTGGAAACAGCGGTTGTATCGACGAACTATGTTTACAGTGTGTCCCGTGCATGCCCGGGACCACGGCCCAGTATTGTTCCGTTGCTTGAAGACGGAACCTGCCGCTAGGCTAACAGGAAAGTCATGACAGTAAACAGGAAAGGGAGGAAGCACTCCCCTCGGTCCCCTGGAGTACCGCAGGTAAGACCGGAAACATGGTGCACATCCTAATACCACTGTAAACACGAACACATACCGATATCCGCATATTTCCCCCTGACCCAGTGTAGGTTGGTGTATTTTATACAATAGTCGTATACATCATGCTTGGTGTTTTGGGGATAGCATGAATAGGTGGTGATACTTCACATTTAACAAGTTATGACATGGTAATATGTAGCATGAGTCATGAAGCATGATAAAGAAAGATCCATCAGTTAACAAGTCATGCAGTACAGGAATGATGTATGAAACAAGTCCATTACAGTGTACATATATCAAGGAGAAATCAGAATTTAAAAGAAAAAGGGGTCTGAAATCTGTCCCAGGATTTGGCCTGGCGGTCGACCTCCGGTCGACTGCCGGTCGACTGGGAAATTAACAGGCGGTCGAGTCCCGGTCGACTGCCGGTCGACTGGGCAGGAGCCGTGAGCTCCAGGTTTTGGCCGGTCGACTGTCGGTCGACTGGTCCACACCAAATTCCTAGGCCGGTCGAGTGGTCGGTCGACTGCCAGTCGACCGCCAGCTCAAAGTCGTGCACTTTGTGCACATCGGCAGAGTGATCGGTCGACTGCCGGTCGACCGATCCTCTGAAATAGGTTGCTGTAAGGGCAGAAAATCTGATTTCCACAAGGGTCGTTTCTAACAGTTTAAAGGTGGGATTTTTATGGTATTATAGGGCCTGATCTACTACTACAAGTACACTAAAGCAGTGAATATCCATGATGATTAATATGTTCACATAGGAGAGTTGGATTTGTGTGTTAATGACCTAAAAATAGGATTTTTAGGTTATAATAGTACTAGGATCCCTACCCTAAGTATGTGGATTATTAGCTAGGTCTTGGTGAGTAAGAACTCACTTGGATGGGTTTGATTTGAGTCTTGATCCAATTGAGGAGATGTTGGCTTCAATTCCACACTTGTTGAAGCTTGAGGTTGAAGAACTAGCTCTTGGAGTTGCTTTGAGGGGTGTTGATTGAAGATGGAGCTCCCTTGATGAAGCCCTAGTGAGAGTCCTTGAAGCCTTGAGGTGAAGTCCTAGTTGAGCCCCTAGGGACCTTGAGTTGAAGGTGAAGAGGTTGGGTTCTCTTGGTGGAGCTAGGGTTTTCTTGATGAAGAAGGAGATGGGAGAGTTCTTCTCTTGTGAAGAAATGAGGAAGAAAAGGTTGATTTTGCAAATGAATAGGTATTTATAGTTTGGGGTTTTTGTAAAGGGGTTTGGAAATTTGATGGAAGTGGAGGGTTTCTTTGCAAAATTTGTGGGGTGAGGTGTCCCTCCACTTGACACTTGGCCGGCCATGGGGAGGTGTGAGAGTGAGTGGGGGTAGGTGAATTGGTGAGTGGGAAATGAGGTGGAAATGAAGTGGAAAAGTATTTTTTGCAATTTTTGAAAAAGTGCCCGAAATTCAAGTATTTCGGATTGGTCTGGAAATTTTACCAAAAATCGAGAAAAATATTTGAAGACCAATGGTGAAATTCGTTTGAAGAAATACTGTATAGATTTTTAATTAAAAATCCCGGAATCGGAAATTTACCGACTCCGAAAGGATTTTCATAATTTTATAAAAATCTCAGAAAAAGAGTATAAGCAGGAAATGTGATTCTAAGCAATAAAGTCTAAAGGACTATCTAGAAATTCCTAACAGTTTAGAAGATAGAAATTCGGGAATCGGTCAGCGGCACTGGCCGACACCGGTTTTGGAAGAAATTCATTTTAATTCCAGAAAATTCCAGAAAATCACATAAAATCTAAAATATTGGAAAATGATATTTGAAATTGAAATTGGTCAAATACGGAAGGTAAATCGGAAAATACGGTCGAAAGACTGAATACGTAACTAAGCACGTATTCCGGGAAAGGGGTATTACAATGTTTCAAGCAGAGCAGGCTCTTGCTTCTCCAGGAGAGCCAACTCCGCCTCACAGGGAAAGTACTCTTCGTATGGAAGAGACCCAAAGGGCAAAGCATAGATTTCCCGCATCTCATGCAGAGCCATGCCCAATTCGCCAACCGGGGTGAAGAAAGTCCCAGAAGCCGGGCAGTATAGCTCAAGGATGGCGTAGAAGCATACCACCTTCGTTTCAATACCGTAGCAGGTCGCCCTGACGGCCTCATGGAGGTTTAACCTCTCCAAATCCTCCCCGAAATGGGCAAGGATATAATTGGTCAACCCTGCCCACCATGACCTAGGAGAATGGACCCAACCAGGAGTCCTGAAGTCAGTGGCAGGATAATTCCCGCCAACTTCGCAGAATTGAGTGCCAAAGGTCGGCGCCGCAGCTGTGTTCTCGCCCACCGGAAGGTCCCGCAATACCCTCCCAGGGTATAGCCCTATTATGCTACGAGGAGGGCCCGCCCCCGAATAGCCGGTCTGATACGATAACCTCCCAACATGGACGGACTCAGCGTTTCGGCTAACGCCCCACGCCATCTTCCTAGCCTGAGCCACACTCGCGAAGGAAGACAAATCAAAATGTCGCTTAGTGGACGGAAGGTAAAATCTCTCGCCATCCAGTTGGAAAATCCACTGGCCTTCACCAGCCTGTAGCTGACGATCGGGATCAGGCGCAGCATCCCCGAACATGAAGTCAGGCTTTCTGTAAACCTGACGGTCGATATCTTCAAGCGGAGCAGTGGTCAAGATGCTCCGCATGGTCTGAGGCTGACCATCCTGGATAAGCGTATCCCGTACAAAGGAGCTCGGCTCGCTGAACAAAGAAGCCTGCCTATAAAACTGCAAGCTGATATTACCGCCTGCTTGGCTGGTCAGGCCAAACAGACTGCTCTGGAGACCGGAGGCGTAATGCACTGCAAAAACAGAAATGAACCATGGTTAGTTCATCAATCAAGTGGATATGAAACATAAAAATTCACTAAGGCATAGCCTCGCCCAGCAAGCAAGGCCAGTTGGGCAACTCGCGGATGAAAACTGCATCTTCGCAGAAGAACATCCAAGGCACCAACTTCGCTTCAGCAGGAAGTGGTATAGCCCCGAGGGCTGATGTCAGCAAGAGGGCATTATGGTCAAGAGTCATCATGACTGAAAGGACTTATTCAAGTCGTGTTCCTCAAACAGGACGGAGATGGCCCAAGTTATGGCTTCGTGCGAAAGCCCAAAGGAGAACTGTTCAGTTCTTAACTCCCTGGTGCAAGCAAAATAGGGAAATTAAGGGAAACGAGTTCCCTGATAAGGACGGATCATATTCGATCGTCCTAATGACCAAGCGCCGACTCCAAAGAAAGAAGACCATCATCCCTAATCTGGGAAAAGAGTCTCTTACCAGTGACTGGTCGTTCAATGACCGGAGGAGGAGGGCCCTCCGCTGCAGAAGTCGCTGCTTCCTTCCCCGCTCGTCTTTTGGGCGCCATCAAAGAAATGCAAGGGTCCTCAAAGAACTCTGAAGCAAAGAAGGAGGAAGGAGAGGAAAAGACAGAAATTTCTCTGAAAAAAGGGAGATCCTTTTCTGTTCAGCCCGATCGGGCTTTTATAGGCCAGTCAGCGCCTAAATCAAGGCCTCGAAAAGGGGCACATGCCGCCGTTTCGAATTAATTCGAAACAGTACCCGAAGCGCCTGAGGCGCTTTCCCCAAAGAGCGACGGTTCAACCCCAAAAGGGTTAACTTCGCACAGGAGCAAAGTGCGGGCTTCGCACAATCCTTCAGAGACTTCGCCAAGAAGCTTACCTTAGCCTGCCAAAGGGGCTGCTGCTCGCGGGACACGCCAGTCTCGCGAAGATCATTCGAAGAAAGGACTATGTCCTTAACTCTGCACACAGTTCAGCCCAGCTATGGCCAAACTCTCAGTAAAAGCAAGCAAAAATCAGATGATCAGACAATGGACTTTCATTGATTCAAAAGCAAAGGTACATTGATACTACATCAAAGTTGTGTTTCATACAACACACTCAGTTGCTCAACAAAGATCATTTGAGGCATACAAGCGGTTTTATCTGTTTCCCAGCCAGATCAAAGGGACAGGAAAGGTCTTCCTCCTGCACAAGGCCGTAATCCTTCGCACATGAGCAGATGGTGCCACAGGGACACGGTCATTTTTCTCCACAAAATGGCGGATTTTGCCAGGCCGTTTTTGTTGAAGCCTGGCAATAAAAGCTTATCGCCGCCAACACGTCAGATCACCTATAATGGGAACTAGTTTTGATGCCACGGATCTGACGTGTGTGAGGCCCACTTCCTTGAAGCGGATCGTCCCCGACGAAGGCCACCAAAGTTGAAAATCGGCAATGATGTCAGTGATCTCACTGATCACCTCCGACGAAGCGGCGGCCAGCCTCACCTCAGAACGAATCATCTTGGATAAGAGGCTGCCAATAGCCTCTGGGACGCGCACCCGCTGCCCCGAATTGTTCCTCCTGCTTAAAAGTAAAGCTTCAACTGGGGAAGCATAAGGCAATTTTATGGTTTCTTCCATCAAGTCACCAGACTGGCAAGCATAGCTCGCTGCAAGGCAAATTGGAGCATGTTAGCAGTCAAGCACAGAAAGAGCTGCAAAAACAGTTAAGTCAGATTCTTCGGCGGTAAAGCAATCCGACTTCAGCCAAAGCAGAGGATAAGCCTCGCCTGCACAGCAACCATGGGCTGGCTCAGCAAACGCCAAGTCCTAGCCTCGCCTATACGGCAAAGTCAGACTGATCTTGTGAAGAACAGTCTCAACATTCACCAATATGGCAAGACTGGCTCAACTATTGAAGAAGCCAAGTCCCAAGTCCTGCCTGCGCAGCGGACTTCACAAGCAACGATCTTTCACTGATCAAGCCAAGATGATAGCTTCACAGAAAGCTATGATGAAATCCTTCTCTGCAGCAGCCGATTGCAAGGTGAAGAACAAGGGAAGCCAATCCCTGAAGCAACCGAATCAAGGGAGATGAGTTCCCTAAAAGCGGTGAAGCCTTTGAATGATCAAGACTTACCGGTCCTTGGCCGGTTAAACAACCAGAGTGGGCTTTCCCACTAATTCAGAGATCTGAGTATATCTCTCAACCAAGAGAAGAGAAGAAGAAAGGTAAGGCACTTCTCTTCAGAGGACCTCAAGCGTCCTATTTATAGGCCCCATGGCCTAAGCGCAACCTCCTCAAGCGTGGAAGCACGAGCGCATTTAAGGCATTCATTACGCCTTGATTACAGGGACGGTTTCCATTGGAACCGTACAAGGAGAAAACGTCTCCCTCATAAAAGGCACTCATGGCGCCTTGAAGAAAGGGAATATCCTCCATTGGAAACGTGCAAATCGGAGAACATCTCTCTCGATTAAAGGAGTAATCCTCCTCGTAACTAGCCCATGGCAGTTGGTCTCGGAAAAGCAAGGAGAGTTCCTCAGCGAACATATCCAGACGCGGAGCTACCCGCACACAAACGCGAAGCGACTTGCGGATCTGCACAATTCTTTGGCGAATTCATCCCAAAGCAGGATTGAAAGCGAAGCTGAACTCTACCATCATGGCGATGTTCATACTACATCCACCATCACAGCAGTTCAAAGTGTTTCGAAGTCTGGGCTATTGCAGACTCTCGAAAACTTTGAAGGGGGTCTTGTTGATACTTAAAAAAGACAAGATTCTCATTGGTCCGAACAATGTCTAGCGACAGACGAGCTGAAGACCAGTTTTCATCCACCTCCAAGGGACAAGGAAGCAGCTTGGACTCCACTGATCCAGCAAGCAGAACAGTGAACCCAGATTGTTTCTAAACAGACCTCAGCAGGTCTAAAAGTGCTAACATCTAGCATTACATCAGCCCAAGGAGATAGCCTCGCCTGAGAGGCTAGCATCATCCAGAGCATCGCCAGGAAGCTAACTGACAGCTTCGCCGAAAAGCCTTTTTTCGGACTTCGCCAGGAATTGCCTCCAGCTCCGCTATGAGCTTCAAAGCGGGCAGCTCCGCTGTTGGTCAATCAAATCTCCGGATGAGATCGGATCCAATCAGATCAAACCCGATTAGAGACCAAATATGGCAGGTGATTGCCACAATCTCTGGACTCTCTTAAACGAGTAAGAGGATCAGAGAGAATCCTCCGACGATATGGAAAGGATTACAAAAAATCGGAAAGATCAACCGACTTGCCATTTTCTAGCTCCGCGGAAGCTATTTTAGCCTCGCAGAAAGGCTACTTTCCAGATTTAAACAGATTCGATTCAATCTGTTTCCATATCTTCAAGAGGGCAGTTTTACCCTTGCTTTCCCTATAAATAGCCCGCCAGGGGCACAAGGGAGAAGGATCGCATGATCGCACAAGACAAAAGGATCGGCTTCTTTTCATAGATCGGCGATTGATCTAGGGTGGCTTCTTTTTATTGATCTTCAGCCGGCTACGAGGATCGGACTTCTTCACCAACGCACCGTGCAACCTCCAATTCAGAGATCTTTTCAAGAGAAATACTTCTCTATTCAGGGTGGCGATACCCTAACAACCCCTTTTCCTCAAGGAATCTCCGGAACCAGGCGAGAAGGAATTCCTCACAAAAGGCGGTCTTTTGAGAAGTAGCAAGAGAGTTCTACCAACTCTCTATTCTCTGATTCCCGGAACCAGGCGAGAAGGGAATCTCAAACGCTCGCATCGTCAAAGGGACAAAGTGGTCGCGCACTGACCAGACTCCTATCGGCACATTTTCCCAGAATCTCTGAGGAGATCTACTTGTAATCTTTTGAGAATACTTGTAATTTAGCTCCTCAAACTCTTTTTTTTGTAAGTTTTCCCCTTTGCAAATCAATGGAAAACACATGGTCTGAAGTAACCACCAAGGACTATGAAATAAATACCAAAGCACAATATGCATTGACACAAGCATTAAATGATGATGATCTTTCTTGTGTGGTTAATTGCAAATTCGCATATGAAGTGTGAAATAATTTGATTATTACTTATGAGGGTACGTCACAAGTAAAGAGATCCAAAATTGATCTTTTACGTTCACAGTTTGAAAATTTTTACATGCTTGATAATGAGTATTGATGAAATGCTGACTCGTTTTATCAAGATCACTAATAGGTTATCTTTTTTAGGTGACTTCATTGACAATGACCAAAAGATAAAAAAGATTATTAGAGCTTTCCTCAAATATTGGAAGTGAAGGTTACAATCTTGAAGGAGCTCAATGATAGAGAAAAAATGGACTTCTCCAGGTTCATAAAAAATCTCAAGACCCACAAGATGGAGATGAAAGTACAAGAAGAAAGGGAGCTTCCAAAAAAAGAAATCTATTACCTTTAGAGCATCCCCACTAATACCGAAAGAAGAAGCTTGTTTACTCGAGTCTTAAGCCCGTGGGATGTTTTCTGTGCCCAAAGTCATCTGGTTTGGGAGTCACCGGATAGAGACTCACTACCCGGGTAAACTAGAAAGCCTAGGAAAACTAAGAGAAGAAAAAGAAATATATATATGTGTGTATATAAATGAATAAATGGCTTGATAGTTAGAGTTGAAATCACAAAAATCTATACTATCACAAAGTGCATATTATCTAGATAATTATGAGAGATCAATTTATTCAATCCAATTTTGAATTCTTACCTTAATTGATGACAAGATCTTGCATATAGATTAAGTTTAAGGAAGAATAATTTTTGGTAGACATATAATCTTAGATCACTTAATTTTTGCAAAAAATTAAAAAAAAACTTTTCTCTCTTTCAAAATGCATTTTTCAAGTACACTAACTTTTAATTTTCTTTATGGATTTTGTGGATGTAATCCGCTGAAAATTCTCAGGAGGTAAAACTCCTCCTCTAAGGGAAACCAAGATGTTTAATGGCTTGTTGCACACGCTCAGTGCAATCGCGTCACATGCGAAAGTGGTGTAATAATTTTCTTAGTTTAGTTTTTATTTTTTTTTCTTATTTTGCTTGGGATGAGCAAAAGATAAGCGTGGGGTGTGATTAGTACCCTGCATAGCGCGTTTTCCTGCTTTGTTATGAATAAAATATCGCTTCTAAACCGTGTTTTGGTCTATTTTGCAGATAATCAAGAGTTTAAGAGCAAAGTCGAATAAGAACCTAATTAAATCCAATTTTGCGTAATTAAATCACATTTTTTGGAGACCAAGCTAGAGAGCTTCTAGAAGATATATTAGATCCAGAAATTGAGGACAAATCTGAAGAAATACGGGTCTAATTTACTAAATACCAGGTACATATAGAAGCATCTCGAAGTTGGACGAAGCAACGGAGCAAACCAGGGACTAAAATTACACCTAGAGGGGGGTGAATAGTTGTATAACTAATCAAATTCAAATTCAATACAATATAAAATGAAATGATGCAACCGATCACTCAAAACAAGACAATCTTGTTGAGATTAGTAGCGATGTGGGATTCTAGAGGTGGCCCCGTGGATTCAAGAGGTGGCCCCACCACAGAGATGTGTGATGTGGCACTTTGTTCCACGTGGCACTTTGTTCCACACATCATATCAGTAACAAGAGTATTAAGAATCAGTAGTAAGTAATGATTCCCCGTGAAGCAGTAACCAAGATTTAGAAATTATATTCAGTTAGGAATCAGTATCAGTATCATGTTCTCAAGTATCAGTAATAGATGTCCATGTCAAGTCAGTAGTGTCAGTATCCAGTATTAGTAATATTAGGTGTCTATGTCATGTCATGTATCAACATTGGTAATTAGTATAATCAATCAAGATCACTATCAGTATCAAGATACAGTAAATAATATAAAAGCAGTATTATAGCTATGCGCATAAACAAGCGGAGCAAGCAGTGCTGGGGCTATATCAGCGAACAATGTTTAGTCACTAAAGCGCCCGATAAAACTCCAGAATGACTCGATCTTATCTGCGAGTCTAAAATCCGGTAGAGTTCCGCCTTAGCGAGGCTAGTGAATAAAGCACTGAGCGCTTGGTCTAATTACCAGGTCGTAGCGATATAACCGAAATTAATCCATTTAAATTGGAACTAAGCCGTTAAAACCTCAAAGATGTTAGTTAAGCCCGGAGGCTGTGCCGAAGGCAATATATGTACGTGCAAAAGATGTTAGCACCACACACAGGTAATAAATAATATAATAATCACAAACAAAATCACAAGCTTCGTATTGTGCTCTTGAGCTGGGTACCCTCTGCCCCAGTCACCACGAAACCTGAAAGTAATGGGTCACCTGCAAAAGTGGTCTCTCGGATGATATTCTAGAACGGATAGAGCATCTGAGGCATAAAACCCCCATATTCAGCTACTACGAAACCCTAATGGTAGTGGGCGGTGGCACTGGCCTGTTGCCCTTGGATAATCAGGAGGGGTCTCCTAGGACTATGATCCCAGAAGGGAAGTTCATCCGTGAGTCTTTATCTGCAACCTGCATCACTGTTAGTCCAAAATGCCAAAAATATAGATAATTGCAGAAAATACATTTTAATTCCAGAAAATTCCTAAAAATACACAAAAAATTCCTATATACTCGAAAAATACATATAATAGGTAGAAAATTTCTAAATATATAAAAAATCCTAAAATACATAGAAAAATCCTAAAAAATACACATGTAATTTCTGTTGGCCCAAAGGCCATTAGCCCAATATTTTGATGATAACAAAACATATTTAGTTATGTTTTTAACAATCTTGTTTTAAAGAGTTTCAGGTTTAAAACAAGTTGATTTGACGGCTCCACATCAAGACTCACAATTTGGACGCCGCTAAAGATTTGGATTCCCAAGCCTTGCACGGTAGAAAAGCTTCGGGATCAAACATAAAAGAAAGATTCAAGATTTGTAATTTACTTTTCATTTTTAGATATTTTGTCAAAACCTAGATGATAGAGGTAGAATACTTGGGATTGTCACTCACACACACTTAGTATTGCTTCATGGCTTCAAAACAATTTTCATAACAAAACTTATAAGTTAGTTTTTGAAAAAAAAACCATGTTTTGGAAAAATCTATTTTAGAAACCAAGTGTTTCATTTCACCAAAAAGGATTTTCATCAAAATAGAGTTCAAATACTTTTGGGTGTTGATCTATGATCACACACTAATTTTTACAAGTCCTAGAATCCTATTTTATAAACCCTTAACCAAAAATATTTCAACCAAAAATTTCCTTTTCCTTTTGCAGACTCTGAAAAACAGGTCTGACAGAGTCCGGTCGACCGACCTTGTCGACCCAAGGGAAACACACTCACCATCAACATGCAAGGAAACATGCACACACACATAAGCATGCTCACATGTATGGTAGTGGTAGGATTTATGTATGCACTCATTGTGGCCGCAAATGCCATTTAGAAAAATTTTGTTTTATTAAGCTTAATAAGACAAATAAACATGTTTGGGTTCGCCCCGGTACTAATCCCAAAGGACCCAAAAAGATTTGGATACCAAAAGACACACCAAACTTAGTTGATACAGGTGGGTCTTCTTCCTCCAAGACTTAGGGGGAGTCGGTGCCCGGGTGGTGGATGCATCGAAGCTTAACGAACCTATCGTCGATTGCATCGCTATCATAGAGGCACCTATTTTGGAGAATGGCCTCGTTTTGGTAATTTCTCCATTTAAAAAGTTTTTATATGTTTTATATATATATATATATATATATATATATATATATATATATATATATATATATATATATATATATATATATATATATATATATATATATATATATATATATATATATGCATAGGTTTGCCAGTTTACCATGTTGTTGTATTGATACATGTTAGTGTAAACTTGCTTTTTCATCATGCTTATATATATGTTTTTGTGTTATGTTAAATATTGTATGTCCACATGCTTAAATTTGATTGGGTTTTTGTCAAAACTAGATAATTTTTTTTAAAAAAAACTCTTTAAAGCAAATACTTAGAGATGATAATTGCGCACCTCAACTCATATCTAAAGGAATATCGAGGAGAAGTACAGAACCCTTCACCGGGTATTCGGCTTCAACATCTCTAAACCTTTGTTTTATATGGAAAAATAAAAAGAAAAAATATTTGTGTAAACTTGTTGACAATTTTAATCAATAAGGTTTAAAACATGTTTAAACATTATTTTGTTGAAAATATTCTCTTTTTTAAATATATTAGATAATTTATTTGGGTTTCTGTTTCTGCCAGTTTTTGGGCAAGACCGGCCGACCGACCTTGCCTGGGGATATTTTTTTTATTCTTCCTATTGCTGGCCGACCATAGCGGTCGCCCGATTTATCTGCAGAGCTTTCGGTTATTTTCGGCCGACCGGAGCGGTCGCCCGACTTGTCTGTCAGAGCTCTCGGGTATTTTCGGTCGACCGGACCGGTCGACCGAGCGACGGGAATCTGCTTTTTACCCACCCTATTT
This sequence comes from Agave tequilana, assembly GCA_038442645.1. NCBI lineage: Eukaryota > Viridiplantae > Streptophyta > Magnoliopsida > Asparagales > Asparagaceae > Agave > Agave tequilana. The sequence goes on along the minus strand of JAVJIF010000015.1, from coordinate 569,237 downwards.
AAAGCCCTAATCTCTTGATTGATGCAAAACCTGCACAAAAAAAATACGAATTTCAGAACTTAAAAAGAGAAATGTGCAAGTGCTCAATTCTTACCGCTATAGCAAGTGGCTATGCGGGTCGTGATCCACAAGGAGGGTTCTGCGATAGAAGCGTTTACGTTCTTTGTATTGAAATCTTTATAAAAACCAAACGAGAGTTCTTCTCTGTTTTTAAGTTAATAAAAAGGAAAAAGAATTATGTTAAAGTTAGAAGAAATTTGAGAGATGAAGAAGGTGGAGAGAAATGGAGAATGACTATTTACAAATGAAGGGAAAAGAATGATTTGGAAGAGGTATTATTGGTGATTTAATTTACAGAAATAAAAGAAAAGAAACAAAAACAATTGCATACCTTCTTTTCACCAAAAGCTTACCTTGAGTCTTCAGCGACGATGTTACCTTGAAGTGGAGGCATTCAGCGCATAGCCCATAAGATTTGAGTATTGGTCTCTTCCACATTACATCATCAAGACAACTTCAAGAATGAAATGATACAGAGAGAGACTCCATTCCATCATCATGAGCTATCGGTGGCACTCGCAAAGGTAAGGCTCTTTCGATGCTTTTAGACTCACTTGGAAGACAATTGTACTAAAAAGAAAAGTAAAATAGAAAAGAAGAAGAAGAAGACTAAAAAGAAGTACATACACAGAAAGAACATCGATTCGATTTCATAACAATCAAAGAAAAGAAATAAGTCTTACATCGGTGTCACTCCAGCTCAAGCTTCATTCTTGTTCTTCGATGAAAGTCTGATCTCCTCTGATTTACATAAGTTAAAACTAAAATTACATGAAAAAGAAAAACAAAAACCTAAACTAGAAATGGAAGAATAGTCTAAAATCCTATCTCTGCATGATCGTCCATTTTCAGCGCAAAGACTGGCCTTTTATAGGCAAAAATCCCAGTGTGCAGGATCCCGGGGAGATCGGGGGAGCAAACGCTCCCCCTAACTCCCAACCAAGCCGCGGATCCACAGATTTTGCCGCGTTTCCGCTGCCAGGGTGTGGCCAGATGGCCACACCCTGTTGGTGGGTCGTTCTGGTGTTTCCTTCTGACTTTATCCTTTGTTGGATTTTCAGTTTGAGTCCCGGAGTGTGACGAAATGGCATTGGATTCTTGGCTTTAACCGATCGATTCTGAGAGGATTCTTCTCAACCGGTTTTCAACCTCTTGATTTTGCCCTGATTTAGTGAGCTCGAATTAATTCTGATTTAATTCAGAATTTTGGTGGGCTTTTGGGCTCATTTCTTTTCATCTCCTTAAGGATTGGGCCTGCAAATAAATTAAACAATTAATTAGACAAATGCAGCTTTTATTCTATAATAAGTATGGAAATATGACACTAAATATGCAACATTAGCGACCAATCACACCCCCATACCTATCTTTTGCTCGTCCTCGAGCAAAACAGCTAAACTATACTAAGGATTATTAGACCACTTTCGCAGGTCACGCGATTGCACTTAGCATGTGCAACAAGCCGTTAAACCTCTATGTTTTTCCTAGAGGACAAGTTTTGTCTCGTGAGGGTTTTTAGTGGATTGCACCCACAAAATCCATAAAGAAAGGGAAATAAAGAGTTAGTATTTTCGAAAAGCATTTTGAAAGAGAAAAATATTTGAAATATAATTGTATGATCTAAGCAATCTATAAGTTATAGGAAAACTGAAATTTTCATTCCTAAACTTAGTCTCTATTCAAAAATTTGTTATCAATCAAGGTAAGGAGTCAAATTGTACTTCTCATCTAATCTATTACTTTACCCTAAGTCATATGCACCTTGTGACTGTGAAAATTTTGACTCAGGGTTCATTAACTCTAACTCTTATGCCTTATTTATATATATATATATATTTTTTTGTGGTATTATTCCTTAGTTCTATTAGGCTTTCTAATCTGCCCATGTAACGAGCCTTTAATCGATGACTCCCAAACCAGACGGTCTTAGGGCACCGGGTGAGAAAACACCCCAAGGACTTAAGAACTCGAGCAAACAAGGCCACAAAACTAAGGATTTTATTAGATGAACCTCTTTTAGGCGTGAATACTTATGCTTTATTAGGCACAAATACCCAGCTTAATCAGAGCCTCTTTTAGGCGTGAATACTTATGCTTTATTAGGCACAAATACCTAGCTTAATCAGAGGATTTTTATATATATTTTTTTCTTTTCAAACTTATCTAATCATCTTTCGCATAAATACTAAGGCTTGCTTAGGCCAAAGCACCTAGCTAATCAATAATTAGATTTGTTTTTTTTTCTTTTTTCTTTTTCTTTTTTTATAAGGCATAAGAATCTTTATTTTTGAACCCTAAGTGTGTAAGTGTATGAAGTGTGCATATTTCATCAAGGTAAAGATCAAGACTAAATTACTTTGACAAATTTTCTTCCTAACCCTAAAAATCAAACAAATAATCTTATTTTGACCAAGTATAAGAAATCCTAATTTGGAATTTTCTATTCCTTAAAATTAACTTAATTTCTTAAAAAAAAAAGTCAAAATATTGTTTCTATTTTCAAAAAGTTTTTAAAAGAAAAGAAAATGTTAAATTTTATTTTCTTTTTTTTAAACAAAAAGAAAAGTTATGTTAGACCCTCCCCCACACCTATCTCATGCATTGTCCTCAATGTATGAATTAATGCATAGATGCATGAAAAAGAAGAAAGGGAAGGAGAATGTTACCTTAAGGTGGTGGTTCCGGTGGTGGTCTGATTGGTCCACGAAACGCGGCCCAATCGACTTTTCGTTGGGTTCGGAGGAACCCACCAGAAATATCTTTAATATAACCCATTAGAAAGATGTATCCATAAAAGATTTTTATTATATATTTGACCCCATCTAATTTTCAAATTTCATAACTGATTTCAGAGTCAAATTTGTCAACCACCTCGTCCCAGAATGGAGTGTGAAAAGATAGAATGATTGACTTGGACTCAGGAAGTACAAGAACTAATACCGACTCAGGAAGGTGACTTAAGTCAAGTAAAGGTTCAAGAATCGAAATAGGTTCAGAAATTGGGTCCAAGTCAAGAAGTTGAAACTCAAGTCCACATGTATTTTCTAACAATGGAATGTGACCTAATATGGGTGATTCGAGTTCAGGAATGATAGGTGGAGGAATCAACACTGACTCTAAAATATTACTCAAGTTTGGTAACAAAACAGGAGTCAATATTGATACAGAAAGTTGAACTGGATCACAGATTTGAGAATCTAGGTCACATATCTCATTGAGTTCAATATCAAACAATGGAGAACTTGCCAATTTATCAATGGGGCTTTCAAAAGTGTAAAATTGGTCAATTTCAATATGATCATCAAAAATGGGTGATTCAATTTCATAATGAATAGGCACAGGATCCAATGTTGACTCTGGGAAAAGATTGAAGTCAGGTGAAGATATCAGAGTCATTATTGAATCAGGAAGTAAAATTGAATCACTAAGTTGAGGTTCATGATCATATTCATTTTCAGGTTCGATTTCAGGTAAGGGATAACTTGCCAAACTATCAATATGATTTGGAGTTGGGGCAAGTTCAAATGATCGTTCTGAAATGGAACCTTGATTTTCAAAACTACCTGACTCTTCGGCTCTAACAGAATGGTTAGTGACATCAGAACTGGTCCAACGATGAGAACGTAGAGATTCAACCATCATATCTATGTCACGATTACGAGTGTTTTGAGCCTTAGTCATGGCTTCAAGCATCTTTTCATAGTTGATAGGTTCATTATTTTGATGAAAAGATGAAGAATTGTCTTGGAAGTGGTAGTGAAATTGTGAGTCCATCAGATTTTGGGATTTGTGTTTGGACTCACGCATACTCATTTCCAAAATTGATAGTTTTCTATTTTGGGCTGGTGGATCTGAGTAGGAATCTTGAAAATATTGTGGACTAGGTGGAGAGGGAGGACAAGTTGGTGGAAAATTATGCTCGGGGGAGGTGAATCCCCACTGACTCTGTGAAGAGTTGAAATCATTATGGAAGTTATAGTCATACGATGGGGGGCATGGGTTATATTCATTCGGATAAGACCAATCCGGCACACTAGGTTGGTTAAAGTTATGATATGCCAGGTTGGTAATATCCGAAAAAGAGTTTGATGTGTAATATGGATTATTATTGAAGTTGGAAAAATTATTATTATAAGTCATATCACACAATAGAATACAAAGAAAGAAAAACAAACAAACAAACAAAAAAGAAAAATTCTAGCCTAAGTTAGGGTAGACCTATGACCTAGACGACTCCTAACTTGTTAGACTGTCCACGGGAGGTCTAATGCAGACTTTGACCACAAGCTAATCAGCCAGGTCAGGGCAAGGTTGGTGGGAGGTTTTCCGTCAAAGACGTTCCTTAATTAAATAACCACCAACCTTCGGGCTTTCGGCCCTTAATCCCTTTCCTAGACACTGATTTGGCAAGAGTCAAATTCCAACACCTTTCCCCCTTAGGATAATCTCCTAATTAAGTCCGAGATGTCCCTAGGGCCAACGTCTACTCATTTTTAGTTAGGCTTGGGTTAGTGAGTGCTTGGAATCTGATTTTTGGGCCAAGGAAGGGTGATTAAATCCCCACCTTATCTTGTTATGGGTTAGTGCCCTTAAGATAAATTTGTGCAAGTGTACAAGATATGTAAATAAGATTCACTCAAAGCGATGAAAATCAACCAAGAGATGATTCCTATTCTACATGCAATGCAAACGTACCTTGCTCCAGCAATCTTCAACAGTAAAAATAAATGAATTGAAAAGACACGTGCCTAAAATGCAAACGTCTAATCAATTTTTAACTTTTGCAACAAACGTTTTACTATTGATTATTAGCAGGATTTTGGCATATAAGAAATAAAGTTGCAGCAAACTAGAATTTTTGCAAACCAAGCAGCCCTGCAAAAACCTGTTAGTAGTCAACTCTTCCTTGCCGCGGATCCGCGGCTTTTGCCGTGGAAATGTGGCAAATCAGAGGGTACTTGGTCTCTTCTTTCTAGAGAAGAGGCCCAAGGCCACTTGTATGTTACTGCAATTTTGATTTCCTGCTTTGCTTGCCCTATAACCTGCAACAGAGAAGAAAGTTCGTTTTAGTTCTAAAAAAATTTCAAAAAAATTCAGATTTCAAAAAAAACGTTACCCTCCCCGGCAACGGCGCCAAAATTTGATTGATGCAAAACCTGCACACAAAAAAAATACGAAATTTCAGAACTTAAAAAGAGAAATGTGCAAGTGCTCAATTCTTTTTTTTTTGGAGAATGTAAATGTAAATTATATTTCCCAAAAAGGTATCTACAAAAAGCCTTTCAGCAGTCCAAACAAGAGCTACATCAAAACCCTACCCTGTGATGCCACCCATCACAAACAAAAAGTAACAATGCTGCAAGCAGCCAAGCATAACAGCACAAACAATAGCTACATCAAAAAGAACCTACCCTGTGATGCCAACATGAGGATCACACCATACTCCCAATCCCATCCCCCCAGAGAAGTCTGGTAGACAAGAAAGTATCCCTGGCAGTCGCATAGCCCCCTGCAACATAGATAGTCGACTAGGACTAACCAAGAAGTCGACTTGGCTCACCCCAGGTCGACTAGGTCCATCCTCAGGGAATATACTGGCCTTTCCCCTTCCTTTTCCTCCTAGATACATATGGGAGGGGAGCCTTCCTTGAAGACCCTCCCTCCACTCGCTCCAACTGCACTCCCTCACCCTCAGGCTGTCGCTGGACAGCAGCCTCACCTGGCTGTCCAGACATCTTCATATTCTTCCCCTTTTTACCAATTCTAGTCCAACCCACATCACTAGTTTCCCGCCCCTCCGTTGGGCACATCTTAGAATCTGACTGTTCAGCCACCAAAACAGCCCTAGCTGGCTGCAAAACAGTCCCCTTCTGGCCCTCCGGAGCCATCCCACCGGGGGCAGACAGAGCAGCAGCGGCCGGGACAGCCACTCTAGGGACAGGCTGCCCAATCTGCTTCTCCTTACTACCAGATGCAGCCACACCCACAGAGCAACCAGCCAGACCCTCCGCTTGGTGAATCAGAGTAGTGGTAGGTGCTGCCACCTCAGCTGGCGCCACCTGATGCTGGACAGCAGGCTGGACTTCCATTGCCAGAGGCACTGAAGAGGCAGGCCGGCCAGCAGTAGGCTGGACCCCCTTTGCCATAGGCACAGAATGGACAGGCCGGCTAGCAGCCCGGACCCCATCAGGCTGAGTCTTCCTCTTAGGCACAAAAAGTGGGTAAGTCCTCCCCCCAGATTCTTTGTTGCACCCTGCTTCACCATGGCTAAATGTCTTGCATTTCTTACAGAAAATTGGTGTAGACTCAAACACCACCAACAGATCATAAACTACCCCCGTTGGCAGTTTCACTTCCACCGAAGTTACAAGCTCCTTCGAAACATCTACCTCCACCAACACACGCGCGAAGGAGATTCTCTCAATAATCCGGGTCAGATGATCCGTAGCGATAGGAATCCCAACCTTAGACACAATCTTACTCAAGGCCATGTCATTCCAACAATCAAGCGGAAGGTCCGGCAACTGAATCCAAGCTGGAACAGTAGTCACCACTTCACTCCCAAATCTGAAGCATCGTGGCAAGATTTTCAGCATTAAATTGCTCCCGTAAACGAAGTATGGACCGCCCTTCAAAACCTTCAACCTATCTTCCTCGGATCGAAATTCAAACAGAATCCATCCCGACCGATGGATCCAATGTTTACCTTTCACTTTCCATCCTTCCCATAGTCTCTGGACAGCCCCCGCACCTGGGAATTTTCCAGAAAATAGACCCACCAAACATATCCCCACGGCCTCATCAACCGGATCAACATCCTCTTCATCAATCTGAACGAGGTCCCCTTCAACTACAACCTCTTCCTACTTGTACCCATTACCCACATTGGGATTATCTTTAAAAAGATTCACCCATGGGGCCTTCAACCCACTCCCCACATCCTTCTCCAACACCCTAGCAGAGGAATCACCACCCAGATTAACCCCAGCAACAGCCGGGTCTGAGTGGGGCAAATCATCAAACACCTGTTGTGCCACCAAATCCTCAACTTTCTCTAACTGAGTGGAGCACAGCCCCTGCTGCTCCACCGACTTCCCAACTTCCTCATTATCAAAATCAGAATCAGGAGATGACGAATCAAAGCAACTACCCTCCGAATCGCACCTACTAACCTCATCATCTTCGGCAGAATCCTGCTGATCCATGTTCACAGTCGCAGCCGCAACCGGTACTGCCACCGCCAGCTGCGGCACATCCAGGACAGGATCCGACGCTCCCAGCATAGATCCCCCTTTGCTGAACCTCCCAACATGATCCCTAGGCTGCCCAGACCGAGATCTGGTAGTAGGCATCATGGGGAAGAAGAAGAAGATATCAAAAAGGGAAGCAGGCTATCACAACAGCCCTCAAGACAGAGATCAAACCAAGAAGAGGCCTCGCGCAAAGAAGAAGAGCCAGGGCAGCTTCCACCATGAGGGGGAATCGGCCCTGTGAGAGCTCCTCTCTCAAACTCTTCTGACTGAGAGCTCTTTCTTTTTGCAAGTATAGCAAGTGGCTATGCGGGTCGTGATCCACAAGGAGGGTTTTGCGATAGAAGCGTTTACGTTCTTTGTATTGAAATCTTTATAAAAACCAAACGAGAGTTCTTCTCTGTTTTTAAGTTAATAAAAAGGAAAAAGAATTATGTTAAAGTTAGAAGAAATTGAGAGATGAAGAAGGTGGAGAGAAATGGAGAATGACTATTTACAAATGAAGGGGAAAGAATGATTTGGAAGAGGTATTGTTGGTGATTTAATTTACAGAAATAAAAGAAAAGAAACAAAAATAATTGCTTACCTTCTTTTCACCAAAAGCTTACCTTGAGTCTTCAGCGACGACATTACCTTGAAGTGAAGGCATTCAGCGCATAGCCCATAAGATTTGAGTATTGGTCTCTTCCACATTACATCATCAAGACAACTTCAAGAATGAAATGATACAGAGAGAGACTCCATTCCATCGTCATGAGCTATCGGTGGCACTCGTAAAGGCAAGGCTCTTTCGATGCTTTTAGACTCACTTGGAAAACAATTGTACTAAAAAGAAAAGTAAAATAGAAAAGAAAAAGAAGAAGACTAAAAAGAAGTACATACACAGAAAGAACATCGATTCGATTTTATAACAATCAAAGAAAAGAAATAAGTCTTACACCGGTGTCACTTTAGCTCAAGCTTCATTCTTGTTCTTCGATGAAAGTCTGATCTCCTCTGATTTACATAAGTTAAAACTAAAATTACATGAAAAAGAAAAACAAAAACTAGAAATGGAAGAATAGTCTAAAATCCTATCTCTGCATGGTCGTCCATTTTCAGCGCAAAGACTGGTCTTTTATAGGCAAAAATCCCAGTGTGCAGGATCCCGGGGAGATCGGGGGAGCAAACGCTCCCCTAACTCCCCAACCAAGCCGCGAATCCGCGGCTTTTGTCGCGTTTCCGCGGCCAGGGTGTGGCCAGATGGCCACACCCTGTTGGTGGGTCGTTCTGGTTTTTCCTTCTGACTTTATCCTTTGTTGGATTTTCAGTTTGAGTCCCGGAGTGTGACGAAATGGCCTTGGATTCTTGGCTTTAACCGATCGATTCTGAGAGGATTCTTCTCAACCGGTTTTTAACCTCTTGATTTTGTCCTGATTTAGTGAGCTCGAATTAATTCTGATTTAATTCAGAATTTTGGTGGGCTTTTAGGCTCATTTCTCTTCATCTCCTTAAGGATTGGGCCTGCAAATAAATTAAACAATTAATTAGACAAATGCAGCTTTTATTCTATAATAAGTATGAAAATATGACACTAAATATGCAACATTAGCGACCAATCATCTCTCATTTCCTCACTCTCACCTCCGCCGACTTCTCCAAGTTTCTCTCTCAAAAACCCTAACCAACCTTTTCCATCTCAATCCAACTCAAATCCAACCCTAAATCCTTCAAAATTATTCTGGATCTTCACTTTCAGGCCCTAATCTACGTATACTTTCAAGAAATTTCGGATTTTTGGCCTCTTGATCTTCAATCTTCAAGGTAAAAATCATATTTTTCTTAGATTTTGCATCTATTCTAGTTATCTATCTAGATCTTGTCTTTCATCTAGTTTAGATTAAGCTTTTTCCTTGAATTTTTGACCTAGATCCATCTTTTACCTTTAATATGCCTAAGAGATCTAGAACCGAGAAGGGAAAATCCATAGCCCCTTATTCCTCTATCAAAACCAAATCTCCATTTGTTTCCTCTCAAGTGGAAAATCGATATCTTCTTCTTTCAGAGAGGACTATAATTTCTGGGAGATGTGTGGTTCTCCGAGATTTTGAACATCTCAATATACCACAGATTTTGAGGAACAATTCTCTGGACCAATCATGTCCATTAGGGAACCCGTTTACACCTCACTTGTTTCATATTTTTACACCAATTTGGCCTATGAGGGTAATAGGGTCAGGTCTAGGGTACTTGGGAGAGACATTGATATCTCTCTCTAAGAATTTGCTGACCTTCTGCATCTCTCCTGTACGGGAGCTGTGTTGGCCCAAAGGCTTTCCACTCTAGTTTTGATGATGACTAACTCATGTAGTTATGTGTACTAATAATCTTGTGTTTTAGTCTCAGATCATTTATCAAGATATTAGTTGGTGTTTAGCTTCAACAAGATGATTTGGAAGCTTGCACATGATGATTCAAGAGCCCGCGCATCAAAGATGATATATTGCATTTGCTCGGTGAATCTAAGAAGCTTTGGATCAAGTCAACTTGGAGATTTCGCTCTACAAGAAGTCTTAAGTATCCATAGTTTTAGTTTGGGGTTTAGATCTTAATTGTAAAGATTAGTATAGTATGATAAGCTCAAGTTCACAACACACATGTTTCACGTTTTGAATATTGGTTTTCGGTTTTTGGTTTAACCGATCTTGGTTTTCATGAATAGATTTTATATCAAAACAAGTTTACATGGTTTAGTGTATATATGATTTATTCTATATACATGCATGCTTCTATTGCTTAAACAAACTTAGTTTGATATTCTATTTCATGTGTTTTATGTTTTGGTATTTTTATCAAAACATTATTTTGATCTTAATGACAAAAATTATGATATGACTATGTTTCTTGTATATTGAATTTCCATTCATATACAACTTGCTTCAAAGTGTTTAAATATCATATTTTTGTATTTCAGAAAGGTTTTGGACAATGTGTATTTTCTATTCAAAATCTTAGTTTTAGAAAATACATGTTTTGGTTTTTGGAAAATATGATATGATACAAAAATAGTTTTAATTGCTTGATATTTGAGTCAAAACTTTTATCACAGGTTTATATATCTATGCAAAATGCTAAAACTATTTTTGGGGATTTTTAGTAATTTATAAGAATTAATTTGACATTATTTTTCCCCAGATTTCAGTTCTGTTTTTTTTTCTGCCAGGCTGGGACGGTCGACTGACCGGTCGACCGCACCATGTAGTCGGTCGACCGAGCAGTCGACCGACGTGCACAGAAACGTGCACGCTACACCAGTCGACCGGGCGGTCGACCGGGCTGAAGTAACTGAGTTACGGCCTGAGTCGGTCGACCGGAATTGTATTTTTGCTCTCTGTATCTTTTCAGTCGACCGGGTCGGTCGACCGATAGCCTGTAACGGTCGGATATTTTGAACTACCGGTCGACCGGCCGGTCGACCGATCTAGCCGTTTGAACAGTAACGGGCAGATTTTTTAATGCTGATTTATTTTGTCTTTTGCGTTTAAAATTTGAAATGGGGTTTTATTTCAAATCTAATATTACTTAATTAACCTTAAGTGTGTTTTATCTCTTAACCTATCCCTCTCCTATAAATAGGGGTGTTTAGGGTGAGATTCATGAAGAAGAAGAGAAAAGAAGTTTTATTGATTGCTAGAAAAATTTCAAAAGAGCTTTATTTTTCTTCAAGATTTTTTGGGCTAAAATTCTACATCTCTCTGAAGTTTGTGCAGCAATCAAAATTGGTTTTTGGATTCAAAGTTAACAATTTTTTGTGTTTTTGATTAGGGTTTGAAAAACCAAAGAAAAGGGATTTTGGGAAAAGCTTTTGAATTGAATCTCTATATCTTGATTTCATCTATTTCCCAAAGATTTTCTTTGAGTTGCTGGTTTCAAATCCCTTGGTTTTCTCCACACTTGAGCTACAATCTACTATATTGTCTATAGGCTTTGTGTGAGAGAAAAAGAGATTATTTGTGGTTGTTGCTTTAAACCACCAAGTACCAAGAGCTTTGTTTTGTGGTTGTTGTTGTATACCACTAAGTTGTAATCCTTTACTTTGTGTGGCTTTGTGCCTTTGCCTCAATAGGAGGTTGTGGTCCTTGTAACTTTCTTTGTGATAGTGAGAGGAGTTAGAATCCATCTGGGGATGGCGGAGATGTAGAGCTGGGTGCTCGAACCTCGAGAACATATCTTGGTGTTTGCGTTTGATCGATTGCCTCTCACTATCTCTATCTCTATTTACTTTGTGCCTTGCATTTACATTCTATATTGTTCATCATATTTGCTTGGCTTGGTTGTGTGTGCATCACTAGTTGATCACACTTGAGTGCTCATTGCATTTAGATTTTTAATTCCGCATTTAGTTACATTGATTAGCATCATCACCTATTCACCCCCCCTCTAGGTGATTTCAAGCTGATGTCTATTCCTTTGACCTGCATGACTTTGAGTATCCGGTCGGTGAGTCTGAACTCACCGCGTCCACCTTGCTTCACGGGGATGACAACCCCGGCTTAGTGAGAAATGAGAAAGTGAAATACTTCACTCTCACTACTCAAGTTCTCACTAAGTTTGTATTTTATAACATTCTGCCCAAATCTGGTGAATATAGTCACGCTAGAGGACCTGTGCCCTTAATTGTCTATTGCCTTCTGAAAGGCATTAAGATAAACTTTGTCAGGTTCATCATTTCTCACATGACTTCAGATCATGTTTTTGTCCCCACTAGGCAATTGCCTTATGGGATGCTTATCACCTATCTCCTAAAACAACTTGATTTGACTTGTCCTCTATAAGACCCTCAAACCCTTCTGTAAACCTGAACAGCACTCTGTTGAAGAGGATGCAAGCTGGGATGCGTCATCCTGCTCCCGAGCAGCCTCCTATTCCTCCTACTTTTGTTCCAGGGTCTCCTCTTCTATTCCAGGATCTTCTTCTGCTCCAGGGTCATCTATTCCCTCAGACCTCCAGGCTTTCATTTCTTCTGAGCTACGAGCTCAGTTCCAGGAGCATCTTTCTTTGGTGTCCGCTGAGATCCAGCAGCGCCACACCCAGCTTTCTGCGGAGTTTGTGGCACATCGCGAGGAGATGGACACTCGCTATCAGGGACTTCGCAACGACATGTGCTACTTTGCTGATTCCATGCGATACTTGGATTCGCAATTTAGTGCACTCTACGTGAAGTACGACACGCGAGCTCCAGACCTGACGGCATATGCCCCGTCGCTTCCTTCCTCTGGCCCTCCATTTCCAGCTAGGGCCCCTTCTGCTCCTCCAACACCACAGCCAGGTATTGCAACGATCGATCCAGAGGAGGAGGTTTCAGATGATGATGATGGTGGTGATGAGGAGATGGCTGCAGGAGATGAGGACGAATCGTATGAGGAAGACAATTCTGAGGATGAGGAGTGATTTAGTGTTTTCCCCTTCTTTGATAATGTCAAAAAGGGGGAGAGATATTCATGAGAAACTCCTTGGGCTTATTTTGTATTTTGGGTTGCTGGACATGTATTTTTGTTTTAGTACTATGTTTTATGTTTTTGTGTAGACATGTGAGATTATGTTTATATGTTTTGTATGAACATGCGTTATTTATGAGATGCGTTACTCTTTTATGTTTTTGTGATATCCATTGCATATGTGTATGGTTGATTGACATGTGTTTCATTTCTATATACTATTTGTGCTACTTTGAGATATGCATGTGTTGAGGGGAGCTTCACTTGAAGTCTCCACCCAAAATATTTGTGATAACTATATATGTTTTGTCATCATCAAAAAGGGGGAGATTGTTGGCCCAAAGGCCATTAGCCCGATATTTTGATGATAACAAAACATATTTAGTTATGTTTTTAACAATCTTGTTTTAAAGAGTTTCAGGTTTAAAACAAGTTGATTTGACGGCTCCACATCAAGACTCACAATTTGGATGCCGCTAAAGATTTGGATTCCCAAGCCTTGCACGGTAGAAAAGCGTCGGGATCAAACATAAAAGAAAGATTCAAGATTTGTAATTTACTTTTCATTTTTAGATATTTTGTCAAAACCTAGATGATAGAGGTAGAATACTTGGGATTATCACTCACACACACTTAGTATTGCTTCATGGCTTTAAAACAATTTTCATAACAAAACTTATAAGTTAGTTTTTGGAAAAACCATGTTTTGGAAAAATCTATTTTAGAAACCAAGTGTTTCATTTCACCAAAAAGGATTTTCATCAAAATAGAGTTCAAATACTTTTGGGTGTTGATCTATGATCACACACTAATTTTTACAAGTCCTAGAATCCTATTTTATAAACCCTTAACCAAAAATATTTCAACCAAAAATCTCCTTTTCCTTTTGCAGACTCTAGAAAACAGACTGACAGAGTCCGGTCGACCGACCTTATCGACCGACGTGCACGGCTGTGCATGTGTGCACGTCAGTCGACCGCCCAGTCGTCCAGAATCAGTGTCAGTGCTATCTGTTTGTTTCGGACGACCGGATCGGTCGACCGTAAGAGAGTTTCCTCCCTTAGGCAGAGCTGCGGTCGACCCGGCGGTCGACCGTCCCCTCCAACGGTCGAATTTATGACCATTGACGGTCGGCCGACGCGGTCGACCGGTAGCTGTCAGAAAGTCTGACAGACTCCAACAGCTCTATTTTTCTGACAGATTTTGTTGGGATCTCTCCCCAACGACTCTTTTGAGCTATAGACTCAGTTTTTCATCCACTATAAATAGTGGGTCACTTCAACATGATTTGACACAGCATTTTTCACACAAGATTTATAAAATATTTTCAAGCAAACTTTAGTTTTCTTTTTAGAAAAGATTTTCTCTCCAAAGCCAAAAATTCCCGACACATTTTTGAAGCAATCATCTACTTCTCTCTAGTCTTTTTGCACTACACAATCCCAAGTATCATCTCTCTCATATTGGTTAATAGGATTGTGCTAAGTGAGCTTTTTGATCAAGTGTGATCAAGTTTTCTTCATTTGAGAAGTTGTACAGGTATTGGCCTCAAGCGAGCGGGTGTGCTTCAATTTGTTGCAGCGACACCGAGAAATAGGACAAGTGTGTCCTTGTATTGAGGATCCAGTGGGATCACCAATAGTGGAAATCCTTCAAGTGTGAAGGCGGGGACGTAGATCGTGGCTCGAACCTCGGAAATATTTCTTTGTGTTTGCGTTTGCTCAAATTTCTCTAAACTCTATCTTCTTATTACTTGCATTATTTATTGCTTACTTCTTGCAAGTAGTTTACTTTGTATTCATAATTTAAATTGTCTTAAATTCCGCATTATTGTCATATTTCATATGGTCATCACCTATTTACCCCCCCCCCCTCTAGGTGATTTCAATTTCTAAATACATAGAAAAATACAGAAATTCATAAAATACAGGAAATTCATAAAAATGCCCAGATAATTTCTAAAAATTAAAGGAAAATTTTAAAAATGTTCAGAACATGAAATATGTATGCACGTGTACAAATATATGTGTACAAGTGTATATGTGCGCATATGCAATAAGGGAAGAGTACTCGCCTAAATATCAGGGAATACCGAAACCACGTGCACGTATGCACGTATGCACGTGTGTACAATTGGGCAGCCAAGTGGCTGTACAGAGACTGTAGAAGGAAGGAGGAAGTTGTGGAGGGTGTTTTAGAGAGAGAAAATGCAAAGAAGAGAGAAATCTAGAGAGGGAAAATTAGGGTTTTGGTTTTAGAGGAGAGAGAAAGAGAGTTTGGATGTGGGATTGGAGGAGGAGGTGGCAGAGCAGATGGGAAAGGCCTAGGTGGCTGGTGGCCTGAACAAAAGAAGAGAGAGAGAGAGAGCGAGGAATCTAGAGAGAGAAAATGAAAGAAGGAGAGAGAAAGTGAGTTTTTAGGAGTTTTGGAGAGAGAAAAATAGGAGAAAATTTTGGGAGGTAGAGAAAGTGAGGGGAATCCCGCTGTAGTAACCGGCCATGGTAGGAGTGAGGGAGAAGTGAGAAAATGTAGAGAGAAGTTAGAGAGAGGATAGAGAAAGTACCTTTTTGGTGTTTTTAGAGAGAGAAAAATTAGGGAAAATATATGAGGTGTGTGGGGATCTAGAGATGATGTTAGGATGTTTTAAGAGCAGCCATGGAGTTATAATAATTTTGTCGTATTTTTAGAGAGAGAAAAAGAGGCTTTCTAGAGAGAGAAAGTGGGATTTTAATGTCTTTTGGAGGGAGAAAAATTAGGGCCAGCTAAGGAAGGTGTGGATAAGCCATGGTGGTGTTGAAGTGGTTGTAGAAGATGGTGGTAGGATTTTATGTTTTTTGGAGAATATTTAGAGGGGTTTTTGGTAATTTTTAGAGAGAGAATGGTGGAGGGAGAGAGGGAGGTGGCCGGCAATGTTTAGGGAAGGTAAGAGAAGAGATTAATATGAGGGGGACTAGCTTGTGGAGGAAGCCAATGCCTTGGCTTCTTAGAGAAGCCAAGAAAGACTCTAGAATAATGGAGAAAAAGAAAGAAAAGAACAGGAAAAGAAAAGGAAAAAGAAATGCAAATGCAAATATGTAATTGTTAGGGGGTTATGTGTAAATATCCCTTAAGAAAATAATAAAAAATTAAAAATGAAGAAAATTGTTTAAGAAATGAATTTAGAGAAGAAAGAAAAGAAAAACTAGTTGGAGAGAGAAAATATTTAATTAAATAATTATTAAAAAGAAAAATAATGAAATTTCTAGGGTAGAATTTAGTACCAGTATAGAGTCTCATGTAAAAATTTTGGGTCAAAGACATGAAATGACATGTGTATGATCAAAACGTCGCAACCCGTAAAAGGATACGTATTCTGAAATCAGGGTATTACAATTATAGTGACAATTACTACTAAAAATAGTAATTAATAATAATAATCTAAAAGTCAAGTTAGTCAATAATAAGAAATAAAGAGAGATAAATATTTAAAAAAAATGTTAATACCATATTATTAATTAGGGATATTACAGATACAACATATATCAGCTTTCGACAGATTAAGAGAACTGTCGACAACAGCTCCAAAACAAAGAAACAAGTGAGCTCTTCTGTAAATCCCTGCTTTGGAGACTAAAGTCTATGAATAGCCGAGCAACTTCAACTGGGTTAAGAATTCAGATTGGTGGCTTCAGGTCGATGTGATCCTGGGGAGGGACCTGAGACCCTTCCTGGGCCCATGTTGGTACTTGTAATTTCTCTAGTTTAAAATATAAGATTTAATAATGAACAATAATATTTTGATTTTGTGTACATGTATTTGTATTAATTATTATTTAATATGTAATTATTATTACTAATTTATTATCATTATCACATTTATTAGTGTTATTATTATCATTATTGTTAGTGTTAATTATGGTATTATTATTATGATTATTTCCTTTACTTCTCAATCATTTTTTTCCAAGCCTAGCCCATTCCATCATGCCCATATACATTACCTATTATCTATAGCAAACCCACTCAAATCCTATTTAATCATATCCTAATCCACTCATATCCTAATCTACTCAAATTCTAATCAAATCTTAATCCTAACTAAACCTCAAATATCTCCTAATCTAAATATTAAACGCTAATATGTCTCCAACTTTTCCTCTCCTCATCAACAGCAGCCGCCCCATATCCATCCTCCCCTCCAAAAATAGCCCATACTCCTCTCCTCATGTGGCCGAGCACATCACTCGAACTCCAACCCCTTGCTCCTACTCTCTGCAGTTTCTTGCTGCTCCATCGCGGCAACCGCGTTGGGCGATCCATCCCCTCCTTCGATGTGTCACCAGAATCAAGAACCAACACGTTCTCCTTGTGCTCTCCCTCTTGCGCCGAACCCAACACCCACCTGCATCTCACCTGGCCACGCCCTCACCAAACCACCATCATAGGCCGGCGTGCGCTAGCTGCCTTCCCCAAAGTCGAGTTCAGCCACTCCCACCACAATGCCCACTCCATCATGCCGAGCCCACTCTCCTCCTCTGCCACCATGTCTTTGTACCCAAGCACATGCATCTCAACTCCTACTAAGCCACAACAACATTGCTTCTCCCCTTGCCGTGCCCAACAACCCCAAGGCAAGCCAAGCAACTCCATGGGATATCTTCCTCCAAGCCATCTTCCATCTCTCCGTGTGTCGTCGTTGATCGCCGTCGGCGAGCACGAACGCACCCATGCCCTTCTCGACAAGATCCTCTATCCGTCGACATCCTCCGCGGCCCCTGAGGTCTCCGTCAGAGCCTCCGTCGGCACGCCGTAAGTGGCCCCGAGGGTTAGCGCATTTATATGTGTAGGGGTAAACTTGTAATAGTATGGAATGCGTTTAATTATATATAAATATGTGCGTGAGTGTGGTTGTGGTATGCATGCATGCGTATGCATGTATTTATGCATGGATGTGTGCATGTGTATGGGTTTTTAATTCATGTAAGATTATGTACATATGTATATATAAGTACGTATAGATGTATGTATGTATATAAGCATATATACGTATATGTATGCATGATTGTTAGTTTATGCATATGTATATATATGTATATATAGAGGTATATGTATGTGTGTGGGTGTACACGTAGGTGTCTGTGTGCACGTGTCGGTGTAGCGTGTATTTATGTTTATATATATGTGTTCGGTTGTGTTACAGTATTTCGAACTCGTTCGTGCGATCCAAGCTTGGTAACAGGAGATTCAGACTTGTACCCGTTATGGACCCGATACCATGGCGATTCGAAGACCGACCCCATGGGATGATTCATCGATCAGTACTGGTTTATGCAGTGAAGACAAGATAACGATTCGGTTCCGAAACTGCGTCATTTTATCTGAGTGTTTGTCCTTATGTCATTTTCTTCTTTACCATTATTTTGTTTTATTCGTATTATTTCATGTGACTTTATATTATATTTTACCAGTTTGACTTGTTATATCACTTCATGAGACATTAGTGATTATTCACCTTATTTGTGTAATTGATAAAAGCTTGTATCAGTAACATTTCATATGTTAGTAAATAGTCGCTGTTGACTTAAGCCTAGTATTGATATATCATAGGCCAGACTTGATCTTGTAATTGACCTAGTTGTGATAAACCTTAGAATATATATTGATCTTGAGGATGATTGACTCATGATTGAGGTTAAAAATTCATATCTTATGTATAATATTTGTCGGACGAATTGTTTGGTGACTATTTTGACTACAATACTTTTGGATATTGAGGACGTGTTAGACATGATGTTGCTTTACCGATAGACTGTTTTTCCGATATATGTATATGTATGAATATAATACCCTTCAAGCTAGTGTATGTGATGAGACTGATTTTTGAACTGTTGGAGCTATTATTTCTAGATTCTCGCATTGATAAGTTTGATTGATGTATTAATGACTTTATTAATATTGACTACTAGATGTAGAGATGATCTAGATTCTGTGTTAATTGAGGATGTTATACTTCTTAGTTATGATCTTGATTGGATTGGATATCGATGATTGAATAAATATGGGACCTTTATTAATAAAATGAAATCTTGGACTTGAACGTGTCAGTAGACTCGATTGGATTAGAGTTGACTTGGGGGTTGAGGAATAGACGTTAATTGGGTTGACTTGATCTGGCTTGGTGAATTTTTAAAATATGTGTACTTGATATGTTACTTGACTTTGGGATCCTATGATTGACCTTGATTGAGTGAGAGTGTGTGATACTCTTGATCGAATTAAAGCATGAGGATTTGATTATATGTATCAGAACATGTAGTATTTTAGTTATTGAGATTTGGATATATCGGTGACTCAGAGGATGTATATATCGATGACTTGAGAATCAGAGTAGATTGATTTAGAGAGAATGATTACTAATTTTTGATATATTAAGATAGTGGTTTATTGTACCAAATTACTCAATACGGATTGATACTTGATGTTCACGATGATTGTATAGAGACTGTTAGTTGATGGATTAGTCACTATTATATTTTAGTGCAGATAGATATGAGATATTGATCAGTTTTAGATGAGACTATCTACTGAGTAGTATCCGAGCTTGTTATTGTATTCATATTCTTGAAAGTTACTGAGAAAATATTATCAGACCGTAACATATACATTGTTCTATTGTCCTACCGTTTATAGGGTAATATTATTCACATTATTATTGTTACATCATTGATATTATTACTGTCACCGTATGTCCCAGTGATCAAAATAGCATGAATATTGATTGATCTAAATAATAAAGCAATCGAACAACTTACAACAGGATTGAGAAAACTGATGAAGGAGACAATGTCTGTATTTTGGGTGGACCTAGGATACATGTTGCGCAGCCGGGATACGGTTCCACTACAGGGTTTCGGGGGACGACTGACACCCAGTATTATTCATATTGTCATTTTTATTGACACATTATTATTGTTATTGACTACCTAGCGGTAGGACCTGATTCAACGCCAGGTGATTGGGCCGTGCTTCCGGGTATGTACGAAACTAACCTAAAACATGAACAATATCTTCGACCAATCAGTTTCAATAATTCAGGACCCTGATTGACACGTGTAGTAGGCGTAGTACGAGATGCGTCCATTACAGGTGGCAATTGATATTCGGTGACATAATAAATGATAATAAACTGTTATAGTGTATTGTGACTGACCTAATCACCTGACTGTACATATATAACTATGATAGACATATGATTGTTCACATGATCTGATTGTATACCAGACTAGTGACATATGCTAGGTTACACATCTTGACTTTAGTTGTTTCCTTTTATCATAATATCAGTTATATATCGTTCATGGCTTTGTTTTTGATATTGATTTTCCTATTATCTTTTATTTCAGTATCGTGTCATTATAGCTTATATTGTTATTATGCATGAACACATTTTTTTACACACACACTCATTAGGTCGCTTCTGATGACCCTGGATTCGTACGTCCAGGATTTTGGACATCTTCTTATATTGTTCAAGTGTTCGTGTCGCGAGGAGCTGGAGCTTCTCTCTTTTTGATTCTGGTATTCCTTTCTTTATTCCTGCTATTATTCTTTTATTCTTGTATATTATGAAAGTACACCTAGAGGGGGGTGAATATGTGTACGGCTAATCTAATGAACTAAATGTGAAAATTAAAAACTAATTGCAATCACACTTAGTAAAACCAACGAGTGTAGCCGAATTCCCCGTGAAGGGCTCTGGACTAACTCATCTTGATTCCCCTAGATAAGGGTTGAGGTGCTATATGAAGCTCTCGTGGTTAAGTACAAGTGAGGCACACAAACACAAGCCAAGCAAATAGATATAAGCAATATGAAACAATGCAAGGCACAACACAAGCAATATATGATATGAATGAAATGAGTGATGTACAACACAAATAAAGAGAGAAATAGAGTCAATGGATTAAACGCAAACACAAAGATATGTTCCGAGGTTCGAGACCCTAGCTCTACGTCCCTGCCTTCACCGAGAAGGATTTTTAATCCACTAACTTGTCCACCGAGGACTCCCACCGAGAGAACCTCCACCGAGGAGGATTTGTACAACAACTGGGAGTACCGAACTCCTCTCTCAACCAACACTACCTCCACCGAGGCAATACAAACCCAATCCACCTCTACCGAAGAGGGATACAAATACAAACCAACTCCACCTCACCAAGAGGGAGCAAACCAACAATCTCAACCTCTACCAAAGAGGGAGCAACCAACAAATGAGGGTTTACAACTTGGTGGTATCTTTCAACCATAAACAATTCCTCTTTTCCACAAAATAAAGATCCTAATAGAATAGGATAGAAGATATAGCTAAAGTGGAAATCAAAAATCAAAGAAAAATCCTTGGAAAAAATACTTGCAATATGATAGAAATGAAGAAATAAAGCAATATCCCAAAAACCTATTTTTCTTTGAATTTCCAAAACCTTGAAAATAATAAAAATGAAATCTTTAAGCTCTTAAAACACTTTAGAAAACTTATTTTAAAAACCAGAGAATGGGGAAATTTTTGCTCTAAAAATCTTGGCAAAATCCCAAAGAAATGGGGCTTAAATAGCCCACCAACAAAAACTAGCCGTTGGGACTGTTTGTCAGTCCTGGCGGTTGTCGGTCGACCGACCGGCCAACGGTCATATTTTTGACCGTTGGCTACCCGCGATCGACCGACCGGTCGATCGGGAAAAAACAGAGAGCAGAGCTCTGGTCTGGTCGACCGCCCGGTCGACCGACCCAAGTGCCAGCCCGACGTGCACGGATCTGTGCACGTCGGTCGACTGGCTCCTGGTTCGGTCGACCGTGCGGTCGACCGACAGGGCCTGTCAGGCACTGTTCTGGGTCAGAAACATGGTTTTAAAAATATTCTAAAAATCCCAAAAATCTTCTAAAAATCCATAAAAATAGTTTTATCATATTACCTTGACACACAAACATGTGATAAAAATTTCAAGACAAATATCAAACATTTTGAACCATTTTTGTGTCTTGCAAATTTTATCAAAAACCAAAAACTATATTTTTCCAAACTTGGATTTTTCAATAGGAAATCTGATTTTTCCTAAAACTTATTCAAATACAAAAACATGATATTTAAGCACATTAAAGCATATTGCATATGGACATAAGTCCAATATACATGAAACATAAATATATCATTGTTTTTGTCTTATAAATCCAAAAAAATTTGTCAAAAATACCAAAACATAAAACGTGTGTGCATTGTGCACTTGAGCATATCAACTATCTAAACTTTACAAATGGATCTAAAACACACTAAACTAGGATACCTAAGTCTTCTTGACGATCTTCCATCTTCAAGTCGACTCGATCCAAAACACCGTGATTCACCGAACTAGACTCCAACGAGTGCAATGTATGATCTTGATGTTCGGGCTCTGGAATCACCATGTGAAAGCTTCTAAACTCCTTTATTGAAGCTAATCACCAACTAATATCTTGATTAATGATCTGAAACTAAAATCACAAGATTATTAGTAAACATAACTATATGATTTAATCATTATCAAAACTATAGTGGAAGGCCTTTGGGCCAACAATCTCCCCCTTTTTGATGATGACAAAACTCATGGAGTTATATATGCATGGATTAATGTTATGCTTCAAAGAAGCTCCCCCTTAACTCATGCATAACAAAAAACAAATAAATATGCAATGAATGATCATAAACATGCTCTTGATATCAATTAAATAAAACAAATAAATTTTCAAAACAAGCTTTTGATACCAATTGCAAAACAAAACTAAATAATGCTATTGATACCAATAATGCACCAATAATGCTCTTGATATCAAGTGAACTTAATAAAAACATAAAATATGCATATAAAAACATGCATAAAACATCAAATTCTTCCCCCCCTTTTTGTCAATCATCAACAAAGGGGTAAACGACAAAATAATAAAAACATATTCTTCTCCCCTTTTTGTTCAAAACAAAGAATCAATAAAGGAGATACCAATTGAAAAACAAAAATCTTGATACCAATTGATAAGTAAACAATTAACCTACCAATTGTAAATAAACAATTTTGATATCAATTGAAGGTATTATTCTTTTTAAGCATATGATATCAAATAAAATCAAATTTTCAATCATAAAGTGTGAGAGTGGAAACCAAAATACCAATTGAAAGATAAAATACGAATTTTTCCCCCCTTTATGAAATACCAAAAAAAATGTTGCATAAACTTGAATGAAGATACCAATTGAAAACTTAATCAATTGAAACATAATAATTATTAAAAATTCAAGCTATAGCATAAACAAGATTTGTGCTTGAAAAATATAGAGATATAATAAGCACAAATAAACATATTGTTGGCCCAAAGGCTTTCCACTCTAGTTTTGATGATGACTAACTCATGTAGTTATGTGCACTAATAATCTTGTGTTTTAGTCTCAGATCATTTATCAAGATATTAGTTGGTGTTTAGCTTCAACAAGATGATTTGGAAGCTTGCACATGTTGATTCAAGAGCCTAAGCATCAAAGATGATACATTGCAATTGCTCGGTGAATCAAAGGAGTTTGTGGATCAAGTCAACTTGGAGATTGCGCTCTACAAGAAGACTTAGGTATCCATAGTTTAGTTTGGGTTTAGATCTTAATTGTAAAGATTAGTATAGTATGATAAGCTCAAGTTCACAGCACACTTATTTCACGTTTTGAATATTGGTTTTCGGTTTTTGGTTTAACCGATCTTGGTTTTCATGAATAGATTTTATATCAAAACAAGTTTACATGGTTTAGTGTATATATGATTTGTTCTATATACATGCATGCTTCTATTGCTCAAACAAACTTAGTTTGATATTCTATTTCATGAGTTTTATGTTTTGGTATTCTTATCAAAACATTATTTTGGACTTAATGACAAAAATTATGATATGACTATGTTTCTTGTATATTGAATTTCTATTCATATACAACTTGCTTCAAAGTGTTTAAATATCATATTTTTGTATTTCAGAAAGGTTTTGGACAATGTGTACTTTCTATTCAAAATCTTAGTTTTAGAAAATACAAGTTTTGGTTTTTGGCAAAATTTCTTTGACACAAAAATAGTCAAATATGTTTGAAATTTGTGTTGGGATTTTTAACACAAGTTTATCTTTCAATATAAAATGACAAAACTATTTTTGTGGAATTTTAGAGATTTTGTGGGATTTATTAAAATATTGTTTACTTAGTTTTCTGACCAGAACCGGTCGACCGGCAGTATACCGACAGTCGACCGAGTCTGTGTCAGGCTGGTCCGGTCGACCGGACCAGTCGACCGAAGTCCTGGCAGAATGCACGTATCCGTGTGCATGTCTGTCGGTCGACCGGCTGTCTACCGACAGTCGACCGGAATATTATTTTGAGTCTCAGTCAGGGATCAGTCGACCGGATCGGTCGACCGATAGTATTGTTTTGCTCACTGTTTTTATCAGTCGACCGGATCGGTCGACCGATAGCCTGTAACGGTCGGATAGTTTGAACTACCGGTCGACCGGCCGGTCGACCGATCTAGCCGTTTGAACAGTAACGGGCAGATTTTTAATAGCTGTTTTATTTTGATTTTTGAATTTAAAGATCCGTTTAAGGGTATATTTGGAACTAATTACTTCCTAAACTTCAGTAATTAATTCCTAACCCTAAACCCTAGCCCTCTCCTATAAATAGGGGTGTTTGGGGAGAGTTTTATAAACTAAGAAAATTATTGTTTGATTGAAAAATTAAAAGAGCTTTATTTCTTATTTTTTCTTCAAGAGTTTTTGGGCTACAATTTTATATCTCTCTGGAGTTTATGCTGCAATCAAAATTGGTTTTTGAATTCAAAGAGAACTATCTTTTGTGTTTTGATTAGGGTTTGAAAAACCAAAGAAAAGGGAATTTGGGAAAATCTTTTGGATTGAATCTCTATATCTTGATTTCACTTATTTCCCAAAGATTTTTCTTTGTGTTGCTGGTTTCAAATCCCTTGGTTTTCTCCACACTTGAGCTACAATCTACTATATTGTCTATAGGCTTTATGTGAGAAAAAGGAGATTGTTTGTGGTTGTTGCTTTAAACCACCAAGTAGCAAGAAATTGTTTTGTGGTTATTGTTGTATACCACTAAGTTGTAAACCTTACTTTGTGTGGCTTTGTGCCTTTGCCTCAAGAGGAGGTTGTGGTCTTTGTAACTTTCTTTGTGTTAGTGAGAGTAGTTAGAATCCATCTGGGGATGGCGGGGATGTAGAGCTGGGTGCTCGAACCTCGAGAACATATCTTGGTGTTTGCGTTTGATCGATTGGCTCTCTCTAACTCTCTCTTTATTTTGTGCCTTGCATCACTTATATTGTTCATCATATTTGCTTGGCTTGGTTGTGTGTGCATCATTTGTTGATCACACTTGAGTGTATTGCATCTAGATTTTTAATTCCGCATTTAGTTCCATTGATTAGCATCATCACCTATTCACCCCCCCTCTAGGTGATTTCACATATATATGTATAAAAGATTAAATACCAATCGAAATTGATACTTATTGGAATTGAAAGCATACATACATACAAATATAAGAGTATACAAAAATGTCGATATTGATACCAATTGAAAGAATTCAATGACACCAATTGAAACAACAATAAGATCAAGTGTATACCTCATATAACCTACCACCCAACACATGCACATGTTTAAAATGATTTTCAATATAGAGCATACATAGGCATGGTCTCCCATCCATCCGCCCATAGAAGGTAGGGATTTTCAAAAATAGATTTGAAATTAAAGTATGTTTGAAAATCACTACCATAATGAAGAATATCACAACTGGTTAAATGGAAAAATTTGTTAACTAGTACGAAATCCTTCAAGTAAGGAATAAAATAAAATTATTTTTCATGAAACAAGAAATCCACATGATAGTCAACACTCAAAGTCAATGAAGCATAAATATGACTCATGAAAACAACACATGAGTAAACAAGAAATGTGAGTGTACAAATAAAATGTGAAGATCATAATCATGAAAATAGACATTCAAGCTCAATATTCCTTAAAACATGAAAATAATTAAAAACATGTCCAAACATGGGAATACAAGTCTAAAATGTATGGATCATCAAAACTAGACTATACTAGCACATCTAATGGGAACAAATAAGCATTCAAGCACAAACATATAAAGAATTATTTGTTATCCACTATATGTACAAGTATATACCTAGTCTTAATGAAAACTAACATTTAAACATGTAATCAAAACATGAAGTATAAAATGAGACATAAATCGACATGATAAACAAAAACATGATCATTATGAAAAATTCACATGTTATTAGAACTATGATATACATAATAGCTAAACAAATGTGAGAACACAAAATATTTGTCCATATTAAACATGGGTGATCTCCAATACTAATCATGCATATCACAAGTCTAATAATCATATCATTTGTCATACTAATCATGAAACAATGAAACATGCTAATAAAGAGTAAAAATGGAAAGCATGTAAACATAAATGGAAGTAAAGAGACCGTTATCAAAACATATGAGGCAACTCTCCATGTCTCCAAAACAAGGTGGTCCTCCCACCAAACATCCCTTGAAAGTGATGCATCCAAATAGTCTCCTTTAAGCTCGGAACGCATCCACTCTAAGGTACCGCTACTCTCATGTCATGTGAGAGCCCACACCTACATCAAATACAATAGTGGTGGTCTTTGGTACCCATATCTTTTTTGGTCCATGGGGGTTAGTACCTTCTCTAACCCAAACAAATTTATTTGTTAAATTTGAAACATGTATTCTATCATAACAAAATTTAGCAAGGTGGCCCTTACGTCCACAATGTGTACAAGTGTACACATGAGCATACATGTGATGGGTGTGTCCGTGAGGAGCATGTGTATGCCGTGGAGGGTGTACATGCATAGATGGAATTTGTTTCTTGCGAAACATGGATTCCAAACGTGTATGACTAGAAACACAACGGCTCAAAGTGGAGCCCAAACAATCAACATCTTAAGTATAGATATATCATTTTCAATCAAAGAAGAGGTGCATGCAATAGGTGAACTATGTGAAGCTATCCTAGCATGGCAAACATGTGAATCAATTTTATTTTGTAAAGAATTATGTTTCTTTAAACAAATTTCTAAATCCTTGGAAATAGAATCAATTTTCATTTTTAAAGAAACATTCTCTTTTACAACAAAATCAATTTTTGAAGACAATTTTTCATTTTTCTTCAAAATAATATTGCAATCATTTTTAGATTTTAAAAATTCATTTTCTTTTAGTGCAAGTTCAAGTTGAGATTTCAATGAATCCCTCTCATTTGAAATCTCCTCTTTCTCTTGCAAAACAATTTCAAGTCTAGAAATCAAATCTTTATTTTCTTTATTAATTCCTAGACTTTTCTTTTTCAACAAATTATATTTTTCTATTAATTTTTCACAAACAATAGAAAATTCTTCATTTAAAGTGTTAGGATCAACATGCTCATCACAAGAAGAACTAACATCATCACAATCTAGTTGAGATTCCGAATGTACCTCAAGGGAGTTATTCCCTTGGATCATGAAGCATTGAGAATCGGATTCTCCACTAGATTCCTCCTCTTGTTGGATTGGCATTTGATGCTTGGAGGTGGAGGTAGTCAATTTGTTCCACACTGCAAAAGCGGAATCAATGTTAGAAACAAGCATAAGATATTCTTTTGAGAGCGTGCTTCTAATAGCCTCAAGGGCTAGTGCATTGGCCCCTATATAATTGCTATTACCAAGATAGCATTTCTTGGTAGCGGCAAGATAAACATGCAAGTCTAGGGTTTGTAGATAAATGGACATCCTAGTCTTCCAAACAATAATGTTTGAAGGGTCAAACATATGTGGGGTCATGAAGTCCATGGGTGTAAACTATATGTGTGCAAACAAATATATGCAAATGCAAATGATAGATTAGCTAGCCAAGATCTCACTCCTAGGTGATTAAACCTAAGTATCAGGAGCGTAGGCTCTGAAACCAATTGAAAGTACACTTAGAGGGGGGTGAATAGGTGTACGACTAATCTAATAAACTAAATGCGAAAATTAAAAACTAATTGCAATCACACTTAGTACAACCAACGAGTGTAGCCGAATTCCCCGTGAAGGGCTCTGGACTAACTCCTCTTGATTCCCCTAGATAAGGGTTGAGGTGCTATATGAAGCTCTCGTGGTTAAGTACAAGTGAGGCACACAAACACAAGCCAAGCAAATAGATATAAGCAATATGAAACAATGCAAGGCACAACACAAGCAATATATGATATGAATGAAATGAGTGATGCACAACACAAATAAAGAGAGAAATAGAGTCAATGGATCAAACACAAACACAAAGATATGTTCCGAGGTTCGAGACCCTAGCTCTACGTCCCCGCCTTCACCGAGAAGGATTTCTAATCCACTAACTTGTCCACCGAGAACTCCCACCGAGAGAACCTCCACCGAGGAGGATTTGTACAACAACCGGGAGTACCGAACTCCTCTCTCAACCAACACTACCTCCACCGAGGCAATACAAACCCAATCCACCTCTACCGAAGAGGGATACAAATACAAACCAACTCCACCTCACCAAGAGGGAGCAAACCAACAATCTCATCCTCTACCAAAGAAGGAGCAACCAACAAATGAGGGTTTACAACTTGGTGGTATCTTTCAACCACAAACAATTCCTCTTTTCCATAAAACAAAGATCCTAATAGAATAGGATAGAAGATATAGCTCAAGTGGAAATCAAAAATCAAAGAAAAATCCTTGGGAACAATACTTGCAATATGATAGAAATGAAGAACTAAAGCAATATCCCAAAAACCTAATTTTTCTTTGAATTTCCAAAACCTTGAAAACAATAAAAATGAAATCTTTAAGCTCTTAAAACACTTTAGAAAACTTATTTTTAAAACCAGAGAATGGGAAAATTTTTGCTCTAAAAATCTTGGTAAAATCCCAAAGAAATGGGGCTTAAATAGCCCACCAACAAAAACTAGCCGTTGGGACTGTTTGTCAGTCCTGGCGGCTGGCGGTCGACCGGTCGGTCGATCGCCAACGGTCATATTTTTGACCGTTGGCTACCCGCGATCGACCGACCGGTCGACCGGGAAAAAAACAGAGAGCAGAGCTCTCTGGTCCGGTCGACCGGCCCAAGTGCCAGCCCAACGTGCACGGATCTGTGCACGTCAGTCGACCGCTCGGTAGACCGGCTCCTGGTTCGGTCGACCGTGCGGTCGACCGACAGGGCCTGTCAGGCACTGTTCTGGGTCAGAAACATGGTTTTAAAAATATTCTAAAAATCCCATAAATCTTCTAAAAATCCATAAAAATAGTTTTATCATATTACCTTGATATACAAACATGTGATAAAAATTTCAAGACAAATATCAAACATTTTGAACCATTTTTGTGTCTTGCAAATTTTATCAAAAACTAAAAACTGTATTTTTTCAAACTTGAATTTTTCAATAGGAAATCTGATTTTTCCTAAAACTTATTCAAATACAAAAACGTGATATTTAAACACATTAAAGCATATTGCATATGAACATAAGTCCAATATACATGAAACATAAATATATCATTGTTTTTGTCTTATAAATCCAAAATTATGTTTTGTTAAAAATACCAAAACATAAAACGTGTGTGTATTGTGCACTTGAGCATATCAACTATCTAAACTTTACAAATGGATCTAAAACACACTAAACTACGATACCTAAGTCTTCTTGACGATCTTCCATCTTCAAGTCGACTCGATCCAAAACACCGTGATCCACCGAGCTAGACTCCAACGAGTGCAATATATGATCTTGATGCTCGGGTTCTGGAATCACCATGTGAAAACTTCTAAACTCTTTTGTTGAAACTAATCACCAACTAATATCTTGATTAATGATATGAAACTAAAATCACAAGATTATTAGTAAACATAACTACATGAGTTAATCATCATCAAAACTAGAGTGGAAGGCCTTTGGGCCAATATATTACACTTAGCTTCTATTCTATTTCTTATTTCATCTGAGATCATGTGTAGTCATTATATGTATTATTGCAGTGATCGTTGATTATTATGGTTTAAATTTATACCTTGTTCAGGTTACTTTAGTCTTAGCGTGTATACGTGGGGTATTTTTCTCGCGTATATACGTCGCCGACTCTCGTCGCAACTCTGTTTCCACATATTTTGGGAAGCGGGGCGCTACAGTATTGCTGGAAAAATGGTCATTCGCCGCTCGAGGTGTCTTTGAGACAGTAGGACACGTGTCTTGATCTCAACATGAGTCAAAAATTGACCACTACAAATGATATCTCTTTCTTCATGTAGATCCAGAACATAACATAAAAAATTGGAATATGAAGTGGCAGACACAGGAAATTTTTTAGCATGGCCGATCTGAAAATTTTTCTCTTATGGAAAGCGCATGTAACAATGATTTAAATGTAGTTTACCTTATGTTGTGAATATTGAATTATATATTTTTTATATATTAAGATTTATATCCGATAAAATCTATAACAAATTTTGCACAAAATTGATTTAGGGAAAAAATAGTTATAAATTCATAATCCTGTCTTCAGATTAAGTATTACAATCCATAAGTGTAAATTTAATGATAGAAATTTGATATTATTAAATGCACTTATTACTTTTAGCATACAATATGAGCAAAAAATTTTAAGTAAAATATGATTTAGATCTGTCTCTATTTTAATTTTATTTTAGATTATTCATATTTGTTACTAAACATAAGAATTGAACCTATGAACCCTAATCATAAATTTCTAAACTGTATCACTTGGTTGAGTCTTAAGGATATTTATTTGTGTACAATAAGTT
Source organism: Agave tequilana (assembly GCA_038442645.1). NCBI lineage: Eukaryota > Viridiplantae > Streptophyta > Magnoliopsida > Asparagales > Asparagaceae > Agave > Agave tequilana. Next base: position 538,537 of record JAVJIF010000015.1, on the reverse strand, counting down.
TTTTTTAAAGAAAATAATAAGTATTTACAATATAAGAATTATATAATATCCTTTACCCTGGAAGCTTTTGCATTGTCCGCTTATGCATTTCTGAATGTATGTATGTCTGTATTTAGGGCTGTCATAGTTAGCTATTCTGTGCTTTGGATAATTGGATATGTATTTGTGAAGGACATAAATAATTTTGACTCTAAACCGGTTCAAATCCGGCCCGATCGATTGAACCCGAACCCGCTGGTGCGGATTTGGGAGCAGCAGAGCAGCCCTCATGATCGGGCGGGTTTGTCCACTGGAACTCGTTTTGGACGGGCGGGTTTTGTACCCTTGAATACCCGCCCGGCCCGGCCCGGCCCATAAACAGCCCAACCCGGAGCCAGTTTTCTCGTTGTGTAATTTCATTCTTCCCAAGTTTGAAAGTAAAAAGTATCGATTGCTGTCGCTTTAGCCAGTTGACCTAGTTTCCCTTGTAGTCATCCCATCTCTCAAATTGTAATGTTACAGTCACAGAATCCACCATTGAAGACAGGGGCATATGCTCATAGAGCGTCAATTTTGGTTTCCATTTGATAATTATTGGAAAGTCAGCAAATTCAGATGATACAAACGAGTGCAGGTGAGGTGTTTGACATTATGTCTCTGAGAGGAGAACTGTACAAATCCCGGAGAATGGAGGGCACTAGGCTGTGGCTGGAGAGTGAATCCCCTCTCGCTGTTCATAATAGTTCGATTTAGCTAAAACAGTGCCCGTGGTATTCGAAGCCCGGTTTGTTCCATGGAGTGCTTCCAAGCAACCTGTGTGTGTGTTTCCGGTAGGAGATTGAAATGCCTGAGCTGAGAACAAGCGCTGGAAACAAATTCCGATAGTTTGAGATCGCTGACTGAGTCTCTAGACAGTAACTAGTCTTTTTCTTATATAAATAATGGAGCAATAATAGACTCTAAAATAAGTTGACTGCAACTCATCCTGTCCTAATTTATATCTTTTCATCCCTTAAAAGTTAAATGATATTTCTCTGTATATAATGGGCACAGGCCGAAGAGAGAAGCAACAAGGCTAGAACGGAGCACAATGTTGGAGGCACCTCTTTCTCTCCCCATCCCTCCCCTCTTCCTCTTTCTCTTCCTTGTCATCACTCCATGTGTAGGTCAACAACAGGTTGGTTTAATTTTTAATGTTTGTTTTCGATTTCTTTTAGCCAAACATAAGCAATGGGAGCTATTGGTCATGGATTTGTTTCATGGGTACAGGTTTATATAGTGTACTTGGGTGAGCACAAGGAGACAAGGACGGCACAAGCAATCCATGATCATCACCACTCTTTCCTTCTGTCGGTTAAGAACAGGTGCAATTGTACTAATTGGTTTTAGTTCTTTTATCTGCTTCTTTTTCTCGACACTAATGATTTAATGGATTTCTATTTGTTTCACGATCTTTCAGTGTCGAGGAGGCAAGAAAGTCTATGTTGTACAGCTACAAGAACAACATCAATGGTTTCGCTGCATTCCTATCAGAAGATGAGGCTGTCATGTTATCGGGTAGAGATGAAATCTTATATGGGTTTTGTTGCTATTTCTGATTCTTTAATTTGCTTTGAGCTGTAAGTGCCATTTATTTGTTGCAGAGATGGAAGAAGTGATTTCTGCTTTTCCTAGCCAAGGGAGGTATTCTTTGCATACAACAAGGTCTTGGGAGTTTCTAGAGATTGAAGAGGGATTGGTGGGTTCAGAAAGGGAAAGTATGCCATCTAAAGCAAAATACGGGGAAGATGTGATTGTTGGGATGCTGGATTCTGGTAAGATGCTTTCCAGTAAAGGATATGCATATTTTGTTAATTTATTTTGATAGTTATCCCCATTGCTTGGTAGATTAGCCCTCAAAATTTTGCCCTAATATAGTTTGGTATTAGCTATATACTATATGCTAATATTCAATTATGATCAATTTTCATTACTTGACCTTGATTTTGTGATTAGCTGTCAATGATTGTAGTTAATTAGCACAAAAGTACTATTCTATAGGTAAGAAATGGAAAAGGCAAAAGGCTAATGTGACTATTACGGGCTAATTCAACTTAAAAGATTGACATCTAGGACCAACTCCTCTACTTTCACCTCAGGAGCTAGGGGCCCAGGTATTGCATAGGACCCCATGTGTTAGTGTCTAGATTTGATTCAATCTTGGATAGGTAAAGTTTCTCATTTTGATCCCTCCTGATCAGATTATACAAGTACATGGAAAGTAAAAAGAAACCAACCCGCAAATCTGTTTTAATGGATAGGGAACTTCCCTGCTCTCTCTTACTTTATTGAATTATCTTCAATATAATGATCAGAGTGGTGGAAGTCATTTTATTCTCTCTCTTGTCCATCTCTTCGTGAGTCCATGATTTGTCTTGATTCCTAGTTCTCTCTTTATATCAGCTAAAATGATCAATTCCCAAAGAGCTCCCCTCTTTTTATAGTGGTGGGATTCTCCTAATTCGAATCATGTTAGGATTCTTAACCTTAGATTACAACCTCTAGCATCCGTAATTATCTCCAGATAGTCCTAGCAAAAATGAAAAACCCAAACTAAACCTGAAGAATGCCCCTCCATCATGCTGACTGTTGTTGCGGAAATTGATATTTGGAACCATTTGCTTGTATTGTGATGTGGTTTTTTCCCAGTGTCATGATAGATCCTCCTAGGTTAAGATTTGAGTGTGAGGGATAAAAGATAAGTTGTCTGATGGATAGTATTGCATGGTATTGATAGGTATATGGCCAGAGTCAAAAAGCTTTGCTGGCAGTGGAATTGGACCCATTCCCAAGCGCTGGAAAGGAATCTGTGAAGAAGGAGATGCCTTCAATTCTTCCTGCTGCAATAAGTGAGATACATTAACCCTTCCATTCTGTCTCATATGTAATGATTTTCGATGGTTTTAAGTTATTAATGTGGCCCTTTTATGTGTCATTCTGCTGGTAGCTTTCATTAATAACAAGCATGGCCAACAAGAACTACCTCATCCGTTTGGCTATATGGATTCATCACAACAAGATCACCTTAAAGCTTCCATTCTGTACTCATGCATCTCTCTCCTTAACCTTCCATGCCAACTGTAAAGACCCTATATTCATAAAATCTTATACTCCAAGGTTTCAGTGCACATGACATGCTTAGTAATCCGTAATATTTCTTGTTCACCATAACTTATGGTGTTGTTTGGTTGGATGGAGATAGGGTTGCATCAGAAACTGCTGCAACTTCTGTTTCTTCCATTTGGTCTGCAATATGGTTAGTGAAAATGGCAAGTGGAGCGGAAAACTATAGCAAAATACTGCAACAAATATTGCGCGAATTAGCAAAAAGGTGGATGCTACCTAAACAAATTAACACAATTTTTTTATACTACTGCTAACTTATTGTTACATCCATAATTGCTGCACTATGTGTCATCAAATAATTATTTCTGGTTTCTAATTAAGCACATACAAAAAATACTACATTAAGCAAACCACAGAATGGATGTGGAGCTCATTTCCTACAATAAAATACAGCAACAAGTGCTTTGTGCAGTAAATGTGAATTATCATTGCAGCAAACTGAACATCCACTAATCGTGCGAGTTGAACTTATTGTTCCTCACCTGCATTAAGTTCTGGTCCTGATTCTTTATTATGTGGTTATAACCTCTTGACGATGAAAAGTTTCCTCCATACAATATGCTAAGGCACAAGTGTCTAATATAGACGTGGCACAGTAACAAAATGCGTAACATGCTTTTCGGCCTGTTCATAATCAAAAGAGAGTCCTATTGATAGAGTCAGCGGTTTAGGTCTTGCTAGTACCTTCTACACCTGACTTTCACCTTGTGGTAATTGGCCAAGGAATGAAAAAATTCAATAGTATACTTCTTCAAAGCCTTCTTGGTTGATTGAAAATAAATTGAGGGCAGTTGTTGGACGCAACTATTCAGGATTCCAAAGTTGACAGTACTATTGTCTGAATAAACCTATGTATGATTGTCACCTTATCTCATTTTAAGGTTCCGCCTAGGCCCATATTAGCAAAATATTTGGTGCCTATAGGAATTAGATTTCCTAAATGAAGATGATCGACAAAAATCAGGAACATATTGTAGAATGCTAGAAGCAATTTCAGATGAAGAGATAATCTAGTGCATGGATCTTGCTAGCCTAAAGATAACGACTAGGGATAAAATAGTGTTAGTCGGTTCGTGTTAGGATGGTAGTACCTTACCTAATTATCTTCTTGGCCAAAGTTTAAAATAATTTGTGCTGCACAGGTATTTTTGTGATTTCCTTGGCACTTTCGTCACTTCCTTACTATCATTGTATCTTAATAGAGACTTTCATGTGACTTCTTGAATAAGTTCTTTTATAGATTATCACATAGTTATATGTCAGATGCAACGTTGATCCTAAACATCAATAGGGGGAGTCATGTGATACCCCAGCCCTACCCAAAAATTAGAGACCCTCAAAGTGTGCCTCCCCCATCTCTTCTCTCAGCCCTCTCATTCCCATCCCCATTCTCATATCTCTCTTAGTCCCACACCCACACCAAACTCCTACAATACCTACGTTTATTTAATCACATCCAATTTCCCCCTCTTTCTATCCCGCAATAATACACAATACACCCTAAATCCCCTAAATCTCATTAGTCCTCCCATTTCTCTTGGTCCTGCACCAACACGACCTCCAAATCCCCAAATCCAGTTAATCCATTCATCTCTCTCTCTCTCTCTCTCTCTCTCTCTCTCTCTCTCTCTCTCTCGATCTCACTTTCATCTCTCCTAACTCCCTGTCTCAACGACAAGACGACTTCGACATTGTTCGATCATCCCTTCTCTCAGATAGCGATGAGACGAGTGGGCTGCTGTTTGATCTGTAAAGAGTGATGACTGCGAGCTAGGTAATTTCAAATTTTTCTAGGTTTGACCATTGCAGTCCCTTTTATTTTGTTTTCTTGCTTTCAAAAGAAGTGGAATGCCACCTTGATGATTCATTCAATGTGAATGTGAATGCTAGAATTTTAGTTATGATTCTACTATTTATTGTAGAATTGGAATGCTAGAAATGGAATGTTGTCCAATTCTATATTTTTCATTTTATCTTTATTTCCATAAGTGATGTTTTTTCATTTATTACCTTCAAATTTGCACTTGTGAAGTTATTCTAATTCTTTGTTGTTCTTAATATGATAAATTTGGCGCATAAGCATTAGGGCCAAACAACTATTTTTGTTGATTTAGACTACACACCTAGAATCCAAAAAGTTCCAATTAATAATATGCAATGGTTAGACTTTAAATGGTAAATTTAGCTTCTCTTTGGTTTGATATGAAGCAAACTTATTCGAAGTCGTGAACCCATTTACTGTCTAAGCTCTTGTTGTTAGGTAATGAATTTAGTAATGTTTTGATTTTAATCGGATTTGACTAAGGTAGTATTAAAGCCCTAACCCATTTCTCATATATCGAACTAGTTTGCTAATGAGTCATGAGTTTGGATTTCATTTGTCTTTGAACCCTTACATTTCCGCTATTGTGTCTCCCATTTTGCTAGTTAGGTAATTTTGATCTGAACTATGCATAGATGGTGGTTGGTTTTCAAAATATAATAGTGTAATGTAACTTTTACTCAAGCTACATTTAGTTACTAATGTGAAGAAGGGGACACAATCTTCAAGTTTTATCTATTTGCAAGTAACCATCTATCTCCAATTTTGAGACTAATTGCTAATATTCATTTGAACTATGTCTTGTTATGTTCGATTTTATAGGTTAATTAAAATTTCAAAGAGCCATGAATAAATTTTTCATAAGAAAACTGAAATCAAATCAAATTTCAAGTACGGAAGGAAGCTTCAAAGTGATTAAGCACTTCTACAAATGCAAAGAATGTGAACTTCCGTTAAAACAAGCCACATTAAGACTAACTTGAATAACTCTAGGGAGAACTTGGGTTATGAACTCTAATATCAATATGTGATATCCCTTATAAAGAGTAAGATCACATTCTAATGGTATATTTGCAGATAGGTTCTTGGTAGCCCTATTGGTAGCCCTATTTGAATAAAAGTAATTAACCCAAAAACTTTTAACTAATAAATATCTATAATTCAAACCAGCTTGGCTTGACATCTAACTAAATTGGTTGGAGTATAGTTTAAAAAATATGCAAGATTTTGCTTATTTTTTTATATTTTGAAAAGTCAAAATGAGTAATCTGGTGGGATACATTTATTGTTGAGCGATTCAAAATTGAAAAATATGTAAAAGAGAAATTGAAAGCATATGTTAGAGGTTGTAACAACTCTTTCAATCTACAGTGGAGAAGGACAAGAACTTACTATGAAAAGACAACACATTGATAATGAATTTCAAAGTGCTCAAATCACACTAAAGTTCAATATAAGATTCGGTTGAATGTATGAGCTAATTTTATTGGGGATCTTTTGTTGCAGGGATTAGCTTTAAGATGATCGTTAAATTCTAAGAACCAAGGTAACTTTCTAGAGCTTTTTCATGTCCTTGCAAATAGTTGCGAGGAGATAAAAAATTGTCTAACAAAATGCTCTAAAAAATGAGAGGTTGACATCTTCTGATACTAAAAAAGATGTTGTATGTGCTGCTGCAATAGAAACTAGAAATGTAAAAGTAAATGATAGGCGCACTGAATGTTTGCCATTTTGGTTGATAATATCGAAATGTATCAACAAAAGAACAAATGACAATTGTCTTGCGCTATGTGGATAAAGATGATTATGTTATTGAGCGCTTTTTGAGATTCTTACATGTTAAAGACACTAATGTCACGATATTGAAAGAACAATTGATTCTATATTTGCTATACATGGATTGAGTATCACAAAATTTTCGGGACAAGGAAATGATTTTAATAAGAAAAAGTTACTTCATATTGCTCAATTTATCCTAATGATTTTCACCTCCGAGCTCATGATTCTTGCCACAAAAGATACCAAACAGAATCAACTGATGCATTCAACTGAGTCTTATATTGAACTCGAGTGCAATTTGAGCACCTTGAAATTGTACTATCAATGTGTTGGTCTTGTCGTAACAAGTTCTCGTCTTTCTCTACTGTAGCTTGTGAGAGCTTTTAGGATCTCCAACGTATACTATTAATTTCTCTTTTGTATGTTTTCAAGTTTTGAATCCTTCGACACTAAATGCATCCCCATCAAATTGCTCTTTTTGACTTTTGAGAAGATAATAAAATAAGCAAAATTTTGCATTTTTTTTCACACTACTTCAAACCATTTTGCGTAGATGTCAAATCAAGTTGGTTTGAATTGTTGATATTTTTCAGTAAATAGTGTTTAGAGTAGTCATCTTTATCTATACGGGGTTGGCAAGAATCTTTCCAAAAATATGCCTTTCAAATACGGTCTTGCTTTTTAAAAGGGATATCACATATTAATATTAGAGTTCATAACCTAGGATCTCTTGGGAGTTTTTCTAAGTTAGCCTTAATGCAGCAATGTTTTAATGAAGGTTCATGTTTTTTGCATTTATAGAAGTGTTTGGATATTTTGACAAAGGTTGAGTGGCACTTTCTCCCGTACTTGAACTTTCATTTGGTTTCGATTTTCTTATGAAAAATTTGTTCATGGCTCTTTGAAATTTTAATTAACTTATGAAATCGAATATAACAAAACAAAGTTCAATCAAATATTCACAATTAGTTCCAAACTAGGAAATAAATGGTTACTTTCAAATAGATAAGACTTGAAGATTTTGTCTGTTTCTTCATATTAGTAACTAAATGCAATTAGAGTTAAAATGATATTTAAATATCACTATAATATTTTAAATATCGACCACCATCTATATATAGTTCCAGATCAAAATATACATAACTAGCAAAATAAGGAGCCATAGAAACATGTCTGGTAACGGTTTAAAGACAAATGAAATTCAAACCCATGACTTAACAAAAACTAGTTAGATGAGAAATAGTTTAGGGCTTTGAGGCAAATCCGATTAAAATTCAAACATTTCTCAATTCATTATCCAACAATTAAAGCTTAGCCAATAAAGTTTTGGGCTTTGAATAAGTTTGCTTCCTTGAAAATCAAAGAGAAGATGAATTTACCATTTAAAGTCTAACCACTAATATTATTAAATGGAACTTAGGCCTGGATTCCAGGCCTCTTTCTCCAAATAGACAAAACTAGTGATTAAACTTTTAATGCTTATGTGTCAAATTTATAATAAGGAAAAAAGCATTAGCAAAACTTAACATGTAATTTATGAAGGTTAATAACAAATAGCGAATTATAAATGGACAAAGAAACATGAATTATGGAAATAATTATTAAATGAAAAATATTTAACGGGACATCATTCCAATTCTAACACTCCAATTAAAGCTCTAGCATTCCAATTCTAACATTAAACAGTCATAATCACAACTAAAATTCTAGCAATAAATGGTTAAAATCACAACCTAAATTCTAACAGTCGCATTCACATTCACATTGAATGAATCATAAAGATAACATTCCAATTCTTTAAGGCAAGAACACAGAAGGGACTATAGTGGTTAGATTCATAACTAATTTTTTTTCGAAATTGTCTTGCTCGCAGTCATTGATCGCGACAGATCAAATCGCAGCCCGTCACTGCATCTTCATTTCGCCGTTGAGAGGAGGGAAGATCCGACTATCCTGTAGTCGTCAAATAGAGGGAGTGGAGATCGAGAGAGAGAGAGAGAGAGGGGAATGGATTAACTGGATTTTGGGGTGGTGTGTGTGCGAGAGGGGGGATTAATGGGATTTCGGGGTCTGTTGTGGACAATTGTTGTTGTTGAGAGGAGAATTGGATAGGACTAATTGGATGTGGGTAAGGGTGTTGGTGTGGCTGTGGGAACGAGAGAGATGAGAGATTGGCCACAAGTTGGGGTGAGATCAAGAGAGAGCAGAGGAGAGATTTTGGTTGATGTCGAGAAGATGCGCGCTGCTGAAGGTTCTGTTTCCAGTCCACATGAAAGATTGGTTTTCTCTGATACTAATTGATTCATAATCAATTGAACAAGAGATCATTCACTCCAATCCACTCAATCATAGATGCTAAGGGGAGTGGAAATTAGGATTTTTATGGTGAAAGTGGGAAATCTTATTTCTTAGTTTTGTTTATTGATTTCAGATTGCAATGAGTGAAAAATTTATTCTTCTTGCTCTCTTGCTTGCATCTCTCTAGGAAGTACAATACTAAACTTCTTGCTCTTCTAGTTACTCCCAAGGTTTCCTAGGGTTTTTCCTAAAACAAGAGGGTTTTTTTTTACACTCTCAAGGTTCTAGGTTTTTTTCTTGAGGGGCTACATTACCTTGACCGAGTTTGAAATGATTCTTTGCACCATTTATAGAAGTGGAACACTCTTATTTCCATACTGGGTTAGAACTAATAATCCTAGTGGGGTAACATCAAAAGATCTCTTTCTAAAATTCTAACAAAGTTGGCATTCAAAACCCAAATGGTAGCAGACTTCAATTCGGATCTGTGTTTGGACTGGATATAGACATATTAACACCTCTGACTTGTTCGACATTTATCTTCTTCATTCGATGTCCATTTTATGTAAACTTGGACTTATTTGGAAGCTAACAAGACTAGCTTTCATATGAAACTGGTCTCATCCTAAAATTCTCATTGCTCGAGTTAACTCATAGAAGTTGGCAGATTTTTATAGCTTAGAGTTATTTTGCTTTTATGGGGATTTTTTTGATGCTTGTGGATCCTCCTAGATCACACTATTAGAAGAGTCTAAGGCCTTATTAGTCAACTAGAATTTTTTTTTTAGAACTAGAACTTTTTCTAGTAGATTATGTTATGAACTAGAACTTTTTAAGTAGAATTTTGGTGAACAATTGGTGATCAATTGAAATAATTGGAACATTTCCTAGAAAATGTAGAACTAGAAAGTGAAATATTTTCTAGAACATTTGATGATATAGCATTTTACTTATTTAATTTTTAATTACTACTGATTGATTACTGCTTAAGGATATTAATAAATATTACATAAAGAATTGTTATTAACTATTAGCAATAAAAATAAAAATAATTTATTATTTTTAATGTATTTACAATTGATTGTTTAATGATATTAGTAAGTAATATTATTAATAAATAATTATTAGTGAAAATTAATAATTTAAATAATATCAACTTAGTTATTATAAATAATATCTCATAATAGAAAGGTAAATTTTTGGAATTGACATGTGTCTCATCATTCTATGTGTCCTATGTTAGGAGTCCCTCCCCAGTGTACATGTTGTCATTAAATTAGAAAATAATATAAATGATAATTACTTAAAAATTATTAAGTAAATATTAACTAAACTAAACATTTATTAATATTTTAGTTTCTTTGACCTTGTTTTATTTATTTAAAGAATTTCTCATTCTAAAAAAATCAATTAGTTATTCCTTAGCATAAAAAAATAGATCAATTATATTAAAAGTCTATTAATATATAATGTGATAAAAATAATTAATAATATTTAACTAGTAATTCGTAGGATTTGAATTCTAGTAATTAATATTTAACAATTAATAATAAATAATTATTAATCATCAAACATCAATATTAATACATTGGAAGATAATTATTAATATTAGTTACTAATAAAAATTAGTTACTAATAATTAACAACTATTAATTATAAAATGATCCTTGTAGAGAGAGATAGAGAAAGAGAGAGGAGGGAAAAAAACTTCAGTTCCACTTGATGGTTCTCGTGAAAAATTGGAATAATTTTGGAGCGTGGAATATTCTCTTTTCTATATGTGGAATGAAAAATGAAGCATTTTTGTTCTAGTTTCAGTTCTACTTTTAATTATGACTGACACTTAAAAAGTTTCAATTCCAGTTCTAGTTAAAAGTTTCAGTTGACTAACACTTAAAAAATTTCAAGTTCTAGGTCCTGTTAAAAATTCCAATTGACTAATACTATAAAATTGTTCCACAAGATATTCTAGTTCTAAAAAAAGGTTCTAGTTGACTGATCCTTAAAGATTTCTCATATATTGAGAACCTTGTATCATATTTCATCATTTCAGTTTTAAGGACTTGATTTAAATGACTTGTTGTGCCTAAGTAGCCAAGTGACTTAAGATGGTTAATCTCATAAGTGTAAAATGAAACGTTATAAAGATTTCAAAATATTTAATACAATTGTATTATTGATCATTTAAGTCATGATGTGATCATGATAGGAAAATATTTATCTGATTTATTCAGATAAGATTTATACAAATTTGATTTATACGAATTTGATCTGCGCAGAAGAAGAAGATGATGCTCAGTTAGAGGTGGTGCCTTTTATATACCATAGAGATAGTGCAAATCCTAAAATGAACAGAAAACTACAAAATATCAGAAAAATTCTAGTTTTATTAGTATTACGAATAATACTCTATACTATTCTAATACTCACCCTCATACCCAGCTTATTGTAAGGAATAGAAAACTTGTTTGAAACAGCTTTATTGAAGATATCACTAAGCTAACAATTAGAGATAACAAACAAAGTGATTATCCAATGTTCCATCACAATGTCTCTAATAAAGTGACAAAACCCACTTTAATATGCTTTGCCACTCATGAAAAACAGGATTATTGGCAAAGTACATACCATATTAATTGTCACAATACATCACCATCAGCTAGCTTATTGCAGACAATACCCATTACACGAAGAAGAAATTAAATGCACACAACTCGCAAATTGTATGAGTCATTGTTCTGTACTCAGCTTCTGCATTGAATTGAGCAACAACATTTGTATTTTACTCTATTTCACCAAATTATCACCAACCAAGGTACAATGAGTAGAAATAGAGTGACAATCAAGAGGACCATCATCCCAATGAGTATTAAAATACCCACAATTTCCAAATGAGAAGAAAGATGATAATACAACCATTTATCAAGATTCTATTTAAGATACCTCAAGATATGACAAACAACTATCTAATGAAACTGTTAACACACTAACAACAAAAGTAATATCAGATCAAGTGACATTCAAATAAATTAGTTTACCAATTAACTGTCGACACTAGCCCGCATCAACAAGAGACTCCTTAGGTGTTGCACTGACCAAATATTAGGACCCATAGAATTGTCAATGAGTTAGACCCTTACACATCAGTTTCTTACAACAAATGAGTGAGTGAGGTACTTTTGTTGAGAAAAAGAAAGACCTCTCAAGGACTGAGCAACTTCTATTCAAAGAAAAACCACAAGGGACCAAGATTCTTCATATAAAAATTAGAACTTAAATAAACTTTCAACTAAACATTACCTCGATGATCATCTTATGTGACAACAATATAATTAACATAAACTATAAGTGTAATAGTGCAGCGAGAGAATATCACACGAATTTCAGGATGAACTCTATCGCAAATTCATAGAGTACAACAGTACTAAATTTATTAATCCACGCTCGTGGAGACTGCTTTAAGCCATAGATTGTCTTGAATTTGCAGACATTATCACATTCCCTTTAAATATCATAACCAGGAGGCTGAAACCTATATACACGTCTTGAAGATTATCATGCAAGAATGTATTATAATACACAACTGATACAAAGGTCATTGCTTCACTATAATAACTGATAAATGCAAATGAGATATTGTGGAGAGAATCTAAAAATAATCAATACCATAAGTCTGTGTTCATGAAGAGAAGAGGATGAAGACATCAGTTATAGTGAAAAATCATGCACGACACAAAGGTAGATTGAATCATTTAGGTTCATAGAGAGCAAGAGGCACATTGGATTGGACCACAAATATGCAGGAGACAAGAATTTTCACAAGTGAGGGCGAAAAATACTATATGCATAAAGTGTATAATTAAGAACTTAAAATATGAAAAATTAGTCTATCACAAAAGAGAATCTAACCGTTTTCATATCTCAAAGAACCAATTTATACCCATGTGGATTTTATTTCTAAGAATTCTTATATATAAATCTAAACATTTTATGATATTCAATAATTCTTAAATAGAAATCTAAAAATAACCAATACTTAAAACAGATAACTATAAACAAATATATGAAAGAGGAAAAGTATTCTTTTGAAATTGTTAAAACAATTACCTGAATGAAGTTAGAAATTCCCTTTTTATCTTTTCTTCTTTCTCCCAACTTTCCTCAATTTATTTCCCTCTATAATCATAAAAATGAGAGAGAATTATAGAAAAGAGAGATATAAAATTCTAAGAAACTAATGTTGAATCAAATCAAACTATTAATAGCTTAGCTTTACAGATTTCAAAATAAAAAAATCATCCAGAATTTCTGAAATTTATCAATTTTAAATCTTAAATAATCAGTGGTCTTAAAAAAAAGAATCTAAAATTGAAATCATAAGAATTCAAAGATAAACTAAGTGTTTATCGCACATCTCGTCTATTCTAAATTCTTCTTTCAAGTCGTGATCTTCTTGCATAGTTTATTGTTTATTATTGAGTAACCTGTCATGTTGGTTCATAGGTGTCTCAAGCGGCCAATTAGGGGTGAGCATCGTGCGGTGCGGTTCGATTTTTGCCTCAAATTTTGAAACTGCATTGCACCGCACCGAATTCAGAGAGCACCGAACCAGGACTGAACCGAAATTTTCAGTTGAGTTTTGATTTTATTCGTCAAGGTGATGGGTTTATAGGTGGTGAGAGTGATGGGTTTACAAGTGGGAGGAAGGGACGATAAAGAAGAAGAGAGGTCGGGCCTGTAGCTGCGGGTGCTGCAGTTGCTGCTACGACGACAGCGCGAGGGTGGAGGTGGACGAAGACAAGAGGGAACAATGACGAGTTTACAGATGGGTTTATTTGGATGAAGAGAGATGAAGAAGAAAGAAGAGAGAACAATGACGTACATGGAAGGGAGGGAGAAAGAAAGAAGAGGAGAAAAGAAGATGGCGGCACTTGGTTACGTGAGGGGGGAGAGAGAATTATTAGGGTAGGGTTTAAATAAGAGAAAAGGAGAAAAGGAGGAGGAGATGTGGGCTTGGGCCTTGGATTAAAACAAGAAAGATGAGGAGGAATTATTTGAGTTTTTCAGTTAACCGACTTTTGCAAAATGTTAAACTGAAACCAAATCGATTTTTGCCTAAAACCGAACCGAACCAACTGAATTAGGTTTTTTTTTGTTTTATCATTATGATGCTCACCCCTATGGCCAATAGCCGTTCTGCCAGCATAACCAACATGGGACCAGGAAAGTCTCGGGTTCCTCCCTGGGACCACATCAATCTGGAGTCACCCATCTAGATTCTCAACATAGTCGAAGCTGCTCAGCTATTCAGATGCTTCAGTCTCCGTAGCGAAGATCCTCTCCGAGGATGTTTCAGTCTCTACGACGAAGACTTTCTCTGAGGACTTTCGTTTCCACTCTAGTGACAGATCAACAACGCGATTTTCGTGAATCGCATAATCAATTGCGCACCCTGATCTTTCCTTACGCTTTAGGTGTTGTAAAGTTCAGACAGCTGACTACGGACTATGTTGCATAGACACGACAACATTGAAATGGACACGACATGTGAACACGTGAATAATTCTTAAAAATATACATGACGTGTGTGTTTGACATGTATGTTGGACACGTTTCGAATATGACACGGCTCATGATAGGAGTGATCATGCTACATAAGCTATGGATAAGGATGGATCAAAACAGTTATAAGATCTGCCGTCTACGCAGTTTAAGCGGTTGCGGATAGCGATGGATCCCTCTGAACGTTGATCTCAACAACCAAAGTAAGGCAGTTATAAATAACAACAAATTCTTACGTCTATCTAAACTAGCCAAAATGGTTATGATTCAAAGATCGTACAGTTACGAAAATCTTTGATATCTTCATCCCCATCAACAACCCAAGCAGGTGGATATACACCTCCATCGAGGGGGGATTACTTCTGATTTTCACCAAAATCACCACACACAAGCATTATTTTTGCTTCTTTCTGAATTAGGATACTTATTTTCACGTCCGAGGGTTTTTGGTTGGCACCACACCGGTGCTTCTGACCTGAAAGCATTTTTATTTCTTATATTTTTGGCATATCCAATCGGAAGCGTCCAATCGTCAGTGACAAAAAATCCCAACCACATGAATGAATAAAGAACAAACTCAAAATTAAATATTTACTTTTGAGAAAGGATATTTTGTTCTTTCTTTTTTGAGATTTTTCCCTTTTTTCTCAAGGAAGGAATAGAAGGTCACATAGAAGATGTGCTCGTTGATTTCTTTCTTGGAATCAAAAGATATGAGATATTAACTGTATTTGCTTCTTTTAAGTTGAGGGCCTAAATTAATTCAATATTTAGACCTTTGGATTAGTATCTTGTAGCTTATAAGAGATTTGCTTGAGTTTTCAAATTACATGAGCATGATCTATTTAAGATTTGGAGGCCCAAATTTGTAACATAATTGTCTTCTTTTAAAATTATGGAGAAAATATATACTGAACAGTTATCTTGATGCAAGTATGGGATACACCTTCATCCGCCCGTGGCAGAGGATATGACCACAAGAGACGTGGCTGCAAAATGCGTGGCCTAGTTAATTAGAGTCTGACAGAGCCAAATTGTGTTGAGAGTTTATAGGACGAGTGCAGCTAGGTTAATCATCTGACCTAGAGCGTGTATGGCCAGCTACTCATGCAAGTGTGTGGCTAAGTCAGTTGCGCAGGACAGAGCATGATTGGTTTGATTTAGTTGTGCACCGGCCACAATACATGTAGTGTACTCAATCATGTGGGTCACAGACGACATAGTCGAGTCACGTATGGATATAGTAAGGCATGTGTGACCCATTTAGTCACGGGGCTGGAGAGCTCGTGGTCAAGGCGATCACACATGTTGGAGAAGGGGTGTGACTGAAGTGATTGTGCGGGTGTGTCAGTCAGATGTGTGTGGGTCAGACAATTGGATGAGCATGAGATCATGGCTGAAGTAATGGTGCGAGCTGAAGAGGGTGTAGCTAACTTGGCTAACAATTCTAGGGTTTGAGGAAGGCAACAATGGTGGTGAAAAATTTTGATCTAGAATTTGGAGAGAATCAAAGAGTGTGCAATTATGATAACTTGGGATAATCTATTTGATTTTTTAAATCATATGATAGGTAACTATGTTGCATTGACACGACAATGTTAAAATGGACACGACAATGATAAATTCTTTGAAAGTACACACGACACGTGTGTCCGACACGTTTCGGACACGACATGACTCCATGATAGAAGTGTCTGTGCTACATAGATAGGTAATATTCCAATATATATGCACAAGTATATGGTTTAGTATGCTAAGTCTACATGTGAGTTGTGCATATAACTTTGTATGGCTGTATTATTTACAATCTTAAAAGCCATTATTTGGTTGACTCGTGGGATAGAAATTTTCATCCCACATGATTTTAATGCACATGAGATTTAGGATACTTAGATTGCAATCATCAGTTCATATCATTGATACGAGTGACCCACCATGTATTTAAATATATATGCGTAAACTCTAATGTTACACCCTTTGTAATATAACTTTATATATAGGGAACCTGTCATTCATTCTCCATTTATGAACGGAATACTGGGATATTTTTTCATCATGTATTCAACTTGTCTCTAACATTCCTTTTGTAAATGGAAAATGAATGATAGCTTCCATACACACACAGTCCAGAGGGAATATTGGAATATTTTTCATCATGTATATTGGCTTTCACTCGTGCAAATTATGTATAGAGCTTATCTTTAGGATAATACTCTTTTTTGTACAACTTTGGAGCATGGAGAGAATTTGCATTTTCTGCAAAATAAATCAAACTGGAGTTTTCCATAATCAAAGTTGTGATGGATAATTCTCACTATTTTTCCTAAATAAGGAAGGAAAAAAAAATCCTTTACAAATGTTTGCAGCTTGTGACTCATTTTCAAAACATTGCAGGAAGCTAATTGGAGCTCGGTACTATATAAAAGGCTATGAGGCCTACTACGGTCCTCTTAATACTACATACTCCTATCGCTCTCCTCGTGATGGAGATGGCCATGGCACGCATACGGGCTCCACTGTCGCTGGCCGTGTGGTCCACAATGTATCTGCATTAGGTGGTTTCGCTTATGGGACTGCCTCTGGTGGGGCCCCCCTCGCCCGACTCGCCATTTACAAGGTATGCTGGCCAATTCCGGGCCCTAATCCAAACCTTGAGAACACATGCTTTGATGCTGACTTGTTGGCAGCCTTTGATGATGCTGTCAATGACGGAGTTGACATTATCAGTATGTCAATTGGGCCGATTGGCAGGCCACCTATGTATTCGGTTGATTCTATGTCCATTGGTTCACTGCATGCTACAAAGAGAGGCATTGTGGTTGCATGCAGTGGAGGCAATGCAGGTCCAGAACCAGCAACGGTGGTGAACTTGGCACCTTGGATGATCACTGTTGGAGCTAGCACCATTGATCGAGCATTTGATTCTACGGTTGTACTAGGAAGTGGCAAGATGATTGAGGTAATTACTGATTGCTATGATTAATCTAGTAACTGCCATTTAGATTTAGTAGTAAATTTTTAGTTCTATAGATTACTGTTTGAAGCTGCTGTTTTATATGATGGTGAACTCTTTTCAATTTTCCAAAAATGATATAAGAAAATTCGGATTAATTGGATTCAAAAGCTTCATTTTTGTTTACGCTTTCAGTTGAAACTAGATTAGTTTATAAATGAATATTTTTTTTAATCTTTGAGTCCGGGCTCTGCAATTTCACCCCATTTGGACCAGTATAAGAGCTATACACTCTTTTGGATGTGGGAAAATTAAAACCTCCAAGGTATAACAATCAAATCGCTATAAGATGTGTCCGTACTTTGGGTATAGTAATACAGATATAGCCTAAAAGGCTAAAGAAGTATAAAAAATTTATCCTGTAGAGTATAGACCTCTATGATCCTACATTAAGCGTATGTAAGGAAAATTATGCCATTCTAGAGAATAAAGGATCTGAAAGCATTCTTGAGATTAGTTGGATCTCTCTTCTCCAAAATACCGTTTTGTTCAGAGAATACAAAAGGGTGATTCATTGTAATTCGAGGAGGTTGTACTTAATTTTGTCTGCAAACTATCTGGGATTTTGTGCCTATTCTAATCACTGCTGTGGTTAGAAAACGGAGGGCAGGTGAGAGGGTACAAATCGATTATGGTATGTTACCCTAATAATCTTTCCTTTTGTTTCCTGCAAGCTTTAAATTTATTGTATCAAATTTTATTTATTTATTTTTTATTAGTAGTATATCATTATTATTGTGGTGTAACTGTTCTCCTTTTCAATAACGAACCATGTCAGGGCCAGACAGTCACACCTTATGCTCTGGAGAAGGGAATGATGTACCCATTGGTTTATGCTGGGGATGTTGAAGTTGCAGACACTCCAAGCCATCTTTCAGGGTGCAACCTCAGTTTCTACGAACACGTAAACAAGTATTAAATCATTACTTTCTCAAAACAAAATTTAGTAATAAATTTTATGTAGGCAATGTCTTCCTAATTCCCTCTCGCCGGAGAAGGCTAGTGGAAAGGTAGTTTTGTGCTTCAGAGGAGCTGGTTTAAGAGTGGAAAAGGGAATGGAGGTTTACAGAGCAGGCGGAGCTGCGATCATACTAGGAAATAGCCCAGAGTTCGGGGATGAGTTAGTAGTCGACGCACATGTCCTTCCAGGAACTGCGGTATCATCTGATAATGCAATAGAAATTATGAAGTTCATCAATTCTATTGATGAACCAACTGTTACAATTGAGAAGGCTAATACTGTTTTGGGTATCAAGCGTGCTCCACTCATTGGAGCCTTTTCTTCTCGGGGACCAAATCGCATTGAACCAAATATTCTCAAGGTATCATTGCTCATCAACTTTTATATGTAGCTCTAAATGATAACCTAAGCAAAAATTGGATTTTGTTTGGCTGGATTCAAGTTACATTAGACCCTTGGCCAAGTACACCTAATTATGTCATCATAAGACTCGAAACTTAGGGGCTGGAGTTTATCCACCTTGGTCAAAATAAGAAAGATGGTGGATAACGGCAACTCGTCCATGTTTACTTTGTCAGGCTCGTTGAATGCATTCAGTTTTTGACACTGATTCCTGTCTGGATTGACAACTCAAATCCTTGATTATCAGGATAGCGCACGAATCTTGTGGCTAATGGAGTTATGTCTGACGTATATTTTCTCTTTTTCAGTTGGTATATGACGATGTTATTCTGACATGACCATTTCACTATCTAGGTTTTGCTAGTAAATTGAAACTTACTAGCCGGGGGAAAAAAAAAATATGAGAACATTTTTTTTTTTTTTCAGTTAAATCTATATCGCAAAAGGAAAAGGACGACATCTTTATAGTTTATACATGAAAAATAGGTGTACCATTGAAGAATTTCTTCAGAATATGTTGCCACAAACTTCAATCCAATCATCAGACTTGCAAATTTAAAATTTGTATGTACAATAATTCTACTGATGCTGCTGCTATGTTTTGTTTCAGCCTGATATAACAGCACCAGGCCTGAATATCTTGGCAGCGTGGAGCGAGTCATCGTCACCCAGCAAGCTTGATGGTGATCGTCGAAGTGTCAAGTATAACATTATGTATGGCACATCAATGGCATGCCCCCATGTAAGTGCCACTGCAGTTCTCCTCAAGGCCTTGCACCCAGATTGGAGCTCAGCTGCTATCAGATCTGCTATAATGACCACTGGTATTATTCATGTAATTCTACATTATCAGCTTTCTGGGACTCTATATTGATGTGGCCTCTTAAAAAGAAGCAAAATAAATCACAAAATCGAAGTTACTCAATTATTCTTGAATAGTGTTAAATATGATAAATTTTGTTAATGCATTTTGATTGCTCACAAAGATTATTAAGCTAGATTAACAGGTGGATACATTATTGCTTTGTTTCTCTTACCTTGTAAAATTTTGTTTTTTCAGCAACTGCAATCAACATTCAGGGCATTCCAATAACAACAGCAGCCTATGAAGTAGCCGGGGCGATGGACTTTGGTTCGGGACACATAAGGCCAGCACATTCAGCAGATCCAGGCCTGATCTACGACGCAACATACGATGACTATCTTCTCTTTGCATGCTCCAGTAGCAATGCACAACTGGATCCCTCATTCCCATGCCCGTGCAATCCACCATCGCCATCCAACCTCAACCATCCTTCAGTCGCCGTTGCCAGACTCTGCGGCACCGTTAATCTGACCAGAACTGTGACCAATGTGGGCCGGGGCGAGGCCACATATAGAGTGAGTGTGAATGAGCCCAATGGTGTTGAGACCCAAGCTTCTGACTTTCAGGGAAGTCGGGGAGAAGAAGAGCTTCGTAATCACACTTACATCGGATGCGATGGGAAGTCGGGGCTATGTGGCCGGCGACTACACTTGGAGCGATGGATTGCACACTGTGAGGAGTCCAATTCTTGTTTCCTCTTGTGAATGTAACGTGGATGTATTATAATTTTCATGTTCCATTTTTTTTTTCTCTCTAAGTTTGTTTTTGTCAAAGGAATAGTATTTACGACAAAGTACAATATATGCAGGAATCATAAGCATCTAATTCTTGTGGCTGATTTTCTTGGCCTATTCATACCCTTATTTTAAATTGATGGAGATTGAATCATGAATGTTTGTTTTCACTTCTTTTTTCTTTCAAGCCACAGTCTATGCGAAAATAAATATTATAATGGCTCAAACAAGAAGAGGAAAGAAGAGAAAAAACCTCTCCAAACTTTACAACTCGAAGAAAATGCTTATTCACAAAAAAAAGGGGAAAAAAAGAGAGTAGAGAAATTAAGAGCTTTGGTAGATTCTAAGTACTTTTTCAGTGATTAGAGGACAATTCCCATGGAACCAACAAAACCTTACATCAATCCCTCACCCTTGATGTAGCCAAGTGTGTTGGAATTTTCCGATGCGATTAATCGGTCAATTTCACAGCATGAAGAGTTGGGGTTTGTCTCATTTATAAGATGATAATAAAGATTTAATACAAAAAACAAGCAAAACAATAGATTTTAAGTAGAAAGTCAAATTGAGAAAAATCACAGGGAGAAGAGATGAAATTCACTAGGTTGCAGAGGTTAAAGTAAATTTGTAGAACTATCAAGTGTATACAATCTTTTTGGCTAAATTTGCTTGGATGAATTGCTTTTTCTTCCAGTTCTCAGCGTAATCCTGAGAGTCATAACTGATAGAATCAGGGGTGCGTATCTCCATAACTGCATAATTTGCACGATTCTCTTCTAACTGTCCAGATCACTGCACTTGATTATTGTGATCAATTTGCAAAATATCCGCCTCCATCCGTAAAGACTTGCGCTAAATTGGAGGGATTATAACATTTGAAACGAGGGAATGACATGACAGTGTGATTGACGCTATAGATCGCGAAATCCTGCTGTTCAGCTTTATACAGTAATGAAGATGGAAGACTTCGTAGTGAGCCTGCATTGTGAAGATCGAAATCTGATCACTGCGCCAAGACTCCTAAGTCCTCATATGCCCTTAGGGGAAATGCTTCCATGCAATAAGTTTTAAGAGAATTTGTTTTGGACCCATTAAATTCAAACATTGTCAAGAGATGTAAAACCATGAGACTGGTTTTTTCTGGGACCAAATATTAGTTGTGTATTTACTTAATAGGTATGGCATAAAATTGTATTATTATTATTATTATTTTGACACTTACTACATTATTCAAAGATATTTTCTTCAGATATTTTTATTTCTAAAGGTCGATGGACATTGATGTAGCTAGGTAACAAATTCATGAACAAATAACCAACAAAGTACAAACATGGGGCACATCTTATTTCATATCATATTTTCAAAGATCTAATAGTATTCATTATGTCACGTAAACTCTCTTGGAGTTGGAGTTGGTAGCGGCAGAAGCTAGACACTAGATACTACGGTCCTGTTTGTTTTCTAGAACGCGGGAGATTAAAAAAAAATAATAGTCTCTCACTGAATTTTTCAGCTGAAGAAATGAGGAAAGAAGGAGGGCTCTCTTTCGCCACCTCAATTGCGAGATGACGAAACAAACTCTTTCTCAATCGGCCAAACAACTGAGCTAATGAAAAGCTCTCTCTCAAGTACTGCAAAACAAACACACCCTGTATAACATTAAAATAATATGAATCTAATACACGATGGACGGCTGATATAACAAACCAATTCACAAGAATTCACTGTTTTCTTTTTCTTTTCACAAGATGCACTGTTACGGCCAACAGCCCCGTCTGTCTTATTCCTCTGTATCGTTTCGAACAAACATTTCGTACACGTGGCTTCATATAAAACCGCACTTGAATACCTACCTCTAAACAAAAAGTACGGGTCCACCTCACGTGGGCCCCACACAGACTCATCAGGTTTAATGTGTTGGTGAAATATCCAACGTCCTCTTCCGACGCTGCCTCCCTCTCTCATCTTTCCCCAGGCATAAATTACTCTTGTATCCACGTGGCCCGACCCGGCCGCCTACGTCATAACTAAAAAATATCCTCATTTTTAAAATATGAAAAAACAATTAAAGTGGTTTACGGTGATAACAAAACAAACAAACAGCTGGCTTCTCAAAAAGTCTCCATCCGCCTATGTGTGAGTCACGCATATTTATTATAAGAAAAATATGAAAATGCCCCGTGAATTTAAAATCTCTAGAACTCTTATAATATTATATAAAAATCAGAAACATGTTACATAATTGGCGTTGCGTGCGTGCGTGGCTCACACATGAATCTGATCCATGAATTTGGTTCATGTCCCCATCCAGCCATTCTCTCTGGATCTGACCTCTCTCTCTCTCTCATCCCCTGGACCCCTGCGCTTGGCTCTTGCTCATCTTCAACCCAACATGAAGAAAACAAATCAGAGATAGAAAGAAGTAGACAGTGCGAGAAAGAGTGATGGGAGATAAAGAAGGGGTAATGGCGGACATGGGGGAAGGGATGCAGTGCAGCGACCATCCCTACGGCAACAACCTCGGCGGCATCTGCGCCCTCTGCCTTCAAGAAAAGCTTGGCAAGCTCCTCTCTTCATCCAACGCCTCCACCTCCTTTCTCTCCCTCCCTCCCCATCCTTCCGACTACGGTCCGGGTGGGCGAAGCCGGGGGCCCTTCCTCTCCGCCACCGCCACCGCCACCGCCACCCATAAAAAGAAGAGCAGCGGAGTGAGGAAGGTCACTGCCTCCAGCTCCTCTTCGTCGGCGTCGACAACAGCAAACAGTGTTGTGGTGTTGAAGAGGAGCAAGTCGGTGGCGCCGCGGCCGATGATGGGCGGTGCAATTTCAGACGCGGAGAGTCCGAGAAAAAAGAGCTTCTGGTCGTTTCTCTACCTCTCTTCTTCCTCCTCTTCCTCTGCGGCCAACTCTGTTGGAATTGAAGAAATAAAGGTGAATCTTCGAGTTGAATTATGGCGAGATCCGTTGATCGAATCAACCGGATGATGGTTGGAGTGTGTTCTCCTTCCATTTGTGATGAACGTGGTATATTCACATGTTCAATTCCGACTTCGAATGAATGAGATATTCAAGTCCAAAGATTGCCTAATTCAAAGCCAAAAGGGACTAAAGTTAGCTACAAGCATTTAGTCCCACATTGGCCATGTGATGGAAGTTTGTGGTGTATATATAGAGAAAATTGAGAACAAAGGGCGTGCCCTTTGGGTACTTGGAGTTTTCGCGCGCGAAAAGGAGGGAACTATGCACGTATGTGCGCGCGCCGCGCTGGCGGCGCGGCGGCGGCGGCGGCCGGCCGGCGCCGGCGCCGGAGCCGGGCCGGCCGGGCCGGGCTCGGGCTCGGGCTCGGGTCCGGGTTTGGGTTTGGGTTTGGGTTTGGGTCTGCGTGAGTTCGGGTTCCCTACCTGGCCTGGTTCTTTTTGAATTGGGTCTCAAGGTATGATCCGAACCAGACCGGACCCGATCCACCAACAGGTTGCGAACCTGTTGGACTGACCGCTCCGCTGTCAGGATCTGAACCGATCCGCCAACAGTCGCGAACCAGTTGGACAGCCAACGGGTGCGAACCAGTTGGACTGCCAAAGGTTGCGAACCAGTTGGCAGACCAAAGGTTGCAGCCTGCCAAAGGTTGCGAACCAGTTGGCAGACCAAAGGTTGCAGCCTTTGGTTGGGTTCAGACCTGAAGGCCCCTTTTGGAATGCTATATAAAGCATTCCAAGTTCTCATTTTAACACACACCAAATCTGAGATTTCTCTCTCTCTCTCTCTAAAGTTCTGACTTCGGTTCTGAACTGGGCTCCAGCGAAGTGGGAATCCACGACTTCCAGAGCGACTTCCAACAAAGTGGGAATCCGCGACTTCCAAGTGAAGTGGGAATCCAAAGCGACTTCCTAAAGGAGATTCTGCCAAAATTCTTCAACTTTCCTACGTCCTCAACAGTGGATGTTCCTCCAAAAGAGTAAGACAAATATTCATTTGAAATTTGTCTTTATACCGCTGTTTTGCTAATCCTGTGTAGGTACTGGTTGACTACGGTTCGACCGTACGGTGATTTGGTAGTGCTATCCAAATACCGTGAAGAAGTGTTGTATCTTGGGAGACCAGCGTCCATTATCCCGTTAGCACCGGTGCGGGGGACGTAATTGTCTTAAGGAGATTCGCTGTAAGCGTACCTCACTTCAAATACTGTATAAGTGGACTAAGTCCTTTATACAGGGGATATACTTTACAGTATATCGAGATTGACTTAGATTCAGTCTAAGTGTTACTGTATAAGTGGATTAAGTCCTTTATACAGGGAATATACTTTACAGTATATCGAGACTGACTTGGATTCAGTCTAATTGGTGCTTAAACTAAGGAAGGAAATTGAAAGGTGGTTCTTAAATTAAGGAACGTTCTTTTGAACGGAAAACCTCCCACCTGATATTTGCCGACCTGGCCAATTAGATTGTTGATATCTCAGTGATCTTGATTAGTTGTCAGATTGATTCTTGTTAAGCAGAATACCCAACAATCTTAAGACAATTATGATTGAAGTTTCTAACTTCAGTTCTGCTTGAACTTGCAGAAGATGTCTGAGACAAATCAAGATAGCTCAAACAAGGCAACAAACATGCCGCTCCAAAGTTTGATGCCTCCTCCACTTCCTAACCCGAAGCCGGAGAAGCCAGGAAAGTTTGATGGCACAGAATTCAAGAGGTGGCAACAGAAGATGTACTTCTACTTGACCACTCTTCATCTGGCCAGATTCCTGGAAGAAGATCCACCAGAGCCTGCAACTGATGCATGGACTCAATGTGACTTCCTTTGCCGAAATTATGTTTTAAATGGACTTGATGACTCTCTTTACAACGTCTACAGTCCTATCACAACGGCAAAGAAGTTATGGGCCAGTCTTGACAAGAAGTACAAGACTGAAGATGCTGGTACCAAGAAGTTCGTCGTTGGACGATTTCTGGAGTACAAAATGGTGGATAGCAAGACTGTAATCAGTCAGGTGCAAGAGTTCCAACTTATCTTGCACGAGATAGAAGCTGAAGGTATGATCCTACCTGAAACTTTTCAGGTTGCTACTATCGTGGAGAAACTCCCACCAGCGTGGAGAGATTTCAAGAACTACCTTAAGCACAAGCGAAAGGAGTTGAAGTTGGAGGATCTCATTGTGAGGCTTCGTATTGAGGAGGACAACCTCAAGTCCGAGAAAAGGAGCAGTAAGAGCTCCTACGAAGCAAAAGCAAATGTGATCGAGGACTCAAAGGGGAAAGAGTCTACTTCCAAAGGCTTAAAGCGGAAGAAGACTTCCCAGGGGTACAAAGGCAAGGTCCAAGAAGGCAAGAACATGCGCTTCAAGGGAACCTGCTACATCTGCAACAAAGAGGGGCATAAGGCGAATGAATGTCGCAGCCATCTCAATGTTGCAATGATGGACAAAAAGTCCGTGTATTTGTACCCAAAGCTAATAAATAAAGAAAATTCTTCTGTTTATTTGCTTGAGTCTCCAAATTTATGGCATGCTAGATTAGGGCATGTAAATTACAAGTCTTTGAAGAACTTGTCTAATCTGGGATACATTCCTAAACTCAACTTGGAAGAAATTCACAAGTGTGAGGTTTGTGTTGAGGCCAAGTTGGCTAAAAATTCATTTCACTCAATAGATCGAAATACAGAACCTTTAGGGTTAATTCATAGCGATCTATGTGACTTGAAGTTTATGCCAACTAGAGGCGGTAAAAAGTATTTTATTACTTTTATTGATGACTATACAAGATACTGTTATGTGTATCTTTTGAACAGTAAGGATGAGGCAATAAATATGTTTACAACATATAAAGCCGAAGTTGAGAATCAACTCAACAAGAAAATCAAGATTCTAAAATCCGATAGAGGCGGAGAATATGAATCAAATGATTTTAGTGAGTTATGTGCTAGTTTTGGTATAATACATCAAACTACAGCACCATACACTCCTCAGCAGAATGGAATTGCTGAACGGAAGAACAGAACTTTGAAGGAGATGGTTAACTCCATGCTCGTAAGTTCTGGAGCTCCGCAGAACTTGTGGGGGGAAGCTCTATTAACTGCAAATCATATTCTAAATAGAGTACCCCACAAGAAACTTGGTCTTATACCATTCGAGTTATGGCATGGAAGGACACCTTCCTACCATTACCTCAAAATGTGGGGGTGTCTTGCAAAGGTGCTGGCACCATTACCCAAAAAGACTAAGTTGGGAGCAAAAACTATAGACTGCATATTCATAGGCTATGCCTTGAATAGTAGTGCCTATAGGTTTCTGGTTCATAAATCAGAAATACCAGATATTCATGTAAACATGATTATCGAATCTCGAGATGCTGTGTTCTTTGAAGACATCTTTCCGTACAAACGGGAAGCAGATAAGACTTCTGGGAAAAGAACACACGAGATGGCGTTCAGGGACGAAAGCCCCGAGGAACCAATTGTAAATGCGGAAACTGAACCAAGAAGAAGTCAGAGATCTAGAATCTCAAAATCTTTTGGTCCAGATTTCATAGCATACGCTATTGAGAGCGAGCCTCAAACATTTAAAGAGGCTATATCAAACCCAGAAGCACAAATGTGGAAAGAAGCTATAAATAGCGAAATAGAATCCATACTAAGTAATCATACTTGGGAATTGGTAAACTTGCCTCCTGGAAGTAAACCAATTGGGTGTAAGTGGATTTTCAAAAGAAAATTAAAACCCGATGGATCTATCGATAAGTACAAGGCTAGATTAGTAGCCAAGGGTTATCGACAAAAAGAAGGACTTGACTACTTCGATACTTATTCACCAGTAACAAGAATAACGTCCATTCGGATGTTGATTGCGATTGCAGTATTGCACAACTTAGATATCCATCAAATGGATGTCAAGACTGCATTCTTAAATGGTGAATTAAGTGAAGAGATATATATGGAGCAACCTGAAGGATTTAAAGTCAAGGGCCAAGAACACAAGGTGTGTAAATTAGTAAAATCCTTATATGGTTTAAAGCAGGCTCCAAAACAATGGCATGAGAAATTTGATAGTGTCATGATCAAAGATGGATTCACTATCAATGAATGCGATAAGTGTGTTTACACGAAAACAGTTGGAAACGCATGTATCATTGTTTGTCTTTATGTAGACGACATGTTGATACTTGGGACTAATATTGAGATTATTAATTCCACTAAAAGAATGTTATTCAACAGTTTTGATATGAAGGATCTGGGGGTTGCTGATGTAATTTTAGGAATTAAAATTATTAGAACACCAGATGGAATCAGTCTATCTCAATCTCACTACGTGGATAAGATGATAGAAAGATTCAAGGATCATGGGATAAAAGAGAATACAAATCCTTTTCTCCCACACGTCCACCTTCATAAGAATACAGGAACTGGGATACGCCAGTTGGAGTATTCTCAGATTATCGGAAGTCTAATGTATTTGATGAATTGCACTAGACCCGATATTGCTTACGCTGTAAGCAAGTTGAGTAGATACACTAGCAATCCTAGTGATCTACATTGGACCGCTCTACTACGAGTATTGGGTTACGTATCACATACCAAGGAATATGCCTTGAGATATGGAAAGTATCCTCCTGTACTGGAAGGATACAGTGATGCAAATTGGATTGCAGATTCTGAGGAATCAAAATCAACTAGCGGATACGTATTTACTCTAGCAGGAGCAGCGGTATCTTGGAAATCTTCTAAGCAAACATGTATTGCCCGTTCCACTATGGAATCGGAATTCATAGCCTTAGATAAGGCTGGAGAAGAAGCAGAATGGCTTCGACAATTCTTAGAAGATATACCGTTATGGCAAAAGCCAGTGCCTGCTATATGTATACACTGCGATAATCAAGCAGTTATATCTAGGGCACAAAATGTGATATACAACGGTAAGTCTAGACATATTCGTCGTAGACATAATACCGTGAAGCAGTTGCTCTCAAATGGAATTATCTCTATTGACTTTGTATCGTCAAAGGATAATTTAGCGGATCCGCTTACTAAAGGTTTAAGTGGAGAGCGTATAAACTGCGCATCGAGGGGAATGGGTCTAAAAGCCTAACCTTACCGAGTCAGCTTAATGGAAACCTCACTTAGCGACTGGAGATCCCACGGACTAAGTTCAAGAGGAAAAACTAGTTATGATTGACTCAGCAAGTAAGCACTTGGGAGCTTGACTCCAATCCATTCCTATGGTGCACATAAGTGCTTTTCTACAAGTGGGTTAAGGATAAGCTTAACGCTTTTAATGATGCCTATATCTTGTTACTATACAAGTGGAGTAGAGTAGACTACTCTTCATAGGTCCATCACCTATGTGAGTATAGAGTTGGGTCGGCTCTTTGGGAATCTCTATGGAGGCTGTTATTCCCTAAAGATACTCTCTGAAACCAAGAATGTCCAGGGCCAAAACGGACACAACAGAGAACCAAAGTTGATTTGGAAAGTCACTGTGTGAAGCTTGTTGACTTGGCTTACACTAACAGGCTAACAGTTCAAGACCTAGTTCACTGATTAGCCAGTAAGTCCGATAAAGCTTTCACTATGGAAGGTTCAAGACCTAGTTCACCTATCCTTATGCAGTTTCTTTTCTAAAGTACCTTACACAATAGAGTCAGTCTCTTTGTGTGTCATTCCTTGAATCTCTCATTCATTGTGGGGGATTGTTGGAATTGAAGAAATAAAGGTGAATCTTCGAGTTGAATTATGGCGAGATCCGTTGATCGAATCAACCGGATGATGGTTGGAGTGTGTTCTCCTTCCATTTGTGATGAACGTGGTATATTCACATGTTCAATTCCGACTTCGAATGAATGAGATATTCAAGTCCAAAGATTGCCTAATTCAAAGCCAAAAGGGACTAAAGTTAGCTACAAGCATTTAGTCCCACATTGGCCATGTGATGGAAGTTTGTGGTGTATATATAGAGAAAATTGAGAACAAAGGGCGTGCCCTTTGGGTACTTGGAGTTTTCGCGCGCGAAAAGGAGGGAACTATGCACGTATGTGCGCGCGCGCGCCGCCGCTGGCGGCGGCGGCGGCGGCGGCGGCGGCCGGCGCCGGCGCCGGTGCCGGAGCCGGAGCCGGCCGGGCTCGGGCTCGGGCTCGGGCCGGGTTTGGGTTTGGGTCTGGGTCTGGGTCTGGGTCTGGGTCTGGGTCTGGGTCTGGGTCTGGGTGAGTTCGGGTTCCCTACCTGGCCTGGTTCTTTTTGAATTGGGTCTCAAGGTATGATCCGAACCAGACCGGACCCGATCCACCAACAGGTTGCGAACCTGTTGGACTGACCGCTCCGCTGTCAGGATCTGAACCGATCCGCCAACAGTCGCGAACCAGTTGGACAGCCAACGGGTGCGAACCAGTTGGACTGCCAAAGGTTGCGAACCAGTTGGCAGACCAAAGGTTGCAGCCTGCCAAAGGTTGCGAACCAGTTGGCAGACCAAAGGTTGCAGCCTTTGGTTGGGTTCAGACCTGAAGGCCCCTTTTGGAATGCTATATAAAGCATTCCAAGTTCTCATTTTAACACACACCAAATCTGAGATTTCTCTCTCTCTCTCTCTAAAGTTCTGACTTCGGTTCTGAACTGGGCTCCAGCGAAGTGGGAATCCACGACTTCCAGAGCGACTTCCAACAAAGTGGGAATCCGCGACTTCCAAGTGAAGTGGGAATCCAAAGCGACTTCCTAAAGGAGATTCTGCCAAAATTCTTCAACTTTCCTACGTCCTCAACAGTGGATGTTCCTCCAAAAGAGTAAGACAAATATTCATTTGAAATTTGTCTTTATACCGCTGTTTTGCTAATCCTGTGTAGGTACTGGTTGACTACGGTTCGACCGTACGGTGATTTGGTAGTGCTATCCAAATACCGTGAAGAAGTGTTGTATCTTGGGAGACCAGCGTCCATTATCCCGTTAGCACCGGTGCGGGGGACGTAATTGTCTTAAGGAGATTCGCTGTAAGCGTACCTCACTTCAAATACTGTATAAGTGGACTAAGTCCTTTATACAGGGGATATACTTTACAGTATATCGAGATTGACTTAGATTCAGTCTAAGTGTTACTGTATAAGTGGATTAAGTCCTTTATACAGGGAATATACTTTACAGTATATCGAGACTGACTTGGATTCAGTCTAATTGGTGCTTAAACTAAGGAAGGAAATTGAAAGGTGGTTCTTAAATTAAGGAACGTTCTTTTGAACGGAAAACCTCCCACCTGATATTTGCCGACCTGGCCAATTAGATTGTTGATATCTCAGTGATCTTGATTAGTTGTCAGATTGATTCTTGTTAAGCAGAATACCCAACAAACTCATCTTCCAGCAACAAGAGGAGATCCACAGCCAGCGAGAGATCTGAAGCAGAAAGAAGCGGCAGACAGCAGCAGCAGCAAGGTCCAAACAAAAACATACACAAATGTGAGTAAAGAAGACCAAGAAGCCGTTGCCGACAGCCCCGGAGGCAGCCAGGCCTCGTCCTCGTCGTTCGGGCGAAAGGTCGCCAGATCCAGATCGGTGGGCTGCGGCAGCCGCAGCTTCTCCGGCGATTTCTTGGAGCGGATCTCGACTGGGTTCGGGGACTGCACTCTCAGGAGAGTGGAGTCTCATCGTGAATCCAACAATGGCGGCAAGCACAGCAGCAAGATGGTGCTTCATCGCCACGACAGTGACGAGCAGAGGATCAATGAGAGGGTGAAATGTGGAGGCCTTTTCGGCGGCTTCGGAATGATTTCATCCTCTTCTTCCACCTACTGGCTTTCTGCCGCTGCAGCAGGGGATGATGATTTTGATACGACGCCTAGTGGCAGAATTGGATCCAGCACGGCGTCAGCGGCAATAGTCCGAGGCGGCGGAGGGAGGAGCAGGACTTGGGGCTGGGCGTTTGCTAGCCCAATGAGAGCATTCATGCCTACACCAACAACATCATCATCAACCTCTTCAAAATCTTATGCAACCACCACCAATGCCATTATCGGCATCAACGGAGGCAGTCGCAGCAATGGCAAAGTAAAAAAAACACAGTGAATTGACTCTTTCCTTTTACTGTTAATTAACAACAGATTTTGGGTATGTTTCTGGATCTCTTGGGCTTACTCCTACATTTGGTTCTTTGTTTGCCCATTCCTTTTTTTTTCTTTTTCTCCCCTTCTTTTCCAACATCTTCAAAATATATTTGTACCTCCTCCATCCTGGATAATATTGTACGTAGTTTCTCAATGGATCTATGGCATTCTAAACACAAATTGCATTATAATTGAGATGCTCTTGCTCTTTTTGCTTGCTATTAATATATTATTATGTAGAGTGAGGCTCTGTGATTACATTATAATTGAGATGCTTTTAGTCTTTCATTTGCTTTGATTACTATAGTTTAACTTGATCATGTGTTGGTGGGGGGTGGTCTTTGGTCCCTGCGAATCTCTGATACAGAGGGTTGTGTGTTAATCTCATATGAAGGTGGCCCACTTAACCTAGATTATTAACATTGGATTCCTATTAAAGTTTGCTGATATTAAGGGTGCCCATATTAAAGTCACATTTATATAGTTAATTTGGTCACTTGAAATATTAAAGTATACCATGATGGAAAGGTTTATTTCAAGGGGGCTTATTTGCAAATGTGCGACCCATTTTTCTCCTCCCGCAAAGAAAACAAAACTTACGCTCATTCAGTTTTTGAGAACTCCATCAGAAAAGAAAAAGGAAGTTTTGTGAAGAGAAAAGGAGAGAGAAAAGAGGATCCTTTGCATTAGGGTTTGCAGATTCAAGAGAAGGGAATCAAGGGTTTCTTCTTCCATTCATCACAAGGATCTCCAACCTTCATCTCAATCAATGGCTTCAGGTATGTATCATGTATTAAGTTATTTACATGAATTGATCTACTTCTTGAGTTGTATATGATTCTTTGATCCATGGTTTTAGTTTAATCCGCATTATAGTTGTTAAAATTTTCAACATTTGGTATCAGAGCCATGATTAAAGAATCAATACATCTTGGATTTAGGAATTATGAAAAGTTAGGGTTTTGGTTTTCAATTCATAAAAATCCAATTTTTGATCTTTTAATTGTAGAATTTGTAGAGGATTTAATAGCCCTAATTTCATGTTCAAATTCCTCTAATTATGCAATTAAATTGGAATCAAAATCAAAGGAATTGAAACCCTAATTTTTGATAATTTTGGAATTTAAATCGACTTAGCGAAACTGCTCATGAAAACAGTTTCGTCGACTATTAGTCGACTAATCCTATATAGTAGTCGACTAATCTCCTTTCCAGAAAGTTTGCAAGTCGCTGTTTGCCGCAGGAGTCGACTAGATTTTTAGTTGAATTTATGACTAGTCGACTAATTATGTTGTAGTCGACTAATCATATTTCCTAGTCGACTAATTCGATGACCCGAGAATTGAGAACTTTCTGTTGGATTCAGGAGTCGACTAATTATATATATAGTCGACTTATAAAGTTTGTAGTCGACTTATAAAATAGGTATAGTCGACTAATTTTATTTTGTTCTAGTCGACTAGACCCAATATGTAGTCGACTAGTCTTGACCCTAGTCGACTAATCCTTTCTTGTAGTCGACTAATACTTGTTTAAATCAATCATTAAAGCATGTTACACATTTAAGCTATTGTGTTAATATAGATTGATGGTTGGTCAAGTTATGTATTGAGATATTATGGCTTTACTCAAATAAAAGGATTAGAGAATATTATTGGTTAGTTTGGTATTCATAAGGTTTATTGATTTAGTAGTTGCCAAAGTGACCTAGGTTAGTGAATCTTATGAATATACAACTACATAAAAGACTTGTCAATGTAAGTGACATTAGGGACAATAATATTCTCGATGGCGGTTCTAGTTAGGAGATTGGGACTGGCCCAAAGGAAAGTCTCTTTCAAATAATTATGAACCGGGGTAGGATAATATAATTTATGTAACTTAGTGGTGTGGAATTGGATACCCAAAGGTAACAAGACTTACTATCTGAGTGACATAAATTATATTAGATCTACATAGGTGATAAAAGTTCTCACCTAAAGAGTGAACACTAGATATGCTTAGGTTTCGCCCAAAGGAGAAATCAAAGTGATATCAATAGTTCATCTTAATTAAATTTAAAACTTGTATTGATTCGAGGCATTAATGTGAGCTTGTCCTATTATGTTTCAGTGAACGTCCCTACTTCCCTCCACACTCATGCCACTAGCATTCCGGCCTTGGACGGTACAAACTTCTCAGAATGGTTTGAACATGTACAGTTCACACTGGGTGTCCTAGACCTAGACATGGCCTTAATAGTTGACAAACCTGATGAAGTAACTGCTGAGAGTACAGCAGAACAGGTCAGCCATGCAAAAGCTTGGGAAAGGTCTAATAGGCTCAGTCTAATGTTCATAAAGATGACCATAGCTAATAACATCAAGACTTCACTCCCTCCTACAACTAAAGCATCTGAACTGTTAACTGCTGTCAAAGACCGATTTAAGTCAGCAGATAAGTCATTAGCTGGCACTCTCATGGCTGAACTTACCACCATGAAATATGATGGTAATAGAGGAGTTCAGCAACACATTCTGAACATGTCTGATAAGGCTGCTAAGCTAGGATCACTGGGTATGAAGGTTGATGAGTCCTTCTTGGTTCAATTCATCCTCAACTCACTTCCTTCACAGTTTGGGCCATTCAAAATCCACTACAATACTCATAAGGATAAGTGGAACTTGAATGAGCTAACTGGTATGTGTGTTCAAGAGGAGGTGAGGCTGAGACAAGAAGGACAGCACTCAGTGTTGGCAGTAACTTCAAGGAGGTAAGAGATTTCCATCAAAGAAAGGAAATGACCATGGGGAAAGTAGCCAAGGTCATAGAAGAGCTTTCACTGTCAAATGCTACTTCTGTGGCAGAAAGGGACATGTGAAGAAGGACTGCAACAAGAGGACAGCTTGGTTCGAAAAGAAAGGTACATATCTTTCTTTTGTATGTTATGAATCAAATCTTGCTGAAGTTCCTTCTAATACTTGGTGGATAGACTCTGGAGCCACTACTCATATAACTAATTCAATGCAGGGATTCCTTACAACCAGGAAACCAAAGGAAAGTGAGAGATTCGTCTTTATGGGGAACCGTCTCAAAGTGGAGGTCGAATATGTTGGTGTTTATCGACTGATCTTAGAGACGGGACATCAGATGGATCTTGAGGATACTTTTTATGTACCTTCAATTTCAAGAAACTTAATGTCATTATCCAAATTAGATATTTTTGGATATTCTGTTTTGTTTAGTTGTGGAAAACTCTCTTTAATGTATAATTCAATTCCGGTTGGAAATGGAATTTTATGTGATGGTTTATATAAAATTTCATTGAATGATGAGTTTGCACAATCTTTATTATCTCTGCATATGAATGTTGGTATTAAACGTGGCTTGATTAATGAAAAATCCTCAATCTTGTGGCATAGACGACTGGGGCATATCTCCAGGGATAGAATAATAAGATTAGTAAAGACTGGGATTTTGGATAACCTGGACTTCACTGATTTTGATGTGTGTGTGGATTGTATTAAAGGAAAACAAACCAAACATACTAAGAAAGGTGCCACAAGAAGTAAAGAACTCCTTGAAATAATTCATACAGATATATGCGGACCACTCTCCATTCCATGTTTTACTGGAGAGAGGTATTTCATTACCTTTATAGATGATCTATCACGTTATGGTTATGTTTATCTAATTAAGGAAAAGTCTCAGGCTGTTGACATCCTAGAGGTGTTTATTACAGAAGTCGAGAGACAATTAGATAGAAAGGTTAAAATCATTAGATCAGATAGAGGTGGTGAATTTTATGGTAGATATGATGAGTCAGGACAACATCCTGGTCCATTTGCCAAATTCCTAGAAAAGCGTGGCATTTGTGCTCAATACACAATGCCAGGTACGCCTCAACAGAACGGTGTTGCTGAAAGGCGGAATAGAACTCTTATGGATATGGTTAGGAGCATGATGAGCTTCTCAAATGTACCCAATTCATTGTGGAGTGAGGCCTTAAAGTCTGCTATGTATATCTTGAACAGGGTTCCTAGTAAGGCTGTCCCAACAACTCCTTTCGAGTTGTGGACTGGTAGGAAACCCAGTTTAAGACACTTACATGTTTGGGGTTGTCCAGCAGAGGCTAGAATTTATAATCCACAAGAAAAGAAATTAGACTTAAAAACAATATCTGGGTATTTCATTGGTTATCCAGATAAGTCTAAGGGATACAAATTTTATTGCCCTAACCATAGTACAAGAATAGTTGAAACTGGTAATGCCAGATTCCTGGAAAATGGTGAAATTAGTGGGAGTGCTGAACCAAGAAAGGTAGATCTTGAAGTTGTAAGGGTAAATATCCCAATTACCTTTCCTTCAAGAGAGATTGTTGTACCTCAGCTTGATTATCAAGTTGAGATTCCAGAACAACAAGTTAATGTTGGTTCACCACTCCATGAGGATATTCCCATTGAAAATATTGTAGAACCACCACAACCGGCAGCTTTGAGAAGATCTCAAAGGGAAAGAAAATCTGCCATTTCAGATGATTATGTGGTATATCTACAGGAATCTGACTATGACATTGGGATTAATAAAGATCCAGTTTCGTTTTCACAAGCCATAGAATGCAATGATTCTAGTAAATGGGTTGATGCTATGAAAGATGAGTTGAAATCAATGGACCAAAACCAAGTCTGGGATCTCGTTGAATTGCCTTATAACTGTAAGAAAGTCGGGTGTAAATGGGTCTTTAAGACCAAGCGCGACTCTAAAGGCAATATTGAACGATATAAGGCTAGACTTGTGGCCAAAGGTTTCACTCAGAAGGAAGGCATTGACTATACAGAGACCTTCTCTCCAGTATCTAAGAAGGATTCTCTTAGAATCATTATGGCACTTGTAGCTCATTATGATTTGGAGTTACATCAAATGGATGTGAAAACTGCTTTTCTTAATGGAGATTTGGATGAGGATATCTACATGGAGCAACCTGAAGGGTTCACAATTAAAGAACAAGAACACTTGGCTTGTAAATTAAAGAAATCTATATATGGACTTAAACAAGCTTCCAGGCAATGGTATATAAAGTTTAATGATACCATTACCTCTTTTGGATTTACAGAAAACACTGTTGATCAGTGTATATATCTAAAGATCAGTGGGAGCAAGTTTATTTTCTTGGTTCTGTATGTAGATGACATCTTATTAGCCAGTAGTGATCTTGGTTTGCTGTATGAAACCAAAAGTTATCTAACCAAGAACTTTCAGATGGTTGATATGGGTGAGGCAAATTATGTTATTGGCATAGAGATCTTCAGGGATAGATCTCGAGGATTGCTAGGATTGTCTCAGAAAGGATATATCAATCGAGTCTTGGAAAGATTTCACATGGAAAAGTGTTCAATCAGTCCTGCACCCATTCAGAAGGGTGACACATTAAGTGGGAGCCAGTGTCCCAGAAATGACTTAGAAAAGGGTCAAATGCAGAAAGTTCCGTATGCATCAGCTGTTGGGAGCTTGATGTATGCTCACACTTGTACCAGGCCGGATATCAGTTTTGCTGTTGGGATGTTGGGAAGATACCAGAGCAATCCAGGAATGGAGCACTAGAAGTTGGCTAAGAAGGTTTTGCGGTATCTTCAAGGGACGAAGGACCATATGCTCACATATAGGAGATCAGATCATTTGGAGGTGATCGGCTATTCAGACTCAGATTTTGCTGGTTGCCCTGATAGCAGGAAGTCTACTTCAGGCTTCATTTTCCTGCTAGCAGGTGGGGCAATCTCGTGGAAGAGTGTAAAGCAGACTATCACTGCTTCATCCACGATGGAGGCTGAGTTCATAGCTTGTTTTGAAGCCTCGAATCATGCATTATGGTTAAGAAATTTCATCTCGGCACTTGGTGTAGTTGACTCTATTGCTAAGCCGCTGACGATATATTGTGACAATACAGCAGCCGTGTTTTCTCTAAGAATGGTAAGTATTCTAATGGTTCTAGACACATAGAACTTAAGTACTTGGTGGTTAGAGAAAGAGTTGAGAAACAGAGAGTGTCAATTGTAAGTATAAGTACCACTTTAATGGTTGCTGATCCAATGACAAAAGGATTGCCTCCAAAGACATTCAAGGAACATGTTGTAAGAATGGGTCTTTTGGGCAATCTGTAAATGTGTATTTTGGTACTTATGTAATTGACATTATTGTACAAATAAAAGTTCTGTTTCTGTGTTTCCTGTTATCCAATTATGTGTGCACATATTATGTATGGATGTATGTTAAACAGGAAATGTCTTTACAAGACAATTACAGGGGTCATTTTGGTTATGGACTCAATTAGTAAGGGTTATTAATGTTGTGGTACATAGAAGGGAGTATGACGTTGATGTTGTATAACCGCTATGACTCGCATTAGTAGTCCAAGCTAATTGCAGTATTACAGTTTTACATATTTGGGCTTATCAGTTGTTATTTTTAAAATTCGTGCACGTGTCAATGTTTTTCAGTATGGAATCCAATGGAGTCAAAATATTTGAAAATGGGTCTTTACTTTTATTTTGTTTTCTAAAGTTTTTAACCTAATCGGTTAGTGGCCCAAGTGGTAGAATGTTAATCTCATATGAAGGTGGCCCATTTAACCTAGATTATTAACATTGGATTCCTATTAAAGTTTGCTGATATTAAGGGTGCCCATATTAAAGTCACATTTATATAGTTAATTTGGTCACTTGAAATATTAAAGTATACCATGATGGAAAGGTTTATTTCAAGGGGGCTTATTTGCAAATGTGCGACCCACTTTTCTCCTCCCGCAAAGAAAACAAAACTTACGCTCATTCAATTTTTGAGAACTCCATCAGAAAAGAAAAAGGAAGTTTTGTGAAGAGAAAAGGAGAGAGAAAAGAGGATCCTTTGCATTAGGGTTTGCAGATTCAAGAGAAGGGAATCAAGGGTTTCTTCTTCCATTCATCACAAGGATCTCCAACCTTCATCTCAATCAATGGCTTTAGGTATGTATCATGTATTAAGTTATTTACATGAATTGATCTACTTCTTGAGTTGTATATGATTCTTTGATCCATGGTTTTAGTTTAATCCGCATTATAGTTGTTAAAATTTCCAACATTGTGAACATAGTGGAAAGGACCACTATCTAGTGTTTTGAAGTGGGCTCAATTTATTCATTTTGTTTTTTTCTCTCTTGTTCAATAAAAAGAATGGAAAAGTTGAGGGAATCAGCTTTCAGCCTTCTCAAGGTAATTGCTTGAGGCGAGAGAGAGAGAGAGAGGTCGGCAAAGCCTAAGAGATGTGTAATTTCTCAATGGTCTATTTTGGCAATCAAGTTTTGTTCTTTGATATTACGATTTTTTTAGATTATAGAGGGCAACTACAAAGATTGAAGCTGTAGCTCGTATCATAATCAAAATAGAGTTCCTGAGATCATAGTTCTAGAGCTTAAAAAATTAACAAAAAAAATACAAGTTGTGATTTTATTTTAACTTTATGAAACCATAATTTCAGAAACTAAT
The DNA here is from genome assembly GCA_038442645.1 of Agave tequilana. Taxonomy (NCBI): domain Eukaryota; kingdom Viridiplantae; phylum Streptophyta; class Magnoliopsida; order Asparagales; family Asparagaceae; genus Agave; species Agave tequilana. The sequence goes on along the minus strand of JAVJIF010000015.1, from coordinate 499,382 downwards.
TAACCAAGTTAGGGCTGAAAAATGAAGATGAGAAAATTTGAAAGAGAGAGAGAGAGAGTCAGATACTTTTTGTCATTGAGTAGTAGGCGTAATGTGTTTGCTGCAATCGGGGAGAGTGTCACGTGCACATGCCGAGTCTGTTGTTGAATGGAAGGGGCTACCACATTTGATCTCCCTATCCAAGAGTCAATATAGGGGTGGCCACCGGGGCGGGTCGACCTGGCGGGTCGACCCGCCCCGACCCGTACTGTGCGACTCGTCGGAGTCGCACAGACGGGTTGACGGGTCAACCCGTACCCGTCCCGTTAAGGGGCGGGTCCAAACGGGTTGACCCGTCCCGTGACGAATCACGGGACGAGTCGGGTCGGGGAAAATTTTCCCGATCCCCCTTCTTATTATTTATTTTTTTTAGTCCAATAATTTTTTAAGAACGTTAGAGAGGAAAATTATTCTGCGCTCCCTATATTAAAATTTTTTTTATTTTAAACCCTCAACGGCTCAAAATTGAGCCGTTGGGGTGAAAAACGAGGGTGCTCAAAATTCCTTCCCTCATCAATATTCCTCATATTCTCAACTTTTAATGTCAACATCACCAATGCACGCACAATCTCTAGCTCCTTTTTTTACTGAAACACAAGAACAACACGATACACAACCAACACAGCATGACACTATAGTTCCAGAAACACAACAACCTGAACCAACTAGCACAAGCACAAGCACAACCACTAAAGAAAGAGCCAAAACTTCTGCAGTGTGGAACCATTTTGTCTTAAAAATTGTTGAAGGTAGAAGAAAGGCAGAATGTAAGTACTGTCATCAACTATTTGATCATAAAGAAGGATACGGTACAGGTGTTCTTAATAAACACTATGGAAAAAAGCATGCTAAAAGTCACGGTTTACCACCACAACAAGTACAAATATTAGCTGATTCAGGCACACTCTCCACTTGTAGATATAAGCCTGAAGTAAATAAACATAATTTAGCTGAATTTATTGTTCGAGCAGAACTTCCATTTTCTTTTACTGAATCAGATGCATTAGTTGATTATCTTAAATCTGTTTTTGCTCCTGATTATAAGAGAATTAGCAGACAAACTATAACTAGAGAAATTGAAGATTTATTTGTAAATAGAAAAAATATTTTGAAGGCTCTTTTTACTAGTGATGCTAGAAAAATTTCATTAACTTCCGATATATGGGAAGCTCTTAATCTTATTCATTATTTATGTGTTATTGCTCACTTTATTGATGAAAATTGGATTTTACAAAAACGTATTTTATCATTTTCTAAATTTTCTGAGAAACATTCTGCTACAAATGTAGCAAATTCAATTTTTCTTACTTGTAGAAATTATGGTATAGAAAATAAAATATTTTCTATTTCTTTTGATAATGCAAGTGAAAATACTGCTTCAATAAGACAATTGAAAACGGTATTAGATCCAATTTTAAATGGTAAACTTTTTCATGTTAGATGTGTTTGCCATATATTGAATTTATGTGTACAAGATGGTCTAAAGCTCTTAGACAAATATATTTATAAAGTTAAAGAAATTATTTTACATATAAAACACAGTGGACCTAGGAGACAATCTTTTAAAGGTTATTGCCGACAATGTGGACTAAAGGAAAAACTGCTCCAAGCAGATGTGAAAACTCGTTGGAATTCAAGCTACTATATGATTAAAGATTGCCTTCCTTTTAAACAAGCAATTCAATTTTTTACAATAAATGAATGTTCATCTCTTTATATTAGTGATGAAGAGTGGAAATTATATGAAAATTTTTGTAGTTTTCTAGAAAAATTTGACACTGCCACAAAAGCACTTTCTGGTACGTATTATCCCACATGTAACTTAGTTTTTTATAATCTTAATGAAATTGCTCAAGTATTTGCTGCATATAGAGATGATGATAGTCTTGAAGAGGCTATACATAATATGGAAGAAAAATTTCGAAAATATTTTGAAAATATGCCTTTTTTATTTTACTTAGCTGCAATTATGGATCCTAGAATTAAAATAGATAATTTAAAACTTTTATTATCTAATTTTATTTTATGTTTAAATTATGAACAAGATATAGATAAATTACTTTTAGAAATTAGATCTCTTTTAGAAGAAATGTACTCATTGTACAAAGATGAGTTATTCCCACCTTCTGAATTTAGGGCACCTACACCATCACAAACTTCTTCTAGTAGTTTAGGTAAAAGATTATCTAATTTTAAAAGTATACTTTCCTCTAATACTAGAAAGAAACACTCTTCAGGAGCAGGTTCATTTGATGAACTTAATTTATATTTGAACACAATGCCTGCTGAAATAAATGAAAATGGTGATGAACCATGAGAAACATTTGATGTTTTGTCGTGGTGGAAAGAACAGAGAAAACAATTTCCTGTTCTTTCTACCATGGCCCGAGATATACTAACACCTCCGGCCTCTACAGTAGCGTCCGAGAGCGCGTTTTCTGCAGGTGGTAGAGTTTTGACACCCTGGAGGAGCAGGCTGACGCCGAAACACTTGGAGATGGCGGTTTGCTTAAAGGACTGGTTCGATGCAGAAAGACGCACATAAGGAAAAGCTATTCTGGATGAAGAATTTGAACAAGACGAGGATGACGAATAGAGAACCACCAGAGTTTTTTATATACATTGTATGAGATGAGCACCAGAGTTTTGTTATGTATACGAGATGAGATTTATGTACATTGTATATCAGTATATGTGATGAGCAATGTATATGATTTTTTCATATTAATAAAATAATTTGCCTTACAAAAAAACTTGTAATTAGTGAAAATCAATTCTATTTTTTTTATAATTTTAGAAAATTTTTAAATTTTTTTCCTCTTTTTCCCCTATTTTCCCCTATTTTTTCCTATTTTCTTTTTAACTTTAAATTTTAAAATTTATGAATTATCGAATAAAAAAAAAATTAGGCGAGACGGGTCCAACTCGTCTCGCCAAATCCGGCCCGGGATTTGAACCCGTCCCGTTTAACCCGTGACGAGACGTCCACGATTCGTTTGCCAGACGGGACGAATCAACCCGATTCGGCCCGTTGGCCACCCCTGAGTCAATATTTGCAAACATTTTAACCTTAAAAAAACATAACAGCCGAGAGAAAATGCGTCCTAGACTTTCAAATGCAAATGCAAGCAAGGGGAACACAATAATAGACAAATAACAGTAAACACAAGCGCATAGCATACACAGCAAGAAGACGTAGCAAAATTTAAAGACTCAAGGATCCAGACCTCCAAATGAGTATGAACAAAAACAAATGCGCGTATACAACTATACAAGCTCTCTCTCTCTCTCTCTCTCTCTCTCTCTCTCTCTCTCATCCCATGTGGTTGCTGTTTGGTTTTTGGCGACAGACGGGGAAGCAGATTTGTAGGTTGATGGTTATTAATCTTGGGAGTTATATTCCCACTCTCCTAATAAAGCCAGGTTTGACCCCATTCATTCATGCCCACGTTCAGACCACCAAACCTCCTATCTATCATTTACTACTGCTGACCAAGCCCCATTTCCTCTCATGTTTAAAACTCTCCCTGAGAGAGAGAGAGAGAGAGAGAGAGAGAGAGAGAGAGAGCTTTGCTTGTCTGGTAGCTGACACTCTCATGCCTTTGCTTTGCTGCCCATGTTAACACTCAACCTCTACGACCATAAATATACAGTATTCCGGAGCTGAGCTTCAAGTTGAAGGAACAGTGTTTACTTGTTTATTTGTTTTTTGGGAGGAAGTAGGGTAAACGAATTTAATTTCACCCGAAAGAAACAAGACAATGTTTAATTGTCTAACACTAATTAAACAGAGAGTACAGCTGACAGCAGGGTGTAACAGTTCCTTTGCTTCCAGCTGTTGGCGTGCTGTCTCTGGGATTTAAATATGAACTAAACAGTTATATATCTCAGTTTTACATACCCCAAAAGATAAGAACTGAGCTTGAAAAGTTATCTTTCATCAAAGATTGTCCTTCTCATGATCCTCCTGCTTGATTGCTTGTTTACCTGCATCTGCATCTACACACAAGTAATTAGTGCTTTGTTCTCTGTTCATTGGTTATCTGCAACTCATGCCACTGATAAATAAATTAACAGTTTGCTTCCTACAGTCATCTCCAATTTGCAGGTGTCCAAAATTGAGACCAAGTCATGGGCGTTTCGAGCTCGAGCCGGCCACAATTTAAGCTAAAAATGCACCTCACCAAACAAAAGAAACTTCAAATAATTACCATGAGCCCTGTAGCTGATACTCTTCTTAGGTGAACCAAAACTATAATATAAAGAGCACGAACACCGCTGTGCGCTTGGCTGAACATGTTCCAAAGATGAGCAAACAACTCAAATCTGCCTCCAGAGATCGGTCCTATCTGTCCCCACTCACCGCAGATTTAAAATTAATCCCAACATTAGGGCCTTTTAACAACTCCACTGTGTTCATGCATAATAAAGGTTCCTTGAAATAACTGTTACTTTGACTAAGAAAGAGGTGCACAAAGAGCCCGGGATCTCGCCCCCTTTTATATTATGCCTGCAAACCAAACAAGCACCTCTCAATTGTTAACACATGTTATCATTTAAAATATCGGCCAAGGGTAGACCCTACCATCCTGCACTCACAAGCCCAATGGGATCAAGCACCGAGCACTTTTTATTCCAAAAACAGAGAGACTCGGCACAGAACAATTGATAGAGCATCAAGATCTCTTTAGTCATCATATTTTCAATTGCTCAGTCATCAACAAAGCCTTTTTTCTCTCTCTTTTTCTGGTTACCATTCATCCATCAATCAGTCCTGGTTCCATCATTTCCCCAAAGTGGCGCTACATAATTTTTTGCCTACGAGCATCTCCAACCCACGCCATTTTTGGCGTGGGTTGGGCTGGCGCCGGCTCCAACTGGCGCCAAAAAGCACCCGGCAAAATGCCGGGTTGGCGTGGTACTGTAGCACCCGGCATTTTGCCGGGTGCCATTTTTTTTAATTTTTTAATGTTTTTTTTTTTGTTTTTGTTTTTTTAGTTTAGTTTGTTTATAGTTTTTAGTTTTTAAGTTTAGATTTTTTTGTTTAGTTTAGATTTTAAGTTTAGATTTTAAATTATTTATAGTTTTTAAGTTTAGATTTTTAAGTTTAGTTTTTAGTTTTATATAAAATGCAAGCTTAATTTAAATTTTATTTTTTATATTTCTGTTATTTATTATTTTTTTATTTTATTTTTTTAAGTTTTTAAAATTTATAATTTTTGCTTTGTTTAATTCAATATATCTTATTAAGTTTTTAATTTTAAGATTGCATTTTATATTCATTTTATATTTTTTTATTTAGTTATAAATTGTCAAATTTACTAATTTAAAATTAACAATTATTACAAGCTGAACCACGTATAATTCAACATTAAGATAATTATAACGAAACACAAGTCACATATATTGCTGATTAAACTGACAGATACAATAACATAGCTGCGAATACATAAATTTAACTAATACAGCATAGAGAGCGTGGAACATAATAGCAGAGACATTAAATAAAGCAGATATTCAAATAAGCTAAAATATAATCTAATAGTCTCCTAAATTGCCTCCGCTTCCACTTCCACTTGGATTGTTCAAATAATCAAAGGTTGGAAAGAACGGTTGTTGACGCTCAGCTGCTCTTTTCTCTAAAATCTCAAGTTGACGAGCTTCCATATGAGCACGTACAGTTGGATTTGAAATAGAATTCAAATCTCGACATAAAATCCTATCTTCTTGCAACGTAATATTTTGCTTCTGCAGTTCCATTTGCTTCTGCCTATCTTCACGAGATTGTTCTAACATCGTCATGAGTTTAACATTATCGTCACTCAACCTTCTGACAACATCATCAAATTCACGGTCATTTTTCCTCTTTGCCTTGGCCTTTTTCACCCCACTGGGCCGTTGTGACGAGGTGCCAGCGGGGACATCATTTAAGTGGGTAGGGAATGATGACAGTCCAGTAGATTCTGGTGTTTGAAATTCCGGTGTCGGATTCTCAGATTCAGAGGACACATAATTTGAGGATGTGTGCTGCTGAGAGCTTTGTCAAGCTGTAGGGACATTATCTGCAAATTTTTCAAAATTCTTTAAAATATTCCATACATGATCAAATTTGAAACCTCTGTTGTAATTAGGATCTTGCGCGAGCAACCTTTTTGCGTGATCTACCTACAAACAAAAACAGATTAAAAGCTAAATATCGACATACATAAATCGATAACAAAGAAATGCAGGAAATACTAACAATGTCTTGTTCGGAAGCTCCGCTAGGATTTAGATTTTCTATTTGTCTAACACATCCATTCAACTTGCGGATGGCCCTCTCTATGATTTTCATCCGACACTCTAAAGATCTAGCACTCCGAGATACCCAACAATCAGGCTTTCCTTCGTGATACTTATCTGTTACTCGAGACCAAAACATGCTCGAAGACTGATATGCACCTGTAATTGGATCTTGGGAAATCTCCATATAAACCTGAGAAAGGAGAACATCTTCGGGGATGGAGTAACCAGCATTTCGAATAGACATCTTTTAGAAGAAGTTTGGAAGACTTGATAGACTTAGAAGAGTTGAAGAGAATGGAGAAATCTTTGCATCTTTATGAATGAAAACGGTGCTATTTATAACCAAAGTAGTGGTGCTATTTTGAAATGCCATCTCTAACAAAGAGATATCAATACGCACATGACAAAGATTCTCTGCTTTGTATTGTCAAATATGAACATGACAGCACCGACATTGAGATATCAATACGAAACGACAGAGATTCCCTGTCTTCTTCAATTTATGTCTGAGTCGTCCTCTTGTACTTGTGTTGTCAAATATGAACATGACAGCACCTACATTGAGATATCAATACAAAACGACAGAGATTCCCTGTCTTCTTCAATTTATGTCTGAGTCGTCCTCTTGTGCTTGTGTTGTCAAATATGAACATGACAGCACCGACATTGAGATATCAATACGAAACGACAGAGATTCCCTATCTTCTTCAATTTATGTCTGAGTCGTCCTCTTGTGCTTGTGTTGTCAAATATGAACATGACAGCACCGACATTGAGATATCAATACGAACACGACAGAGATTCTCTGTCTTCTTCAATTTATGTCTGAGTCGTTCTCTTGTGCTTGTGTCCTCAATATTCTACATCATTGTCACCTCCTATATAAATGACATGCTTCATCTCATATTATTCAAAACACCAATGATATATCTCTTTCTAAAATTAGTCTCCACTCATTTTTATTCACAATGAGTTACAATGTTGGAGTGAATAATGCATATTCATCAGAAGAGGAGTCCGAATTGTGGAATGTCGCCAACAACACTGATGATACCACCATATCACGTATGATCAGAAACAACAATATGATAATAGCACATGGTATCAACATGAGAAGAAGTTAATCTATTCACGGTGGCTTCATCCCAGGTCATATAGTCATCAATCGTGATCGTGAAGCTGCTGATAACAATTTGTATGATGATTACTTTAGCAGTAATCCACGATTCAATGCCGATATGTTTCGTCGAAGGTATCGAATGTCTCGACCTCTTTTCCTTCGTATTGTTAATGCAGTTGCAGATCATGATCACTACTTCAAACAACGACGTGATGGACTTGGCAGAGCTGGATTATCAACACTGCAAAAAACAACTGCCGTGTTTCGGATATTAGCATATGGACTCCCAGCAGATGCTACCTATGAGTACGTTAAAATTGGTGAGTCAACTGCGATTGAAAGCTTAAAAAGGTTTTGTCGTGCTGTTGTTGAGATTTTTGCAGAGCAATATCTTAGATCACCAAACGCAAACGATATTTCAAGGCTACTTCATATTGGTCAGCAACGTGGATTTCCTGGAATGCTTGGTAGTTTGGATTGTATGCATTGGAAGTGAAAAAACTGCCCGACAGCTTGGGCTGGACAGTATAGCGGACGCTCAAGGTCACCAACTATTATTCTAGAAGCAGTAGCTGATTATGATCTCTGGATATGGCATGCATATTTTGGTATGCCAGGTGCAAATAATGATATTAATGTGTTAGAATCATCTCATTTGCTTTCCAATCTTGCTCAAAATACTGCTCCTCCTGCTAATTATGTTATTCAAGGAAAGGAATATAATATGCGTTATTATTTGGCTGATGCTATATATCCAAAATGGGCCACTATTGTTCAAACAATTCATGAGCCGCGTGGTCGAAAAAGAAAGTTCTTTGCAACGAGCCATGAGTCATGCCGAAAGGATGTAGAGCGTGCATTTGGAGTTTTGCAATCACGTTTCGCTATTATTGCAGGACCAGCACGTTTTTGGAGAAAAGAAGTGCTTCATGATATAATGACAACATGTATTATCTTGCATAATATGATAATTGAAGATGAACGTGATTTGACTGCACCAATTATGGTTGCAGTGGAAGCTCCAGATCCGTAAGTTGAACGGGTGACAGACGAAAGTTTCCAGATCGAACAATTTCTTGCCCGACACAGACAAATCAAGAACAAAGATGCTCATTTTGAACTTCGTAATGCATTGATAGAGCATTTGTGGGAGAATTTTACAAATTCAGATGACTAGTATATTGTAATATTATGTTATTTTATATTTTAAGTTTGGACTGTGTTGTTCATTGTTAATAATTGTTTTATGCTTAAATTTGTAATTTGTCGTGCATTAGCAAAATCGTAGTGTAAAATAAATTCCTTTTGTATTTATGATTCGCCTCGTTCGTACAATTGTCTAGTGTTTATATTGTTTTATATAAATTAAATGAAAAATAGTTCTATTAATTTAAAATTTAAATATATTATTAAAATTTTCATAGTTGTTATAATTGAATATAGTAGAATTAAAAAGTAATTTCTTAATTTCATAAATAAAAATATTAATTGATTATTAAAGTTAAATATTAAATATTATATAATATTATTAAAAAGTTTAATACATTTTAAACTATTTTAATAATATAACCCAATTTACTTAAATTATCACATAATATGTTGATAATAAAAATTTGATACAATAATAAAAATAAAAATAATAAAATATGTAAGGAATATTCCATTTGGAGTGAAAATTGGAGTGATGGGTTGGAGAGAGTTTTAGTGAACGCTCCATTTTGGAGCGAAAGTACGCTCCAAAATGGAGCGTTGGGTTGGAGATGGTCTAAGACTACTTTTCCTACAAGTGGGTCACAAAACAATTAGATGAAACAAACCAAAAGTAACACATAAGAAACATTGAGAAAATGGAGTGAAGACTGCGAATTCTCAAAATAGCATATATGAAAAAAATTGTGAAGAAGATCAATCAAAAAACATACAAACTTTTCACATTGCAATTTATATATGAAGACTTCAGCAAAACTGTGGACAGAATCCAATTACCCACATAATTTTCAATGCAAGAAGCTACCTCTCTCTTCACACATCTAATTTATGACCCATATGGCCATTGGCATATGCACATTTTTGTTTTTAATGGGTGCAGGGTCATTGATCTATCAATATCATTTGTCTATTTGGCCCCTATTATCTTGCGACCCACTGAATGAGCCAGCTCATTCATTGGTCACCAATTTGCTTAGGGTGCCACCTAAAATTTCATGATATCCTCCCCCTATAATATAATCATGTGAGTGGCAAGATCTGTTTCGTATCAGAAAACAAAAGCTTATCAATGTTTATTAAGAGAAATCCCCTATTGAGACAAAAAGAAATATCAGTGTGCCAGCACATATATGTGGTGCAAAGCAGGGGCGGAACTAGGAAAAATTTTTAGGGTGGGTTGCAATTTTTATAACATATACTTATGAATTATATGAATTTATCAAAAGAATAAAACAGTATTCTCCACTAAATCAGGAGTGGAACTAGAAATAAATTTGCTAAAAAAAACCAAAATAGAAAGGGTTGTAACACAATATATGAAAAATAACAAAAATAAAAATGAGTATAAGCCTATATATAAAAAAAAATGGGCCGGGCTGTAGCCCGGCCCAGCCAACTAATCCGTCCGCCCATGGTGCAAAGCAGCATAACAGCGACTAATCGTAAAGTCAGAATAACATAACACACCAAAATATCAAATCTTCAACCAAATTACTCCACTTACAGAAGAATTACCATCAGCATTAGATCTGAATGCAGGTTATCCATTCTTCGTGATAAGGTGCACTGAATGTTCTCACAGTATTTAGTAAGCTGGATTTTGTCCACAATTGAACCCTGAAAAAATCATTCACCAACAATTACCTAATGGGACCATTGAAGCATATACAGTAAGTAAACATACATGCTATTACTTCCTCGCTGAATTTGTTCCCTATTTTTTTATTCTCTTTTTTTATTTTTTTGTATCTCAACCTTACAAAATTTGGTCAATCAAACAAAAAAGAGCTTGAATCAACAAATTCCGCTTTTTTATTCATTTCACTAACCGTGAGAAATTTAACCTACATAGAGTTCAGTGATTGTACCGCTGAGAAATAGCACATAGATGCCTGCAAAAATAAGACTGAACAATATGCAAGAGAAAAAGGTATAACATTGAGAACCTTTAGTTATTCCTAATAAAATTGATTAAATTAACAGTCACACAGATAAGCGTAAGATAAGATAAAAAGATATTGAATGGATTGTATTAGGTTCAAGACGTGATACAGTTACCTGTCTTTGAAGAAGTTTGAACAGAACAAAATGTGCAAGACAGTCTTTGTTGTTCTGTGAACTGATGTGGACAGCATGCCCTGGGGACCAATTTTGTCCTAAACACTTACTTGACATCAATTAGATCCTCTGCCCAATAGAAGCTGATATGAAATAGTGGCATGCCATGATTGGGCAATCAATGAGGCATATCTGCCTCTTACAGTATCAGTGCCATTCATCGAATATTTTACTCGGTCTCCGTTCAGTTTTACAATCAATTGTACCATTCACCACAGTAACATGATAATTCCCATAAAAATATCCCATATTCCACAATTATGGTTAGGTGGAGTTGCATGTAATGGAGCTTCCAGAATAGAAGAGTGGTGCCACAACAAACAAGGCACGGAGGAAGAGAGAACAAAATAAATTTAGAAGTTTATGGAGCTACGAAGAATTCAGACCTGAAAGGGTAAGATCCAACAGTAGAGAAAGGAGAATAAAGCAAAATAACTACATCTCCATGCATTGTCAGTAAGTTTCACGTCGCTGAAAATCTGCCGAAGAATTGATGCTTTTTAACCTAAGTCTTCAATTAGCAAAGCATGCTGGAATGAAGGACTGTGCGAATGATACAGAGCACCCAATGCAGTTCAAGGCAAACTACAGAACATGCTTATCACTGTAAGCACCCTTATGCAGCTCCAAAGAAGCCCAAGAAACCTAGGTAGAAAGGATTATACACTTCACAAAAGAATCAAGTGTAAAAATTTAGTGGATTCCAAAGGAAGCTTAAGAAAACAATATAGAAGCTAGAATTTAAACACAACCTTAGAGAAGGTGACTCCAAATTACCCTCACCTTGTGAAAAATTACAATCTGAACCATTTTGCATGAATTTAGGAATTCAATCAGATCATGTAGGGCTTAATGTCTCAATAAAGTAACAAGACCTTTTATGTTAGTTTCTTTGCCGGGTTCTCCTTTGAGTGTGTCCCCTGAAAATAAGGGTGGCTAATTCGGCCCGACCCACTAACCCTACCCAAACCTGACCTGAAATTTCCGGATCTGCGTTTAGCTATACGGGTTTTTGGGTTGTAATCGGGCTTGACCCAATAGTTTAACAGCCAGGTTTGGGTTTTAACATTAACCCAATTATGATCCGATTAGACCCATTTAAAAAACCTCACGCTCATTATGCATATACGTCATGGATGTTAAATATATTATTATTTTGGTCTAGGTTAATGTTATGAATGTCTTTTATTTGTTTTTATGGAATTATAACTTTTTAACTTATTTTGTAAAATTGAACGATAATTATAATATATATTTTAAAGGGTTTAAAATTAAAATGGGTCTAAATGGGTCAACTAGACCAACCCCCGACCCATTTAGCCCTGGGTCGGGTTTGGGATCCCATGACCCATTTAATAATCGAACCGGGTCAGGTCTAGGACAAGTACATATGGGTCAACCAGAATATTACCTAACCCGATTAGACCCGACGTGACCCGATTGACACCCCTACCTGAAAGTACACAACTGTGAGGTCCGAGTGAAATACATATCATGGGCCATCCAAATTGGAAGTTTATATCATGAATCAATGATCTATAACATAAAATGCCTTCTCACATGAGAAAGGGTTTTACAGTGCACAAAGGGTTCTATCTTGATGTGCATGGACCTAAATTATTTTATACAACTATTTGGATAATATAGCTATGATGCACGGACACAGACACGGGACACGGACACAGGAAAATCCAAAAAATTAAAATATGGGGACACAACAAGCAATATTTTTTATTATTATTATATATATAGATAAATTTATAAAATATCAATCAATAAACTAAAATATCAATGAATGAGTATACAAGATATAAAATATCATAAATTTATAACAAAATTACAACTGAATATCATAAGTTCACAAGTTATTAATCAAGTTAACATACAAACTATTATCATAAGTTCAAAATAAAATTACAACCAGAGTCATATATCAAGGATCAAGATGAAGTTGAAACTAGTCCAATAACTTCCTCATTATCTCCTTCTCTATCATCCACAAACAACACGACCTCCATCGTGGGGTTCATCAAGAGAAAGAGTAACAAAATTTAGAATATCGGCACCCTGAAATAAGTCAAAGCCATTTCCGCCAATATCCCACATTCTTGTTTCCTCTTCATTATATTCATTTAAACTTCGAGAAAGCAAACAGAGGTTATTATGCACATACACTAGATCTTCCGCTCATGTCGGGGTTAATTTATTCTTCTTTAATGAGTGGATAAAGGTGTATGTACTCCAATTCTTTTCACAACAAGAGGACATGATTGGCCTAGAAGCTTTAAAACCAACGTTGGTAAATTTAGAGTTGAGGAACCATGGTCCATAAAAAACTCACCAACACTTCAGATCCACAATTCCTCTATCACGAAAAGAATTTGGATCGGCAAAAGCACCCAAAGCGCTCGAAAATTTAGGATACTCCATGTCCTACCCACTGTTTTAAATCTCAACCGATACACCGGCCGAGATACCGGCATTATCCAAAACGATACGATAAGTGCTAAATTTTTATCGGATATCGTTTTGGATGATATTGGCCGATATATCGCCACATGGCCGATATATCAGCCGATATCATCCAATATATCACCATGTGACGCATTTAAGGAGCTTCTACAAACGCATTAAAAGGCTTCTACGAAAGGTAAGTATCCTTTATGAGTCTATGACCCTAAACTTGCTTTAAGTAACTTCATATGATTTATGTAGACCATCACGTATACATTCTTCATCCGGTATGACGTCCGAAAAGACATTCGATATTTAGTAACATATCGCGATATATCTCCCGGTATCTGGTATATAATTTTACCGGCCGATATATCATCAATATCCGATATTTAAAACACCGATTTTACTCGACCCAATAAACCCAAGACCCAAACAAAATCGAGTCAATCGTGTCGGGCCCGTGTCTAGGACTCGATTGACCGTGTCTGACGAATCAAACGAGATGACTCATGTCAGACACAATCAAAACATGTTCGACACGTGTTCGACAAGGACACAACTTCAGTTTTGGCGTGTCCATGCTTCATAGCAATATAGCAAGAGATAGAAAAGTATTCAAAGGCACATAAACCATTGCATATAAATAGATTATATGCATGATACCATGTGTACAACTATGACCATGTATAGCATACTAAAGCCACTATAGTGTTGCCAAATTCCTGTCCGAAGATACTATAGACAATATCATAGTTTGCCATAAACTTATTAGGCCAGTTACTAGCAAAACATCACCATGATTATGCAATTTAAACTCAAGTGACTAGACAAAAGCTCTACACAGAACTCTTGTAATTCTAGAAAAAAAAAGTGGCGAAGATGATAAATTTGCTAAAGAGAATTACACTTACCTATAGGGCATGATATAAGCAACAGGACCAAAGTAAATGCATTCCCAAAGCATAAGTTTCATCTACTTCACCAAACATCAAGGACAGCAAAATGAAATGGCTAAGATGGCAAACTGTGAAGCACACTTCTATATATGAAATATTAACTCTGATATTAGAAACACAACCATAGTGACCAGATCCAATCCTCTAGATTTTTTCCTTTATCTTTTTTATATTTTTATTTTTCTTTCATATTTTTCTTATTCTGATTCTGTTCTATTTCTGATTCTTTCTTTTCCTTTTTGAAGATTTCTTCTTCTTTTTCTTCGTTCTTTTGTTCTCTTTTCTTTGTTTTTCATTTTATTTATATTACATTATCTATTCTCTATTTTTTGTTGAAAATAAATACATTTTATGTTGAATAGATAATTATAACTGTTCTGAATAAATAATTCAAATAAAAATATAAAATAGATCTCCACATCAAATTATAGATTACTAAAATAAATAAAAAACTTCACGTGCGTGGCACATGTACTTTTCTAGTGTGTGTGTGTGTGTGTGTGTGTGTGTGTGTGAGAGAGAGAGAGAGGGAGAAGATAAGGGATATGAGCTTAAGCACATACAAATTTATATTGGAGCTCTTTCTCATGTGTGGGGAGATTCCAGACTATTTCATCCTAAACTACACATTCTCAAAAGTGGCTGAAGAATCATGTGTTTTGGAGATTGTTTACTCATCCATCAAGAGATCGAAACTTGTTCTAGAAAACATGAGCAAACAACCTTTAGAGCCCATGATTTTTTACCCACAACTTCTTAAACATATGTAGATCATGATGAACAGTGTGGATCATCCTCATGAGTGAACCGCACATGGGAAAGAGCTCCAAGACATACAAATTTATATGTGATGCAACACATATCTCATATAAATTTATATACATCTTTTGTTAGAAGATATAAGGATATGAGGGTGTTTTACTTAAAAGACTATGTAATACATAAATAAGAGATAAGAGATGATATCCAATTTATTTGTTTCTAATTTTCCCAAAAACATAAATTTCTTCCTATCAGAGCCTTGGGATCATTATGTATTCTTTTGTTATACATAAAATATAAGTTAAGAGATGATATCCAATTTATTTCATTCTAATTTTCCCAAAAACATAGATTTCTTCCCATCAAAGCCTTAGGATCATAATGTAATTGATGAGGACATCACGCCAGTTGTCAGTTACCTTTTATGCCTTAGTTTATTTTGAGATGTTGTGTTTTGTTTATCTTTCTTTTAGTACCACATCGGTTATATCCGAGAAGTTCACTTTGTAAGAGCTTATATAAAGAGGCTCAACTCAATGAATAAGTAGACAATGAATAATTAAAAACTTTTCAGTTAAAATTCTCTTGAGAGTGCTCTTGAGTATTTGGGTGTGAAGCCCGTGGTGTAAGAGGTGAGAAGCCCGTGGTGCAAGGGGTGCGAAGCCCAAAGTTATCTGATTCTTTCTCCAACCCTAATCTCTCTTTTTATTTTATTTCTTGTAAACCCTAGTTTTTTCTTTTTTATTTGTATTCGAAGGTGATTGCGATCCTGTATTACATCAATTTGGTATCAGAGCTTTGATCTCAATCCCCTTCGAATTTCTTCTCGTCCCCAAATCCTAAATCTAGATCTAGATCTACTTTGCAAAAAAATTCGATTATTGTTAGATCTAGATTTAGATCTATTTAGATCTATTTTGCAAAAAAAAAACAAGAAGAAAAAAACAGAGAAAAAAACAGAAAGAAAACAGAGAAAAAAAGAAAAGCAGAAAAATAGGGAAAAAAAGAAGGAAAAAAATAGAAAACAGAAAAAAAGGGAAAAAAATACCGATTACTGTTCACAGTGAACAGTAATCGCCGTGATTACTGTTCACGTGAACAGTAACCTCTTGGTTACTGCCCCCCCTCCAAAAAAAAAACAAAGAAGCCCAACACTCGTCTATTCCAAAACCCGTTCGGAGTCCGAATCGAGCTCCGTCTGAAACAGTGGGTTGGTAGCTGAGCCCCGGAGTTATTGGTATAGTTTTTGCAGCTTTTTTGAGCAACTCTGATCTCTTCAAGCCTCTATTTGGAGCCGGTACTGTTCCTACAACAGAAGAGCAGACTTTCAGGTCCTCTTTTCCATTCCGATTTGAGCAGTTATTCTCTACGGTGTGGGCATTTTTCCGAAGAGTTTTTGAGAAATTTTGTTTCTGGGTGTGAACGACTCACCCCTCAGGTGATAACCTAACTTGAGCTGAATTGTTAACTGTTAAATTACTGCAACTACTATTTGAATTGCTATAATTTGTTGGTTAAATGCTATTTGCTTCTATCTAGTGGTTACATCACTATTTATCGCTTTTCATCATTTTTGGAGTGCATTTTCTTTGCATTTAGAACTTAAACAGTTAAACTTTAGGATCTTTTTTGTTCACTTAGTGCATGCATTTAGTTTACTTGACCTTTGGGTTCTCCACTGCATCTGCTTGAGCCATCATGACTAGTCAACATTATAAGGACTCCCACTTAGACCAGCTACATAATCCCCGTCAGGGTCATTTGTCCGTTCAAGATTACATTGTCATATTCAAGGACTTAATCCATCGTAGTGATATGAGAGAGCACCCTTCTGAGATTGTAACTAGATTTGTTTGGGGTTTACGGCATAAAATAAAGCGTGTTATAATTACTGGCCCCTATGACTTAGACACTGTTGAAGAGGCCTTTGATGTTGCATTAAGATTGGACTTGACTTTCAAAACGCTAGTCAATGCTAAGGTCAGATGTTCTAAATGTAAGAGATATGGACATTATGATTATCAGTGCCCTTCGAAGAGTCAACATGTTAGAATTGTGCTCACTGATGAAGTTGACGACTCAAAAGTTATTGAGGATGTTCAATTTTCTCCCAAGATTGTTAGTATAGACACAACAGTTGATGCCGACACACTGGTTATTGATGAAATTCATATGTCTAATAGTGCCAGTGATGACGTGAATGAGATAGTTGAGACTACTACATTGCATTTTCCTGTTGCATACATTGATGATATCACTAGACTGATAGCTTTGCAATAACACCTACAAATTTGTTGCATGCCCATATAGTATTTTACAGGAATTTACAGTTGATAATAAGGTGATGGTTACGAGTCACCTTGAGGTCACGAGAAAGTTACACGCTTGGCGTAAAGATTTCGATAGGACTCTGAAGAGGATTGTTTCCATTGCTTACAAGTTCGATAACCCGTGGGATCCTGGTATTAGTTACGTCTTCAGCAGGGATGATGCGCCTTGGTCTACTCTCTATGTCTTCATCGAGCTGTCGTTTTTCACAGCCAACCTGTCACGGAGACCAGTTCCACCTCCGCCACCATGGTATCAATACGACGTACCAGTGATGCTGCCACGACCACCACCTTGGCCCGATTGATGTGCTTCGTGAGGAAAGTCCTCACTCGACAGGGTCAGGTTTCTCCCACCCCGGGGGAATTGATGAGGACATCACGCCAGTTGTCAGTTACCTTTTATGCCTTAGTTTATTTTGAGATATTGTGTTTTGTTTATCTTTCTTTTAGTACCACATCGGTTATATCCGAGAAGTTCACTTTGTAAGAGCTTATATAAAGAGGCTCAACTCAATGAATAAGTAGACAATGAATAATTAAAAACTTTTTCAGTTAAAATTCTCTTGAGAGTGCTCTTGAGTATTTGGGTGTGAAGCCCGTGGTGTAAGAGGTGAGAAGCCCGTGGTGTAAGAGGTGAGAAGCCCGTGGTGCAAGGGGTGCGAAGCCCGCGTAAGGGGTGCGAAGCCCAAAGTTATCAGGTTCTTTCTCCAACCCTAATCTCTCTTTTTATTTTATTTTTGTGAACCCTAGTTTTTTCTTTTTTATTTGTATTCGAAGGTGATTGCGATCCTGTATTACATCAGTATTCTTTCGGCTTCTTCGTTCTCTGATTGTCTATGCGGACGATATAGTGATTATAGTTAATGGTGTTCAAGGAATTAGTGAGCTGAACTTATATCTACAGCAGAGGTTTCAGATGAATGATCTAAAGCAAGTGCACTATTTCTTGGGTATTGAGGCGGCAGATCAATGGGATCTTCCTCTCCCAGTAAAAGTATGTGTTGGATATACTTTCACAAGACAGTATGTTAGAGTGTATGCAAAGGAATTCTCTAATAGAACCAAACTCCATATTTTTACTAGATCAGAAAGAGCTTTTGAATAATCCAGAGCGATACATGAGAATTTATCCACTCCATGAATGAGTCATCGAAATGCTATTATTCAGATACTTCGATACTTGAAGTGTGCCCCAGGAAGAGGACTCTTTTATTTAGCTTGTATCATGGATATGTAGCTGTTTTGATGCAGATTATGCGGATCATCGAGTGATAAAAGGTCCACCGCCAGCTATTATGTGTTTGTTGGAAGAAATATTATGACATGGAAAAGCAAGAAACAAAATGTGATTTCTAGATCTAGTGCAAAGTCTTAATATCGAGTCATGGCACACATTATATTCGAGCTAGGTTAGATACGAGATCTTCTGAGTGAGCTTCATTTTTGCATTCATCTCCTATGATACAATTCTGCGGTAACAAGGCAACTATTCACATAACAAAGAATCATGTCTTTCATGAGCGCGCCAAGCACATCGAGGTGGATTTCTATCTTGTCCATCAAAAAGTCATTGAGGAAAAGATCACAAGACTCAATATGTTTCCTTTGCTAATTAATTAGTAGATTTGTTGATAACTTTCGGAGGATAACAAGTTTGGTTTATTTGTGACAAGCTAGGCATGTATGATGTATATGCTCCTTCGGTCTATTTGTGATGAGCTAGGGAATGTGTGATGTATATACCCCAGCTCGAGAGTGAGCGTGAGGAAATATAAAGATGTGAAGGTTATTTTATGTAAAAGATTATATTATAATTGAATAAGAGATAAAAGATGAGATCCAATTGATTTCTCTTTAATATTTCCAAAAACAAAAGCTTCCTCACACACACAAATATAATTTTGTTACTAACTCATTTGTATATGCATTTTTAAGATTTGCAATTTCCACATATTCATACTACATCGTATTCGTATCCCATATCCATAATAGTGCAACATAAGGTAGTAGAACCTTGCTTGTGATGTTTATTAAGATCATTCAACGAAAAAAAACTCTATAAACTCCAAAGACTCTTGAAAGAGAATGAAGATGTTAAATTTGACGCGGCATGGGTTGATAAAGCAAAAGAACTGAACGAAAATAAATGCCTAAAGTATATTTTTATCTATTTCACAATAAGAACACGGTAATCTGACTAAGATAACACCGTTACAAGTACACGATATAAATATGATATGCCAAAGATACACAATAGGGTACTTGTTAAAATAAGTAGGATGTGAGATGATGAACAAACTCAGGAATAA
Organism: Agave tequilana; assembly: GCA_038442645.1. Lineage (NCBI taxonomy): Eukaryota > Viridiplantae > Streptophyta > Magnoliopsida > Asparagales > Asparagaceae > Agave > Agave tequilana. The sequence continues at coordinate 479,797 of JAVJIF010000015.1, read as the reverse complement.
GTGGAATGTATGACAATTATACCAAAAACATTGAAAAGCTCATAAATAATTTGTGCAGAAGAAAATAATAATAGAACATGTTAAACATTTAGAATTCACAGAAAAAATAAGAGCTAAAAATAACCATTAACTTCATTAATATTATACAAAATCTCCCACATACAACATCAAAATTGTGACACCTTGTCCATCATATAGTAGGAAATAAGAATTTTGTACATGACTCCGCATATCCTGCTCATATACGTCTTGTCGTACTAAAGTTTCTTCGTGGTGAAATTAATCAGAGATTTTTGGATGCACTGAATGTTGGGTATTGGATCTGTTGCGGTGGATATGATATAAATTATTTGAAATATTCAAGTGTACTGGTTAGTTTTCATCCTCCCTCGAGATCATGACATGTGTCCTACTTTCAAAAGGCACCCCAAGCGATTAACGGCTCCTTTATGGAGTTCAGCAAGGATACACGAGGAAATTCACGATTACATTCAGAGGTCACATTCAGTCCGGAGTCATTTTCCCGGACTCCCAACCAATCTGGAGTCATTCCGCAATCCGAAGGCCGCAGTCTCTATAACGAAAATCCTCCACAAGGACTGTCGCTTCTACGTTGGTTACACCTTAGCGACAGGACCCCCGTGACTCATGGATTCAGTTATGCTGCCAGGTCATCCCCACGTTCGAAATATTACAACGCTCCTACTTCAATGTGGGTTGTTATGAATAGTGGCGGATATCTCTGCATGACAGTCCCAACAATCAAGTGACGTAATCTTGACGGTTACAAGAAAAACACAATGTGCAAATTATGCAGCTATGGAGGTCCAAAATTTTTGCACCCTTACAACTCTAACAGGTATATATACACCTCGATCTCGATTGAGAAAGGGGTTCACTACTGATTACAACCAAAAACACTACACATAAGCATTCTTTCGCTTGCTCTCACTCAAAACGAGGATTTTCATTCTCACGCCCGAGGGTCTTCGACCAGCACCGCACCGATGCTCCTGATTTGAAAGGTGTTCTTTTTTGTGTTTTTGACAGGATCAATCGAGAGCGTCCGATCGTCTACGGTGAAAAATCCTCATAACATTGGTATTTTCATTGAGATCTCTTGAAAATACATTCAAGAGTTCCCTCTCCTCCTAGCCAAATACTTCCTCAAAAAGCCTCGCCAACGACGATGGCTCTAACAAAAAAGGCCACATCACAAACCGTGACCCAACTGCCGTCTCCAAAGGCAAGAAGATCGTCAAGGGGGGCACGATTAATGTTGAACTCCATCTCCCAAATCCCGACGTCGTTCTTGAACAAGTCGAGGAGCACTCGTCACTGAAACCACTAGAAGGGGCAGCCAACGAGCTTGAACCACAGCTGTCTGCTGAAGGCCAACTCCAACTACTAGCCCGCCTGCAGGAGCAACTAAATGCACAGGAGGCTGAGGCGGCCCGCGAGCGAGAGAAAGCCACCTTGGAGAGGGACCACAGCGACATGTCCAGAATCAGCTTCTCGTCGAAATCGAGAAACTCAGAAGAGCTCATAAGCATGGTTCAAAGTCTCAGCCGCTGACTCGGTGGGCACTGAGACGGATCGATCACGCTGTCTCGGATCGGTCTCGGGCGATACGCATAAAACGCTATATAGAAAGCTCAAAATTTTTGAAAAAAATCACGATAAATCTTTAAAAAAATGTAGACAACAATATTCATGTATCACATGTCCAAAACAAGTTTGTTTTGAGAGGTAAATGGGAAAATACGATGATTTGAGAGGAAGTAAATTTAAGAAATATGATGATTTGAGAGTAAATTTAGAAATATAAAAGATTTGAAGGGTAAATATGAGAAAAAACTTTAAAATTTAAAAAAGGAAAATAAAAGATAAGAGAGAGAGAGAGAACGATCTCTCTCTGGCTCTCTCTCCCTCCCTTTGATATTTCTCTATCTGTCTCTCTTCCCCACCCGATCTCTCTCTCTCTCCCCCATCTCCCGCTCTCCCTCACTCTTTCCCTCACCCCACTCCCCCCTCTCCTCTCCTGACTGAGATAGATAGGGACAGAGAGGGAGAGAGAAAAAAGGGAGGGAAAGAGGGGGAGTGAGATTGGGACAGAGAGGGAGATGGGAAGAGACAGAGGAGAGGAAAGAGGGAAAGAGAGATCGTACGGAGGCGTACCAGGTAACGGCAAACGGCAGCGGGCGGGCAACGGTGGCGAGCGGGCAACGACAGCAGGCAGGCTGACGGGTGAGCCTTAATTTCTGATTGTGAACGAGTTTTTTTCTTTTTTTAAACCCAACTCGGCCATGACTCGGCTGAGTCAACCCGAATCGTATTGGGACTCGGCCGAGTTGACCAAGTCATACTCGAGTCAGCTTATTTCCTCCACAAAGATCGACTCGCGTCTCATTCTCGAATCAGCGGTGACCGTTCCAGAGACGACTCAGCTGAGTCTCTCTCAACTCGGCCGAGACTTTGAACCCTGCCCAGAAGAGGAGCTCGAACGTAGAAGAATCTCATGCCCATTCCTCACAGCCACACGCGATTGATACCGCCTGCACCGCGGGGGCAGCCGGAGGCATCGCAAATCTGCATCTCCAATCTCCATGTCAAGAGGATCGCTCCGATGAAAGCAAGCGAGCCTCCCAAGCCCACAAAAACTCCTCGCATCAAGGACCTCGTAGAAATGGTCAAGAAGCGGATCCACGAGGACATACTACAATCTTGCAATGGGTCATAATATTCCATCTGCGGATCTTTAATTCTCCTCTGACAGAGGAAATCCATGTCTACTGCTTTTCAAAGAAGTTTGTGATACTGAGCTTCGATTGTTACACCAAAAAGACTAATCCCGTCCAACACTTCCAAGCTTACCAAGTCAAAATGGCGGTCCACTCCCACGATGACCCCCTCATGTGTCGGGTGTTTCCCTCCAGTCTCAAGGACGTGGCCTTTCAATCGTTCTATTCCCTCCTGTCGTGATCTCTTCGAAACTTCGAGGTCAGTGACACCTTCCTTCAACCAGTTCGTCTCGCGACAGAAGTTCAAAAAGAACAACCATCTTTTTACGATCAAGATGAAGCAAGGAGAGACCTTGAAGCGCTACATCTGTTATTTCCCAGAGCCAGGTGGCACTGGTTTATAATTGTAGTGATGATGTCACTGCAGCCGCATTCACCGCCGGATTGCAAACCGATCACCCCTTCTATCGGCATCTGGTGTAGCATGACATCACCAGCATGAAGGACATCATGTCCCGAGCTCAGAAATACATTCAACTAGAAGAGGCGATGCGGAGCTCGATGAGCCGACCTCCTAAGCAGAAGAGTGAAAGAGAGAAGACAAAGCAACAACCTGCTCCTCTGAAGAAGACTACAGACCGACATGACAGTTACAAGAAGCGCTCTCTGTTGAGCTCTTCACGAAACCCCATCGAAGTCTACGTACGGGGTGGATGCCACTTCACTCCGTTCAAGCTTTCCATCGACCAGGTCTTCAACGCTATCCCGGACCAACCTTGGATGAGGCGTCCGAGATCTCTCCCGCCTAATTCGAAGGGCCCTGGAGCGGGCGACTACTGTGCATTCCACGATGGGGTGGGTCACCACACACTTGATTGCTGAACTCTCCGAAAGCAGCTCCAAGGAGCTTGTCAATCGGGAATACCTCAAAGAATTCATCCTTAACCCTGGCAGCCGTCAGAGGTCAAGGTGCAAAAAAGAGCCTCTGAAGCTCAACAACCGGGAAACATAGCCAGCCACGCACTCATCAGCTACAAAAAGGTGGAAGCCATCATCGACGCATCCCCATTAGAGGGCACCACCTTGAAGAAAAAGGACATCTACATTGATGAGGCCCGCAAGACCAATTACCCAATAGTGTTGACTGTCGATCACATTCTTGAAGGATGACGCCTACACAGTGCATTTCCCACATAACGATGCCTTGATCGTTACTATGCACATCGACAACAATCGAGTCTCCAGAATCCTGGTCGATAGCGAGTAGCATCAACATCCTATACGGGAGCGCACTGGACAGAATGGAGGACACTCTGGAGATTGCCCGAGCAATAATTTATCCTCAAATCCAGTCCAATTTATATGAGTTTGATGGAAACGAGACATGTTCGCCCAAAACAATCTCACACCCGCTTCGCGCCGATCTGTACGTCATTACAGAGTTCTACGTGATCGACGTGGAATCCGCCCCCAACACGATCCTCGAGCGGCCATGGATCCATATAATAAAAGTTGTCCCATCCATTTACCATCAGCTTCTGCAGTATCCTACTCCATCAGGGACCGCAGAAATATGAAGAGACCAAGCAATTTCCCGAAGCATTGCAGCCATCGATTAAAAAAATTCGGGTGGATGGTGAAGAACGCGATAGTGGCCTCCAATCGAGGCCACCCCCACCCCAAAGAAAAAGCAGAAATAGACCACAGATCAATAGCAATCACAAAGTAGTGAAAGCGGAGAAACAGGCTCCTCCGATGAGTCAGAGGCTCCAGACAATTGGTCAGAGGAAGAAACAGACCCATCGCATCTAGAACAAGCTCTCCGAATCGAGGCAAATCTTTCGGCGGATGAAAAGGTGTGGTTCAAAGAGTTTTTATCTAACAACATGAATGTGTTTGCCTGATCTCCTGCAAATATATAAGAGTTGATCCATCTCTCATCTGCCACCGGCTCTCTATCAATCCAAAGATCAAATTAGTGAAGCAGAACTCGAGGAAGATGAACGTGAAACAATGCCAGGCCCTCAATGAGAAAGCAGACCGATTGCTCCTAGCCAACTTCATTAGGGAGACTCATTATCCGGAGTGGCTCACCAATACGGTCTTGGTGAAGAAGTGTGGCAAATGAAGAGTTTACATCGACTTCACCAACCTCAACCAAGCGTGTCTCAAAGACAGCTTCCCTCTTCCGAGGATCGATCACCTGGTGGGTGCAACCGCGGACCATGAGCTACTCAGTTTTATGGATGCCTACTCCGGATATAACCAGATCAAGATGCATCCACCAGACGAAGACAAGATGGCGTTCATCATTGATCGGCGAATCTACTGTTACATGGCGATGCCGTTCAGACTGAAGAATACTGGAGCGACCTTCCAATGGATGGTCAATAAGGTCTTCAAAGAGCTGATCGGACACACCATAGAGGTATGCGTCGACGACATACTCATGAAGAGTCTTTGGTCCTCTGACCATGTGCAACATCTGAGCGATATGTTCGACCGCCTTAGAAAGTACAAGGTCAGACTCAATCTAGAGAAGTACATCTTCGGTGTGGTCTCTGGAAAATTCTTGATATATCTGGTCACCCCGCAGGGTATCGAGGCCAATCCCGACCAGATATCTGCCATCCTGGGCATGCGGTCTCCAACCTGTGTCAAGGAAGTACATATGTTGAATGGATGTCTAGCAGCCTTGAACTGATTCCTCAGTTATTCTACAAATAAATGCAAACTCGTTCTTCCAAGTCATAAATAAGATCGGGGCAAATTTCTGCTGGAATGAGGAGTGCGAAGTAGCGTTCTAAGGTTTGAAGAAGTATTTAGCCTCTTCTCCTCTCTTATCCAAACATGTCACCGGAGAGACGATATTTATTTACTTCGCGGTATCGGAATCAACTGTCAGCGAAGCTTTGATACGAAAAGAGGGGGCGTTCAGAAGCATGTGTACTATGTCAGCTAGTCCCTGCTTGGTGCCGAAGCCAAGTACCAGAGGATGAAGAAGATAGCCATTGCTTTCTTCGCCCTCGAGGAAGCTAAAGCACCACTTTCAATTTTTTCATATCGTCATGCTGACAGAGCACCCTCTTAAGAATATTGTAGATAATCTGCAAGGCACTAGACGGATAGCAAAATGGGCCACAGAGTTGAAGCCATACGGTATCAAGTACGAGCCAAGGACAACAATTAGAGGATAAGTCTTGGCAAACTTTACTGCTGAATTCACTCCGGGAGCCCTAGTGCAAAGCAACCACTAGGAAAGATGAACCCTTAATGCGGACAAAGCTTCAAACATCAAAGTTATTGGTATCGACGTCGTCTTGATAGCTTTGAAAGGGTCCATCATTGAGTAGTCCTACACTCCAGGCTTCCCTGCCACCAACAATAAGGCCGAGTACGAAGTTGTCATTGCTGGCCTCAAGATGGCAGGGACGTTGGAATGATCGGACTCAAGGTCCGTTGTGACTCGTTACTAGCGATGAGTCAAGTCAACAAAGAGTACGCAACCAAGGACGAACAGATGGTGGTGTACCTGTAGCTCATTCTCAGCTTGAAGTCAAAGTTTTCTGGTGCAACTTTAAACAAGCCCCTAGGTCAGAAAACAACCACGTTGACTCCTTAGCCAACCTGACATCGACCGTGGAAGAACACCAATTACGGAGGGAGATCCCTATCGAATACATTGCGATACCCAACAGCCAGCGATCAGGAGTCGAAGTGCTTCGCTAGGACACCTCCCCGGGGTAGATAGATCCCATCATCGCCCAGTTGCCCAATGACAGAGTCGAAGCGCAGAAACTCCAGCACTTGGCCACCAAGTACATCCTCCTGGGGGATATCATGTACAAGAAGTCCTACTCCAAGTTTCACTCTGACCCTTACTTAAGATGTTTCGGATCGAACAAAGCCAAGAAAGTGATGCAAGTGATTCGTGATGGCGGCTGCGGGAACCACGCAGGAGGTCGATCTCTTGCTCACAAAGACATCAACCAAGGGTACTATTGCCCCCAAGATGTTCAGTGACGCCAAGAAGTACATGAAGAGATGCCCACAATACCAAAGATTCGTTCCTTCCTCAAGCAGGCCAAGTATGAGGCTCCATACACTATGCAATCCCTGGCCCTTCATGGAACAGGGACCGGATGTAGTAGGCCCACTTCCCCGCGCATATCCTCATTTCTAATTCCTACTAATTGCAACCAAATACTCCAAGTGGATAGAAGTTGTGCCTTTCTTCGAAGTCACTGGACAATAAGTGGTCAAGTTCTTATGGCAGAATCTTGTATGTCGTTTTGGCCTACCGCACATCATCTTGATAACGGTCAGCAAGGAGGTAGCTACCTTTTGCTCCAAGTACAAGATCGCCCACAAATTCTCTACGCCATACTATCCATAGGGCAATTGTCAAGCCAAAATCGACAATCGCAATATCCTCGACAGCCTGTGCAAAAGCCTCGAAAAGGCAAAGGGCAAATGGGTCGAGAAACTTTCCGGAGTGCTCTAGGCATACCGAACCACGAAGCGTGTCCCCACGGGTAAGATTTCGTTCTCACTAGCCTATGGGATGGAGGTCATCATCCTAGTTGACATTTATATGCCGATACTGCGCACGAAAGAGGTCGACCAGAACGCCGCTCAGCTCTTTTTGACACAAGATCAGTCTAAAGAAAGGTGGCGACAAGCCACAATTTGAATTGCATCTTACCAACAACAAATCAAGGCAGTTCATCACAAGAGAGTAAAAGCTAGAGAATTTCAGATTGGTGACCTGGTCTTGAAACACGTTATCCAGAATGCTGAGTAAAAAATTGGGAAAACTCGGAGCTAACTGGGAAAGGCCCTACAACGTGATTGCCAAAAGAGGCAAATGTTCCTACGCCTTAGCTGACCAAGACGAAAAGATATTCGGCAAGTAATGAAATTCTTTTCATTTGAAATGATATTATATATAAATAATCAATTATCTCAATGAAAAGAATCAGCGTTGCAAACTACTTCCCACTTCGAACACAAGCATCTGTGACAACTCCCTTCAACAGCCTATAACAGATCCTCACCCAGACGGTTAAAGCCTACAAGGAGACTATCCTAAAATATAGAGATCATCCTGACGGTTACTTCGACAGCCTATACTGGGTCCTCACCCTAACGGCTAAAACATACACGAAGACTCTCCTGAAAGAAGATCATCCTGACGACTACTTCCCCAGCCTATAGTGGGTCCTCACCCTGACGGCTTCCTCACCCTGATGGTCAAATCCTACACGGAGACTCTCTTGAAAGACGGAGATCATCCTCACGGTTATTTCGACAGCCTATAACAGGTCCTCACCTTGACAGCTAAAGCCTACATAGAAACTCTCCTGAAAGTCAAAAATCGTCATGACGACTACTTCACCAACCTATAGCAGGTCCTCACCTTGACGGCCAAAGTCTACACGGACTCTCCTGAAAGACGGAGATTGTCCTGGAGAATACTTCACCAGCCTATAGCGAGTTCTCATCCTAACGGCTAAAGCCTACCCAGAAACTCCTGAAAAACGGAGATTGTCCTAATGGCTACTTCACCAACCTATAGTGGGTCCTCATCCAGACAGTTAAAGCCTACACGGAGACTCTCTTGAAAGACGAAGATCATCCTGACGGCTACTTCAAGGCTATAGTGGGTCCTCACCCTGACAGCTAAAGCATACACAGAGATTCTTCTTAAAGATGAATATCGTCTATAACGGGTCCTCACCCTGACGGATAAAACCTAAACGGAGACTCCTGAAAGATGGAGGTCGTCCTGACGGCTACTTCGACAGCTTATAGTGGGCCCTCACCCTGACGGCTAAAGCCTGCATAGACTCCTAGAAGACAGAGGTAATCTTGAGGGCTCTCTCGATATCTTATATCGGATTCTTACCCTGACAGCTAAAAGACTATAGCTCAAGGATGAGAACCATCCCAACAACCCATCCAAACAACTCCGGTTGCCAACAATACTCTAGCTCACAGATACACGATGACCTACTATAAACAACTATGACATTCTACAGCTAAATAAAGAAAGACAAGGCAAGTTATGTACGTATAACTCAAATATTTATTACATCGTACGTAGGCATAGTTACAAAAACGAGGTTCTAAATCCCAACATAATAGCATTACTACCTATGCCACTCACTCGAACCCCTGGCACAAGTCGAAGAGCGAAGGTTTGAAAGGTCACGATGAAGTTGATCAACTTCTTGCTCCAACTCCGACAGGGCATCATGGAGGCGCTCATTGTCTCACATTTCAGTCTGAAAAGCAATTGAAAGACAGTCCACTTCGGTCCTCAGCTTGTGTATCGTGGACTTCTGTTGTTCAACTTCCCTTTACAGTCGATCGACATGTTCTTTTTCCACCTCCAGTTCAGACCGAATCCTGGATAATGAGGAAAGTAGAGCCTAGTTGGACTCCATTAGTTCAAATTAATCCGTCAACGCCTTCCTCAACTCTGCCAACTTCTCCTTCAAGGTCTCGGTCAGGGAGTGATTTTCTTCAAACTTCCCATGTAGTTCCTCAGTCAAGGAAAGTTTGTCTCTTCGCATCTCCGGAAGGGCATCGCTCAGAGAGCGAACGTCATGCCTCAAGCTACCCAGCTGTTGCGCCTGCCTCTTGGATTTATCAATGTATCCGACCAGCTTTGGAGCAAGCCCTTTCTCCCTCTCTGAGCCACATGCCCGCTCACGACACAACTGAAGTATGAGACAGTCATATATTGCGACCAACATCGAAGGAGAACCCCGACACTGATCGAACGCCTCTCCTCACGTCCTTTCGCCTGGTCCGATGGTAATTAAGCATGGACGCGTAATAAAGCAAGGACCCTAGCTCATCATCGAGGTCTATATCGATTCCTCCATCCGAGTCATTCGGATCATCAGAGTCATCCAATATGTCGAGGCTTCTCACAAGTCCCGAATCTTGCAGAGGCTCCTCTAAGTCACTCTCGGTGACTTGAAGGTCTTGCAGAATCACCATAGACGACCAAGGCCTGGTTCAGCTCAGGAAGCATCTCCCTACCAGCGCTCACGGATCTACATTGACAATCCAACAGCAAGAGATGAGAAAAAAGGTGCCCAAGGAGCAAGCATATGAAAACAAAATTATATTCATTGATAACCAGAAAAAAGTACAAACTTGTATACATGCCTTAAGCCTCACTTTCCACTCACAGTATGAACTTAGGAGGGCTCGGCGTGAGAGTCCAGCACGCGTCCCTGTCCCAACTGACTTCCAATTTCTGCTCTCTCAGTCGTGGCAACAACAATACTAGTCTGGACCAGCGGTACCTCGCTTGGTGCTTCAGAAGTCTCCTCAGCTTGAGCCATCGCGCTGCCCGGGACCTCCACCTCAGCACCCTGGACTTCCTCCTCTTCCTCGCCGGCCTTCACGTCCTCATCATCCTCGTATTCATCGCTTCCAACTTATCTCCGGAAGCCTCCTCCTCCACATCCTCTAGAGGATACCAAGTCTCCTTGCCTTGTTCGTGGTCTCTGTAGCCCTGCACATACTTGATCCTCTTGAAGAGATGAATATCTCTCTGCTTCTCTCTTCAGTATTCCTCGAGTAGTTTCAGAGCTTCATCCCGATCACTCCGAACCTGGTCCATCTCGCACTAGAAACCAACCTTCTCCTTTTCCATCTCGAAAAGTAAACATCAGCCATCTCGCGAGACGTCTTCTCATCACAGGCACGCTGGACTGAGGATTCTGCCTCCCTATAAATTTCCAACACCCTCTCCCTAACTCTGAGAGTGCGCTGAAGGGAAGAATCAGACTCCTTCAACCTCTCTAGGGCCGACTTGAGGTCAGAGTTTTTCTTCTCAGACTCTTTCTGAACTCGGACAACTCTTCTAACTTGAAGCTCCTTTCGTAGATGATCCAGTTCACTGGCATATTGTCTCAAGGGCCAGAGTCAGGCGAGCTCTTCATCCATCGTTTGCTTCTCAGTGACCAACTTGTCGACCTCCTCTATCAAGCCAGCGATGGTCTTACTCTTTGCCTTCAAGGCAGCATGTTGACTACCTGGCGTATGATACACCCTACAGGAGAAGAGTTCAGTGAACGCATAACCACTATACCTTTGCCATGGTCCTTTTCATCTTTTTTCTGCTCTCTCAGACGAAACTTTTCGAACTCTTCCAGTCCGTCGAGGAAGCTCCCTTTACTCAGGACGACCCACTTTGTTACCTCCTCACGAACAACCCTGAATTAGAAGTCAGGACTTTGGTGTCCCAATTCACTTTTAAAGGCAAAGATCCCCCCTCAACGGTGGTGAACTCTCCAATGATCTGTTGCACATTGTCTTCCCCAAATCCAGGAGATAACTCCGAGTGATGCGCAGCCAAAGCCAGATCCTCAGTTAGAAGCATCGCAGCGGGGTGTCTCACCAGAGGCACTTGCGGAGCAGTGAGAAGGGCCCCAGAGGGCCCACCACCAGCATGGGGCTCCAAGAAATGTTCAATCAGAGACCCATCCAACTGTTCAAAGACAGAGAAACGTCTGACCCTTTGCGCACCCGTTGTGTGCCAAAAGTCATTTTCTTTTCGGAGTTAATCCCTTCTTCGGAGCAGAACCTTTCTTTAACTCTTGCTTTTTCCTCCTCACCTCTTTATCAGATCCATAAGGGACATCGGAAGCCTCCTGCGGATGTGTAAGTAAAGAAGATAAAGAAAGGGCAGGAACAAAATTGATGCATATCTCCCGGAGACCCTGCACTAGGGGAAACGACTTCGTTCTTGTCCTCTTCAGCGGGCTGATCCGAATGGGTAACTTCTTCGCCCTCGTTCTCCTCTTCAGGGCGATCACAGCTTGAGCCCTCTTCTTCAGGCGGAACCTCATCTTCACCAGTCTTTCCCCTTGCAACATTAGCAGTCGACCTCGCTGCTTCCTTGGCGGCGGATTTATCCCTTGGGACGACGGGAGGCACGTCAAGTCTTTTCAGGCCTAGCAGCCAACTCAAGTAACGCTTCTCGAATTCAACTGAAACCAATTCGCTACTGTGGGTAATCGCACACGTATTCCAAGATATCGGAACGTTCTCACAATCACTTTCTACGACAGTTTCTCAGGAACCAGATATCCTAACAACAGTGGAGTTCCACCCGCGGTCGCTATCTGAAAGATTAACAATCAACCTCAGTCGGCTTCCCCGAGGACTGAAAGAACAAATCCCAGATGAAAGCCTTCGCATCGAATAGCATGTTGTGAAATCCTCAAGACTATACAAAGCAGCGGCGAAGTCTTCGCAAAGGGCTTCGAAGCCTATGATCGTTTGTCACACACCGAGCATCAACTGAGTTGGAGCCACACTATAGTAGGCCAGCACATGGCGGACAAAGTCGGTTAGGGGAAGATGCAACCTCAGTGCCAGCACTTGAGGGTGGAAGTACACGCTTCCCTTAAGGGGAGGGACTCTTAACATTCGTCTCAGGCGGGCACCACTCCATCACAATGCTAGATGGCAGAGAACAATGATACTTCTCCAAATACTCGACCGCCCCCTTTCGCTACGAAGGATAGTCGATGAAGGGTCAAAGTTCGTCGCCTCGTGCTGAAGCGACTCCTCCCCCTTTTCTCATCAACGACGAGAGCTTTCCCACGGCTTGCCATCTCTCAGGTATGATCAAGGAAAGATCGAAGGGAGAAAGGCTGATTTTGGAATTTGGGGCAGAGGAAAAGAAAATTTAGGGCAATTTCGAGATCTAGGTTTTAAAATGAGAAGCCCCCCAAATTTTCCCTCTAATTTATATGTTGGAAAATGATGTCATCGTAACGATGAACCCGAATTCGAATCGAGGCATTGTTGCGTCCTCACAATTCAGATCGAACAATTGCACATATCCCAACAGGAGCTAGCAGTCTAAATGATGGTTCTCTCCACTGCGCATGTCGACCATATACGAGATTTGACAGCTGGTCATACAGAGCAAAGGTGGCATTAAATACACAAGATATGAATAAATATGCCGGTTGTTTTTCTCTGACCATAAAACGACAAGTATAACCCCAAATCAGAGGGTCAAGTCGATTATGCTTCCCCACCTTTCCAATCGAAGACTTCGTAAATGGGAGAAGCGGGGGGCATCTGTAGTGGTCAATTTTATCCTCCCTCGAGATCATGACACGTGTCCTACTTCCAAAAGGCACCCCGAGCGGTCAACAACTACCCCATCGAGTCCAGCAAGGATACATAAGGAAACTCACGATTACATCCCGAGGTCACTTTCAGCCCGGAGTCATTTCCCTGACCCAAACCAATCCGGAGTCATTCCATAATTCAGAGAGTGCAATGACGAAAACCCTCCATAAGAACTATTGATTCTACACTGCTTAGCAGCAAGATCCCTGCTATCCAAGGATTCAGTTATGTTGTGGGCCCCACGTTCAAAATATTACAACGCTCTATTTCAATGCATGTTGTTATGGATAGTGAGGATATCTCTCCATGACAATCTCAACAATCAAGCGACATGATCTGAGCGGTTATGAGAAAATCATAACGTGCAAATTATGCATTTATGGAGATCCAAAATTTTCACACCCTCACTTACAACTCCAACAAGTATATATACAGCTCGATCTCGATTGAGAAAGGGGTCCGCTTCTAATTACCACCGAAAACACTGCACATACGCATTCTTTAGCTTGCTTCCACTCAAAATAAAGATTCTCATTCTCACACTCGAGGGTCTTCAGCTGGCACCACAGTGGTGCTCTGACCTGAAATGTGTTCTTTCTCTTTTTTTTTGGCATATGATCAATCGAGACCTTCCGATCGTCTGGGGCGAAAAATCCCCACGACATCAAGATTCAAGAATCGTAGCTAACAGAGAAATGTAGCATACTCTTAGATGGATGTGAATGTTCACAATTGAAATAAAACCTATCAGCTTGGACCTTAGGCAAATAGATAAACCAAACAATGAAGTTGGAATTTTAGACTTTGCTTGTTTTTTGTTTTTTAGGTCAAAAAAATTAATAGTACATTAGATTAGTTGCTATCAATGAAGGAATAAACTTTTGGATGCATATGTATATGCATCATGGTTTGAAATATCATCTGATATGAATACGTGCAACCTATGTCGCAAGGGTACTAATGCGAACATTAAGCCACATGCATGGCACATGTACCACCGATGGAGACGACGCTTTGTTCCAGATTCCCAGTAGCTGTAAAATTTTATTTTTGTAGTTTCTTTATTTTGAGTTTATTTATTTTCTGTTTCCTTTTGATAGTTGTAATTCCACTCTGATTGGGAATTTTTAGTTTCCAAAATTTGGAATTGTAACTCTATTTTGATTAAGAGTTTTAATTTTAATTGTATTCAAATTTTGTAAAAGCTATAAAAGACCTCTTGTATCAAATAATTTTATGCAATGAAGAAATTTATGAAATTTTTCACAAAAATTATGAGTGATGAGTTCTCTCCCAAATATATATCTTTATGTGTGAAGCTCTTAAACAAACCCTAGCTAGCCTACCCCTTTCCTCACCTTTCTCAATCTCTCTCCTACTCGTTTTCTCCATGCAACCTAAGCAAAAACAAACCCAACTCCTCTTCCCTTTTTCTTCTCTCTATGTGCATCAACCTACAGGCCTAGATCCCTCTCTCGTCGACATCTTCACGCTAACCACTGTACTCATCCTCACGCCCTCTCGTTGCACGCCGACCGGTCCCCATGAGAGACTTCTCTCGCGTCTACAAGCATGACAAGGACGTTGAGGTCTCACGTGATCCTTATTAGATAATTTCTAATGCAGATCGGTTATTTTGAGTCTGAATCTTTGAGTTTTTATTGATTTCACAGTTGTACACAAATGTGAAATTGTGCATATTTGCTTGCTTGTAATTCAGTAGATTTGATATTGATCGTAGAATCTTGTCGTATAATATATTATCCTTAATTAATTTTCGATTGAATTGGATTAAACTGTGTGTGATCAACTATTTGCTAGTATTATTAGTTTTTTATTCTTCCTACCAATGATCATTTCATGTTAGTGAAGCGTGATTGAGTGTTTTATTACTGATTTTTCATACATAATTTAAGACTGCAAAGCTCCCATAGGTATAGATAAGTTGAGAAAGGGCATTCAAAATACCAAGATTTGAGAACTCAATGTCGGTTTCGTTCCCTTAAAAAAGTTTGGGTTTCGACAAGTTCCGTTTGTTTCGTTAGTTTTGGTTCAAGTTTATGTTTTGGATTTACTTATGTTTTACATGCATATATTTTTCTTTATATATATGCAGAGAGGAAGGTGTGCAGGGAGGGGTGGGGTGTGGTGTAAATTGAGTTTTCCTTTTGATGGGGGGATGAGAAATAATTTTTCTTGGTCTTTGTTAAAAGTATACTTCTTTTTGCTCATAGTGGAAAAAAAGTCATACATGTAATGTTGCATAAAATCACAGACAGACGTCAAAAGTCAAAGGCCATGTTCCTGATGAAAATTATGTGTGACATAGTTACTGGCTACGTGCTCGAAAGTTTGTCAGAGCAATCGATCCTAATGAGGAAAAAGCTATGCTCATTGATCCGTGGGTTTGATATATGAGTGTTTTCAAAGTATAGGCTGTTACATAGCCTACCATCATACCCAGACAAAAAAGCAAGGTAGTTTTCAAAATAATATGCTAGGCATTCTTCGATTTCTCAAAAATGATAAAGGATGTAAGATTGGAAAACGATTAAACCAGCTGGCCTCGTCCAAACCATGTTGTACTAGAAGAAAGTAGATGTTGGAATGTCAGGGAAGTCCAGAATAAATGTTTGATCCTCCTAGTAGATGACCAACGTAGCAAAGGCAAGATATATGAGGAATAGTGATGCGGCCCAAGCTAAATATGAAACTTCTTGTAAGAAGACGAACTTTGAGAAATTTCCTGACAAATCTGCATATCTTCGATGGACGCATGATGCTTTGATTCACAAAGTACAATAGGGGTGGCCTGATGAGCCTATGTTGGATTGAAGATGGGGAATAAATAGTTCGGACCAAGAAAGATCCATTTGGTCGCTGCTGGACAGGTAAGACAGGAGCATGAGGTGGCAGGGACACTATAGTTACTTCGACCACTAAGGAAGATGGGAGTATCCTATGAAGAAGTTCTAGATACCGTAACTGACCATCTCTACTATTATAACCACAACTCTTTTGATTAGGATGCTAATTTGTCTCACGTTCGTGTCACGTACAAACAAAATCTAGCCATACGTTCACCAGTCTTTAACTAAACTTGAAATCTAGCCATACATTTAATCCCTATCTCAGAAAGAAACTAGAGACTAAAAAAGAACATTTATTAGGAATCACTATCTAAAAAAGAAATTTTAAGATAAAAGAAACAAAGTTTATTAGAGAGAGAGAGAAAACATGATACTTACCCCAAAAAAGAAGATAAAAAGCCTCTCTTTTTTCCATTCAAGATTAGTGTTCTCTAGGAATCAGATCAAAGACCCTATAAAGAAAAGTACAGGGAAAATCTAATAAATTTTATTTTACACCAAATCTACTTTGATGCACGAGCCAAAAATCTAGTTGGTGATAATTATGGATAGGATCTGATAGAATGGAAATAACCGATCCACCATGAATGGGCAGCAGAGAAGGGATTTTTCACGCGGCCAATAATCATGTCAGAGGTTAATGGAAGAGTCTCAACAAATTGACCAACGCAGGTGAAAACGGACAAAAGGAACCAGTTTCTGAAGTGCATCCTAGGTTGAAAAGAAACTATTCTCTCAAAGGGTGAGAATGAGATGGGGACCATATTTATCCTTCACGCCTAGAAACCCAGGCATTTGTAGATATTTTGCTAAAAATACACTTAATTTGAGGGCTGTTGTTATTAAGGCTTCTTAGCAAGAAGTTGCTCTATTCTATGGAAAATGAGAATCATTTACAAATTTATGAAAGGAATATGCTAAGCATCATCTATAATTCTACCATTCCCAAGATGAACTGACAACTAGCTAATCTAGTAAATTGTCCAAATTTAGGCCATTTTGACATGTTTGCCTTCTCCTAGACTTTAAAAGAGCAAGTAGTATTTTCAGTGTAGACAACCATGGTTGATTAATCACAATCATAACTTCAACAAACAAGTGATGCATGTAAAGGAGATTGCACACTCACATAAAATAGGTAAAAGATGGAGAATCATGGAGTGCATTGCCTTAGATGAGTAATAGCCCATTCGAGTAAAGAGCATGTGCAAGAAATTGCATATCATGAAATCTCAATAAAACATCATTGCTTCCATGTTAGGGCAATATTCATTTTGCAGAAAAATTTGATTACTATGTTTGAAATGTTGGAAAATAAGGATGTTGCAGACAATTAAATTCTACCAGCAAAGATAATAATGTGAAAAGGGTTGCAGGCACAACAAATATGAAGATTGCAAAGGGAAATGTTGTCAAACCTAGGTGAGACAAAATTAAAAATGAGTAAGTTAAAAGAAGAATAAGGAATTGCACTCATTGAGGACAAGGTGATACAGAGGTGAGGGCCACTTAAAATGTAGACAAGGAAAGGCTCTTGGATTTGCATTGAAACTCGAGAGAATGAAAGGAATGAAAGTTAGCCAAGGTTATAAGAAGGTCTGCTGACCAAATTTCGCCTGGATATGAGTGATTAGTGAATATGGGTTTAGTGAGGCAAATTACAGATAGTTGGAAGAATGGATTGATGGTCTAGTTACAATATGGCATCAATAAGAAATACAGAAGGATTTCAGAATATGTTTTATTTGGCTCTCTGCTGATTTGAGCCTTAGAGTTAGAATGTAATTCTCTTCAGCAAAACATATTTCCCCATCTTCTAGGTTTTTTCTTCATTTTTCTTTTTCTTTTTCTTCTATTTGGGAATATTCTAGATCCTATCTTAGTCTAAGAGTTTTGGAGGAGAGCTCCTTGGTTGCATGATGCATAACCCACAAGGTAGATTTTCTGCCCGTCAGTTGGCTTTCGAGGATTTATGGAAACCCCTTCTTTATCAATCTATGAATCAGTAGCAATTTAGAGCGGGACAGGCTGACTCATTGTTCACGGGGCCTCTTCACAGGGCCTTGTGTTCCATAACCATAACTGCACCAATTTTGATGAGAAAAAGCTCCAGTGGTAAGAGCTAATGTGGAAGATATGTATGGACTCTGGTCAGGTAATGAAATCATGAGTCATAATCATGAAAGACACATGGATGTTATTTCTCAATTTGAGGATTGAAGTAGATAGTTTCATGACTATGATAAACGGTAAGCATCCAAGCGCATTCACATGCTAATAGAGGAATACTTATTAGTGTAAGTGTTAGGCAATGAAGTCAGTTGCCTCGCTCAATATTATGGCTTGAAGAAGTATTCTAATGCAAGTGTTGTAGGACAAGAAGAGTGAAGGAAATGAATGAGATAGCACCCTTTAAACCACCCAGTAGTAACTAAGAGTGATGAAACAAAGTTTAAGTGTACTTATTACATGTCACAAATCTTAAGAGCTGGTAAACTAGCAGTCTGACCCTTAACAAAGAACACAAATCATCAATATGTAAATTGTTAATGAAATACTCAATGGTCATCCAGTTACTTATTTGCACAAGTTACACTCTACCAAGTTCACCGTCAAGTAAGTCTCAAAAGTGATGAACACATTATTGTATGACAGAAAAAGCATATTGTGTCTTCTTTAGAGAAGTCTACTATAGACATTCTTCTGCAGGTGGCCAGTTTCGTATAGCTTGAAATAATAATAATAAATTTTCAATCAAACAAAAAAACACCATTGAAAATTTTAGTCTTCTTCTGTATGGGCGTATACTATAATGGCAAGCTTTCATTATGTGAAACGTTGCCACCGATCATCTTCCACAATGAAAGTCATGCGTTGAAACATAAAGATATTTCTCAGTTTACATGGGAAGGTTATACTAAAAGCTGAATGAAAATGCACCATCAATAATATCAAGAAATGCCATACCAGCTATTGCTCTTTCCCATTCAATGTCTCCCGAATCCTCGGCACATTAAGGAATTCCAACGCTGGCTGAAGAGGTCCAGCAACGATCACTCGTCATCTGAAGAAGTATACTTTACGAGGCATCCATCAGAGTCATCAGACTCATCCGCCTCATTCTCCATCTCCTCCCTCCTCACCCTCATCAACTCCAAATACTTCTCCCTAACCTCCACGAGCGGATGCTTCTCAATCAGCTCCCTCCCACCCCCAAAGGCCTCCCTAAGCACCACCGTCTGTGTGGCAAGCTTCAGCGAGATGTAGAAGATCCCCGGGTGCCTCTCAAACACCTTAGTAAACTTCTGCGGCAGCCCAAGGGGCTTCCTCATGTTGCTCACATTCCTCCGCTCCGTCTTCTTTCCGATCGTCAAATGCAGCAGCTCGTGGAACACCCCGACCATCCTCTTCTCTGCCACATCCGTCCTCGGGTCCAGCCCCGAGGGCCCGGCATAGGGGCTCGTGTACGGCAGCGTCTGCCACTCCTTCAGCCACTCCATGCACTTCTTTCTCAACCCGAACCCCCTCGCGAAGCTCACCGGAAAAGCCAAGCACTCATCTGTATCCCCGTCTCGAACGCCGCCGCTCTTCTGGAGCTCGGAGACCGCGAGGCGCGGGTCCCACAAGAGGAGGCTGAGCCAGAGTCTCTCGTCCCCTGGGGGCTGGACGAGGGAGAAGAATTGGGGGTAGCGGGGGAGGAGGGTTTGGCGGTAGTCGACGGGGAGGCCGAAGTCGAATCGGAGGAGATCGACGGTGTGAAGGGGGAGGGATCGGCCAACAGTGAGCATGAGGAGGCGCCGGAGGCGGTCGACGAGATCGGATTCAGTTTTTGCTAGGGTTTGGAGTTCTTGATCGCGGACGTGAAGGGCGGCCGCGGAGAGGGCGAAGGTGGAGGGGGAGGATGGGGTGAAAATGGCGGGGAAGCGGCGGAGAAA
Source organism: Agave tequilana (assembly GCA_038442645.1). Lineage (NCBI taxonomy): Eukaryota > Viridiplantae > Streptophyta > Magnoliopsida > Asparagales > Asparagaceae > Agave > Agave tequilana. The sequence continues at coordinate 460,078 of JAVJIF010000015.1, read as the reverse complement.
GGCGGTTGGGTCCCTGAGGCGGAGGTGGGTGGTGAGATTGTGGATGGAGATGATTGGGGGTTTCGAGTAGGAGATGAGGGAGATGAGGTGGAGGATCGAGCGGAGGTGTTTCTCGCGGGAGACGACGGAGTCAAGGGTGCGGTCCTTGACCCACTTGAGCTTGACGTTGACGAGGGTGGCTCGCTGGTGGAGGTGGTGCCCGCTGCGGCGGAGGAAGCGGAGGCGCCGCTGGTCCTGCTGCTGCGCGCTCCGCCACACCATAGCCCTTGTTTTTGAGGGAGAACAGTGACTGAGGGGGGAAGGTTTGGATTAATAAAACTAATATACCGGCGGATGGGAAACAGCGGTCAAAAGGAACACAAGGGGAAAGAGGAAGCAAAACGAGAAAGAAAGAGGGACAGCTGAGGGAGGAAGAACGGGTAACGCGGTCTTTTATGAATAAAGTTTCTATACGAATCACGAGAAAAAAAATCTCTCACGCGAACAGTAAAGAAGAAGGGGAGAGAGGAAGGAGGAAGAGGAGGTGAAAAAAGGATGGGGGAGGCTGCTCTCTCTCGCTCCCTCTCTCACGCGTCACCGTCGCCGCTGCTCTCTCTCGTCTCCTCGCGCAGATGAAGACGAACAGAAAAACGGATAAAGTTTTCATAAGAGTCACAGAAGAAAACTTTCCTTAAGTCGATTTTGATAAAACTAGTATATTGTTATCGGTAGGTGAGACACTGACTGACAACGACGGTGACGGTGAGAGGGAGAGAGGAGGGTAGAGAGGGAAGGAGGAAAGGGAGAGAAGAGAGAGAAAAAGAAAGCAAGAGATAGGGGAAGAGGGGAAGAAGGGAAAGGCAGAGAGCCAAAGAGAGAGGAAGGGGAAAAGGAGAGCTGGCGGGCGACAAATCAAAACAGAGAGGGAGAGGAAGAGTAAGAGAGGGTGAGGAGACGGACAGACGAACGGATACAATTTGTGAAGGAGTCACGGGAAAAAAATCTATATTCGATCGGTTTTGATTAGATTAAACTAGTATATTGCCGTCATGCGGTGAAAAACTGACCCAACGTGGCGACAACGATGAGAAAGAGGGAGAAGGGTGGAGAGGGGAAGGGGAAGGGGGGAGCGAAAGAGAGGGGAAGGGGGGGAGGAGAGGGGAGGCAGAGAGGGGAGAGGGGAAGAGGCGGAGAGGTGGAGAGCCAGAGAAGGTGGGAAGACGGGAGCTGATGGGCGACGAATCAGAGCAAGAGAGGGGGAGGGAAAGAGCGAGAGAGCCCAGACGGACACAAATTGTGAAAGAGTCACGGGAGAAAAACCTCCCTTTGCTTGGTTTTGAAAAGAAAAAAAATTGTCTGACTTATTCTTTCCTTTTATTTATTTCATCTTTTACTTAGGAATTTATCAAAAAAAAATACATTTTTAAAAATAATTTGAAAATCGACCTTCCTAAAAATATTTTCAAAAACTGATCTCTGACACATCGCGTCAGCACGGGGCCGTTTCGCCTCACTAGCGTGGCGCCTAAATTCACCTAGAGGGGTGAATAGGTGATGGCTAAAAACAATGACAAATAATGCGGAATAAAAAAAAAACAACTAATACTATCTAGCAATACTATCAGCAAATGTTAAAGTCGCGCAATCAAAACAATATAGCACAATATATAAGAGGAGTGAGTTGAGTTGAAAAAGAGAGAGAATGCAATCGCAAACACGAAAATATGTTTCGAGATTCGAGCCACTGCTCTACGACCCCTTCTTCACTGTGTTAGCCCAAAGGCCATTAGCCCGATATTTTGATGATAACAAACCATATTTAGTTATGTGTTTAACAATCTTGTTTAAAAGAATTTCAGGTTTAAAACAAGTTGATTTGACGGCTCCACATCAAGACTCACAAGTTTGGACGTCGCTAAAGATTTGCATTCCCAAGCCAAACACGGTAGAAAAGCTTCGGGATCAAGACATTGAAGAAAAGATCAAGATTTGTATTTTACTTTTCTTTTTAGACATTTTGTCAAAACCTAGATGATAGAGGTAGATTATTTGGGATTGTCACTCACACACACTTAGTTTGCTTCATGGCTTCAAAAGAATTTTTATTTCAGAATTTCCAACTTAGTTTTAGAAATACCATGTTTTGGAAAATCAATTTTAGAAAAACAAGTTTTATTAAAAAGGATTTTTATCAAAATGATCTAACATGTTTGAGTATGTATCTATGATCATACTCTCAGGTTTATTAGGTCTAGAACCTTAGTTACAAGATCCTAAATCCAAAAAGTTCAAAACCAAATCTTTCCCATTTTCTGCAGAGTCTGTTTTAACAGATCTGACAGAGTCCGGTCGATCGACCCTGTCGACCGACATGCACGGCTGTGCATGTGTGCACGTCGGCCGACCGCTCGGGTCGACCGGGCACTTGTCAGTGCTCTCTGTTTGTTTCGGTCGACCGGGCGGCCGACCGTTTTTCCCCAACGGTCAGAAATATGACCGTTGACGGTCGACCGACCCGATCGACCGGTAGTTGTCAGAAAGTCTGACAGACTCCAACAACTCTATTTTCTGACAGTTTTTTTGTTGGAATCTCACCCCAACGAATTTCTCTGGCTGTTACCTAGTCTTTTCATCCCCTATAAATAGGTGGTCATTTCAACATGATAAGACAACAATTGAAAAACATATTTTACAAGATTTACAAGTTTTCATTTTAGAAAAGATTTTCATCAAAGCCAAAATTTCCAAACACCTACTTGAAGCTTATTGATTAGACTAGAAAGGTGTATGTAAATGTGGAGGAAAAGTGTATTGTTAGCACAAGATATATTCAATGGAAATGAGAGTTAAGGTTTAGAGACAACCTTTCGTGCTTAGATTACTCCACAAATGTATATGATATGATTGATGTACCCTTTCTTGTCTCCGTTATAGCATAGGGCTATACCGAGTCGATTCTCAGGGAGAGCTCGCGATGGAAGCTTTGACGATAGGTAGTGAAGATGTAAAACGAGAATTCTTCTATGCTTAAAAGAATAAAGAACAAAACAATGAAAAAGAAATGAAAGAATGGATGGATATATTCATGATGGAAATCAAAAGGAATCAAAAGTGAGATTGGATTTGTATTCACACTTAAAAGAAAAGAAAACTTAAGAAAACTTGAATGGAAGAAAAACATGACTAGCTAACCTTGCTACCTTGCCAAAACTTACTAAACTCCGTGATAGTGAATGCGTGCCTCGTGTTGATTCATCAGCCAAGATTTGTCTTGTGTGTTGATCTAATTACTTTCTCATGTGGATGACGGGGGGTTTAACCCATCGGAGAAGAGAATACCATCCAACTTGCAAGATGAAATAAATCAATCACCCATGAGTTAGTAGTTAGCAAGGTTAGTGGTTAGCTAGTACATGTAGAAAAGTTAGCTACAAGCCATAAGAAAAGTAAAACAAAGCATGAATAAAATTGCAAGGAAATAAAGCAACAAGTAAAGAAAGCAAGTAACTAGAACATGCTCAAGTAGAGAAGTAGAGAATGAATCAATCCTTGCATTGCTTCAAGTTGTCACTCCTTGATGTATACAAGCTCTCTCTCTCTTACAACTCTCTCTTGCATAAATTTCTAGGGAAGAAGAAGAGGGTCTAAAGAACTAAAACCTAAAGAAAAACCTACAAAAATTACAAGCATCTACTAATTTCTCCTCTCTTCTCCATTCAGTCTTTGCTCGCAGGTCCAGGTGCAGTATTTATAGGGCTCAGAGAGAAGCTTCGAGATCCAGTCTGTTGGCGCAAAATCCGGGATCCAACGGCTTTAAAACTGCCGCAGATCTGCAAGGATCTCCCAGATTCTGCGGCAAAACAGAATCTGTTGAGCAACAGATTTCTGTTGTAAGTTGGTTGCGAGGTTGTTATCCACGTGGCCTTCTAGAGTCTTGAGTTGGCGCGCGGATCTCTCTGGATCTTGGATTCAAATTTGGGCTTTATCTTGGGCTTGGAATTAATCTCTTTAATTATTGCTAATTAGAGTGATTATTGGGCTTTCTCCCATTTCAGTTGTGGACCTGTAAAAATATAGAGAAGATGAGTAAAAATCATATATTTATTTGCAATATGCATGGGGATTATGTGGTAAAATATGCAATATTGTGTAACAATCACACCCCCACACTTATTCTTTTGCTCGTCCCGAGCAAAATAAAGAAAAGAAAAACTATACTACCAATTTTATTACACCACTTTCGCAGGTGACGCGATTTCACTGAGCATGTGCAACAAGCCGTTAAACCTCTAGGTTACCCTAGAGGAGGAGTGTTGTCTCCTGAGGGTTTTTAGCGGATTACACCCACAAAATCCATAAAGAAAGAAGACAAATGTTAGTGTTTTGAAAATGCATTTTGAAAGAGAGACAAATTTACGAACTATCTTTGCAAAAATATAAGTGATCTAAGGTCATAAGTCCACCTATAATTATTCTTCCTTAAACTTAGTCTCTATGCAAGATCTTGTTTTTAATTAAGGTAAGAATTCAAAATTGGATTGAATATTTTATCCTTCATAAAACCTAGATAGTATGCACACCGTGACAGTGAAGATTTCTGGGATTTCAACTCCAACCATTAAGCCATTTATTTATATATATTTATACTTTTCTTTTTCTTTTTCTTTTTCTTTTTCTTCCCTTAGTTTAGGCTTTCTAGTTTACCCTTGTAGCGAGCCTTTAACCGATGACTCCCAAACCAGACGGTCTTAGGGCACCAGATGAGAAAACATCCCTCGGGTTTAAGGTCTCAAGTAAACAAGGCCACGAAACTAAAGGGGATTATTTATTTCCTTTACCACCGTTAGGCGTGAATAATCATGCTTCTTGAGGCATAATGATCCAGCTTAATAGGTGATGTTTTATTTATATATATTATTATTTTTTTTTATTTATTATATATGGCATTTTTGGTCTTTTGTTTCCATCCCAAGAAATGTGTAAATGTGAAGTGCATACTTATCTAAGGCAAAAAATTCAAGATAAAAATATCTCACCAATTTTTCTTACTTATCCTATAATTTCAAACAAGATCTATTATTTCAACTAGGTTTAAAATGTCATAATTAAGGCTTTCTTAATTTCTAAGATACATCTTAATTTTCTTAAAAATAGATCAAAACTTTGTTTCTTATTTCAAAAAGTTTTTATTTTTTTATTTTTTATTTTTATATATATATATATTTTTAAAAGAAGTGTAAAAGAAAGAAGATCTAAAAACTCTATGTTAGTAAACTCTCCCCCACACTTATTCCATGCATTGTCCTCAATGCATCATGGTATATGTATGCATGAAACAAAAATGAAGAGGGAAGGAAAAAAAATTACCTTAAGGTGGTGGTTCCGGTGGTGGTCTGATTGGTCCACGAAACATGGCCCAATCAACTTTACTTTGGGATTTGAGGAACCCACCAGTAATATCAAAAATATGACCCACAAGAATGATGTATGCATGTATGCTTTTTATTATGTACATGACCCCATCTAATTTCCATTTTCCATAATAAATTTCTGAGTCAAATTTGTCAACCACCTTGTCCCAGAATGGTGTATGAAATGACAGAACAGTTGACTTGGACTTAGGAAGGACAGGAACTAATACCGACTCAGAAAGGTGACTGAAGTCAAGTGATGGTGCAGGAGTCGGAATGAGTTCAGGAATTGGGTCCAAGTCAAGAAAATGAAGCTCAAGTCCACAATCACTTTCCAATAATTGGATGTGACCTACTATGGGTGATATCTCTTTACTTCCAATATTAAGAAATTCTAGCTCATCACCAAACAATTCTTCGAAACTTAAGTCAACATCTTCCGCTAGAATTGTACAATCAGTTTCAGAATTAAAGAGATTGTGAGAATCTAGGTCACATTCCTCATGTAGTTCAATAATTGGAGAACTTGCCAATTTGTCAATGGGATTTTCAAAAGTAATGAATTGGTCAAGTTCAACATGATCCTCAAAGATGGGTGATTCAACTTCATTATGAATTGAGAAAGGATCCAATGTCAACTCCGGGAAAAGATTGAAGTCAGGTAAAGATACCGGAGTCATTATTGGATCAGGAAGAAGGATTGAATCACGAAGTTGGGGTTCAAGATCATATTCCTCATGTAATTCAATTCCACAAAAATGTGAACTTGCCAATGTATCAATGGGACTTTCAAGAGTATGGAATTGGCCAAGTTCAATATGATCATCATAAAAGATTGGTGATTCAATTTCACAATGGATAGGCACTGGATCCAATACTGACTCGGGGAATGAAGTGAAATCATGTGAAGACACTGGAGTCATAATTGAATCAGGAAGTAAAATTGAATCATCAAGTGGAAGTTCAGGATCATAATCATGTTCAAGTTCAATTTCAAGGAAAGGAAAACTTGCCAAAATGTCAATGGGATCTGAAGGTTGGACAAGTTCAGATGGGTGTGCTGAAATTGAATCTGGATTTCCAAGACTACATGACTCTTTGGCTTTAATAGAGTGGCTAGTGACATTAGAAATAGGATGAGAATGAAGAGTTTGGATCATCAAATCTATGTCACAGTTACGAGTATTTTGAGCATGGGTCATGTCTTCAAGCATCTTTTCATAATTGAGGATTTCATTGTTTTGATGAAAAGATGAAGTGTTGTCTTGGAAGTGATGGTGAAATTGTGAGTCAAAAATGTGTGGTGATGGAAGAGTGGACTCACACGAGAATTCTTTACTCATTTCCCAGGCAAATGGTTGTTCATTAGGAAGAGGTGGAACTGAGTAAGACTCTTGAAAATACTATGGAATTGGAGAGGCAAATGTTTGAAGTTTTTGCTCGACTCTCTGTAAATTGGCTTCTAAACTCCTTAGTAACTCAGATTTTTCTTCAATTGGTGATTCAGAAAAAGGAGTATATGAAGCGGAATTGGGAAATGAATACTGTGGATAAGGTGAATATGGTGGACAAGAATGTTGAAAATTTGACTCGGGGTACGTGAATCCCCAATGACTCGGTGAAGAGTTGAAATTATTTTGGACATTATAGTTATCAGATGGGGGGTATGGGTCATATTGATTCGGATAAGGACAACCCGGTGTATTTGGTTGGTGCATATTGTATAACGCCGGGTTGGAATTATCCGAATAGAATGGAGTCTGTGTGAAATATGGATTATTATTAGGATGGAAAGAATTGTTGAATGCCATATCACACAATGAAATACAAACAACAAAGAAACAAACAAATATACAATCAAGAAAGAAAAATTCTAACCTAAGTTAGGGTAGACTTAGGACCTAGACGACTCCTAACTGATTAGACCGTCCACGGGAGGTTTAGTGTAGACTTTGACCATAAGCTAATCAGCCAGGAAAGGTCAAGGTTGTTGGGAGATTTTCCGTCAGAGACGTTCCTTAATTAAGTAACCAGCAACCTTCGGGCTTTCAGCCCTCAATCCCTTTCCTAGACACTGATTTTGCAAGAGTTAAATTCCAACACTTTTCCCCCTTAGGATAATCTCCTAATTGAGTCCGAGATGTCCCTAGGGCCAACGTCTACTTTTTTTTTATTAAATTAGGCTTGGGTTAGTGAGTGCTTGGATTGTGGTTTTCGGGCTAAGGAAAGGGTAATGAACTCCCCACCTTATCTTATTTATCGGTTATGCCCTTAAAATTGGATTGTGCAAGTGTACAAGAGATATCACTAAGATTCACTCAAAGCATGAAAATCAAGTAAGAGATGATTCCTAGTCTACATGCAATGCTTACGTACCTTGCATCCAGCACTCTTCAACAGTAAAAGTAAATGAATTGAAAAAACACGTGCCTAGCAATGCAAATGTCTAAACAATTTTAACGTTAACAACCAATTTTTTACTGTTGAATTTATTAGCAGGAATAGGGTGAATAATACAGGAAATTAAGTACTGCAGAAGATGTATCTTGCAGAGCTGAAGACCCTGCAGAAAAATGATCAGTAGTGAGCTCCTCCTTGCCGCAATTCTGCGGCAAAAACCCAGAATTTGCGGCAATTTGGAGGGATCCTGGTCTCTGCTTTCGAGAGCAGAGGCCCAGGTCCACTTATATGTCACTGCAATGCAAAGTTTCCTGTTTCTTCAACCTGTAACCTGCAACAGAGAAGAAGATTCGTTTAGTACTTCACTTTAAACCTAAAACGTTGCTCTCCCCGGCAACGGCGCCATTTTGATTTAGACTAAAAAGGTGTATGTAAATGTGAAGTATTATGTAAAAGAGATAAGGTTAGAATCAACCTTGGTGCTTGTTTACTCCACAAATGTATTTGATATGATTTATATACCCTTTCCAATCTCCGTTATAGCATAGGGCTATACCGAGTCGATTCTCAGGGAGAGCTCGCGATGGAAGCTTTATGATCGCGTAAAAAGCAAGTATTAAATAAGAGAAGGAAGTGTGGGCTGATGCTACTGCTTTTGCGATTCTTCCGTAGTAGCGAGTGGCTATACGAGTCGTATCCACAAGGAGGGAGAGCGATAGAAGCTTGATGCGGCTTTCAAAGTTCAAGAAGAAAGAAAGTTCTTGTTTCCAGATAAAGAATTTGAAAAGTGAAAACAAGTATTTTTAGAAATTGTTGGAAAACGTTTTGTTGGTGTGTAAAAGTGATTTTTTTCTTAGTTGTAAAAATGCATGGCTAACTTTCTACTAAGTGCTCCCACTAATTTCTAACTTTTTGATGATAGCCTCACGATGGATCATAGGCAAACAAGACACTTGTGCATTAAACTAATCACGTGGAAATCGAGTGAGAGTTCATCCTATAACTTAGCCTTACACGGCAAAAACTCGGACATTCCCATATCAAGATCCGTTAGAAGGCGAGAATAAGGGAAGACTCGAGTGCACTATTGGTATCGGCAAAGTTAAAAAGGAAAAGAGTCTAACAAGTAAAACACAACTCATAGATCATCAAAACGAATTGAGTATGAAATATAAGAAAATAGATACTTGTAGATAAATTAGAATTAGAACCCTCGTCTTAAGATGCCATAGCTCTCATTTGAACAAGGCTTTGTTTGGCACTATTGACTCATACGGGTTATCAAACAAGTGTTAGAAATTAGTGGGTTAGTAGTTAGTTAGCCATGCTATGGAAAAGTTAGTTAGCCATCAATAAAGAAGCAACAAAGTAAAAGGGGTAAAAGGGAAAGGGAGAGTTACACTACAACAAAGTAAAAGAAGTAAAGAAGAAAGAAGAAGTTACACTACAACAAGGAAATAAAAGTAAATGCAAAGACAAGTAAATGAAAGAAGGAAGAGAAGTAGTACTTGTATTATCTTGTCACCCTTCAAATACAACACTTTACACACTCTCTCTCTTTCTCTTTAATGGCTAAGACCTAAAACTAGAAGAAGAACTACAACAACAACAAACTAAAGACAAGACTACAATTTTTGCCTAAACTCCAATCTGCTCCAATTCGGGAACCCCAGGGGGTATTTATTGCCACCAGGGAAGAGGGGAGCCTGGGGACAGGATGTGACCCGAAGCGGCGCGCGCGGCGCCGCAGTATTGCCGCGGAAACGCGGCATTTGTCGCGTTTCCGCGGTAATACTTTAGCGGCGCGCGCAGCGCCGCCTGCCGCGCGCCGCCTGGTTGTCCCCCTGTCAGTTCTGATGCCCGATTTTGTCTTTTCCGCCCCTGATTTGAGCAGATTCACCTCTCTAGGTCAATGGCTATCTTTAATAGGCTTTAATCACCATTAAATGGTGATTTTAGGGTCTTCTTCTCCATTGCACACCATGGACCTAGAATGAAGCAAGTACGGGATTATTAGCAGAATTTATTTATCAATTAAATGTGAGATGTGATGAAAATTATGCAAAATTAGGGACAATCACTTTACGATAGGTAGTGAAGATGTAAAACGAGAATTTTTCTATGCTTAAAAGAATAAAGAATAAAACAATGAAAAAGAAATGAAAGATTGGATGTGATAATGAATGCGTGCCTCGTGTTGATTCATCGGCGTAGATTTGTCTTGCGTGTTGATCTAATTACTTTCTCATTTGGATGATGGGGGGTTTAACCCATCGGAGAAGAGAAGACCATCCAACTTGCAAGATGAAATAAAGCAATCACCCATGAGTTAGTAGTTAACAAGGTTAGTGGTTAGCTAGTACATGTAGAAAAATTAGCTATAAGCCATGACAAAAGAAAAGCAAAGCACAGAATGAAATTGCAAGTAAAGTAAAGAAAGCAAGTAAAGAAAGCAAAGTAAACTAGAACATGCTCAAGTAGAGAAGTAGAGAATGGATCAATCCTTGCTTCAAGTTGTCACTCCTTGATGTATACAAGCTCTTTCTCTCTCTTACAACTCTCTCTTGCATAAATTTCTAGGGAAGAAGAAGAGGGTCTAAAGAACTAAAATCTAGAGAAAAACCTACAAAAATTACAAGCATCTAATAATTTCTCCTCTCTTCTCCATTCAGTCTTTGCTCGCAGGTCCAGGTGCAGTATTTATAGGGCTCAGAGAGAAGCTTCGAGATCCAGTCTGTTGGCGCAAAATCCGGGATCCAACAGCTTTAAAACTGCCGCAGATCTGCAAGGATCTCCCAGATTCTGCGGCAAAACAGAATCTGTTGAGCAACAGATTTCTGTTGTAAGTTGGTTGCGAGGTTGTTATCCACGTGGCCTTCTAGAGTCTTGAGTTGGCGCGCGGATCTCTCTGGATCTTGGATTCAAATTTGGGCTTTATCTTGGGCTTGGAATTAATCTCTTTAATTATTGCTAATTAAAGTGATTATTGGGCTTTCTCCCATTTCAGTTGTGGACCTGTAAAAATATAGAGAAGATGAGTAAAAATCATATATTTATTTGCAATATGCATGGGGATTATGTGGTAAAATATGCAATATTGTGTAACAATCACTTATCCCTTTACTTCACTCTAGTCTTTTGCACTTCACAATCCCAAGTACTATCTCTACATATTGGTTATAGGATTGTGCTAAGTGATCGTTTTTGTGATCAAGCGTGATCATCTTTCTTCTTGAGCGAAGTTGTAGAGGCATCGGCCTCAAGCGAGCTAGTGTGCTCCAAGTGGTGTTGCGGCATCACGAGAGATAGGACAAGTGTGTCCTTGTATTGGAGATCCAGTGGGATCAACAATAGTGGAAATCCTTCAAGTGTGAAGGCGGGGACGTAGAGCGTGGCTTGAACCTCGGAAACATATCCTCGTGTTTGCGTTTGCTCAAATTTCTCTAAACTCAAACTCTCTTTATTACTTGCACTATTTATTGTTTTTTATTTTGCAAGCATTTTAATTTGAGCTAATTGTCAAGTAGATTTTTAATTCCGCATTTTTTTCCATATTCCATTTAGCCATCACTTATTCACCCCCCTCTAGGTGATTTCAATTGGTATCAGAGCCTAACCCTACTATTTGGTTTAACCACCTTAGGGAGATCCTTGTATTTGGCTATATCATTTGTTGCATTCTTCATTTATTGTGCATCATACTCATTATCCATGGCTTCACTTGATTTTTCTAGCATCAAGTCCCCACCAAAATTTGATGGCTTGAACTTCCCCATTTGGAAGGTCCAGATGAACCTTTTCCTTAAGTCTCTAGGAGTTAGGGTTGCTAGGGCCATAACAAAAGAATTTATAGAACCTCTCACCGATGAGAGATCATGGTCCGAGGACACCACCAAGGACTATGAGGCCAATGCTAGGGCACAATATACATTAACACATGCCCTTAATGAAGATGACCTCTCACGCATCATAAATTGCAAATCCGCATATGAAGTGTGGAATGTTTTAATTGTGACTCATGAGGGAACGTCACAAGTCAAAAGATCTAAGATTGACCTGCTTCGTTCTCAATATGAGAATTTTTATATGCTTGAGAATGAGAGCATTGATGACATGCTCACTCATTTCACCAAAATAACAAATACTTTATCTTTTTTAGGTGATGCGATCGATAATGACCAAAAGATAAGGAAGGTCATTAGAGCTCTTCCCAAAGCATGGGAAGTAAAGGCAACCACCCTCAAAGAGCTCAACGATCGGGAGGAGATGGACTTCTCCGGCTTCATCGGAAATCTCAAGACACATGAGATGGAGATGAAAGTTAGAGAAGAAAGGGAGGCGCCAAAGAAGAAAGCACTCGCCTTCAAAGCCACTCCAACCATTCATGATGAGGAAGACTCATCGGAAGATTGCGATGAGGACTTTGCCATGCTCATCCGGAAGGTGGGCAAGATGTTCTACAAGAAAGGGAGGCAAAGTAACTTCCGAAGAGGGAAACCTCAAGGAAGATTCAAAAGGAAAAGAGAGGAGCCGGGTCCTTGCTTTCATTGCAAGAAGATTGGACACCTCATTGCCGATTGCCCCGCTCTCCAAGCTACCACCTGTAACGCCCCGATCCCACGGATACGGGGACGTCACTGCGACGTATATACGTAGGTCAAAAGGTACCCCCACGTAAATACGCTAAGCATTAAAGTACAACAAGAAATCAGAGTACAACACAAAGCGTGGTATATTCATATGCCAACTATAAAAGTACAAGTACAAAGTTATACAAGTTATGATAACTGTTACACTTTACAAGTGTCTTGTTTTCACAACCAAGTCCAAAAGAACATAATATACAAGGTGCTCACATAAGAGATGGAAACTCGTGAGCCCAAAAGGAAGAGTCTGGCACGAGAGAACTAGATCTGATCAGCCTGCTCACTCAGATACGCTTGGTCCTCTATGGATGGCTCCACTTCGTCCCAAGTCTCAGAATCTGAATATGCAAATCCAAGGAATCAAGACATATAACAGTAACAAAATATATCCAAGTGGCTAAGAGGTATGAATAGGAAAAACCAGAACAGTAAAGTAAATGTCTACTAGCTCGTAGACGAAGTATGAGGAGATAAGATCATAATACAGTAATCTACAATTAACGTCTTAATATTATTACTTGTCTTACTGTGATATCTAGCTATGTGACCCAGCGTCCCAGTACACATAGATCCATATCCCAATAAAGCAAGGTTGTTATTGGAAACCAACGGTTGTATCGACGAACTATGTTTACAGTGGATCCCGTACATGCCCGGGATAACGGTCCAGGATTGTTCCGTTGCTTGGTGACGGAAGCCAGCCGCTAGGCCAAACAGGAGGGACTTATGTATGCCCTTATCAGTATGGTACCAGTAATAAAGGGAGCAAGCACTCCCCTCGGTCCCCTGGAGGCCCACAGGTCAGACCGGAACATGAGTTGCACAACATTCCTAAAAGCCACTGTAAACACGAACACATATCGATATCCGCATGTTTTCCCCCGACCCGATATAAGTTGGTCCATTTTATACAATAGTCAAGTGTATCATGCTTGGTTTAAGCGATGGCATGATAAGTGGTGATATCCATTTATTTACATGTTATGGAGTGGAAATATATAATAACAAGTAATGGTGTAATATGAAGTAAGATCCATCAAGTAACATGTCATGTAGTATCAGTTAAGAAGCATGAACAAGACTAATATATTATACATGTATCAAGGTAAGATCCATATTCAGAAAAGAAATCAGCTAAGTCAAATAGTCAGCATTAGTCGACTAGGAGGAAACATTAGTCGACTAATAGGGGTCTTAAGTCGACTAGTAGTCTGGATTAGTCGACTAAATCTGGGTTCCAGAGAGTTTGGTTTCAGTTTCAGAAAAAGTTAGTCGACTAGGGTTGTAAGGGTAGTCGACTAACAGATACCTAAGTCGACTAATAGTGGAGCTAAGTCGACTAATACTGGGATACAGAGAGTTAAGTTCATTTCAGGAGTCGACTAAGGTGAAAGGGTTTAGTCGACTAGTAGTCTATAGTCGACTAATAAATAGGATGAGTCGACTAGGGCCGAGAGTTGGTGTTTTTGGTTTCAATGAAAGTCTAGTCGACTAGGTGGAATGATTAGTCAACTAGGGGTCTATAGTCGACTAGAAAATTTGTCTAAGTCGACTAAAACTGAGAAATCAGAAAAGTTTACGTTTCAGAAAAGATGAGTTAGTCGACTAGTCTCTAGGTCAAGTCGACTAATACTGGAAAAACAGAATACAGGACAGATTTTATGGTGTTTGTTTGATAGGCTAAAAATACGATTTTTATGGCACAAGTATACATGATTTGTCAACACAAATTACAATGAAGTTGCCTAGTCTTGGTGAGTAAAGATACTCACTTTGAAAGGCAAAGTGAAAGCTCTACGAGTTCCGAAGGATCGTTGTCGACAATATCACCAACTAGGTCTTTGACGATACTTCCGACGAAGTGAGATGCGATCCAAATCCAAGGTAGTGATGGTTGCTTGAGATGGAGATGAAAACCTTGAGATGGAGAAGGGAAAGTGTGAAGGCCAAATTCTTGATGAAGTGAAGAAAAAAGAAAAGAAATGTAAGGGAAGAATTTATATAGGATTTGATTTTTGTAAAGGAGATGGAAATAAAGAATTGAAAGGGGTTTTTGTGTAAAAAGAGGAGAGTGAGGTGTCTCCCTTGGCCAATGGTGGCCGGCCATGGAAGGGAGAGGGAAAGAGGGTATTAATGAGGAAGATATGCATTAATGGGGATATTTTGGAGGAAAGATATTTTGGAAGAGATATTTTGAGAATTTGTTGGAAGGAAAAGAAGGAAAGGAAAAAGAAAAGGAAAAAGGAAAAGAAAAGAATTTATAAAATAGAAGATATTTTCTCTAACTTGAAGAATGAAAATATTGGAAACAATTTCCCGGTTTAAGTCGATGATGCGGAAATTATTTCGGAAAATACCGATATCGTCCGAATTTCAAGTATCTCGGAACGACTCGTAAACTTTACCAAAAATCAATAATAATATATGAAGTATCATAGTGAAATCCGTTTTAAGAAATACTTTATAATTTTAAAGCTAAAAATCTCGGAACCAATAAAATACCGACTCCGTTTGAATTTTCATAAATTTATAAAAATCTCAGAAAAAGTATTTAGATAGAAAACGTAATTCTAAGAAATAAAGTCTAAAGGACTTTCTAGAAATTCCTAACTGTTTGTGAGATAAAATTCGGGAATCAATCAGCGATACTGGTCGACACCGGTTTTTGAAGAAATTCATTTTAATTCCAGAAAATTCCAGAAAATCACAGAAAATCTAATATATTAGAAAATGATATTTGAAATTGAAATCGGTCAAATACGGAAAGTAAATCGGAAAATACGATCGAAAGACTGAATACGCAACTAAGTACGTATTCCGGAAACGGGGTATTACAATCTATCCACCTTACAAAAAATTTCGTCCTCGAAATTTCGTAAAGTGAAAGGCAACAAGTAGAGAAGGATAAGATGGAAGATAACGAAGAATAGAAGGAAAGAGTCTTACCGATCAAGATGTGAAGAGTTAGGGTAACGCTCTCAGATAACGTCCTCTCGTTCCCAAGTGGCCTCTCCTGGCGCATGTCGGTTCCACGACACCAACACTAAAGGTATAGTCTTGTTCTTCAGTGTCTTCACACTTCTATCCAGAATGGCCATCGGCTGCTCTTGGTATGATAAGTCCGGTTGTAGCTCCAGTTCGGAATGATCCAAAATATGGCTATCATCCTTTACATACTTCCTCAACTGAGACACGTGGAAAACATTGTGCACTCCGTCCAAAGATGGCGGTAATGCCAATCTATATGACACATCTCCCACTCGCTCCAAAATCTCGAATGGGCCGATATATCTCGGACTTAGTTTTCCATGAGTACCGAACCGGATAACTCCCTTGGTAGGTGATATCTTCAAGAATACATGATCTCCAACCTGGAATTCCAATGGCCTCCTCCGTGTGTCTGCCCAACTCTTCTGTCTGCTCTGAGCTGCCCTGAGATGATCTCTGATAATCCTGACTTTCTCTGTGGTCTGAATCAGGATCTCTGGTCCCAAAAGACTCCTCTCACCGACCTCATCCCAACAAATCGGTGATCTACATTTCCTCCCATACAATGCCTCAAAGGGTGCCATCTTAATACTGGCCTGATAGCTGTTGTTGTAAGAAAACTCAGCTAGATGAAGATGATCTTCCCATGATCCCTTGAACTCTATCATGCAGGCTCTAAGCATGTCTTCAAGGATCTGGATAGTCCTCTCAGATTGTCCGTCTGTCTGAGGATGATATGCTGTACTGAATTTCAGACGAGTTCCCAGACTTTCTTGGAGACTTTCCCAGAAATGATATCTGAATCTAGTGTCTCTGTCTGAAACAATACTGACTGGAACTCCATGCAGACGAACTATCTCCTTTATATACTTATCTGCCAGAACCTCTGTTGTCTGACCCACCCTGAATGGTATGAAGTGAGCTGACTTGGTGAGGCGATCAATGATTACCCACACCGCATTATTACCCTTTGGACTACGAGGCAAAGCCGTAACAAAGTCCATGGTGATGTGTTCCCACTTCCATTCGGGTATCGGCAAAGGTTGTAGAAGTCCAGCTGATCTCTGATGCTCTATCTTTATTTGCTGGCAGACTAGGCATTTGGCAACAAACTGGGCTATCTCCCTCTTCATAGCATTCCACCAAAAATGCTTCTTCAGGTCCTGATACATCTTGTTTCCTCCTGGGTGTATGGAATAAGGTGAACTGTGAGCTTCTGATAAGATCTTCTGTCGAACCTCTCCAGGGGGAACACAAATTCTATCTCCAAAATATAGGGCACCATCTGAATGAATGCAGATATCAGTTCTCAATCCAGCTTCTACCTGAGCTCGGAATGTCTGTGATCTGGGATCTTCCTTCTGAGCTTCCTTAATCTCATCTATCAAGGATGATTGAATCTGCAAAGTCATGAGTTGTCCTGCCTTGTCACCTCCTCGCACTACCATTAAGTCCAATCTGATGAAGTCCTGAATCAACTCCTTCTGCTGAGTGAGCTGGACAAGCATTCTGTTCTCTGGCATCCTGCTCAGTGCATCTGGAACTATATTGACCTTGCCTGGATGATATTGTAAGTCAATATCATAATCCGCCATAAGCTCCAGCCACCGTCTCTGCCTCATGTTCAACTCTTTCTGTGAGAAGATATATTTGAGGCTCTTGTGATCTGTGTATATCAATACTTTATCTCCCAGAAGATAGTGCCTCCATATCTTCAATGCAAATATCACAGCTGCCAACTCCAAGTCATGAGTTGGGTAATTCCGCTCATGAGTCTTCAATTGCCTAGATGCATATGCTATAACATGATCATGTTGCATAAGCACACATCCCAGGCCTTTACCTGATGCATCACTATAGATAACCATCCCTCCTCTGCCTGAAGGGGTTCTCAAGATAGGAGCTGATATGAGTCTCTGCTTCAACTGCTCAAAGGCTGCATCACATTCCGCTGTCCAAATGTACTTTTCCCCTTTTCTGGTAAGCCTAGTCAACGGGGCTGCAATCCTAGAGAAATCTTGGACAAAGCGTCTGTAATATCCGGCTAGTCCAAGAAAACTCTTTATCTCAGTCACCGTCCTCGGAATAGGCCAATCCTTCACTGCCTGAACCTTGCTAGGATCAACTGAAATACCTTCTGCTGAAACCATGTGTCCAAGGAAGGCTATGCTGTCTAACCAGAATTCACACTTACTCCTCTTGGCATGAAGCTGCTCCTGCTGAAGAGTCTGCAACACAATTCTCAAGTGTTCTGCATGCTCCTTTTTGTTCTTTGAATAGATCAAGATGTCGTCGATGAAAACAACAACAAACTGATCCAAGAAGGACGAGAACACTCGGTTCATCAGATCCATGAAAACTGCAGGGGCATTGGTGACTCCGAAAGGCATAACTAAAAACTCATAGTGGCCATATCGGGTCCTGAATGCCGTCTTCGGAATATCTTCCTTCTTCACCCTCAGCTGATGGTAACCCGACTGTAAATCCAATTTGGAGAATACACGGGCTCCATGAAGCTGATCAAATAGATCATCAATCCTGGGTAAAGGATACTTGTTCTTGATGGTAACTTTGTTCAACTCCCTATAGTCAATACAAAGTCTCTTACCACCATCCTTCTTGTTAGCCAATAGCACTGGAGCTCCCCATGGTGAAGTACTCGGCCGAATCAAACTCTTGTCCGAGTATTCCTGTAGTTGCTTCTTCAGAATCTCCAACTCCGTCGGTGCCATCCTGTACGGAGCCTTGGATATCGGAGCTGCTCCTGGAACTGTATCAATGGAGAACTCTATCATCCTTTCCGGTGGTAGTCCTGAAATCTCAGCAAACACCTCTGGGAATTCATCCCACACCGGCACCTTCTGCTTCTGAACCTCCGAAGTAGTCATCTGAGTCTGTCCCTTGATGGTCTTCACTTCACCACTAAATTGGAACTCAGGTTGAAGGGGAATTCGGAAATTTATCTTCTTCTCCCTACAGTCAATCACTGCATAGTACTGACTGAGCCAGGTCATGCCTAAGATTACGTCGTACCCTTTGGTGTCTAGTACGAGCATATCTATGGCCATGGTCTTATCACACAGTTCTACTGGACAATCAGCACAAACCTGAGAAGATATAACTACCCCATTCCCTGTACTAATCTCCCATTTGTGGTCTAATAATCTAACAGGTATAGAATGTAAAGCCACAAATTTATCTGAGATATAACAGTGGGATGCACCAGAATCGAATAAAGCGAGAACAGGCTTTGAATAAACTCTGATGTTACCTGTAATCACCTCCTCTGAAGCCTCAGCCTCTTCTGCTGTCAGGTTGTAAGCCTGACCTCTACCACGCCCTGCCGTCGTCCTACCTCCTCTCTGGACTGGACGAACAACATGCTGTGGAGGAAGGGGAGGAGCTCTCCTCATCACTGACCCCTGGTTCCTCTGCCCAAGTGGTCCTGGCAGCACTCTCTGTCCACTGGGTCCTGGAAGTACTGGCAAAGTCTGGTTGGTCATCCCCAATCTCCTGTGTGGACAAGTCTCTACTGCATGATCTCGAGACCCACACACTAAACACCATCCATTTGCCCTCCGGCAATTTGGTCGAGTGTGCCCTGGTTTCTGACAATAGTTGCAGAAGGCAATTGGTTGGGCTGTCTGGTAAGGAGCCGGTCTGAAAGATTGCCTCATCTGAACTTTAGCTGCTCTGAACGGGCCTCCTCTTCCCACTGGTACAAATGGCCTCTTCATGGCCTGGTTCTCTTGCTTCTTCTGTAACCCACGCTCCACCTCTCGAGCGATGGTGAGAACCTCCGAATAGGTCTTCAGCTGCTGGGGCATCAAGAAAACCTATATGTCCATCTGCAGGCCCTGTTGGAAACTGCTTGCCCGCTTCTCCTCATCCGTCACCATGTACGGGGCAAAGCGGCTCAGCCTAAGAAATTCCGCGGCATACTCATCCACGGACTTGTTCCACTGCTGGAGCCTGATGAATTGCTCCTCCATATCTTTCTGCGCCGTAGCAGGGAAGAATCGGCTGTAGAAACTCTTGGAGAACGTGTCCCAAGTGACAGGCTTCTCCAAGCGGGCCTCCTCGGCTAACCACCAAGTTCGAGCTACATCTTTCAGCTGAATCTTAGCAACCTCTACTTGGTTCTCCTTCGGGACACGGGCTGCATTCAGCAAATCAGTGGTGTCCGTCAGCCATTGCTCAGCATCCAATGGCTTCTCTTCTCCTGTGAAAATTGCTGGTTGCAGCCTTCGGAAATCTGAAATGTTTCCCGGTCTCTGCTCCTTCGGGGCTGCTAATTCCTGCCTGAGGAGTTCAGTCTGCTGCTGCTGGTTCTCCATCATAGCTTGGATGACTCTCAGGACATCGACATTCTCTCCTCCTACAGGTCCATTCGGTACTTGCCCGATATTGTTACGACCCGATCGTCTCTCCATTCCGAATGATAACTGGAATTGGAAACAATGGAAAGGAGTTTAGGATACGAAGGAATGAATCAAGGACGGAATCAAGAAGGACTAATAACTTTGTACATTGTAGTTGGCATTCGCAAATTACTAGAATTTGCCACTGGATTGTACTTTTAGGTGTGAGAGCCTAGGCTCTGATACCAACCTGTAACGCCCCGATCCCACGGATACGGGGACGTCACTGCGACGTATATACGTAGGTCAAAAGGTACCCCCACGTAAATACGCTAAGCATTAAAGTACAACAAGAAATCAGAGTACAACACAAAGCGTGGTATATTCATATGCCAACTATAAAAGTACAAGTACAAAGTTATACAAGTTATGATAACTGTTACACTTTACAAGTGTCTTGTTTTCACAACCAAGTCCAAAAGAACATAATATACAAGGTGCTCACATAAGAGATGGAAACTCGTGAGCCCAAAAGGAAGAGTCTGGCACGAGAGAACTAGATCTGATCAGCCTGCTCACTCAGATACGCTTGGTCCTCTATGGATGGCTCCACTTCGTCCCAAGTCTCAGAATCTGAATATGCAAATCCAAGGAATCAAGACATATAACAGTAACAAAATATATCCAAGTGGCTAAGAGGTATGAATAGGAAAAACCAGAACAGTAAAGTAAATGTCTACTAGCTCGTAGACGAAGTATGAGGAGATAAGATCATAATACAGTAATCTACAATTAACGTCTTATTATTATTACTTGTCTTACTGTGATATCTAGCTATGTGACCCAGCGTCCAAGTACACATAGATCCATATCCCAATAAAGCAAGGTTGTTATTGGAAACCAACGGTTGTATCGACGAACTATGTTTACAGTGGATCCCGTACATGCCCGGGATAACGGTCCAGGATTGTTCCGTTGCTTGGTGACGGAAGCCAGCCGCTAGGCCAAACAGGAGGGACTTATGTATGCCCTTATCAGTATGGTACCAGTAATAAAGGGAGCAAGCACTCCCCTCGGTCCCCTGGAGGCCCACAGGTCAGACCGGAACATGAGTTGCACAACATTCCTAAAAGCCACTGTAAACACGAACACATATCGATATCCGCATGTTTTCCCCCGACCCGATATAAGTTGGTCCATTTTATACAATAGTCAAGTGTATCATGCTTGGTTTAAGCGATGGCATGATAAGTGGTGATATCCATTTATTTACATGTTATGGAGTGGAAATATATAATAACAAGTAATGGTGTAATATGAAGTAAGATCCATCAAGTAACATGTCATGTAGTATCAGTTAAGAAGCATGAACAAGACTAATATATTATACATGTATCAAGGTAAGATCCATATTCAGAAAAGAAATCAGCTAAGTCAAATAGTCAGCATTAGTCGACTAGGAGGAAACATTAGTCGACTAATAGGGGTCTTAAGTCGACTAGTAGTCTGGATTAGTCGACTAAATCTGGGTTCCAGAGAGTTTGGTTTCAGTTTCAGGAAAAGTTAGTCGACTAGGGTTGTAAGGGTAGTCGACTAACAGATACCTAAGTCGACTAATAGTGGAGCTAAGTCGACTAATACTGGGATACAGAGAGTTAAGTTCATTTCAGGAGTCGACTAAGGTGAAAGGGTTTAGTCGACTAGTAGTCTATAGTCGACTAATAAATAGGATGAGTCGACTAGGGCCGAGAGTTGGTGTTTTTGGTTTCAATGAAAGTCTAGTCGACTAGGTGGAATGATTAGTCGACTAGGGGTCTATAGTCGACTAGAAAATTTGTCTAAGTCGACTAAAACTGAGAAATCAGAAAAGTTTACGTTTCAGAAAAGATGAGTTAGTCGACTAGTCTCTAGGTCAAGTCGACTAATACTGGAAAAACAGAATACAGGACAGATTTTATGGTGTTTGTTTGATAGGCTAAAAATACGATTTTTATGGCACAAGTATACATGATTTGTCAACACAAATTACAATGAAGTTGCCTAGTCTTGGTGAGTAAAGATACTCACTTTGAAAGGCAAAGTGAAAGCTCTACGAGTTCCGAAGGATCGTTGTCGACAATATCACCAACTAGGTCTTTGACGATACTTCCGACGAAGTGAGATGCGATCCAAATCCAAGGTAGTGATGGTTGCTTGAGATAGAGATGAAAACCTTGAGATGGAGAAGGGAAAGTGTGAAGGCCAAATTCTTGATGAAGTGAAGAAAAAAGAAAAGAAATGTAAGGGAAGAATTTATATAGGATTTGATTTTTGTAAAGGAGATGGAAATAAAGAATTGAAAGGGGTTTTTGTGTAAAAAGAGGAGAGTGAGGTGTCTCCCTTGGCCAATGGTGGCCGGCCATGGAAGGGAGAGGGAAAGAGGGTATTAATGAGGAAGATATGCATTAATGGGGATATTTTGGAGGAAAGATATTTTGAAAGAGATATTTTGAGAATTTGTTGGAAGGAAAAGAAGGAAAGGAAAAAGAAAAGGAAAAAGGAAAAAGAAAAGAATTTATAAAATAGAAGATATTTTCTCTAACTTGAAGAATGAAAATATTGGAAACAATTTCCCGGGTTTAAGTCGATGATGCGGAAATTATTTCGGAAAATACCGATATCGTCCGAATTTCAAGTATCTCGGAACGACTCGTAAACTTTACCAAAAATCAATAATAATATATGAAGTATCATAGTGAAATCCGTTTTAAGAAATACTTTATAATTTTAAAGCTAAAAATCTCGGAACCAATAAAATACCGACTCCGTTTGGATTTTCATAAATTTATAAAAATCTCAGAAAAAGTATTTAGATAGAAAACGTAATTCTAAGAAATAAAGTCTAAAGGACTTTCTAGAAATTCCTAACTGTTTGTGAGATAAAATTCGGGAATCAATCAGCGATACTGGTCGACACCGGTTTTTGAAGAAATTCATTTTAATTCCAGAAAATTCCAGAAAATCACAGAAAATCTAATATATTAGAAAATGATATTTGAAATTGAAATCGGTCAAATACGAAAAGTAAATCGGAAAATACGATCGAAAGACTGAATACGCAACTAAGTACGTATTCCGGAAACGGGGTATTACAATCTATCCACCTTACAAAAAATTTCGTCCTCGAAATTTCGTAAAGTGAAAGGCAACAAGTAGAGAAGGATAAGATGGAAGATAACGAAGAATAGAAGGAAAGAGTCTTACCGATCAAGATGTGAAGAGTTGAGAGTAACGCTCTCGGATAACGTCCTCTCGTTCCCAAGTGGCCTCTCCTGGCGCATGTCGGTTCCACGACACCAACACTAAAGGTATAGTCTTGTTCTTCAGTGTCTTCACACTTCTATCCAGAATGGCCATCGGCTGCTCTTGGTATGATAAGTCCGGTTGTAGCTCCAGTTCGGAATGATCCAAAATATGGCTATCATCCTTTACATACCTCCTCAACTGAGACACGTGGAAAACATTGTGCACTCCGTCCAAAGATGGCGGTAATGCCAATCTATATGACACATCTCCCACTCGCTCCAAAATCTCGAATGGGCCGATATATCTCGGACTTAGTTTTCCACGAGTACCGAACCGGATAACTCCCTTGGTAGGTGATATCTTCAAGAATACATGATCTCCAACCTGGAATTCCAATGGCCTCCTCCGTGTGTCTGCCCAACTCTTCTGTCTGCTCTGAGCTGCCCTGAGATGATCTCTGATAATCCTGACTTTCTCTGTGGTCTCAATCAGGATCTCTGGTCCCAAAAGACTCCTCTCACCGACCTCATCCCAACAAATCGGTGATCTACATTTCCTCCCATACAATGCCTCAAAGGGTGCCATCTTAATACTGGCCTGATAGCTGTTGTTGTAAGAAAACTCAGCTAGATGAAGATGATCTTCCCATGATCCCTTGAACTCTATCATGCAAGCTCTAAGCATGTCTTCAAGGATCTGGATAGTCCTCTCAGATTGTCCGTCTGTCTGAGGATGATATGCTGTACTGAATTTCAGACGAGTTCCCAGACTTTCTTGGAGACTTTCCCAGAAATGATATCTGAATCTAGTGTCTCTGTCTGAAACAATACTGACTGGAACTCCATGCAGACGAACTATCTCCTTTATATACTTATCTGCCAGAACCTCTGTTGTCTGACCCACCCTGAATGGTATGAAGTGAGCTGACTTGGTGAGGCGATCAATGATTACCCACACCGCATTATTACCCTTTGGACTACGAGGCAAAGCCGTAACAAAGTCCATGGTGATGTGTTCCCACTTCCATTCGGGTATCGGCAAAGGTTGTAGAAGTCCAGCTGATCTCTGATGCTCTATCTTTATTTGCTGGCAGACTAGGCATTTGGCAACAAACTGGGCTATCTCCCTCTTCATAGCATTCCACCAAAAATGCTTCTTCAGGTCCTGATACATCTTGTTTCCTCCTGGGTGTATGGAATAAGGTGAACTGTGAGCTTCTGATAAGATCTTCTGTCGAACCTCTCCAGGGGGAACACAAATTCTATCTCCAAAATATAGGGCACCATCTGAATGAATGCAGATATCAGTTCTCAATCCAGCTTCTACCTGAGCTCGGAATGTCTGTGATCTGGGATCTTCCTTCTGAGCTTCCTTAATCTCATCTATCAAGGATGATTGAATCTGCAAAGTCATGAGTTGTCCTGCCTTGTCACCTCCTCGCACTACCATTAAGTCCAATCTGATGAAGTCCTGAATCAACTCCTTCTGCTGAGTGAGCTGGACAAGCATTCTGTTCTCTGGCATCCTGCTCAGTGCATCTGGAACTATATTGACCTTGCCTGGATGATATTGCAAGTCAATATCATAATCCGCCATAAGCTCCAGCCACCGTCTCTGCCTCATGTTCAACTCTTTCTGTGAGAAGATATATTTGAGGCTCTTGTGATCTGTGTATATCAATACTTTATCTCCCAGAAGATAGTGCCTCCATATCTTCAATGCAAATATCACAGCTGCCAACTCCAAGTCATGAGTTGGGTAATTCCGCTCATGAGTCTTCAATTGCCTAGATGCATATGCTATAACATGATCATGTTGCATAAGCACACATCCCAGGCCTTTACCTGATGCATCACTATAGATAACCATCCCTCCTCTGCCTGAAGGGGTTCTCAAGATAGGAGCTGATATGAGTCTCTGCTTCAACTGCTCAAAGGCTGCATCACATTCCGCTGTCCAAATGTACTTTTCCCCTTTTCTGGTAAGCCTGGTCAACGGGGCTGCAATCCTAGAGAAATCTTGGACAAAGCGTCTGTAATATCCAGCTAGTCCAAGAAAACTCTTTATCTCAGTCACCGTCCTCGGAATAGGCCAATCCTTCACTGCCTGAACCTTGCTAGGATCAACTGAAATACCTTCTGCTGAAATCATGTGTCCAAGGAAGGCTATGCTGTCTAACCAGAATTCACACTTACTCCTCTTGGCATGAAGCTGCTCCTGCTGAAGAGTCTGCAACACAATTCTCAAGTGTTCTGCATGCTCCTTTTTGTTCTTTGAATAGATCAAGATGTCGTCGATGAAAACAACAACAAACTGATCCAAGAAGGACGAGAACACTCGGTTCATCAGATCCATGAAAACTGCAGGGGCATTGGTGACTCCGAAAGGCATAACTAAAAACTCATAGTGGCCATATCGGGTCCTGAATGCCGTCTTCGGAATATCTTCCTTCTTCACCCTCAGCTGATGGTAACCCGACTGTAAATCCAATTTGGAGAATACACGGGCTCCATGAAGCTGATCAAATAGATCATCAATCCTGGGTAAAGGATACTTGTTCTTGATGGTAACTTTGTTCAACTCCCTATAGTCAATACAAAGTCTCTTACCACCATCCTTCTTGTTAGCCAATAGCACTGGAGCTCCCCATGGTGAAGTACTCGGCCGAATCAAACTCTTGTCCGAGTATTCCTGTAGTTGCTTCTTCAGAATCTCCAACTCCGTCGGTGCCATCCTGTACGGAGCCTTGGATATCGGAGCTGCTCCTGGAACTGTATCAATGGAGAACTCTATCATCCTTTCCGGTGGTAGTCCTGAAATCTCAGCAAACACCTCTGGGAATTCATCCCACACCGGCACCTTCTGCTTCTGAACCTCCGAAGTAGTCATCTGAGTCTGTCCCTTGATGGTCTTCACTTCACCACTAAATTGGAACTCAGGTTGAAGGGGAATTCGGAAATTTATCTTCTTCTCCCTACAGTCAATCACTGCATAGTACTGACTGAGCCAGGTCATGCCTAAGATTACGTCGTACCCTTTGGTGTCTAGTACGAGCATATCTATGGCCATGGTCTTATCACACAGTTCTACTGGACAATCAGCACAAACCTGAGAAGATATAACTACCCCATTCCCTGTACTAATCTCCCATTTGTGGTCTAATAATCTAACAGGTATAGAATGTAAAGCCACAAATTTATCTGAGATATAACAGTGGGATGCACCAGAATCGAATAAAGCGAGAACAGGCTTTGAATAAACTCTGATGTTACCTGTAATCACCTCCTCTGAAGCCTCAGCCTCTTCTGCTGTCAGGTTGTAAGCCTGACCTCTACCACGCCCTGCCGTCGTCCTACCTCCTCTCTGGACTGGACGGACAACATGCTGTGGAGGAAGGGGAGGAGCTCTCCTCATCACTGACCACTGGTTCCTCTGCCCAAGTGGTCCTGGCAGCACTCTCTGTCCACTGGGTCCTGGAAGTACTGGCAAAGTCTGGTTGGTCATCCCCAATCTCCTGTGTGGACAAGTCTCTACTGCATGATCTCGAGACCCACACACTAAACACCATCCATTTGCCCTCCGACAATTTGGTCGAGTGTGCCCTGGTTTCTGACAATAGTTGCAGAAGGCAATTGGTTGGGCTGTCTGGTAAGGAGCCGGTCTGAAAGATTGCCTCATCTGAACTTTAGCTGCTCTGAACGGGCCTCCTCTTCCCACTGGTACAAATGGCCTCTTCATGGCCTGGTTCTCTTGCTTCTTCTGTAACCCACGCTCCACCTCTCGAGCGATGGTGAGAACCTCCGAATAGGTCTTCAGCTGCTGGGGCATCAAGAAAACCTGTATGTCCATCTGCAGGCCCTGTTGGAACCTGCTTGCCCGCTTCTCCTCATCCGTCACCATGCACGGGGCAAAGCGGCTCAGCCTAAGAAATTCCGTGGCATACTCATCCACGGACTTGTTCCACTGCTGGATCCTGATGAATTGCTCCTCCATATCTTTCTGCGCCGTAGCAGGGAAGAATCGGCTGTAGAAACTCTTGGAGAACGTGTCCCAAGTGACAGGCTTCTCCAAGCGGGCCTCCTCGGCTAACCACCAAGTTCGAGCTACATCTTTCAGCTGAATCTTAGCAACCTCTACTTGGTTCTCCTTCGGGACACGGGCTGCATTCAGCAAATCAGTGGTGTCCGTCAGCCATTGCTCAGCATCCAATGGCTTCTCTTCTCCTGTGAAAATTGCTGGTTGCAGCCTTCGGAAATCTGAAATGTTTCCCGGTCTCTGCTCCTTCGGGGCTGCTAATTCCTGCCTGAGGAGTTCAGTCTGCTGCTGCTGGTTCTCCATCATAGCTTGGATGACTCTCAGGACATCGACATTCTCTCCTCCTACAGGTCCATTCGGTACTTGCCCGATATTGTTACGACCCGATCGTCTCTCCATTCCGAATGATAACTGGAATTGGAAACAATGGAAAGGAGTTTAGGATACGAAGGAATGAATCAAGGACGGAATCAAGAAGGACTAATAACTTTGTACATTGTAGTTGGCATTCGCAAATTACTAGAATTTGCCACTTGATTGTACTTTTAGGTGTGAGAGCCTAGGCTCTAATACCAACCTGTAACGCCCCGATCCCACGGATACGGGGACGTCACTGCGACGTATATACGTAGGTCAAAAGGTACCCCCACGTAAATACGCTAAGCATTAAAGTACAACAAGAAATCAGAGTACAACACAAAGCGTGGTATATTCATATGCCAACTATAAAAGTACAAGTACAAAGTTATACAAGTTATGATAACTGTTACACTTTACAAGTGTCTTGTTTTCACAACCAAGTCCAAAAGAACATAATATACAAGGTGCTCACATAAGAGATGGAAACTCGTGAGCCCAAAAGGAAGAGTCTGGCACGAGAGAACTAGATCTGATCAGCCTGCTCACTCAGATACGCTTGGTCCTCTATGGATGGCTCCACTTCGTCCCAAGTCTCAGAATCTGAATATGCAAATCCAAGGAATCAAGACATATAACAGTAACAAAATATATCCAAGTGGCTAAGAGGTATGAATAGGAAAAACCAGAACAGTAAAGTAAATGTCTACTAGCTCGTAGACGAAGTATGAGGAGATAAGATCATAATACAGTAATCTACAATTAACGTCTTATTATTATTACTTGTCTTACTGTGATATCTAGCTATGTGACCCAGCGTCCCAGTACACATAGATCCATATCCCAATAAAGCAAGGTTGTTATTGGAAACCAACGGTTGTATCGACGAACTATGTTTACAGTGGATCCCGTACATGCCCGGGATAACGGTCCAGGATTGTTCCGTTGCTTGGTGACGGAAGCCAGCCGCTAGGCCAAACAGGAGGGACTTATGTATGCCCTTATCAGTATGGTACCAGTAATAAAGGGAGCAAGCACTCCCCTCGGTCCCCTGGAGGCCCACAGGTCAGACCGGAACATGAGTTGCACAACATTCCTAAAAGCCACTGTAAACACGAACACATATCGATATCCGCATGTTTTCCCCCGACCCGATATAAGTTGGTCCATTTTATACAATAGTCAAGTGTATCATGCTTGGTTTAAGCGATGGCATGATAAGTGGTGATATCCATTTATTTACATGTTATGGAGTGGAAATATATAATAACAAGTAATGGTGTAATATGAAGTAAGATCCATCAAGTAACATGTCATGTAGTATCAGTTAAGAAGCATGAACAAGACTAATATATTATACATGTATCAAGGTAAGATCCATATTCAGAAAAGAAATCAGCTAAGTCAAATAGTCAGCATTAGTCGACTAGGAGGAAACATTAGTCGACTAATAGGGGTCTTAAGTCGACTAGTAGTCTGGATTAGTCGACTAAATCTGGGTTCCAGAGAGTTTGGTTTCAGTTTCAGGAAAAGTTAGTCGACTAGGGTTGTAAGGGTAGTCGACTAACAGATACCTAAGTCGACTAATAGTGGAGCTAAGTCGACTAATACTGGGATACAGAGAGTTAAGTTCATTTCAGGAGTCGACTAAGGTGAAAGGGTTTAGTCGACTAGTAGTCTATAGTCGACTAATAAATAGGATGAGTCGACTAGGGCCGAGAGTTGGTGTTTTTGGTTTCAATGAAAGTCTAGTCGACTAGGTGGAATGATTAGTCGACTAGGGGTCTATAGTCGACTAGAAAATTTGTCTAAGTCGACTAAAACTGAGAAATCAGAAAAGTTTACGTTTCAGAAAAGATGAGTTAGTCGACTAGTCTCTAGGTCAAGTCGACTAATACTGGAAAAACAGAATACATGACAGATTTTATGGTGTTTGTTTGATAGGCTAAAAATACGATTTTTATGGCACAAGTATACATGATTTGTCAACACAAATTACAATGAAGTTGCCTAGTCTTGGTGAGTAAAGATACTCACTTTGAAAGGCAAAGTGAAAGCTCTACGAGTTCCGAAGGATCGTTGTCGACAATATCACCAACTAGGTCTTTGACGATACTTCCGACGAAGTGAGATGCGATCCAAATCCAAGGTAGTGATGGTTGCTTGAGATGGAGATGAAAACCTTGAGATGGAGAAGGGAAAGTGTGAAGGCCAAATTCTTGATGAAGTGAAGAAAAAAGAAAAGAAATGTAAGGGAAGAATTTATATAGGATTTGATTTTTGTAAAGGAGATGGAAATAAAGAATTGAAAGGGGTTTTTGTGTAAAAAGAGGAGAGTGAGGTGTCTCCCTTGGCCAATGGTGGCCGGCCATGGAAGGGAGAGGGAAAGAGGGTATTAATGAGGAAGATATGCATTAATGGGGATATTTTGGAGGAAAGATATTTTGGAAGAGATATTTTGAGAATTTGTTGGAAGGAAAAGAAGGAAAGGAAAAAGAAAAGGAAAAAGGAAAAAGAAAAGAATTTATAAAATAGAAGATATTTTCTCTAACTTGAAGAATGAAAATATTGGAAACAATTTCCCGGGTTTAAGTCGATGATGCGGAAATTATTTCGGAAAATACCGATATCGTCCGAATTTCAAGTATCTCGGAACGACTCGTAAACTTTACCAAAAATCAATAATAATATATGAAGTATCATAGTGAAATCCGTTTTAAGAAATACTTTATAATTTTAAAGCTAAAAATCTCGGAACCAATAAAATACCGACTCCGTTTGGATTTTCATAAATTTATAAAAATCTCAGAAAAAGTATTTAGATAGAAAACGTGATTCTAAGAAATAAAGTCTAAAGGACTTTCTAGAAGTTCCTAACTGTTTGTGAGATAAAATTCGGGAATCAATCAGCGATACTGGTCGACACCGGTTTTTGAAGAAATTCATTTTAATTCCAGAAAATTCCAGAAAATCACAGAAAATCTAATATATTAGAAAATGATATTTGAAATTGAAATCGGTCAAATACAGAAAGTAAATCGGAAAATACGATCGAAAGACTGAATACGCAACTAAGTACGTATTCCGGAAATGGGGTATTACACCACCTCCAAGAATGTCCCAAAGAAAAAAAGAGCAATGGTGGCCACATGGGACGACACAGAGTCAGAATCCGAAGAGGAGAACGACGTCGCACACATGTGTTTCATGACACATGGAGATGATGCATCTAAGGTAAATCTCGACAACTTCATAGATGATGATGAATTAACTATGGATGAGTTAGCCCAATTCTTTGAAGAACTTCAACATAGATATGAGATTTCGCAATCTCATAATAAGAAATTAAAAAGAGAAAATGATTCTTTAAAAGATAAAATTAATATTATTGAAAAAGAGAAAAATGATTTGTCTAGTGCTTTTAAGAAAATAAAGATTGATTTTGAAAACTATAGATTAGCTTGTAAAGGAAAAACTTCTAATTCTTCTTGTAATAAAAATGATTTTGTTGAAATGTAAAAACGGGTTGATGTTTTAGATTCAACTCTCAAAAAATGTGCTTTTGATTTGACTAAGTTTGCATCTAGGTTTCCCAAAGGAGTAACCCAAGGGAAACACACTCACCATACACTTGCACAGAAACATGCAAACACTCACAAGCATGCTCACATGTATGGTAGTGGTAGGATTTATGTTTGCACGCATTGTGGCCGCAAAGTCCATTTAGAAAAATTTTGTTTTGCCAAACATAACATGAATAATAAACATGTTTGGGTTTGCCCCGGCACTAATCCTAAAGGACCCAAAAAGATATGGGTACCAAAAGACACACCCAATTTAGTTGAAACAGGTGGGTCTTCATCCTCCAAGACTTAGGGGGAGACGGTGCCCGGGTGGTGGATGCATCAAAGCTTAAAGATCACATCACGCTTGCATCGCTATCATGGAGGCACCTATTTTGGAGATTGCCCTCGGTTTGGTAACTTCTCCATTTAAAAGTTTTATTTTTGTTTATATATACAAATGCATAGGATTGTTAGTTTACTTTTGTGCTACATTGATATGTGTTAGTGTAAACTTACATTTCCATCATGCTTGTGTATATGCCTTGTTCTAATTTTTGATATCTTGTTTTTATGTTACATTTTTTGAATGTCCACATGTCTAGTTTTGATCATATATCTATATACACCTTTTGTCAAAATCTAAAATAAATATTTTAAAATTCATATTTAAAACAAATACATTAGAGATGGCAATTGCGCACCTCAACTCATATTTAGAGGAATATCGAGGATGAAGGTCAGAACCCTTCACCGGGTATTCGGCTTCAACATCTCTAAACCTTTGTTTTTATATGAAAAATAAAAAAAAATGTCTTGTGTAAATTTTGATGATATTATAACTAATGAAGTGTTAAAGCATTTTTAAATTTGATATGTTGAAAATATTCTGATTATTATTTGTTAGACATTTTTTTAAATTTTTTTTTGGGTCTCTGCTGTTGACAGGTTTTGGGCAAGACCGGCCGACCGGCCCTGAGTTCCGGTCGACCGACCTTGCCTGGAAGAATATTTTTCATTCTTCTCTGTAGTCGGCCGACCGGAGCGGTCGACCGCTTGATCTGTCAGAGCTCTCGGGTAATTTCGGCCGACCGCTGCGGTCGACCGTGTAGTCTGTCAGAGCTCTCGGGATTTTTCGGTCGACCGGACCGGTCGACTGTGCGTCGAGAATCTGCCACTTACCCACTTTATTTAAAGCCCTTTTCTCTTTCTCTCTCACTTCTCTCCGCCGATCCCTCTTTCCCCTCTCTCTAAAAATCTTATTTTCTTCATCTCTCTCAAGCTCACTTCAAATCCAAGCTTCTTTCTCTCAATTCTTCGCTGGATCATTACTTTCAGGCCCGTTCTACATTCGAACTCAAGGAATTTTTGATTTTGGGTTCTTGATCTCTTCCACCAAGGTAAAAATCTGATTTTTCCTTTAGATCTTGCTCTTTTTCTCATTGTTCTCTTTAGTTTTGTCAAGATCTTTTGTTTCACTAGTTTAGATCAAGCCCTACCTTTATTTGTGACCTAGATCTTCATTATAACCTAAAATTTCATCATGACTAAAAGATCTAGAACTGAGAAGGGCAAATCTGTAGTCCCTTCATTATCATCCACTAGGCCTAAACGCCCATTTGTTAACGATCTTGCTGAAAATAGGTATATCCTCCAGTCGAAGAGAACTATCATCTCTGGGAGATGTGTAGTCCTCTAAGATTTTGAGCACCTCAATATCCCACAAATATTGAGGAATAATTCATTGGATCAGTTTATGTCCATTAGAGAACCGATTTATACCTCTCTCATACCTTACTTCTATACAAATCTTGCTTTCGAGGGAAACTAGGTTAGGACTAGAGTTCTAGGGAGAGACATTGATATTCCTCTAGAACAATTTGCTGATTTGTTGCATCTCTCCTGTGGAGGAGTTGATGTATACTCTTTTGATCTTCATGATTTTGTCTATCCGACAGGTGAGTCTGCGCTCACCGCGTCAACTTTGATCCACGGGGATGACAACCCCGGTTTAGTAAGGAATGAGGAGGTGAACAAGTTCACTTTCACCGCCCAAGTCCTTGCCAAATTTGTTTTCTACAACATTTTACCCAAGTCTGGGGAGTACAATCATGCTAGGGGTCATGTTCCTCTGATAGTCTATTGCCTTCTGAGAGGCATTAAGATTAATATCCCCCGCTTCATAATTTCACACATGACTTCTGATCACATCCGTATGCCCAATAGGCATTTGCCTTATGGGATGCTCATCTCATATCTCCTCAAACAACTGGGCTTTGATCTGTCCTCTGAGACACCCACTGAACCATCAGTGAACTTGGACAACACCCTTTTGAAGAGGATGCAAGCTAGGGCGCGTCTTCCCGCTCCTGAGCAGCCTCCTGTTCCTCCTGCTCATGCCCCAGGGTCTTCATCTGCCCCAGGGACTTCCTCTGCTCCCGGGCCATCCATGTCTTCAGATCTTCAGGCCTTCATTTCGTCTGAGCTTCGTACTCAGATTCAGGAGCATCAGTCGTGGGTCGAGCAGCGACTGACCCAGATTTCTGTGGCGGATGCAGCACATCGCGCGAGATGGACTCGCGTTATCAAGGACTTCGCAACGACATGTCTTATTTTGCTGACTCCATGCGATTCATGGATTCGCAATTTAATGCACTCTTTGTGAAGTACGACATGCTTGGTCCAGATCCCACATCATTTGCCCGACCGCTTCCTTCCTCCGGCCCTCCATTTCCAGTTAGGGCCCCTTTTGCTTCTTCAGCACCACAACCAGGTGTTGCAGGTATTGATCCAGAGGAGGAGGCTTCTTCTTCTGATGATGAGGATGTGGAGATGACTGCCGGTGATGCTGAGGACGACGATGAGGAGGACGATGATGAGGACGACGACGACGATGAGGAGTGACTTCCCCTTTTGATGATGTCAAAAAGGGGGAGAGATATTCTGGAGAGACTTCACTTGGGCTTATATTTTGTGTGATGTATTTTGTATTTTGTTTGTATTTTGTGTTGGACACCTTTTGTTATGTATTTGATACATTTTGTTATGACTTTAATGTTTGTGTGGACATGTGTTGTTTTATCTATGTGAACATATCTTTTATTTATGACATGTGTTATTTCTGGCATGGACATGTGTACTGTGATTTATTATTTGCGCCATTTTCATTTATCTATGCCTGAGTACATTTTTATGATATGCATGTGTTGAGGGGGAGCTTCACTTAAAGTCTCCACTCAAAATATTTGTAATAACTATATATGTTTTGTCAGCATCAAAAAGGGGGAGATTGTTAGCCCAAAGGCCATTAGCCCAATATTTTGATGATAACAAACCATATTTAGTTATGTGTTTAACAATCTTGTTTAAAAGAATTTCAGGTTTAAAATAAGTTGATTTGACGGCTCCACATCAAGACTCACAAGTTTGGACGTCGCTAAAGATTTGCATTCCCAAGCCAAACACGGTAGAAAAGCTTCGGGATCAAGACATTGAAGAAAAGATCAAGATTTATATTTTACTTTTCTTTTTAGACATTTTGTCAAAACCTAGATGATAGAGGTAGATTATTTGGGATTGTCACTCACACACACTTAGTTTGCTTCATGGCTTCAAAAGAATTTTTATTTCAGAATTTCCAACTTAATTTTAGAAATACCATGTTTTGGAAAACCAGTTTTAGAAAAACAAGTTTTATTAAAAAGGATTTTTATCAAAATGATCTAACATGTTTGAGTATGTATCTATGATCATACTCTCAGGTTTATTAGGTCTAGAACCTTAGTTACAAGATCCTAAATCCAAAAAGTTCAAAACCAAATCTTTCTCATTTTCTGCAGAGTATGTTTTAACAGATCTGACAGAGTCCGGTCGACCGACCCTGTCGACCGACATGCACGGCTGTGCATGTGTGCACGTCGGCCGATCGCTCGGGTCGACCGGGCACTTGTCAGTGCTCTCTGTTTGTTTCGGTCGACCGGGCGGCCGACCGTTTTCCCCCAACGGTCAGAAATATGACCATTGACGGTCGACCGACCCGGTCGACCGGTAGTTGTCAGAAAGTCTGACAGACTCCAACAGCTCTATTTTCTGACAGTTTTTTTGTTGGGATCTCACCCCAACGAATTTCTCTGGCTGTTACCTAGTCTTTTCATCCCCTATAAATAGGTGGTCATTTCAACATGATAAGACAACAATTGAAAAACATATTTTACAAGATTTACAAGTTTTCATTTTAGAAAAGATTTTCATCAAAGCCAAAATTTCCAAACACCTACTTGAAGCTTATCCCTCTACTTCACTCTAGTCTTTTGCACTTCACAATCCCAAGTACTATCTCTACATATTGGTTATAGGATTGTGCTAAGTGAGCGTTTTTGTGATCAAGCGTGATCATCTTTCTTCTTGAGCGAAGTTGTAGAGGCATCGGCCTCAAGCGAGCTAGTGTGCTCGTTGCGGCATCACGAGAGATAGGACAAGCGTGTCCTTGTA
The DNA here is from genome assembly GCA_038442645.1 of Agave tequilana. NCBI lineage: Eukaryota > Viridiplantae > Streptophyta > Magnoliopsida > Asparagales > Asparagaceae > Agave > Agave tequilana. Next base: position 424,562 of record JAVJIF010000015.1, on the reverse strand, counting down.
TTGGAGATCCAGTGGGATCAACAATAGTGGAAATCCTTCAAGTGTGAAGGCGGGGACGTAGAGCGTGGCTCGAACCTCGGAAATATATCCTCGTGTTTGCGTTTGCTCAAATTTCTCTAAACTCAAACTCTCTTTATTACTTGCACTATTTATTGTCTTTTATCTTGCAAGCATTTTAATTTGAGCTAATTGTCAAGTAGATTTTTAATTCCGCATTTTTTGTCATATTTCATATAGCCATCACCTATTCACCCCCCCTCTAGGTGATTTCACACCGTAATGAAAGATTTTCACTATACTTTGATCTCACAACATCACCAACTCTACACGTTCCCGCAAGAACAATCAGACCTGCAAGTCCTCTCACTCGGTGCCGCAACACCTACCATCACGAACATGCAAGCTCGTTTGAGGCCGCAACCTTTACAACTCTTTGAATACAAGAAGTGATCTCTCCTGGATCACAAATGGTTCACAATACAATCATATAACTAATGTAGAGGAATTGAACATCTGAGATTGAGAGTGTGAAGAAAGCTTTGAAGTATATGGATTGAAAGCTCACAGCTAGAAAACTTGTATTTGGAATTATTGCTAAAAATGATCTCTTTTGAAAATCTTGTGTAAATCTCTTGAAAATCTTAAACAAAATACTTAGCAAAGGTTCTTAGGGTTTTTCTACAATACCCCTATTTATATGGGATCAAATAGAAGTGAGAAACCCAAAATAGCCATTATTGATTAACCTATAAAAGACAGATTAAAAATATAGCCATTTGAGATTAATCAGGCTTGAACAAGCCTGTCGGTCGACCGGCCTATCAACCACCAATGATCATATTTTTGACTGTTGGGGATAGCAATCAACCGAATCCAATAGAGAAGTCTGATGTCTCAGTCAGTCGACCGATCGTCAGCTGTTGTTGACAAACAGAGAGCACTGTCCTTACACATGGTTGACCGAGCGATTGACCGACGTACACAAACTACACTTGTGCTAGCTTGTGCACGTCCGTGCAAAAGTTGACCGCTCTGTCGACCGATATAGCAAACAACTCTGCATTCGGCCGACCGGACAATCGATCGGCAAAGGGTCAAAATGCATACTTGAAAATGTTTTGAAATCTTTTTAATTTCTCACTAAAACACTTTGAAATCTTTATATAAAACTAAGTTCATGTGCATATTTGAAGCTCAAATATGTGTGATCCTACATGAACACAAAGAATATAGTTTTGAACTAGTTTTTGTAAATATTGAAATTCTTTTTCAAGAATATTCTTTTCAAAACCATAAATCAGAATACTATTTTGTAAAGGATTTAAACTATCAAATTTTTTTTTCAAGAATTTAGAAATAAAACACAATAAATCTCTTGTGTGCATGTGTGAATCTCATGAACAATCCAAAGCTCTAAACTTGGTTTTGACAAAAATCTTAGAGTGCTTCAACTTGCAACTCTCTTGATCTCTTGAGCTTGACTCCATCCTTGAGTACTAGATTTGTATTATTGATCTTTGAGCTCTTGAATCACTTTATTGCTAGCTTCAAAACTTGTGTCTTTTGGAGAAGCTAAACATAACTATAATAATTTTTATGAGCCTATAATTTAAACTAACAAAAATCATTACTACTAATAACTTCATGAGATGTCATCATCAAAACTAAAGTGAAGGGTCTATGGGCCAACAACCTCCCCTTTTTTGATGTTGACAAAAACTCATGAAATAATTTTAAATAAAAGTACAAGAGGCTCCTAATGAAGCTCCTCCTAAATACATGCGTATAGAAGATGTGTCATTTAGTTCAATGCAATAAGTAAAGCATATATACAGGAGTGTTATCATGTAAGCCCTATGCATAACATTTAAACATACAAGGATAAAGAATTAGAAATTGAAATTGGTATGCACAAATAGATCTTCCATCCCTTCAAACAAAATGTACTAAAGAATCACAAGTGACATTGGATCAATATAAAATGAGGACAACTTAACACAAGTGACATTAAAAAAAAAATATAAGGTTGTAATCCAATCAAAGTATCAAATATCTCATAAACCAAATCCACATAGTGTAGGCTGTCTAAAAATTACTGAGAATAAAGCCTCAGACACGTGTCTCACACCAACGCGAGATTCACACTTCATCAGCAACAGACTCTCTGTGCTAAATGCGATAGTCGCGCTGCTCTTCAAACGCGAGCCTGTGAGCTTGCATTTCAACTCAACACGTGAGCCTGTAAGCTCCACATTTCTTCATCAGAGCAAGATCCCGTCCAATGTGAAACCCGCGTTTCTGATGTAGTAGACAACAGTTACTAGGTCAATCAATACCCCACCTCTCTCCATGTAATGGGGCATAAATCCCCATTATAGAGAGATTTAAGGGGACAGTTATCCCCTTGAAAACCCTTATAGATAACTATGAAAGTTAGGGGAAACTAGATTTTTAGTTGGACTCCTGTAGTTCAAATTCTTGACTTTTAAAAGCTTCAAGACTTCTAAGAGAGATCCTATTAGAGGAGAAAACTGTAAAACTTGCTGAGTTCAAGTAGAGTTTTAATCACTTTGAGATTTTTAATTACTGATTAAGGTTTCATATCTTACCAGTGTTCTTTAAACGAGAGTAAGAAGAAGATTCAGAGACAAGCTTCTAGTTCAGTTAGTCAACAGAGAACAAGATTCATTCTCCATCGCTATGCAAAGAATCCAGTTTAAACAAAGGGGAGATTCCATTATTCTGTGTCTTCTATAATCGAATTTTGATCCATTGTAACTCTCTTTTGCAACCAATAAAAATCTTTACATGTTTCAAAATTTTTCAGTCTAATAGAAAAGCGACTCCGTTGGGGACTGTTTCTCTATCGACGATAGCGCAAGCCGACTTCAAGCTTCTCGGATCAACGAGTGAATCGTTCGTCGTCATGTTTGACCAAGAGAAGTTCGAACAACTTCTCTCCTCAGGCTCTATTAGCCCTAAATCAACGAGGCAGTACCGCAAAGTCTCTTCGGAGACTCGCTCTTAAGTCTCTTCAGATACTTCTCAAAGAAAGGCTTCTTCGGAAGCTTGCCGTGCGTTTTTTTTATAAAGCAAGAGGTCCAACCTCTCTTGAGGTTCTGACAACCTCCCGTGGAGCTGACACAGTTTGCGATGAAGTCTCTTAGGAGGCCCGTTGTTGACACTTAAAAAATACAAGATTCTTATTAGTCCGAACAATGTCTAAACTTGTTGACATTTACAAAAGACAAGTGACAGATGAGCTGAAGACCAGTTTTCACCCATCTCCGAGGGACAAGGAAGCAACTTGGACTCCACTGATCCAGCAAGCAGACAGTGAACCTGGATTGTTTCTGAACAGACCTCAGCAGGTCTAAGGTGCTAGTACTTAGCATCACATGAGCCCAAAGGGATACCTCGCTTGAGAGGTTAGGATCATCCAACTCCGCCTTAAAGCCATTCAAAGCCTCGCCAGAAAGCTAACTCATAGCTTCGCCAGGGAGAGTCAACTCCGCCCGAAACCACATACAATTGCGAAGAAAGGGTATATGGTAACTCCGCCACAGAAGACTTCTAGCTCCGCCGAAAAGCTTCTTTTCGGACTTCGCCAAAAACTGTCTCCAGTCCGCTGTGAGTTCGAAGCAGGCAACGCCGCTACGGATCTGCTATGGTCAACCTTTGACCAATCAAATCTCCGGATGAGATCGGATCTAATCAGATTAAATCTAATTAAGATCAAATTAGAGATCAAATTTGGTAGTTAATTTCCACAATCTCTTGACTCTCTTAAAAACGAGTAAGAAGATCAGGGAAATCCTCCAACGATATGGAAAGGATCAAAACAGATCAAGAAGATCAACCAACCTGTCATTTCTAGCTTCGCAGAAGTTGATCCTAGCCTCGCAGCAAGACTACTTTCCAGATTCAAACAGATTTGATTCAATCTGTTTCAATATTTTTAAGGGACGGTTATACCCTTGATCTCCTTATAAATAGCCCACCAGGGGCACAAGGAAGAGAGGCCAGGCATATGTGCAGAGGACACCACAGGCGTATACGAGGAGAGAGGACTTCAGACTTTTTCAAGAAGACTCTACAAGCAGAGGCTTCTTCACGACGCACCGCGCGCTCTTGAATTCAGAGACTTTTTAGAGAATTACTTCTCTATTCAGGGTGTTGATACCCTAACACTTTCTTCTCAAGGAATCTCTGGAACCAGGCGAGAAGGAATTCCTAATTGAAGGCGGTTTTGAGAAGTAGCAAGAGGGTTCTACCAACCTTATATTCTCTGATTCCCAGAACCAGGCGAGAAGGGAATCTCATCGCTCGCATCGTCAAAGGGACAAAGTGGTCGCGCGCTGACCAGACTCCTATCAGCACACTTCTCCAAAATCTCTGAGGAGATCTACTTGTAATCTTTTTAGAATACTTGTAATTTAGCTCCTCAACTCTTTTTATTTGTAAGTTTTCCCCTTTGCAAATCTATGGAAAACAAGATGGCGATTCCGCTGGGGAATGTATTCTCCACTGCTGAGAATCAAGTGTCACAATGCAGCGAACAGACCTTCAAGTCTAACTCTGAAATCGGAAGAGCCGGTGCAGCCAGGGCCCCTCTGGCTAAATCTTCAAGGAAAGTCTCTGCGGAGACGGAAAAGGTTCTCTGCGAACTTACTGCGGTTCTCTGGCGCAACAAGGAAGCATGCCCGCAACCCAAGTCTTGCACTCTCGAGAACTTGGTTATCTAGTTCGATTAAGGAAGATTTGAAGAAGTCCTCTCTGGGGGTGGCCTAATGCTTCGAGCACGGAAGCATAGGTAGGTCTCCACGACCAAGGTTTCAAAGCAGAAACCAGAAGCAGAATTTTGCCAACACCCCTCAGCCTCGCATATGGCTAGTCAGGTTCCTTGCGAACCTAAGCATCCTTTACCAAAGCAGATGTGGAGGCCTAAACAAAAGTCTCTGACCAAAGCTGCAGGCGTAGCAACGCCAAAACCGCGCCTCTCTCGCGAAGAAAAAGGCAAGATGTCTGTTTGTTCCAACAATGCTGCCGACCATGAAGTCACGACGGCAATCATACCGTCGCCCAATTCAAGAGCAGCAATGCCTTGTGCCAACCTCGTTTTCACAAGCGAAGCTACTGTACCACAACATACTCACTAGGTCCATGGCCACGAGGCTAGGGCCAAAGTGTTATCTAAGGCTAATCCCCTTCGCGGTGGCATAGCGGATAAAGCACCACAGCGTGCTCTGCTCTCCAGTTCGTCAAGCGCTAAGCTCGCACCTGTTAGCGAAGCTAGAACTAAAGTACTATTTAGGTCTAATCCCTTCTGCAGGGATAAGAAGAACGGAACATCATCCTATGTACGCTCCAAAAAGGCCTCTCCACGGGGTTATCTAGGCTCTAATGAGCCTGACTTGCGGGAACTCTTGGCGAACAAGCGGAAGCTGGAGTCTTTCCGAACTACTCCCCCTATTGTCAACAGAGGGGATATCAGCTGGTGACAGTCTATTCAGTTCGTTGCCGGTTATGACCAATCATCGCCACTTCTCCATGCCGGCGATCAGTTTTTGATCGGCTGTCCGTATATGTCCCAATGAAGCATCGTAAAAGGAGCATCTCACGAGATCCAGCCTCTGCATCCGTCAAAATGACCGGAAGAGGACGAGAGGTACGCAGGGGAGGTCAAACATCTGACGACACCCCCTACAGCTCCCCAGATCCAGATTACAGCCCAGGCTTAGGCGAAGTCTTCGTGCATGAAGAAGGTGTTTTCTGAAACACCAGATCTAGAGTGGCGATACCCTATAATTATGAGCAGTCTTCCTCCTCAACGGCCTTAACTTCGCCACAACCTAGGAGATCACCCCAACCATCAGATGAAGAAGATGAAGACAGTGGGTACGCCTCTTCGGCGACAGTTAGCTCAGTGCGAACGGACAAAGCATCAGTTAATATGGCTGATAACGCTAACGACGACCTTCGTCGGCGCCTGGAAGCTCAGGAGCAAACCTCCAGAACCCAGCAAGAAGCCCTAGACAATATCCAACAGATGCTTGCTCGACTCCTCAGCAATCAGAATGATAATGATGCCGGGAGCAATCACGATGAGGAGGAACATTTCAGCAATGAGCAGCCAAAGACGGAGAAATCCAAGGAGGGTTCTTCCCTAGACGCCGAAGTCCTTAAGGGCCTCAAAGCTCAAATTGCATCCCTAGCTCAGAGGGATGAATTAAAGAAAGTAGGGGCAATCCGTCCATACCCACTGGAGTGGGATTCGGTGCCATATCCACCGAAGTTCAAACCACCAACGTTGCATACGTATGATGGTAAGAGTTCGCCAAATCAGCGCATATACTACTTTCGGTCCCAGACTAGTAATGTTATAAGCAACGACGCCATCATGGCTAGGCTGTTCATTGGCACCCTAAAGGGGGTGGCAGTTGACTGGTTCCGAAGTCTTCCTCCGGGCTCTATTAATTCCTGGATCGACCTGGAAACTCGGTTCCTCTCTCGTTTCTATGAGAACGATACCGAAGTGAGCATGGACAAGCTCCTTTCCACCGTGCAGAAGAAGGGCGAATTTGTCCGTGACTACATTGAGTGGTTCAGAAACTTATCCTTGATGTGCCTAGCAAGGATGCCATTACCCATGCTCTTACAGACATGCAGACACAACTTCTTAGACCAAGTAGAAGTTCGCATGGGGGCTGTCAAAACCCACACTTGGAAGGAATTGGTCGAACAAGCTGAGATAGCCGAAAAGTCGACTAAAAAGTTCGAACCATCCACCCCTAGAGGCAAATGGGGTATGAACAGCAAAGGACGTAGCGACTTATCATAGTCTTCTCAAGCCAAAGGGAAAGAGACTATGTCTGTGGAGTTATCCGGGGACGTGCAGTAAAAGGCCAAGAAGAGCGGCTTCAATAATCAGGAGCCTAAGTTTCCTCCAAAACAGTACTCCTTCAAAGACGACCAGGTGGTCACGATATTCCATCTGCTCCACAAAGGGAATAAAATGAAGCTATCAGATGCTCGATGATTAGTATCTAATTTTGCATAATTTATACCACATCTTCACATTTATTTGATAATAAATTCTGCTAATAAATGCCTTGTTTTCTTGATTCTAGGTCATGGTGTGCAAATGGAGAAGAAGACCTAAATCACCATTTCTTGGTGATTAAAAGCCTACATGAATAGCCATTGACCTAGAGGAGCTAATTCTGCAAAACCAGGGGCGAAAAACCAGAAACCGGGCGTCAGAACTGACAGGGGACAGACAGAACAGCGCGAAGCGCTGCGCGCACGTCCACAACATGGCCGCGGAAACGCGACCATGTTGGCTTGGCAGAACTCCAGCTTTTGGCCAGCTGTTTCCAGATGGCCCCCCCTCTTCCCTGGTGGCTATAAAAACCCCCCTGGGGTTCCCGAATTGGAGCAGAACAGAGTTTAGGGTAGTTTTCATTTCCATTTTTGTAGTTTTAGGGTAGTGTAGTATAGTTTCTCTTCTTCTTCCTCCCTTGTATTTTTCATTTCTTGTAGATCTTGTATTAGGGAGAGAGAGTGGTACATGTGGGGAAGCAAGAGTGCTTGTAATAAAAGGTGACAATTTATGAAAGGTGCTCTCTTACCTTTTCTTTGTTTTCCTCTCTCTAATTCTCTTTTACATGTGTAGCTAGTTTTTCCCTCATGGCTCTAACTACTAACCATCTAACTAGTCTTACTTCTTTATGATAATCCACATGAATCTAATAGCCTCATTTTGGCCTTGCTCTTGCAAGAGCCATTGATGGCTCATGATGATGGATCTAACACTCTAACTTCCTAACCACTAACAAGCTAACATTACTTTATTCCATGCTTACTTTTCTATAGTATTGATGGTTTAAGTGTAGCTTGCACTTGTTATGTTGTGTTGGGTTGTGAAGAGTTACATATGAACCATGCTTTGAATTGCTCTTGAACCAAGGACTAGTGATGGCCAATGATACGTGTGAGGCAACTATCACTAAGAGGTTAGCGTGTTGGTGGAGTCATTAGTAGTTAGTGCCGTGAGTTTTCTTTCTCTTTCACTTATTTTAGAAATATCAAAAACCACAAAAACCATTCTTTTCTATGTTTCCCACTTCTTTGTGTTTCACCGTAAACTTCTCTTTTTCATTCTTTCTTTTCTTTTCTTTTCATTCTTTAAAACTTTGAAGAATCTTTAACAAACACGTGAATCAACCGGTAAAGCTTCTATCGCCTCCCGTCCTTGTGGATTCGACTCGTTTTAGCCTCTATGCTATAACGGAAGTATCGAGGAAGCCAAAGCACACACACTTTAAATATCGTTTTCAAAACATACACTTTTTGTGCGCGGTTTTCCCCCGATCAAATTTTGGCGCCGTTGCCGGGGATGGGAACGGTTTGATTTCACAAGTTTGTTAACTTTTCTTCTTTGTTTTTTGGTGTGCAGGTTAAAGCTTTAGCATTGCAGAAATCCATACTTGCTCAAGTGTGGCCAGGTAATTCTTGTACATTTTTATATTCTGCTGCTAATTTTTGTTTATATCACCTGTGCACTGTAAATAATTGTAAGAACTAAAATACAGAAATTGGATGCTTTAAAACGGTTTAGATATTTGCATCTAGGCACGTGTCAATTTTTTTTCCAATATACTGTATTTTATTCTTTTGTTGTTGTGATATTGATAAGAGGTGTATATATGGCATTGCATATAGTATATGATAAACACTTCAGTGATTTACTCACTTTTTTGTGTTCATGCTTATCTATATTGCACACTTGCACGAATTCAACTTAAGGGAAAAAACCCAAAGCAAGATAAGGTGGGGAAGTTATTACCCTCCCTTGGCCCAAAAATCACCTCCCCACTCACACAACCCAAGCCTAAATAAAACTTGCTAGACGTTGGCCCCTAGGGACATCTCGGACTCATTTAGGAGATTGACCTAAGGGGGAAGTTGTTAGAATTTGACTCTTGCTAAATCGGATTCTAGGTTGGGGATTGAGAGGCAAAACCTCGAAGAACGGTGGTTTGGCATAATTAGGCCCGTTGCTCCGGCACGGATACCTCCCACTGTCTTGCCCCTACCTGGCCGATTAACTCGTGGTCAGCTTCTGACAACAGACCCCCGTGGATAGTCTAACCAGTTAGGAGTCGTCTAGGTCTAAGTCAACCCTAGCATAGGCTTGTTTTCTTTTTCTTTTTATTTGTTTGTTTGTTTGTTTGTTTTCCTTTTGTAAATTGTGATATGGATTATAATAACAATAATTCTTTCAATTATGATATGAATCCATATTTCACCCCGACCTCATTTGACTCGGATAACTCTAACCCGGCTATGTACAACATGAACCAACCATATATGCCGGGTTGGGATTATCCGACTCAATATGACCCATATCTCCAATCCTACAACAAAGATTTTCAAAATAATTGCTACTCTTCACAGAGTCAATGGGGATTCAACTCCCCCGGTCAACATTTCAATCATCTTATCCACAATTTTCACCATATTCGTTCCCCAATTTTGATTCATATACTCCTTTTCCTGAACCACCAATTGAAGAGAAATCATCATTGGAAAGGAGTATGGAAGAGTCCCTACAACAAATGCAAAATTTGCTCAATTCACAATCCTTCCCACATCAAACTCCACATACTCCTTTTCTAGAGCATATAATTGAAAAAGAATCTGAGCTAGAAAAGCGTTTGGAAGTATTATGTGATAAGATGCAAAACATGTTGGACTCATCCTCTCAACCAAATTTTCAAGAGTCATACTCATCTTTTCCAGTCTCATCACTTCAAAATGAACAACCATCAACACTGGACTTGAGTATGGAACCCTTGTGTGAGTCCGAGCAGCAACCGCATAATCCAATGGACTCACAAATTCACCATAATTTCCAAAATCAACTGCCATACTCATATTTTCAAGACTCAATTACAAAGAGTATGGAAGACATGATTCCGAATCCAAATCCTGTTACACAACCTATCAGCAGGTTAGATTCACTTTTGAGGGAATTGATCAATGAGAGCGAGGAAAACCTTTCTTCTCAACCTTTGACCTATTCCTATATCCCTAACTCTACTGATTGGACCCATGAATCATGTCATTTTGGAAATCCAGCTTCAATTTCAGAACACACATTTGAACTTGACCAATCTCCAAGTTATGAAAGTCACCTGGACATTTTGGCCAGTTACCCTTTTCCTGAAATTGAACTTCACCATGAATGTGATCCCGAACCTCATGTTAGTGATTCCATTTCACTTTTTGATTCAATAATGACTCCGGTATCTTTACCAGATTTTTTCTCTATTCCGGAGTCAACATTGAATCATGTATCAGTACACCGTGAAATGGAATCACCAATCTTTCCTGATCACACTTCATTATTGGGGAAAGTGTGTGAATATCAATTCTTTGGTTTGGACCCTGTTTTTGAGCCAATTTCGACTCTCATTGTTGACTCTCGACTTGATCTGAGTCAACTTCCCGAGTCGGTGTCGGTTTTTACTCCTGTTCCATTTGAGTCCAAATCCATCATCTTTCAAAATCACACTTCATTGTTGGACAAGAATGTTGAAGAAAATGACTCAGTAATTATTTTTGAAAATTGGAAATTAGATGGGGATAAACTTTTTAATAAGACCATTCAAGCCATCATTCTTTTATTGGGTCATATCAGAGGGGTCCTTGGTGGGTTTCTGGATGATCCACGATATCTTGATTGGGTCGCAACGCTTGGTCCAATCCGACCACCACCAGAGCCACCCCCTTGAGGTAATCTTCCTTCCCTCTCCATTTGTTTCATGTCTTTACACATTCACGATGCATTGAGGACAATGCGTGAGATAAGTGTGGGGGAGGGTTTACTAACATAGTTAGTTTTATATTTTCTTTCTTTTACACTTCTTTTTAATAATAATAAAAAAAATCTTTTATATAAAAACTCTTTTCTTTTCTTTTTTCAAAACTTTTTGAAACAAGAGAAATAATTTTGATCCATTTTAAAGAAAATTAAGATTATCTTAGGAATTAGGAAGACCTAAAATTATGAAATTTTAAACCAAGTCAAAATAATAGATCTTGTTTAAATTTTTTGGATAAGAAAATAAGATTGAAAAGATAATTTGATCTGAAAATTTTTGCCTTAGATTTATGCACTCCACACTTACACAATTTTTGGGATTGAAACAAAGACTGAAATGCCATAAAAATATATATATATATACACAAAAAAAATGATAATAAAAATCACTTATTGAAGTTGGGTAATTATGCCTCAGGAAGCATGATTATTCATACCTAAAATGGTGAATAAAAAAATAAAATACCCCCCTTTAGTTTTGTGGCCTTGTTTACTCGAGTCCTTAAGTCCGAGGGATGTTTTCTCATCTGGTACCCTAAGACCATCTGGTTTGGGAGTCACCGGCTAAAGGCTCACTACCCGGGTAGATAAGAAAGCCTAAGAAAACTAAGGGAAAAAGAAAAAAAAAGAATATATATATATATATATATTAAATAAATGGCATGAAAGTTAGAGTCGATATCCCAAAAATCTTCACAGTTCACAAAGTGCATATTTTCTAAGAGTTTTTATGAAAGATTAAAGAGTCAATTCAATTTTAAATTCTTACATTTAATTTATAACAAGATTTTTTTACATTTTGACTTAGTTTAAGAAAGAACAATTTCTGGTTAACCTATGACCTTAGATCACTTATATTTTCACAAAAATACTTCAACACTTTTCTCTATTTCAAAAATGTGTTTTCAAAATACTAACATTTGATTTCTTTTCTTTATGGATTTTGTGGGTGTAATCCGCTGAAAACCCTCAGGAGACAAAACTCCTCCTCTAAGGGAAACTTAGAGGTTTAACGGCTTGTTGCACATGCTCAGTGCAATCGCATCACCTGCGAAAGTGGTGTAATAATTCTCTTAGGTTTTTTGTTTTTGCTCGGGACGAGCAAAAAGATAAGTGTGGGGGTGTGATTAGTATCTAATTTTGCATAATTTATACCACATCTTCACATTTATTTGATGATAAATTCTGCTAATAAATACCTTGTTTTCTTGATTCTAGGTCATGGTGTGCAAATGGAGAAGAAGACCTAAATCACCATTTCTTGGTGATTAAAAGCCTACATGAATAGCCATTGACATAGAGGAGCTAATTCTGCAAAACCAGGGGCGAAAAACCAGAAACCGGGCGTCAGAACTGACAGGGGACAGACAGGACAGTTCGCGCTGCGCGCACGTCCACAACATGGCCGCGTTTTCGCGGTCCTGTTGGCTTGGCAGAACTCCAGCTTTTGGCAAGCTGTTTCCAGATGGCCCCCCTCTTCCCTGGTGGCTATAAAAACCCCCCTGGGTTTCCCGAATTGGAGCAGAACAGAGTTTAGGGTAGTTTTCATTTCCATTTTTGTAGTTTTAGGGTAGTGTAGTATAGTTTCTCTTCTTCTTCCTCCCTTGTATTTTCCATTTCTTGTAGATCTTGTATTAGGGAGAGAGAGTGGTACATGTGGGGAAGCAAGAGTGCTTGTAATAAAAGGTGACAATTTATGAAAGGTGCTCTCTTACCTTATCTTTGTTTTACTCTCTCTAATTCTCTTTTACATGTGTAGCTAGTTTTTCCCTCACGGCTCTAACTACTAACCATCTAACTAGTCTTACTTCTTTATGATAATCCACATGAATCTAATAGCCTCATTTTGGCCTTGCTCTTGCAAGAGCCATTGATGGCTCATGATGATGGATCTAACACTCTAACTTCCTAACCACTAACAAGCTAACATTACTTTATTCCATGCTTACTTTTCTATAGTATTGATGGTTTAAGTGTAGCTTGCACTTGTTATGTTGTGTTGGGTTGTGAAGAGTTACATATGAACCATGCTTTGAATTGCTCTTGAACCAAGGACTAGTGATGACCAATGATACGTGTGAGGCAACTATCACTAAGAGGTTAGCGTGTTGGTGGAGTCATTAGTAGTTAGTGTCGTGAGTTTTCTTTCTCTTTCACTTATTTTAGAAATATCAAAAACCACAAAAACCATTCTTTTCTATGTTTCCCACTTCTTTGTGTTTCACCGTAAACTTCTCTTTTTCATTCTTTCTTTTCTTTTCTTTTCATTCTTTAAAACTTTGAAGAATCTTTAACAAACACGTGAATCAACCGGTAAAGCTTCTATCGCCTCCCGCCTTGTGGATTCGACTCATTTTAGCCTCTATGCTATAACGGAAGTATCGAGGAAGCCAAAGCACACACACTTTAAATATCGTTTTCAAAACATACACTTTTTGTGCGCGGTTTTCCCCCGATCAAATTTTGGCGCCGTTGCCGGGTATGGGAACGGTTTGATTTCACAAGTTTGTTAACTTTTCTTCTTTGTTTTTTGGTGTGCAGGTTAAAGCTTTAGCATTGCAGAAATCCACACTTGCTCAAGTGTGGCCGGGTAATTCTTGTACATTTTTATATTCTGCTGCTAATTTTTGTTTATATCACCTATGCACTGTAAATAATTGTAAGAACTAAAATACATAAATTGGATGCTTTAAAACGGTTTAGACATTTGCATCTAGGCACGTGTCAATTTTTTTTCCAATATACTGTATTTTATTCTTTTGTTGTTGTGATATTGATAAGAGGTGTATATATGGCATTGCATATAGTATATGACAAACACTTCAGTGATTTACTCGCTTTTTTGTGTTCATGCTTATCTATATTGCACACTTGCACGAATTCAACTTAAGGGCAAAACCCAAAGCAAGATAAGGTGGGGGAAGTTATTACCCTCCCTTGGCCCAAAAATCACCTCCCCACTCACACAACCCAAGCCTAAATAAAACTTGCTAGACGTTGGCCCCTAGGGACATCTCGGACTCATTTAGGAGATTGACCTAAGGGGGAAGTTGTTAGAATTTGACTCTTGCTAAATCGGATTCTAGGTTGGGGATTGAGGGCGAAACCTCGAAGAACGGTGGTTTGGCATAATTAGGCCCGTTGCTCCGGCACGGATACCTCCCACTGTCTTGCCCCTACCTGGCCGATTAACTCGTGGTCAGCTTCCGACAACAGACCCCCCGTGGACAGTCTAACCAGTTAGGAGTCGTCTAGGTCTAAGTCAACCCTAGCATAGGCTTGTTTTCTTTTTCTTTTTCTTTGTTTGTTTGTTTGTTTGTTTGTTTGTTTGTTTTCCTTTTGTAAATTGTGATATGGATTATAATAACAATAATTCTTTCAATTATGATATGAATTCATATTTCACCCCGACCTCATTTGACTCGGATAACTCCAACCCGGCTATGTACAACATAAACCAACCATATATGCCGGGTTGGGATTATCCGACTCAATATGACCCATATCTCCAATCCTACAACCAAGATTTTCAAAATAATTGCTACTCTTCACAGAGTCAATGGGGATTCAACTCCCCCGAGTCAACATTTCAATCATCTTGTCCACAATTTTCACCATATTCGTTCCCCAATTTTGATTCATATACTCCTTTTCCTGAACCACCAATTGAAGAGAAATCATCATTGGAAAGGAGCATGGAAGAGTCCCTACAACAAATGCAAAATTTGCTCAATTCACAATCCTTCCCACATCAAACTCCACATACTCCTTTTCTAGAGCATCTAATTGAAAAAGAATCTGAGCTAGAAAAGCGTTTGGAAGTATTATGTGATAAGATGCAAAACATGTTGGACTCATCCTCTCAACCAAAATTTCAAGAGTCATACTCATCTTTTCCAGTCTCATCACTTCAAAATGAACAACCATCAACACTGGACTTGAGTATGGAACCCTTGTGTGAGTCCGAGCAGCAACCGCATAATCCAATGGACTCACACATTCACCATAATTTCCAAAATCAACTGCCATACTCATATTTTCAAGACTCAATTACAAAGAGTATGGAAGACATGATTCCGAATCCAAATCCTGTTACACAGCCTATCAGTAGGTTAGATTCACTTTTGAGGGAATTGATCAATGAGAGCGAGGAAAACCTTTCTTCTCAACCTTTGACCTATTCCATATCCCTAACTCTACTGATTGGACCCATGAATCATGTCATTTTGGAAATCCAGCTTCAATTTCAGAACACACATTTGAACTTGACCAATCTCCAAGTTATGAAAGTCACCTGGACATTTTGGCCAGTTACCCTTTTCCTGAAATTGAACTTCACCATGAATGTGATCCCGAACCTTATGTTAGTGATTCCATTTCACTTTTTGATTCAATAATGACTCCGGTATCTTTACCAGATTTTTTCTCTATTCCGGAGTCAACATTGAATCATGTACCAGTACACCGTGAAATGGAATCACCAATCTTTCCTGATCACACTTCATTATTGGGGAAAGTGTGTGAATATCAATTCTTTGGTTTGGACCCTATTTTTGAGCCAATTTCGACTCTCATTGTTGACTCTCGACTTGATCTGAGTCAACTTCCCGAGTCGGTGTCGGTTTTTACTCCTGTTCCATTTGAGTCCAAATCTATCATCTTTCAAAATCACACTTCATTGTTGGACAAGAATGTTGAAGAAAATGACTCAGTAATTATTTTTGAAAATTGGAAATTAGATGGGGATAAACTTTTTAATAAGACCATTCAATCCATCATTCTTTTATTGGGTCATATCAGAGGGGTCCTTGGTGGGTTTCTGGATGATTCACGATATCTTGATTGGGTCGCAACGCTTGGTCCAATCCGACCACCACCAGAGCCACCCCCTTGAGGTAATCTTCCTTCCCTCTCCATTTGTTTCATGTCTTTACACATTCACGATGCATTGAGGACAATGCGTGAGATAAGTGTGGGGGAGGGTTTACTAACATAGTTAGTTTTATATTTTCTTTCTTTTACACTTCTTTTTAATAATAATAAAAAAAATCTTTTATATAAAAGCTCTTTTCTTTTCTTTTTTCAAAACTTTTTGAAACAAGAGAAATAGTTTTGATCCATTTTAAAGAAAATTAAGATTATCTTAGGAATTAGGAAGACCTAAAATTATGAAATTTTAAACCAAGTCAAAATAATAGATCTTGTTTAAATTTTTTGGATAAGAAAATAAGATTGAAAAGATAATTTGATCTGAAAATTTTTGCCTTAGATTTATGCACTCCACACTTACACAATTTTTGGGATTGAAACAAAGACTGAAATGCCATAAATATATATATATATATATATACACAAAAAAAATGATAATAAAAATCACTTATTGAAGTTGGGTAATTATGCCTCAGGAAGCATGATTATTCATACCTAAAATGGTGAATAAAAAAATAAAATAACCCCCCTTTAGTTTTGTGGCCTTGTTTACTCGAGTCCTTAAGTCCGAGGGATGTTTTCTCATCTGGTACCCTAATACCATCTGGTTTGGGAGTCACCGGCTAAAGGCTCACTACCCGGGTAGATAAGAAAGCCTAAGAAAACTAAGGGAAAAAGAAAAAAAAAGAATATATATATATATATATATATTAAATAAATGGCATGAAAGTTAGAGTCGATATCCCAAAAATCTTCACAGTTCACAAAGTGCATATTTTCTAAGAGTTTTTATGAAAGATCAAAGAGTCAATTCAATTTTAAATTCTTACATTTAATTTATAACAAGATTTTTTTTGCATTTTGACTTAGTTTAAAAAAGAACAATTTCTGGTTAACCTATGACCTTAGATCACTTATATTTTCACAAAAATACTTCAACACTTTTCTCTATTTCAAAAATGTGTTTTCAAAATACTAACATTTGATTTCTTTTCTTTATGGATTTTGTGGGTGTAATCCGCTGAAAACCCTCAGGAGACAAAACTCCTCCTCTAAGGGAAACTTAGAGGTTTAACGGCTTGTTGCACATGCTCAGTGCAATCACCTCACCTGCAAAAGTGGTGTAATAATTCTCTTAGGTTTTTTGTTTTTGCTCGGGACGAGCAAAAAGATAAGTGTGGGGGTGTGATTAGTATCTAATTTTGCATAATTTATACCACATCTTCACATTTATTTGATAATAAATTCTGCTAATAAATACCTTGTTTTCTTGATTCTAGGTCATGGTGTGCAAATGGAGAAGAAGACCTAAATCACCATTTCTTGGTGATTAAAAGCCTACATGAATAGCCATTGACCTAGAGGAGCTAATTCTGCAAAACCAGGGGCGAAAAACCAGAAACCGGGCGTCAGAACTGACAGGGGACAGACAGGACAGCGCGCAGCGCGAAGCGCTGCGCGCACGTCCACAACATGGCCGCGGAAACGCGGCCATGGCCGCGTTTTCGCGGCCATGTTGGCTTGGCAGAACTCCAGCTTTTGGCCAGCTGTTTCCAGATGGCCCCCCTCTTCCCTGGTGGCTATAAAAACCCCCCTGGGGTTCCCGAATTGGAGCAGAACAGAGTTTAGGGCAGTTTTCATTTCCATTTTTGTAGTTTTAGGGTAGTGTAGTATAGTTTCTCTTCTTCTTCCTCCCTTGTATTTTCCATTTCTTGTAGATCTTGTATTAGGGAGAGAGAGTGGTACATGTGGGGAAGCAAGAGTGCTTGTAATAAAAGGTGACAATTTATGAAAGGTGCTCTCTTACCTTATCTTTGTTTTACTCTCTCTAATTCTCTTTTACATGTGTAGCTAGTTTTTCCCTCACGGCTCTAACTACTAACCATCTAACTAGTCTTACTTCTTTATGATAATCCACATGAATCTAATAGCCTCATTTTGGCCTTGCTCTTGCAAGAGCCATTGATGGCTCATGATGATGGATCTAACACTCTAACTTCCTAACCACTAACAAGCTAACATTACTTTATTCCATGCTTACTTTTCTATAGTATTGATGGTTTAAGTGTAGCTTGCACTTGTTATGTTGTGTTGGGTTGTGAAGAGTTACATATGAACCATGCTTTGAATTGCTCTTGAACCAAGGACTAGTGATGACCAATGATACGTGTGAGGCAACTATCACTAAGAGGTTAGCGTGTTGGTGGAGTCATTAGTAGTTAGTGCCGTGAGTTTTCTTTCTCTTTCACTTATTTTAGAAATATCAAAAACCACAAAAACCATTCTTTTCTATGTTTCCCACTTCTTTGTGTTTCATCGTAAACTTCTCTTTTTCATTCTTTCTTTTCTTTTCTTTTCATTCTTTAAAACTTTGAAGAATCTTTAACAAACACGTGAATCAACCGGTAAAGCTTCTATCGCCTCCCGCCTTGTGGATTCGACTCGTTTTAGCCTCTATGCTATAACGGAAGTATCGAGGAAGCCAAAGCACACACACTTTAAATATCGTTTTCAAAACATACACTTTTTGTGCGCGATTTTCCCCCGATCACTCGACGTCCTAATGAGATAGGACGCATAAATGACCCCAAATATTGTCTCTACCATAGGATGATTCACCATCCTACCGACAAGTGCTATGTTCTCAAGGACAGAATACAAGCCTTAATCGATGCCGGGGTTCTGACATTGAAGACAGAGCAGAAGAAAGTCATTGCCAATATGGTGACTCTTGAATTCGATAGCACCCAAAAGGTCACAGTTCCTGACGGGACCTATCCAGCCCCTGCACCATGGTTGGAAGTCAGGCATCCTTCAGCCATAACTTAAGATGATAAAGGTCTCGTTCCCTTAACATTGGAGACAGGGGAAGTCATGTGGATACACCCAGACCTCGTCCAAGAAGTACAACGGGATTCAAAGGAGCCCAACTTAAAGGGCAAATCTTGCAATGTCATATCTGTCCTGCCAGACGATGGCAACCTTACATCGGCTTCCCTCAGCGATTCAGAAGAAGAAAGGCATGCTTGCACGACGCAAGCCGACGCGCCGCAACAAACGGGCACCCGATCCGTAAAATCATACTTGAGGCAGTATGAAAAGTCTACTGACGGGATACAACAGCAAACAACGTCAGTACCAATACCAGCATCCACTCCAATTCCAACTAAGGGAAAAGAGAAGCCTAAGGAGGTACGGTTCGACCATGTGTTGAAGAAACCATCAGGCCAAGGGTTTGATACGCCCTTTCGTTTTGATATATTGGCCCATTTGGCTAATATCCCAGCTCGTATCACAATACATGATCTCTTTCGTCTCTCAAAAGAGACAAGAGAAGCACTCAGAGATGCGCTAGCCAATTCAAAATCCTTTCTGACATGCATGCCTGAGGTCCCTAACGATGACGTTCAGTCTCCTTGCCCGGAATGTCATCACACACAATCAAAGGTGCCCGTTATTACATTCACGGTGGAAGATATGCTTCTCAAAGATAACAAGCACGATCGACCTCTGTACTACACCGGATATATCGGTTCAACGTGCATTGAAAGAATACAAGTCGATCCGGGGTCTGCACTCAGCATCATCCCCAAAAGGCTTCTCTACTTCCTCGGCATACCGCTGTACAGGTTGTCCGCAACCACTACTACAATATACGGTTTCAACGCCGGGAGCAGTCATCCACTTGGGAAAATTCGACTCCGTTGCAGAATCGGGAGCCTAAAGTCAGAAGTGACGTGTTATGTCATTAATGCTGACATATCATATAACCTGCTGCTAGGACGACCATGGATCCACGCCAACTGGATCGTTCCCTCTACTTTCCACCAATGCTTCAAATATGTTGAAGATGATGTGACAGTACGAACTGTCTTTACTGAGAAGCAACCCTTCAAAGGGGTGAAAAATTACTTCACTGACGCTCTCCTGTATCAAGAGGTCGGTGGGACACCTAAAGAACCATTTCCAAACGATGATGAAAGTGGCAATGAGGCGGATTCAGAATTCGAAGCAGGCATGCCAGCCATTCTGATTGGTGAACCAATTATAGCATGTCTTAATAACCCCCAATATAATACTCCTTCAGAGGATGAGGGTGAATGGGTAATTAATGATAATATTTATTTTGATTATCCTGCGAGTATTGGGTCGGTTAAATCCATTACAGATGGCTCTCTGCATATGCCCTTACATAAGCTGAGTGTGGCCAGCACACCTATGGAAGCTATAGAAGGGGCCACGCTAGTGATCCCTCCATCCAAACAACGTCAGTTACCGATAATCTTCAGTAGAACCCAACCACGGGGACCCACAGCTGCAGATTCAAGCTAAGATTCAGACACTCCACAGTTCTTTCATTATGCGCGGTCAGCACACCATATTATGAAGAAAATGGGATACGACTTGAAGCGTGGAGCGGGCCTGAATTTTGGAAAAGGAAGGTGCAGTTTGATGCGTAATTTTGTCCCAAAAGAGAAACCTGCAAATTACTATGATAGTACACGCAGGGGGTTGGGATACGTTACACCTACATCATCAACAACAGTTCAAGTCAAAGACGATGGACCAATTCCATCACATTCGGCCTCATCCTCCGAGTGGGACTCAGATGTCAGTGTAGGAGGAATGTTTGAAAACCTCACTGTTAATATGACTTCAAGCAGTCAATTGGAACCTGCAGAGGCTGCTGATGAGGAACCATGGGCCCAGCAATTAAACCTCCAGTAGGAAAAGCGATTCGAGCTGCGTGAACCACCTACTGAAGACAAGGTGATGCAGGTCAACTTGGGTAATCAAGATCACCCCAAACGCATTTTTATAAGTGAAAGCCTATCACTTATAGAAAAGGAAGAATTGATAATGCTCATAAAAGAGTATATAGATGTCTTCGCATGGAGCTACGAAGACATGCCCGGACTTGATCCACGAGTCGCTATGCACCGTCTAAACATCAAGCCCGACGTCAAGCCAGTCAAGCAGCAACAACGTCGGTATTGCCCGAACATTATGGAAGCTATTGAAGCCGAAGTTCACAAGCTCATTGCATGTGGCTTCATCCGGGAGGAACGACATCCAGATTGGGTAGCTAACATCGTCCCAGTTCTCAAGAAGAACGGGAAAATACGGATTTGCATCGACTACCGTGATCTTAATACGGCCTGTCCTAAAGACGAATTCCCACTGCCCATCACCGACGTCATGATTGACAACACATGCGGATTCGAAAGGATGTCTTTCATGGACGGCTTTTCAAGGTACAACCAAATTAAGATGTATCCCGACGACGAGAAGCATACTTCATTCCGAACACCAATTGGGGTATACTGCTACACTGTAATGCCCTTCGGACTGAAGAATGCCGGAGCAACCTACCAGCGGGCAATGAGTATGATCTTCCGCGATCATCTCCGAAAAACCATAGAATGCTATGTCGACGACATTGCTGTCAAAAGCCGTAACAAGGATGAACATCTCCGCGACCTAAGAACAATGTTCGATATAATGTGGGCTCATCAGCTGAAAATGAACCCGACAAAATCCTTCTTGGGAGTGTCAAGTGGCAAGTTCCTTGGGTTTATTGTTACATCAAAAGGAATTCATCCTGACCCAGATAAGGTCAAAGCCATTCAGAGCATGCATCCACCGAGGAATCTCAAAGAGCTTATAGAGGCTTACAAGGCAGGCTGGCTTATAACAGAAGATTCATTGCAAATCTCTCAGGCCGCTGTCAACCGTTCACCCGACTCATGAAAAAGGGTGCTTCCTGTTGGCCCAAAGGCCCATCACTCTAGTTTTGATGATGATCAAACTCATGTAGTTATAGTACTAATGATCTTGTGCTTAATTAGTGACAGATTCATGATTAAGATCTTAGTAGGTGTGGAGCTTCAACAAAGGATTTAAAGTCAAGTTTTGGAGCTAGCACCGGTTGATTCACGAGCCTATGCATCAAGACCACATCAAGATTTAAGCTTGGTGGATCGTATTTGGACCAAGTCAAGAAGATGAGAAGACTTCAAGGGAAGACTTCAAGATGAAGACTTGTGTCTAGGTATAAGATTTTGTTTTTAGTTAAAATGTAAAGGATAGAATAATTGGTGGATTGCTCAAATATAATCACACACACACTCTTGATTTAATTGTCTTTTCATAAAAGAATTTTCAGTTTAGAAAAGACTTTTCATTTTGGTAAAAGTTTTTTCATTTGACAAAATATCAATTGGTTTTTGGTATTTCTCATATACATATCTTTAACCAAAATCAAGTTTTATGCTTAACGTCAAAAACATAGATATTTCATCTTATGTGTGTAGAGGATCATATCCATACACACTATGCTTTAATAGAATTCAAAATATCTAGTTTTTGTATTTAAAGGAGTTTTGGAAAATACAAGTTTTCATTTGAGCCAATATTTTCCTCCTTACAAAAATAGTCCAATCTTTTATGACATGCCTTAATTTTGTGCAAGCATATTTGTTTATCAAAGAATATTGGTAAAACTATTTTTGTAGATTTTCTGAGTATTTATGGGATTTTATTTGAACCAAAAAGAACAACTTTCAAATCCTAGTTTTCTGTGTTTCAGGCTTCAGCGGTCGACCTGACGGTCGACCGAGTCTAAAGTCGGCCGACCGGATAGGTCGACCGACGTGCACAGACGTGCACGCCTTGACCTGGCAGATGGCCGGTCGCCCGACTCAGTCAACCGGAACTGAGAGCAGTGCTCTCTGTTCTTTTGGGTCGACCGAGGCTCCAACGGTCGGATTTTTGACCGTTGGCGGTCGACCGGCAGGCCTGACAGACCCCAACGACTAGTTTTTCCTAGCCTATAAATTTGGGAGTTTGGTCATTGTTTTGTGCCAAGATTTCTAGTGGACTTTGAGCCAGTTTTTCCTACTTCATTAGAAGAGTTTTCTCCACTAAATTGAGAGCTAATACTTCCAATCAAAAGGGGAGTTTTTATCAAGAGTGTTAAAAGAGGTTTTCTTGAGTTTTCTACCATAATCTCTTTTCTTGTTTTCTCACACATACACTTGAGCTATCCATTTCTATATCATCCTATAGGAGTGTTGTAGTGAGTTTGTTTTTAGGTGATCAAAGTGTTGTGATCACCAAAGATCTTTTCTTTGTTCTTTGAGGAAACGGGCAAGTGTGCTCGTGGTGGTTTAGAGTTCAGTTGTGAACTCTTTGGTTTGAGGTGCGGCCTCGGCAACCTAGAGAGCTTGTGTGTGTACGGGACTAGGGAGTCCGAAGGATTGTAGGTGTTGCGGAACCAAGGAGAGATCCATTGGGATCGAGCATAGTGAAAATCCTTCGTGTGTCAAAGGCGGGGATGTAGAGCAAGTGTGCTTGAACCTCGAAACAAATCCCTTGTGTTTGCGATTGCTCTTTCTCTCTCTTATTTATATCTTGCATGCTATTACTTGTCTTTATCTTTACATGCTTGATATATTGTGTGCTTAATTGATATACTTGCGTGGGATTATTTGCTAACACTTGTATTCAACCAAGAGAGCCAATGCGGCACCTCAACCCATTCAAGGGAATCTAGAGGAGTTAGTCCAGAGCCCTTCACGGGGAATTCGGCTACACTCTTGTGTTATACATAGTGTTTAGTGTAATAGTTTTAATTTGGTCATAATAGTTTTTAATTTCTAACATTATTTGTCTTCAAGTGACCATTAGATTAGCCATCACCTATTCACCCCCCTCTAGGTGATTTTCAATTGGTATCAGAGCTAGTGCTCTTGATTTGTGTCTAACAACCTAAGAGTTAAAGATCCTCATTTTAGGCTAATCACAATATTTTGTACACACACCATGGACTTCATGTCACCACCCACTTTTGACATTCTTAACATCCAAATTTGGAAGGTTAAGATGTCCTTGTATCTCAAAGCCTTAGGATTTAGTGTTTATCTTGCCACTACTAATAATTCATATTGTTTAAATGGTAAGAATAGTGAGGCTAATGCAAAAGCCCTACATGCTTTAAAATCTACCCTAAATGATGATTATTTATTTAGGGTTGCTAATGTTGATTTGACTTTTATAGCATGGAACATCATCACCTCCCTCAGTGAAAAAGATCTATATTATGCGGGGAGCGATTCGGATGTTGGAAGCGATACCTCCAACTAGTGTTATATGGTCCAAGGGGATAACCCCCTTGAGGTAACTACCGAATCCGAGGTAGAAGAGGATAATAACATGTCATATGATGAGTTTTCCACATTTTGTCAATTATTGCTTGAGAAATATGACATGATTAAGAAAGATAATAAAAATTTGAAAAAGAATATGGCTTGCATGCATATAGAACAAGATTCATTTAGAAATAATATTGCATGTTTAGAAAAGAAAAATGAAGATTTGAAAAATGAAAATATTTCCTTGATGTCTAAATTGAATGATTTATGTGAAGGAAATGTGGCTTTGAAAAATGATATTGCTTTGGTGGAAAAACAAAAGGAAATTGTTTTTCAAGAAAATAAGTTTTTGAAAAGAAAGATTTGTGAAAAAGAAAAAGATTTTGTTGCTCAAAAGAAAAAGAAAAATGATTTCATATCTCATCATGCTTTACATTCCACCACTAATGAGATTAAAGTTTTGAAAAATAAAATGGATTGTTTGAGTTCAACTTTGAACTCTTGTGCATTTAACCATACTAGGTTGGAGTCAATATTTTCAAAGAAACAAACTCCACACATTCATGCACAACATCATCATGCATTTGCTTATGTTGCACAACACGATCACAAACATTCACATAAGCATACTAAGGTGTACACTTGTACACATTGTGGCCGTAAAGGCCATTTAGCAAAATTTTGTTATGACAAGTTGCATCATTTTAATTTTGCTAATAATAAAATTTTTTGGGTTCCTTACAAGACTAACCCCAAAGGACCCAAGAAAATATGTGTACCAAAACCCCCACCTTGTGTATTTGATGTAGGTGAGGGCTCTCACACGACGTGAGAGGATTGGTGCTTTGGTAGTGGATGCACATGGACTTGATAGACACACATTGGATGCATCACTATCAAAGAGATTTTGGTGGGATGACCACCATATTTGGAGCTTTGGAGTTGGTAACAATCTCTAAACTCCTATTTTATTTATGTTCATGCTTGTTCATTCATAATATTCATAGCATGTTCATGTTTTATGATTTAATGTGCTTCATGTGGTAAAAACATGCTTAGATGTAGTTTATATCAAAACTTGTATTATACATGTACAAATAGTGAGCTACATTTGTTTTATATATGATTGCACTTCATGCTCATTTGTACCCACTATATGCATATGTATAAACTAGTTTTGATGATTCTTTCATTTATACATGTGTTACCAATTTTCATGTTTTATTTCATGTATATGTATTATTAATTCAAATCTAATAAATATACATGTATACCCGTGAGTCTCTTGCCTTCATGCAAATATCATTAATAGACTCTTTTATGTTTGGGATATGTATGTGTATTGTTAGTTTTGGATAAATCATACATATACCATGAAGATTAGTGATTTAATGAAAAATAATTTTTCATGTTTTTGTTTTGTTAAAAATGTAACTTATGATCTTTTTGAGTTTAAATGACTAATTTCATAAAAATACTATTTACATGATCTTTTAACACTCACATCTTCATTTATTAATTCATGACTTAGGTTCATGATCTTATAGACCATGAGTGATTAAATCTTTATGTACTTAGTTATGTTTTATGAAAAACATATGATTTGATGTATCTGAAGGATCTTTAACTAGTTGTTCAAAAACTATTTTATACTAGTTATTTATTCTTCAATTAGTTTATAAGATATACACATGATCCTATTTTTTTAATCATATGGATAAATTCTTTTGTATTCTCAATATTTGATGCTTCATGATTTGAATATTAGTTTAAATGTTAATTTTTGTCAACACTAGGATTTATACTTGTACACATTGTGAGCCACAAATAAATCTATATATGGTTGGGTTTGATTGCTTATTTGTGCCCATTAGGTGTGCTAGTATAGTCTAGTTTTGATGATCCATATATTTTTAAACTTGTATTCCCATTTTGAATTTGTGTTATGATCATGTGCTTTCATTTCATGTATATGTTTATTTTGCCAAACTTTAAGATATACATGTATACCTCTTGAGTCATTTGCCTTTCTTGCAAATCTATATATATGGACTCAGTTGTGTTTAGGGATATGTATGTATACTTCTTGTGTTGTCAAAACATACATATACCTTGAAATATGTATATATTTTTTATAAAAAATTTGTGATGATTTTTTATGTTTTCAAAATTTATGATATTGTCTCATTTAAAGGAATATTGAGCTTTATTGCCATTTTCATGATGCCATGTGATTTATACATATTTCATGAAAAATATTTTTGATTTATTCCTTGATTGAAGGATTCCGTACTAATTTTCAAACATTTTCATTTAACTAGTTCGAATTCTTCATGTGGTAGATTATATGATATATACACTTAAGCTTAATTTTCAATTGGTATCATTGGACATTTTCAATTGGTATCAATATGACTCTTTTTGTATATACTCATATTTATGTATATGTATGTATCAAGTTCAATTGTATGTATCAATTTCAATAGCAATTGGTATACTCATTTTTCATACATATATATGTTTGTTGTGTGCTTGTATTAAAATGGATTTATATAAAGCACAAAGTTTATTAATGCTAAGCTTAATTCCAATCTTATTTTTCAAGCTTATGCATTAGTTTTTAAATTGGTATCAATATGGTTGATCATTACTTTACTATTGATCACTATTTTTACAATTGATCATTTTCTAATTGATATCAAAATTCAAAATTTGTTTTATTGAAAAATTCAAAATTTTGTTTTAATAAGAAAAATCAACATTTTTGATTTGTATTGCCTATATGCAAGGAGAGCTTAACATCTCTTCCACATATAGATTCATGTTGAGTGTATTGAGGAGCTTGACAACTCTTCTTTATGTGGTACACGTGTGTAGGGGGAGCTTCACATCTCCTCTTATGCATTACATAATATGTGTTATGTGAATTGGGGATTATCATCCCTTCTTCATGTAATGCATATGTGTAGGGAAGTTAACTTAGCGTCTTCCTCTTCATGAATGTATATCGCATATAACCTTTATTGCATAATTTGGTTTACCCCTTCATTGATTCTTTGTTTCGGACAAAAAGGGAGAGAAAATTTGTTTTATTTTACTTTAACCCCTTTGTTGATGATTGACAAAAAGGGGGAGAAGAATTTGTGGTTTATATGCATGATTAGTATAATTTATGTTTTATGCATATATGTTTTGTTTTGCAAATAGGAGAAAAAGATTTGATTTGGTTTATCTCCATACATTTGCATACATGTTTATGAGCATACATTGCATATTTATTTATCTTATTGTTATGCATGATTTAAGGGGGAGCTTCTTTGAAGCTTTACTTTAATCCATGTATATATAACTTCATGAGTTTTGTCATCATCAAAAAGGGGGAGATTGTTGGCCCAAAGGCCCATCACTCTAGTTTTGATGATGATCAAACTCATGTAGTTATAGTACTAATGATCTTGTACTTAATTAGTGACAGATTCATGATTAAGATCTTAGTAGGTGTGGAGCTTCAACAAAGGATTTAAAGTCAAGTTTTGGAGCTAGCACCGGTTGATTCACGAGCCTATGCATCAAGACCACATCAAGATTTGAGCTCGGTGGATCGTATTTGGACCAAGTCAAGAAGATGAGAAGACTTCAAGATCAAGACTTGTGTCTAGGTATAAGATTTTATTTTTAGTTAAAATGTAAAGGATAGAATAGTTGGTGGATTGCTCAAATATATATCACACACACACACTCTTGATTTAATTGTCTTTTTATAAAAGAATTTTCAGTTTAGAAAAGACTTTTCATTTTGGTAAAAGATTTTTCATTTGACAAAATATCAATTGGTTTTTGGTATTTCTCATATACAAATCTTTAACCAAAATCAAGTTTTATGCTTAACGTCAAAAACATAGATATTTCATCTTATGTGTGTAGAGGATCATATCCATACACACTATGCTTTAATAGAATTCAAAATATCTAGTTTTTGTATTTAAAGGAGTTTTGGAAAATACAAGTTTTCATTTGAGCCAATATTTTTCTCCTTACAAAAATAGTCCAATCTTTTATGACATGCCTTGATTTTGTGCAAGCATATTTGTTTATCAAAGTATATTGGTAAAACTATTTTTGTAGATTTTCTGAGTATTTATGGGATTTTATTTAAACCAAAAAGAACAACTTTCAAATCCCAGTTTTCTGTGTTTCAGGCTTCAGCGGTCGACCTGACGGTCGACCGAGTCTGAAGTCGGCCGACCGGATAGGTCGACCGACGTGCACAGACGTGCACGTCTTGACCTGGCAGATGGCCGGTCGCCCGACTCAGTCGACCGGAACTGAGAGTAGTGCTCTCTGTTCTTTTGGGTCGACCGGGCAGTCGACCGGAGGCTCCAACGGTCGGATTTTTGACCGTTGGCGGTCGACCGTCCGGTCGACCGGCAGGCCTGACAGACCCCAACGGCTAGTTTTTCCTAGCCTATAAATTTGGGGGTTTGGTCATTGTTTTGTGCCAAGATTTCTAGTGGACTTTGAGCCAGTTTTTCCTACTTCATTAGAAGAGTTTTCTCCACTAAATTGAGAGCTAATACTTCCAATCAAAAGGGGAGTTTTTATCAAGAGTGTTAAAAGAGGTTTTCTTGAGTTTTCTACCATCATCTCTTTCCTTGTTTTCTCACACATACACTTAAGCTATCCATTACTATATCATCCTATAGGAGTGTTGTAGTGAGTTTGTTTTTAGGTGATCAAAGTGTTGTGATCACCAAAGATCTTTTCTTTGTTCTTTGAGGAAACGGGCAAGTGTGCTCGTGGTGGTTTAGAGTTTAGTTGTGAACTCTTTGGTTTGAAGTGCGGCCTCGGCAAGCTAGAGAGCTTGCGTGTGTACGGGACTAGGGAGTCCGAAGGATTGTAGGTGTTGCGGCACCAAGGAGAGATCCATTGGGATCGAGCATAGTGAAAATCCTTCGTGTGTCGAAGGCGGGGATGTAGAGCAAGTGTGCTCGAACCTCGAAACAAATCCCTTATGTTTGCGATTGCTCTTTCTCTCTCTTATTTATATCTTGCATGCTATTACTTGTCTTTATCTTTACATGCTTGATATATTGTGTGCTTAATTGATATACTTGCGTGGGATTGTTTGCTAACACTTGTATTCAACCAAGAGAGCCAACGCGGCACCTCAACCCATTCAAGGGGAATCTAGAGGAGTTAGTCCAGAGCCCTTCACGGGGAATTCGGCTACACTCTTGTGTTATACATAGTGTTTAGTGTAATAGTTTTAATTTGGTCATAATAGTTTTTAATTTCTAACATTATTTGTCCTCAAGTGACCATTAGATTAGCCATCACCTATTCACCCCCCCTCTAGGTGATTTTCACTTCCTTCGTATGGGATCAAGCTTGTCAGGAAGCTTATGAAGACATCAAGAGGTATTTCACAAAGCCTCCAGTCTTAGTGGCCCCTACATCAGGGAAACCATTCTTACTTTATGTGAAAGCTATGGACTATTCTCTCGGTGCCCTCCTCGCTCAAAAGGACGACGACGGTCACGAGCACGCCATTTATTACCTGAGCAGGACCCTCATAGGAGCAGAATCTCGCTACAATCCTATCGAGAAAGAGTGTTTAGCTCTCGTCTTCTCTGTTCAGAAGACGCGACATTATTTGGTCGGTCAAGCCATACATGTCATCTCCAGAGTGAACCCTTTGCGCTTTCTTATGACGAAGCCAGGATCATTGAATTCAAGATTGGCTAAGTGGATACTTTTATTGTCTCAATACGACATGATCTTTACCCCTCAGAAGGCGATTAAAGGCCAGGCTCTTGCAGAGTTCCTGGCTGCTCATCCTGTTCCGGAACATTCAAAGCTTCACGAAGATATTCCAGATGAAGTCTTCGAATCCAATGCAACCTCAGAGGAGGAAGTGTGGCAGATGTTCTTCGATGGAGCATCGCGAATGGGCCCTAGAGGCAAGATCATTGCCGGAGTGGGGGTTGTGTTTATCTCCCCATAGAATCATGTCCTTCCCAGAGCATTTTTCTTGACGGAATCGTGCTCCAACAATGTAGCGGAATATAATGCCCTGCTCATTGATCTTCAGCTTGTCCATAGAATGGGGGTACGCTACATCAAAGTTTATGGCGATTCAAAACTGATCATTAGTCAGGTTAAGGGTGAATATGAGGTCCTTCATGAGGACTTGGTGCCTTATTATCACACGACCATCGAATTGGCTAACCCATTTGAAGGCTTCTACATCGGGCACATGTCTCATCCCAGAATACCAAGGCGGATGATCTTGCTGCATTAGTAACAACACTAGCCTTGCCAGCCGACACCGAGTATCACCTCACAGTCGCAACTCGACATCTTGTATGCTCTGCATATGCTAAGAACCCGAGAGTCTATAATATCTCTACGGATCTTGAGCCGAGAGATTGGCGCTTTTCTCTCATTGACTATGCTTTGCACGGTCTGCTTCCAGATGATCCTAAAGAAGCGGCGTCTATCAGACGAAGGTCTCTCCATTTCTACTACGATCCAACTTTGAAGACACTTTATCGTCGTTCATATGACGGTGTCCTCCTCCGTTGTCTTTCTCATTCAGAGGCACAGGAAGTGCTTAAAGAAGCACACGACGGCATTTGCGAAGCTCATCAGCCAGGTCCAAAACTTAAAGACAGGTTGCATAGACTTGGATATTATTGGCCAACTATGATAGCCAACGCCATTTAATATGCACGAAGGTGTAAAGCGTGTCAAATCCATGCGGACTTTATACATCAGCCTTCGGAGTTGCTCCACCTGACTGTTACTTCATGGCCATTTGAAGCATGGGGAATAGACGTCGTAGGGCCAATTAGCCCCTCTTCGACAAAAGGTCAACGGTTTATCCTGGCAATAACCGATTACTTCTCAAAGTGGGCAGAGGCTATACCATCGGCTGAAGCCAAAACCTCTAACGTGGTTAATTTCATCAAACACCATGTCATCCATCGATTTGGTGTCCCTAGGCGGATCATCCACGACAACGGTCCCCAATTCATAAGCCAAGTATTCTATCGGTTCTGCGATAAATACCGAATTCAGAATGTGACTTCAACTGCCTATAATCCTGCCGCCAATGGCTTGGTAGAAGCATTCAACAAAACGATTATCAAGCTACTCAAGAAGTTCGTCTCCTCGAATAAGCGAGATTGGGACGAAAAGCTCGATAAATGTCTCTGGGCCTACCGAACCACGGTTCGGACACCGACATGCAATGCGCCTTTTTCCTTAGTATATGGGTGCGAAACAGTTATCCCATTGGAAATCCAGATGCCATCACTGCGAGTAGCTCTGACCACTAAAATCACATCATAGGACAATGATCGGTTGCGTCTTCAAGAGCTCGAAGCCCTAGATGAGAAGCGACTACAAGCTCAGAAACATATTGAGCTGTATCAAGCTCGAATCTCAAAAGCTTTCAATAAGAAGGTCAAACAGAGAGTCTTCCAAAAAGGAGATCTGGTTCTAGCCGTCAGGCGACCGATGATTATGACGCACAAGACCAAAGGCAAATTTCAGCCTAAATGGGAAGGACCGTTTGTAATAGAAACAGTCTATTCAAACGGAGCATACCGCCTTAGGACTTCAGATGGTGACCTACTCATGATGCCGATCAATGGAAAGTTCTTAAAAAAGTATTATCCTTAATCAAGGATCCTTCTCATGATCAAGTTAACACTACACCTCTGATCAAGATCTTCGTGTCCAAAGTACACACAAAGAGAGCCTTTCTCTTCCTCCAAGCGAGATCATCAACCGTAAACCAGTAGGAACCTGGTCGTGCACTGGTTGTCCCGAAGACGAATCAAGGTTATGCATACATTAACCAGATAATCCAACATCCTTAACGATTAAGGATAGAGGAAAATGTTGGCATGTAAGCCCAACATAAGTCCTCGACAACTCATCATGCTGAGGGGAATAGCATGGCTAGCCTAACTCAAACGGTAGTTGGTAAAGGCATATCAAACCCGTTGACAGCTGAGGGTTTGCTAAAAATCCTAAGGGACCTATTCCCATTTGATTCCCCCTCCAAAATCACTTACCAATTCTCATCCATAGAATGGTAGGGCCACATATACATTTCGCTGTTATGTTAACATTATACCTATGACAGCAGTTCCCTCGTTTCTCCCCATGAAAATGAGACCTCCGAAATCACTTACTAATTCTCATCCATAGAATGGTAGGGCCACATATACATTTCGCTGTTATGTTAACATTATACCTATGATAGCAGTTCCCTCGTTTCTCCCCGTGAAAGCGAGACCACCAAAATCACTTACCAATTCTCATCCATAGAATGGTAAGATCACATATACATTTCGCTGTTATGTTAACATTAAACCTATGACAGTGATTCCCTCGCTTCTCCCCGTGAAAACGAGACCTCTTCCCAAATTCCATTACCAATTTTTTAGCTTGGTGGCATCTCAATCGGTTATGTCATTGCGACCTCTGAACCAGCAGACAGCTAAGTCTCAACCTAGAGCCCTGTTGACATTTACAAAAGACAGGTCTCGATACTTGTTGACATTTACAAAAGACAAGTATCACCAATTTTTGAGCTTGGTGGCGTCTCAATCGGTTATGTCATTGCGACCTCTGAACCAACTGACAGCTAAGTCTCAACCCCGAGCCATGTTGACATTTACAAAAGACAGGTCTCGATACTTGTTGACATTTACAAAAGACAAGTATCACCTACCTTGAGCTTGGTGGCGTCTCAATCGGTTATGTCATTGCGATCTCTGAACCAGTAGACAGCTAAGTCTCAATTTTGAGCTTGTTGACATTTACAAAAGACAAGTCTCAACCCCGAGCCCTGTTGACATTTACAAAAGACAGGTCTCGATACTTGTTGACATTTATAAAAGACAAGTATCACCAATTTTTGAGCTTGGTGGCGTCTCAATCGGTTATGTCATTGCGACCTCTGAACCAACAGACAGCTAAGTCTCAATCCCGAGCCCTGTTGACATTTACAAAAGACAGGTCTCGATACTTGTTGACATTTACAAAAGACAAGTATCACCTACCTTGAGCTTGGTGGCGTCTCAATCGGTTATGTCATTGCGACCTCTGAACCAGCAGACAGCTAAGTCTCAATTTTGAGCTTGTTGACATTTATAAAAGACAAGTCTCAACCTTGAGCCCTGTTGACAATTACAAAAGACAGGTCTCGATGCTTGTTGACATTTACAAAAGATAAGTATCACCAATTTTGAGCTTGATGGCGTCTCAATCGGTTATGTCATTGCGACCTCTGAACCAGCAGACAGCTAAGTCTCAACCTTGAGCCTGTCGACATTTACAAAAGACAGGTCTCATCTTTCGATTCAACAAGGACCAGTTTCGGGCTTGTTGGCTCCTCAACCAGTTATGTCATCGCGACCTCTGAACTGACAGATAGCCAAGTCTCATTATTCAAACCAACAAGGACTATGTTCTCAAGCGGCTGCAATACAACTTGGAAAAGACAATTCAACAAATGAAACGAGTTGGAGATTCGATAGGGAGTCAAAACAAAAAAGAAATTTTCATTGATTCCAAAAGGATGGGATACATGGAGGCACATATACTACGACCTACGGGCGTACATCATAAGATCTAATCCGCTCTTCAAGGGAAGCCAGCCTCGTCCTCCTGTCATCAGCAGCCTGGGTAAGCGCCTGCGACCTCAGCTCAGCCTCATTGAAATCCATCGCCTGGGCCAAACGAGCTTCGACCTCAGCCAAAGTTGCCCTTTGCAATAATCCCTGCCGCGAGAGTTCGTCACTCTAAGTCTTGAGCTGCTCAAGCCGCGCAGTTTCTTCAAGATGCACCGGCTCAGCCTTGGATAAGAGAAGATTTCCCTTCCTGATCATCTCTCTGGCCTTCCCGATCTTATCTTCAGCGTCAAGAAGAGCACTGGTGGAGGCATCGATGGCATTTCTGTAACGCCCCGATCCTGGCGGATACGGAGACATTACTGCAACGTATATACGCAAGTCAGAAGTACCTTCACGTATATACGCTAAGCATCAGTACAGGCAAGAATCAGAGTACGGAAGCAAGTGGTGCATTATACATTCCAACACATGAGTACAATTACAAAGTTATCACTAGAGGTGATCCAATATTACATGAATATTATATCACTGATATGCGCAATGCGGGAATTCAAAGAGATGTACAAGTATGAACAGTACCAAGGCACTCACGAGTTTTACAAAAGGAAAACTCGAGAGGTGCAAAGGGGGCCTGGGAGGATGGAGCTCTGAACGGTCTGCTGGAGATCCACGCTACCGCTGCGCCACTCTGATCAGCAACAGGGAGAATCCACACGCTCCTAGCTCCATGACCTGGACGTGAGGTCCAAGGGAGTCAGTGACACTCCCCAGGCGAGTGTGATATGAAAGCCAAGTGGCGAAGCAGGATGAGCACAAGTGTGCATAGAACAAATGATATCAAGTAGGAAGTACTCATGATATGATCAGATAAGAACAGAAGACAGTAGGGTTAGAATACAAGTATAACAGGTATGAACATGTATAACATAATCATAAAATTGGAAAGCCGATGTAAAATTCGATGAAAACATTCGCGGCAATTCACACAATGGTTATAACAGGAGTACATAACAGGAATCATAACAGGAATCATAACAGGAGTTCGTAACAGGAATTACAGGTGTCATAACAGGAATTATAACAGGAATCATAACAGGAATCATAACAGGAATAACAGGAGTCATAACAGGAATAACAGGTGTCATAACAGGAATCATAGTTGGCATAACAGGCAACACTAGATATCTCCTAAACTAACATAAAACCGATAAAAACCGATAAAACCGAATAAAGCCGATTACAAGCAAAACAGATCGTACAAACTTAGGTCACTGTTGACACTTAAAAAAGACAAGATTCTCATTGGTCCGAACAATGTCTAGCGACAGACGAGCTGAAGACCAGTTTTTCACCCACCTCCAAGGGACAAGGAAGCAGCTTGGACTCCACTGATCCAGCAAGCAGAACAGTGAACCCAGATTGTTTCTAAACAGACCTCAGCAGGTCTAAAATGCTAACATCTAGCATTACATCAGCCCAAGGAGATAGCCTCGCTTGAGAGGCTAGCATCATCCAGAGCATCGCCAGGAAGCTAACTGACAGCTTCGCCGAAAAGCCTTTTTTCGGACTTCGCCAGGAATTGCCTCCAGCTCCGCTACGAGCTTCAAAGCGGACAGCTCCGCTATTGGTCAATCAAATCTCCGGATGAGGTCGGTCCAATCAGATCAAATCCAATTAGAGACCAGATATGGCAGGTGATTGCCACAATCTCTTGACTCTCTCAAAATGAGTAAGAGGATCAAAGGGAATCCTCCGACGATATGGAAAGGATTACAACAAATCGGGAAGATCAACCGACTTGCCATTTTCTAGCTCCGCGGAAGCTATTTTAGCCTCGCAGCAAGGCTACTTTCCAGATTTAAACAGATTCGATTCAATCTTTTTCCATATCTTCAAGAGGGCAGTTTTACCCTTGCTTTCCCTATAAATAGCCCGCCAGGGGCACAAGGGAAAAGGATCGGATCGCAGCATCAAAGATCGCAGAATCGCATCGAAGAAAAGAGAGGACTCCTCAAGCAGAGACTTCTTCACCAACGCACCGTGCAATCTCTAATTCAGAAATCTTCAGGAGAAATACTTCTCTTCTCAGGGTGGTGATACCCTAACAAACCCCTTTTTCTTCAAGGAATCTCCGGAACCAGGCGAGAAGGAATTCATCATCACAGAAGGCAGTTTTGAGAAGTAGCAAGAGAGTTCTACCAACTCTCTATTCTCTGATTCCCAGAACCAGGCGAGAAGGGAATCCCAAACGCTCGCATCGTCAAAGGGACAAAGTGGTCGCGCGCTGACCAGACTCCTATCGGCACATTTTCCCAGAATCTCTGAGGAGATCTACTTGTAATCTTTTGAGAATACTTGTAATTTAGCTCCTCAAACTCTTTTTTTTTGTAAGTTTTCCCCTTTGCAAATATAATGGAAAACAAGATGGCGACTCCGCTGGGGAAAGATCTCTCTACTACTGAGGATCAAGTGTCGCAATGCGACGATCAGACCTTAGGGTCTATCTCTGAATTCAGAAAAGCCGGTGCAGCCAGATTCTTTCTGGCTAAATCTTCAAGGACAGTCTCCGCGGAGACGGGAAAGGTTCTTCGCAAACCTGCCGCGGTCCTTTGGCGCAACAAAGAAGCACGCCCATGGCCCAAGTTCTGCACCTTCAAGAACCTAGTCGTCCGGATCAATCAAAGAAGATTTGAAGAAGTCCTCTCTGGGGGTGGCTTGATGCTTCGAGCACGGGAGCACAAGAAGGTCTTCATGGCCAAGGTTTCAAATCAGAAGCCAGAGGCAGAATCTTGCCAACACCCTACAGCCTCTCATGTGGCTAGTCAGGTTCCTTGCGAACCTAAGCATCCTCTGCCAAAGCGGATATGGAAGCCTAAGCAGGAATCTTATGCTGATGTTTCAGGCGTAGCCACGCCAAAGCCGCGCCTCTCTTATGAAGAAAAAGGCAAGAGGCCCGCCTGCGCCAACAACGCTGCCAACCATAAAGTCAAGACGGCAATCATACCGTCGCCTAGAGCAGCAAGGCCTATTGCTAGCCTCGCTTTCACAAGCAATGCTACAGTACCTCCGCGTACTCATCAGGTTTACAGCCGCGAGGCTAGAACCAGAGCACAGTTTGGTGCTAATCTTTTCCGCAGGAATAAGGGGAACGATGCGTCGTCCCATGTGCCAGGACATCTAGGCCCCTACCGGGCCGACCTGCGAAGATTCTTGGTGGATAAGCGGAGATCGAAGACTCTCCAGACTATTTCCTCCTGCTGTCAACAAAGTGGGTGCCAGATGGTGATGATCCATTCAATGCAGTGTCGGTTGCGACCGACCCTTGCCACCTCTCCATACCGGCGATCAGTCTTCGATCGACTGTCTGCGCACGCCCCAATGAAGCATCTCAAAAGGAGCGGCTTACCAGATCCAGCTTCTGCCTCCGTCAACATGACCGGAAGAGGGCGAGAGGCACGCAGAGGAAGTCAAGCATCTGACAATACCCCCTGCGGCTCCTCAGATCCAGATTATAGCCCAGGCTTAGGCGAAGTCTTGGTGCGCGAAGAAGGTGTTTTCCGAAACACCCGATCCAGGGTCGCAATACCCTATGATTATGAGCAGCCTTCTTCCTCGAAGGCCCTGATCTCACCAGAATCCAGGCGATCACCCC
Organism: Agave tequilana; assembly: GCA_038442645.1. NCBI lineage: Eukaryota > Viridiplantae > Streptophyta > Magnoliopsida > Asparagales > Asparagaceae > Agave > Agave tequilana. The sequence continues at coordinate 387,290 of JAVJIF010000015.1, read as the reverse complement.
AATCATCTGATGGAGAAGATGAAGACAGCGGGTATGCCTCTTCGGCAACCGTCAGTTCTGTGCGAACGGACAAAGCATCAGTCAATATGGCCGATAACGCCAATGACGACCTTCGTCGGCGTTTGGAAGCTCAGGAACAGACCTCTAAAACTCAGCAAGAGGCCCTGGACAATATTCAACAGATGCTCGCTCAGCTCCTCAACAACCGGAATGATGATACCGGGAGTAATCATGACGAGGAGGGACATCTCAGCAACGACCCGCCCAAGACGGAGAAATCTAAGGGAGGCTCTTCCCTGGATGCTGAAGTCCTTAAAGGCCTGCAAGCTCAAATTTCATCCTTGGCTCAGAAGGATGAATTAAAGAAAGTGGGGGTAGTCCGCCCTTACCCACTGGAATGGGATTCGGTGCCATATCCGCCAAAGTTCAAACCACCAACGTTGCATACGTATGATGGTAAGAGCTCGCCTAATCAGCACATCTACTATTTTCGGTCTCAGACCGGTAATGTTCTAAGCAACGACGCCATCATGGCTAGGCTGTTTATTGGCACTTTGAAGGGGGTGGCATTCGACTGGTTCCGAAGCCTTCCTCAGGGCTCTATCAATTCCTGGATCGATCTGGAAACTCGGTTCCTCTCTCGCTTCTATGAGGACGATACCGAAGTGACCATGGACAAGCTCCTTTCCACTGTGCAGAAGAAGGGCGAATCTGTCCGTGAATACATTGAGCGGTTCAGAAATCTATCTCTGATGTGTCCAGCAGGGATGCCTTTACCTATGCTATTACAAACATGCAGACATAACTTCTCAGACCAGGTAGAAGTTCGCATGGGGGCTGTCAAGGCCCACACTTGGAAGGAACTGGTCGAACAAGCTGAGATAGCCGAGAAATCGGCTAAGAAGTTCGAGCCAGCCGCCCCTAGAAGCAGATGGGGCGCGAACAACAAGGGGCGCAGCGATCCCCCGCAGTCCTCCCAAGCTAAAGGGAAGGAAATTATGTCCGTCGAGCTGACCGGAGACGTGAAGTCAAAGGCCAAGAAGAGCGGCTTCAACAATCAGGAGTCCAAATTCTCTCCCAAACAGTACTCCTTCAGGGACGACCAGGTGGTCACAATATTCAATCTACTCCACAAAGGGAATAAGATGAAGCTGACAGATGCTCGGCGTCCTGATGAGATAGGGCGCATAAATGATCCCAGGTACTGTCTCTACCATAGAATGGTTCATCACTCCACAGACAAGTGCTATGTCCTCAAGGACCGGATACAAGCCCTGATTGATGCCGGCGTCCTCACGCTGAAGACGGAGCAGAAGAAAGTCACCGCCAATATGGTGACTCTTGAGTTCGGCACTACCCAGAAGGTCACAGTTCCTGACGGAACCTATCCGGCCCCTGCGCCGCGGTTGGAGGTCAGGCATTCTTCAGCCATGACTCAACACAACAAGGGTCTCGTCCCTTTCACATTGAAGACGGGCGAAGTCATATGGGTACACCCCGATCTCGTCCAGGACATCCAACAGGGTCCAAGGCAGCCTAACTCAAAAGGCAAGTCCTGCAATGTCATCTCTGTCCTGCCAGATGATGATAATATTACCTCGGCTTCCCTCAGCGATTCAGAAGAAGAGAAGCATGCCTGTACGGCGCAGGCAGATGCGCCTCAACAGACGGGCACCCGGTCTGGAAAGTCATATCAAAGGCAGTACGACAAGCCTACTGACGAGATACAACAGCAAACGACGTCAGTACTAATGCCGGCATCCACTCCAATTCCAGCCAAGGGAAAGGAAAAGCCTAAAGAGGTGCGGTTCGACCATGTGTTGAAGAAACCGCCAAGCCAAGGGCTAGACACGCCCTTTCGCTTTGATATATTGTAACGCCCCGATTCCACGGATACGGGGACGTCACTGCGACGTATATACGTAGGTCAAAACTGCCCCCACGTATATACGCTAAGCATAAAAGTACTATATGAAATCAGAGTACAACACAAAGCATGGTGTATACATATGCCAACATACAAGATACAAAGTCATACAAACTATGAACTGATACACTTTACAAGTGTTTTGTTTCACAACCAAGTCCAAAAGAATATATACAAATGGACACAAAATGCTCACGTAAGAAATGAAGATGCGTGAGCCAAAAGGAGAAGTACGGCACGAGGGGACTAGAACAGATCCGCTTGCTCGCTCAGATACTCTTGGTCCTCAGTGGATGGCTCCACTTCGTTCCAAGTCTCGGAATCTGAATATGCAAATCCACAGAATCAAGACATATAACAATAGGTAGATAAGAGCCAAGTGGCTAATGGACATGAATAAGTAAGCTAAAATCATATAAGGGACATTAACTAACATGTATAAATGGGCACGGAACTACAAGTCCGAATACAATACATCCACAATTAATATCTTATTATTATTACTTGTCTTCTCGTGATATCTAGCTATGTGACCCAGCGTCCCAGAGCACATAGGTCCATATCCCAACAAAGCAAGGGGGTTATTGGAAATCAGCGGTTGTATCGACGAACTATATTTACAGTGGACCCCGTACATGCCCGGGATAACGGTCCATGATTGTTCCGTTGCTTGTAACGGAAGCCAGCCGTTAGGCTAAACAGTAGAGTCTTATGAATGCTCTTGTCATGACTTGATTCCTGAATAGGGAGCAAGCTCTCCCCTCGATCCCCTGGTGTACCGCAGGTTAGACCGGAACATGAGTTGCACAACACTTCCTAAAACCACTGTAAACACGAACACAATCGATATCCGCATGGTCTCCCCCGGACCCAATGTAAGTTGATCTATTTTATGCCAAGGTCAAGTCTATCATGCTTGGTATAAGTGATAGCATAATAAGGTGGAGATATACAATTTAATTAACAAATCCTACATGAAAATACATGGTAACATGTCATGAAGTATAAGTGATGATGTTCACCAAGTAACATGTCCTGTGGTAGCAATTATGAAGCATAAACAAAATTAACATATCACATATGTATCAATACAAGATCAAAATTCAGAACAGAAAAGGAAACAGAATTCTGGCCCAGGTTTAGCCTATCGGTCGACCTCCGGTCGACTGCCGGTCGACTGGGAATTGTGATGGCGGTAGGGTGCCGGTCGACTGCCGGTCGACTGGTCAAGGTGCGTGAGCTCCAGGTTTGGCCGGTTGACCACCGGTCGACTGCCGGTCGACTGGGGTCATAACTACCGGTCACCTGTCGGTCGACTGCCAGTCGACCGATACAGGGCCGTGAGCTCCAGTTTTGGTCTGTGCACATCGGTCGAGTGCCGGTCGACTGCCGGTCGACCGGGGTTCTGAAATAAGCTACTGTTAAGTCTGAAAAATCTGATTTTTGGGAAGTTGATTTTGATAGACTAAAAATATGATTTTTATGATACAAGTGAACAAAATAGAGGCATACAATTATTCTAGGAATTTAGAATAGTCTTGGTGAGTAAAAATACTCACTTCTAACGGTCGTTAGGAATTTCTACGAGTTCCGGCGGTTCCGAATCAAGTTGGTGATTCTCGGCGATAACCCGGACGATCCCAAATCAACAAGTTGTAGATGCTTGAGATGGAAGAGAACCTAGGGTTTACTTTAGAGAAGGAGAGGGATTTGTGAGGGTTGGTTTCTTGGTGGAATGAAGAAAAGGATTAAAGTGTAAGGGATTTGGTTTATATAGGATTTGATTTTTGTAAAGGGAATGCAAATAAATAAAAGTGAGGGGTTTATTTGCAAAAGAGCGGGATGAGGTGTTTCCCTTGGCCAATGGTGGCCGGCCATGGGGGTGGAGAGTTAATGAGGGCATTAATGAGGAGTGGGTGGGATTTTAGATATTTTGGAAAAGGTTGGATTTTTGGAAAATGGAAATTAGGAAGAAAAGTTGGATTTGGCTTGTGAAGAATAAATGAAAAGGAAATTAGAAAAGAAATGATAAAGAGAAGATATTTTCTCTAAATTGAAAAATTAAAATATTGAAAACACGGGTTCCCGGGTTAAAGTCGAAAGTACGGAAAACATTTCGGAAAATACCGAAATCGTCCTGATTTCGAGTATCTCGGAACGACTTGCAATTTTCACCAAAAATCAATAATAATGTACGAAGACTCATAGTAAAGTCCTTTTTAAGAAATACCTTATAATTTTAAAGCTAAAAATCTCGGAACCAATAAAATACCGACTCCGAAAGAATTTTCATAAAATCAGAAAATTCTCAGAAAAAGGCTTTAGATAAGAAATATGATTCTAATTAATAAAGTCTAAAGGATCTTCGGAAAATTCCTAATAGTTTAGAAAATAAAAATCCGAAAATTGATCAGCGGCGCTGGTCGACACCGGTTTTGAAGAAATTCATTTTAATTCCAGAAAATTCCAGAAAATCACATAAATTCTAATATATTAGAAAATGAGGTTTGAAATTGAAATTGGTCAAATACGGAAAGTAAAACGAAAAATACGATCGAAAGGCTGAATACGCAACAAGGTACGTATTCCGGAAACGGGGTATTACAATCTATCCACCTTACAAAAATTTCGTCCTCGAAATTTAGTAAAGTGAAAGGCAATAAAGAAGGACATGATAAATGGAATATAACGGTAGAGGGATAGAAGGAAAGAGTCTTACCAAGTGGTGAAGAGTTGAGGGTATCGCTCTCGGATAACGTCCTCTCGCTCCCATGTAGCTTCTCCTGGTACATGGCGGTTCCAAGACACTAATACCAATGGAATAGCCTTGTTCTTCAGTGTCTTAACACTCCTGTCCAAGATGGCCATCGACTGCTCCTGATAAGATAAGTCCGATTGTAACTCCAGCTCGGAATGATCCAAAATATGGCTGTCATCCTTCACATATCTCCTCAATTGAGACACGTGGAAAACATTATGAACCCCGTCCAACGATGGCGGCAACGCCAATCGATAAGACACATCTCCCACCCGATCTAATATCTCGAATGGGCCGATATACCTCGGACTTAGTTTCCCACGATTGCCGAACCGGATCACTCCCTTGGTAGGTGAAATCTTCAGAAACACATGATCTCCAACTCCAAATTCCAATGGCCTCCTCCGAGAATCTGCCCAACTCTTCTGCCGACTCTGAGCTGCCTTGAGATGCTCTCTAATAACTCTGACCTTCTCTGTAGTCTGCATCAACATCTCTGGTCCCAATAGACTCCTTTCACCGACCTCATCCCAACAGATCGGTGACCTGCACTTCCTCCCATATAGTGCCTCAAAAGGTGCCATCTTTATACTTGCCTGGTAGCTGTTGTTATATGAAAATTCAGCCAAGTGTAGATGGTCTTCCCAAGAACCCCCGAACTCAATCATGCAGGCTCTAAGCATATCTTCGAGGATCTGGATGGTCCTCTCAGATTGTCCGTCTGTCTGGGGATGATAAGCTGTACTGAACTTCAGGCGAGTGCCTAGACTTTCTTGGAGACTCTCCCAGAAATGAGATCTAAATCTCGTGTCTCTGTCGGAAACAATACTGACTGGCACTCCATGCAGACGAACCACTTCCTTCATATACTTCTCTGCCAAAACCTCAGTTGTCTGTCCTACCCGGAATGGAATGAAATGGGCTGACTGATAAGGAGCCGGCCTGAAAGGTTGCCTCTGAATCTTCGCCGCTCTAAACGGGACTCCTCTTCCCATAGGCACAAACGGCCTCTTCATGGCCTGGTTCTCTTGCTTCCTCTGTAACACTCGTTCCACCTCTCGAGCGATGGTGAGAACCTCAGAATAGGTCTTCAACTGTTGAGGCAGCAAGGAGACCTGTAAGTCCAAACTGCAGGCCCTGCTGAAACCTGCTGGCTCTATCCTCCTCGTCCGCCACCATATATGGCGCGAAGCGGCTCAGACGAAGAAACTCCGCAGCATACTGGTCTACCGACTTGTTCCCCTGCTGGAGCATGATGAATTGTTCCGCCATATCTTTCCGTGCTGTAGCAGGAAAAAAACGGCTGTAGAAACTCTTGGTGAAAGTAGCCCAAGTAATAGGTTTCTCCAACCGGGCCTCCTCAGCCAACCACCAAGTCCGAGCTATGTCTTTAAGCTGGATCTTGGCTACTTCAACCTGATTTTCCTTAGGCACACGGGCGGCGTTCAGCAGGTTTGTCGTGTCCGTCAACCATTGTTCCGCATCCAATGGTTGCTCGTTCCCCGTGAATACAGCAGGCTGTAATCTTCTGAAGTCCGATACATTCCCGGGCTTCTGTTCCTTCGGGGCTACTAGCTCTTGCCTAAGGAGCTCGGTCTGCTGCTGCTGATGTTCCATTTGCTGTTGCTGATTCTGCATCTGCTGCTGCTGGTTCTGCATCTGCTGTTGCTGATTGTCCACCATAGTCTGCATGATTCTCAGGACATCAGCATTCTCTCCGCCTACTGGTCCATTGGGTGCCTGCCCAATGTTGTTACGACCTGATCGTCTCTCCATTCTGAAGGATAACTGGAATTGGAAACGATTGAAAGGAGTTCAGGATATGAAGGAATTAATCAATGAAGGAAGCAAGACGGACTCTATAACTTTGTACATTGTAATTGGCATAAGCAAATTTCTAGAATTTGCCACTGATTGTACTTTAGGTTTGAGAGCCTAGGCTCTGATACCAACCTGTAACGCCCCGATTCCACGGATACGGGGACGTCACTGCGACGTATATACGTAGGTCAAAACTGCCCCCACGTATATACGCTAAGCATAAAAGTACTATATGAAATCAGAGTACAACACAAAGCATGGTGTATACATATGCCAACATACAAGATACAAAGTCATACAAACTATGAACTGATACACTTTACAAGTGTTTTGTTTCACAACCAAGTCCAAAAGAATATATACAAATGGACACAAAATGCTCACGTAAGAAATGAAGATGCGTGAGCCAAAAGGAGAAGTACGGCACGAGGGGACTAGAACAGATCCGCTTGCTCGCTTAGATACTCTTGGTCCTCAGTGGATGGCTCCACTTCGTTCCAAGTCTCGGAATCTGAATATGCAAATCCACAGAATCAAGACATATAACAATAGGTAGATAAGAGCCAAGTGGCTAATGGACATGAATAAGTAAGCTAAAATCATATAAGGGACATTAACTAACATGTATAAATGGGCACGGAACTACAAGTCCGAATACAATACATCCACAATTAATATCTTATTATTATTACTTGTCTTCTCGTGATATCTAGCTATGTGACCCAGCGTCCCAGAGCACATAGGTCCATATCCCAACAAAGCAAGGGGGTTATTGGAAATCAGCGGTTGTATCGACGAACTATATTTACAGTGGACCCCGTACATGCCCGGGATAACGGTCCATGATTGTTCCGTTGCTTGTAACGGAAGCCAGCCGTTAGGCTAAACAGTAGAGTCTTATGAATGCTCTTGTCATGACTTGATTCCTGAATAGGGAGCAATCTCTCCCCTCGGTCCCCTGGTGTACCGCAGGTTAGACCGGAACATGAGTTGCACAACACTTCCTAAAACCACTGTAAACACGAACACAATCGATATCCGCATGGTCTCCCCCGGACCCAATGTAAGTTGATCTATTTTATGCCAAGGTCAAGTCTATCATGCTTGGTATAAGTGATAGCATAATAAGGTGGAGATATACAATTTAATTAACAAATCCTACATGAAAATACATGGTAACATGTCATGAAGTATAAGTGATGATGTTCACCAAGTAACATGTCCTGTGGTAGCAATTATGAAGCATAAACAAAATTAACATATCACATATGTATCAATACAAGATCAAAATTCAGAACAGAAAAGGAAACAGAATTCTGGCCCAGGTTTAGCCTATCGGTCGACCTCCGGTCGACTGCCGGTCGACTGGGAATTGTGATGGCGGTAGGGTGCCGGTCGACTGCCGGTCGACTGGTCAAGGTGCGTGAGCTCCAGGTTTGGCCGGTTGACCACCGGTCGACTGCCGGTCGACTGGGGTCATAACTACCGGTCACCTGTCGGTCGACTGCCAGTCGACCGATACAGGGCCGTGAGCTCCAGTTTTGGTCTGTGCACATCGGTCGAGTGCCGGTCGACTGCCGGTCGACCGGGGTTCTGAAATAAGCTACTGTTAAGTCTGAAAAATCTGATTTTTGGGAAGTTGATTTTGATAGACTAAAAATATGATTTTTATGATACAAGTGAACAAAATAGAGGCATACAATTATTCTAGGAATTTAGAATAGTCTTGGTGAGTAAAAATACTCACTTCTAACGGTCGTTAGGAATTTCTACGAGTTCCGGCGGTTCCGAATCAAGTTGGTGATTCTCGGCGATAACCCGGACGATCCCAAATCAACAAGTTGTAGATGCTTGAGATGGAAGAGAACCTAGGGTTTACTTTAGAGAAGGAGAGGGATTTGTGAGGGTTGGTTTCTTGGTGGAATGAAGAAAAGGATTAAAGTGTAAGGGATTTGGTTTATATAGGATTTGATTTTTGTAAAGGGAATGCAAATAAATAAAAGTGAGGGGTTTATTTGCAAAAGAGCGGGATGAGGTGTTTCCCTTGGCCAATGGTGGCCGGCCATGGGGGTGGAGAGTTAATGAGGGCATTAATGAGGAGTGGGTGGGATTTTAGATATTTTGGAAAAGGTTGGATTTTTGGAAAATGGAAATTAGGAAGAAAAGTTGGATTTGGCTTGTGAAGAATAAATGAAAAGGAAATTAGAAAAGAAATGATAAAGAGAAGATATTTTCTCTAAATTGAAAAATTAAAATATTGAAAACACGGGTTCCCGGGTTAAAGTCGAAAGTACGGAAAACATTTCGGAAAATACCGAAATCGTCCTGATTTCGAGTATCTCGGAACGACTTGCAATTTTCACCAAAAATCAATAATAATGTACGAAGACTCATAGTAAAGTCCTTTTTAAGAAATACCTTATAATTTTAAAGCTAAAAATCTCGGAACCAATAAAATACCGACTCCGAAAGAATTTTCATAAAATCAGAAAATTCTCAGAAAAAGGCTTTAGATAAGAAATATGATTCTAATTAATAAAGTCTAAAGGATCTTCGGAAAATTCCTAATAGTTTAGAAAATAAAAATCCGAAAATTGATCAGCGGCGCTGGTCGACACCGGTTTTGAAGAAATTCATTTTAATTCCAGAAAATTCCAGAAAATCACATAAATTCTAATATATTAGAAAATGAGGTTTGAAATTGAAATTGGTCAAATACGGAAAGTAAAACGAAAAATACGATCGAAAGGCTGAATACGCAACAAGGTACGTATTCCGGAAACGGGGTATTACATATATTGACCCACTTGGCCAATATCCCGGCTCGTATTACAATACACGAGCTTCTTCGTCTCTCCAAAGAGACAAGAGAGGCGCTCAGAGATGCGCTAGCCAATTCAGAGTCCTTTCTGACATGCTTGCCCGAGGTTCTTGACGATAAGATGCGGCCTCCCTGCTCAGAGTGCCATCACGCACAGTCAAAGGTGCCTGCTATTACCTTCACGGCGGAAGACATGCTGCTCAAGGACAACAAGCACGATCGACCTCTGTACTACACCGGATATATCGGTTCAACCTGCATTGAAAGGATACAAGTCGATCCGGGGTCTGCACTCAGCATCATCCCCAAAAGGCTCCTCTACTTCCTCGGCATACCGCTGTACAGGTTGTCTGCAACCACCACTACAATATACGGTTTCAATGCCGGGAGCAGTCATCCACTTGGGAAGATTCGGCTCCGTTGCAGAATCGGGAGCCTGAAGTCAGAAGTGACATGCTATGTCATTGATGCTGACACATCATACAACCTGCTACTGGGACGACCGTGGATCGATGCCAATTGGATTGTCCCTTCCACCCTCCATCAGTGCTTCAAGTATGTTGAGGATGATGCGACAGTGCGAACTGTCTTCGCTGAAAGGCAACCCTTTAAGGGGGTGGAAAACTACTTCACTGATGCTCTCTTATATCAAGAGGCTAGTGGAACGCCTGCGGAGCCATTGCCAGACGATGATGAAAGTGGCAACGAGGCGGATTCGGAATCCGAAGCAGGCACGCCGGTCATCCTTATTGGCGAACCAATTGTAGCATGCCTTAATGACCCCCCATGTAATGCGCCTCTTGAGGAGGAAGGCGAATGGATAATTAATGATAATATCTCTTTTGATTATCCTGCGAGCATCGGGTCAATTAAGTCCATCATGGATGGCTCTCTCCATATGCCCGTGCATAAGGCGGACGTGTTCAACACATCCATGGAAGCTATAGAAGGGGCCACACTGGTAGTCCCTCCGTCCAGACGAGGTCAGTCGCCGATAATCTTCGGCAGAGCCCGGTCATGGAGATGCGCAGCTACAGACTCGAGCTCAGAGTCAGACGCTCCGCAGTTCTTTCATTACACGCCATCAGCGCGCCACATTATGAAGAAGATGGGCTACAACCTGAAGCAGGGAGCGGGCCTAAACTTCGGAAAGGGAAGACGCAGCTTGATGCATAACTCCGTCCCAAAAGGGAAACCTGCAAATTACTATGATAGTACACGCAGGGGGTTGGGGTATGTTACACCCACAACATCAACAACATTTCAGGTCAAAGGCGGTGGATCGATCCCATCACAGTCAGCCTCATCCTCCGAATGGGACTCTGATGTCAGCATAGGAGGAATATTCGAAAGCCTCATGACTTCAAGCAGTCAGTTGGAACCCACAGAGGTTACCGATGAGGAATCATGGGCCCAGCAGTTGAGCTTCCAATGGGAAAAGCGGTTCGAGCTACGCGAGCCGCCTACCGAGGACAAGGTGATGCAAGTCAACTTGGGCAGTCAAGATCATCCCAAACCGATTTTTATAAGTGAAAGCCTATCACTTACCGAAAGGGAAGAATTGGTAATACTCATAAAAGAGTATATAGATGTCTTCGCCTGGAGCTACGAAGACATGCCTGGACTTGATCCACAGGTCGCTATGCACCGACTAAACATCAAGCCCGACGTCAAGCCAGTCAAGCAGCAACAACGTCGGTTCCGCCCAAACATCATGGAGGCTATTGAAGCCGAAGTTAACAAGCTCATTGCTAGTGGCTTCATCCGGGAGGAACAACATCCCGATTGGGTGGCTAACATAGTCCCCGTCCTCAAGAAGAATGGGAAGATATGGATCTGCATCGACTACCGTGATCTCAATACGGCCTGTCCCAAAGATGAGTTCCCACTGCCCATCACTGATGTCATGATTGACAACACATGCGGGTTCGAGAGGATGTCTTTTATGGACGGCTTCTCAGGGTACAACCAGATCAAGATGTATCCCGATGACGAGAAGCATACTTCTTTTCGAACGCCTTTGGGGGTATACTGCTACACTGTAATGCCCTTCGGATTGAAGAACGCCGGAGCAACCTACCAGCGGGCAATGAGCATGATCTTCCGCGATCATCTCCGGAAGACGGTGGAGTGCTATGTTGATGATATCGCCGTCAAAAGCCGCAGCAAAGATGAACATCTTCGCGATCTGAGAACGATGTTCGACATAATGCGGGCTCATCGGTTAAAGATGAACCCGACAAAATCCTTTTTAGGAGTATCAAGCGGCAAATTCCTTGGGTTCATTGTCACATCAAAGGGGATCCATCTGGACCCAGACAAAGCTAAAGCCATCCAGGACATGCATCCGCCAAGGAACCTCAAAGAGCTCAGAGGCTTGCAAGGCAGGTTAGCCTACATCCGAAGATTCATTACAAATCTATCAGGCCGCTGCCAGCCATTCACCCGACTCATGAAGAAGGGTACTGCCTTCATATGGGATCAAGCTTGTCAAGAAGCTTATGAAGACATTAAGAGGTATCTTACAAAACCTCCGGTCTTAGTGGCCCCTACATCAGGGAAGCCCTTCCTGCTTTATGTAAAAGCATTGGATTATTCCCTCGGCGCTCTCCTCGCCCAGAAGGACGACAATGGCCATGAGCAAGCCATTTATTACTTAAGCAGGACTCTCATAGGAGCGGAATCTCGCTACAACCCTATTGAGAAAGAGTGTTTAGCTCTCGTCTTCGCTGTCCAGAAGACGCGACACTATTTGGTCGGCCAGACCATACATGTCATCTCCAGGGTGAACCCTTTACGTCTTCTCATGACGAAGCCAGGGTCGTTAAACTCCAGATTGGCTAAATGGGCACTGCTATTGTCCCAATATGACATGACCTTTACCCCTCAGAAGGCAGTTAAAGGTCAAGCCCTTGCGGAGTTCTTGGCTGTACATCCAGTTCCAGAACATTCAAAGCTTCACGAAGACATCCAGATGAAGTCTTCGAATCTAATGCAACCTCGGTAGAGGAGGTGTGGCAGATGTTCTTCGACGGAGCATCGCGGATGGGTCCCAAAGGCAAGATTATCACCGGAGTGGGGGTTGTGTTTATCTCCCCACAGGATCATATTCTCCCCAGGGCATTCTCCTTGACAGAGTCATGCTCTAACAATGTAGTGGAATACAACGCTCTGCTCATTGGTCTCCAGCTCGCCCACGGAATGGGGGTACGCTACCTTGAAGCCTATGGAGATTCAAAGCTCATCATTAGCCAGGTAAAAGGCGAATATGAAGTCCGCCATGAGGACTTGGTGCCTTACTACCATACAGCCATTGAACTGGCTAGCCTATTTGAAGGCTTTTATATCGGGCATGTGTCTCGATCTCAGAATACCAAGGCGGATGCTCTCGCTGCATTAGCGACAATGCTAGCCTTGCCAGTCGACACCGAGTACCACCTCACAGTCGCAACCCGGCATCTTGTATGCTCCAAGCAGATGCTGAGAGCCCGGGAGGTCCACAATGTCTCCATGGACCTCGAGCCGAGGGATTGGCGCTTCCCTCTCATTGATTATGCTCTGCACGGTCTGCTCCCAGACGATTCTAAGGAAGCGGCTTCCATCAGGCGAAGGTCTCTCCGCTTCTATTATGATCCCACTTTGAAGACACTTTATCGTCGTTCATATGACGGTATCCTCCTCCGTTGCCTTTCTTATTCAGAGGCGCAAGAAGTGCTTAAGGAAGCACATGACGGCGTTTGCGGAGCTCACCAGCCAGGTCCAAAGCTCAAAGACAGGCTGCACAGACTGGGGTATTACTGGCCGACTATGATAGCCGACGCCACCCTATATGCACGAAGGTGTAAAGCGTGCCAGGTCCATGCAGACTTCATACACCAACCTTCAGAGTTGCTCCACCCCACTGCTGCTTCATGGCCATTTGAAGCATGGGGAATTGATGTCGTAGGGCCAATTAGCCCTTCTTCGGCAAGAGGTCACCGGTTTATCCTCGCAATAACCGACTACTTCTCAAAATGGGCAGAGGCCATAGCATTGGCTGAAGTCAAAACCTGTAATCTGGTTAGCTTCATCAAACACCATGTCATCCATCGATTTGGTGTCCCCAGGCGGATCATCCACGACAATGGTCCTCAATTCATAAGCCAAGGATTCTATCGGTTCTGCGATAAATACCGAATTTAGAATGTGGCTTCAACAGCTTACAATCCTGCCGCCAATGGCTTAGCAGAAGCATTCAATAAGACAATCATCAAGCTGCTCAAGAAGTTTGTCTCCTCGAACAAGCGAGATTGGGACGAAAAGCTCGGTGAATGCCTTTGGGCCTATCGGACTACGGTTCGGACACCGACAGGCAATACGCCTTTTTCCCTGGTGTATGGGTGTGAAGCGGTCATCCCATTGGAAATCCAGGTGCCATCATTGCGAGTAGCCCTGACTACCAGAATGACATCAGAAGACAATGATCGCCTGCGTCTTCAAGAGCTCGAAGCCCTAGACGAGAAGCGGCTACAAGCTCAGCAACACATCGAGCTATATCAGGCTCGCATGTCAAAAGCCTTCAATAAGAAGGTAAAGCAAAGAGTCTTCCAGAAAGGAGACCTGGTCTTAGCCGTCAGACGACCGATGATCATGACGCACAAGACCAAAGGCAAATTTCAGCCTAAATGGGAAGGACCATTTGTGATAGAGACGGTCTATTCAAACGGAGCATACCGCCTTACGACTGCAAATGACGACCTCCTCATGATGCCGATCAATGGCAAATTCCTGAAGAAGTACTATCCTTAGCCAAGGATCATGCTCTCGATCAAGTTAACATTACACCTCTGATCGAGACCCGCGCTCTGGAATGCGCACAAAGGGAGCCTCTCTCTTTCTCTAAACATATCAAACCTGTTGATAGCTGGGGGTTTGCTTAAAATCCCAAGGACCTGTTCCCACTTGATTCCCTCTCCAGAATCACTTACCAATTCTCATCCATAGAATGGTAAGGCCACATATTCCGCTGTTACGTTAACATTAAACCTATGACAGCAGTCCCTTCATTTCTCCTCGTGAGAACGAGACCTCCAAAGTCACTTACCAATTCTCATCCATAGAATGGTAGGACCACATATTCCACTGTTATGTTAACATTAAACCTATGACAGTGATTTCCTCATCTCTCTCTGAGAAGACGAGACCTTTTCCAAATTCAATCCAACTTTTGAACTTGGTGGCTTCTCAACCAGTTATGTCATTGCGACCTCTGAACTGGCAGATAGCCAAGTATCATCTTCTTGAGCTTAGTGGCGTCTCAATCGGTTATGTCATCGCGACCTCTGAACCAGCAGACAGCTAAGTCTCAATTTTGAGCCCTGTTGACATTTACAAAAGACAGGTCTCGATACTTGTCGACATTTACAAAAGACAAGTATCACCAACTTTTGAACTTGGTGGCTTCTCAACCAGTTATGTCATTGCGACCTCTGAACTGGCAGATAGCCAAGTATCATCTTCTTGAGCTTAGTGGCGTCTCAATCGGTTATGTCATCGCGACCTCTGAACCAGCAGACAGCTAAGTCTCAATTTTGAGCCCTGTTGACATTTACAAAAGACAGGTCTCGATACTTGTCGACATTTACAAAAGACAAGTATCACCTATTGCTGAGCTTGGTGGCTTCTCAACCAGTTATGTCATTGCGACCTCTGAACTGGCAGATAGCCAAGTATCATCTTCTTGAGCTTAGTGGCGTCTCAATCGGTTATGTCATCGCGACCTCTGAACCAGCAGACAGCTAAGTCTCAATTTTGAGCCCTGTTGACATTTACAAAAGACAGGTCTCGATACTTGTCGACATTTACAAAAGACAAGTATCACCTATTCTGAGCTTGGTGGCTTCTCAACCAGTTACGTCATTGCGACCTCTGAACTGGCAGATAGCCAAGTCTCAACCCCGATATCTGCTGACATTTACAAAAGGCAGGTGTCCCCCTTTCCAGCCCCGCAAAGGGCTAACCACGAGATTGGCAACATCTTCATTGGTTACGTCATTGCGACCTCTGAACCAACAGACAGTCATGCCTCATCATCCAAACAGTGGAAGTCAAAAGAAAAAATTTTCTATTAAAGCCAAAAAGATGGGATACATGGAGGAGCATATACAATGGCCTACAGGCGCACAGTGTAAGATCGAATCCGATCTCCAAGTGAAGCTAGCATCGCTCTCCTGTCATCAGCAGCCTGGGCCAGCGCCTGTGACCGCAGCTCATCTTCATTGAAGTCTACTGCCTGAGCCAGACGAGTTTCAACCTCCGCCAAAGTCGCCCTCTGTGACGACTCTTGCCGCGCCAGTTCCTCGATCTGAGCTCTGAGCTGCTCAAACCGTGCGGTCTCTTCCAGACGTATCGGCGTAGCCTTGGACAGAAGGAGATTCGCCTTCCTGATCATCTCCTCGGCCCTCCTGACCTTGTCTTCAGCATCCAGAAGAGCGCTGGTGGAAGCGTCAATTGCACTCCCAACCTCTGCTTGCCTTGTTCCCAAGGATTCCAAGTCAGAGGAGATAGCCTTAGCGGCTTCCTGAGCAGCATGCCGGGCCTCGCGTCTTTACGCAACAAGGTGTGTGAGCCGTCCTTCAGCCAAAGATGCCGGATCAGAACGATAGAGCCGGCGCCACTCCTCTACGGTCTTCTCAAAATCGTCCACCAGGAGCTCCAGAGCAGTAGCCTGATGGTACCCCTCAAAGTCCCGAATGCAATCAATACCGCGGGAGAGGACCACTTTCAACTTCGAGAAAGGCACTGGCGAGCCTTTCAAGACTAGACTAATAGTCTGCTCCAAACTATTATAGAAGCTGTCGACCAGAGCACCTATGAAGTCATTTTCAACTTCATCAGCCTTGGGCAGAGGGACAACCTCGGAGCAGTCTACCAGCCCGGCCGATACCACCGCAGAAGAGGAAGCGGGAACATCAACAGCAATGAGATGAGCCAAGTGTGATCTCGGCGGAGTCCTCATTGAGACCAACACGTCAGCCACTGCGAAGGAAGGACTGACGACTGCCCCGTGGAAGCATAAGGCAATTTTATGGCTTCTTCCATCAAGTCATCAGACTGGTAAGCATAGCTCGCTGCAAGACAAATTGGAGCAAATTAGCAGTCAAGCACAGAAAGAGCTGCAAAAACAGTTAAGTCAGATTCTTTGGCGGCAAAGCAATCCGACTTCAGTCAGAGCAGAGGACAAGCCTCACCTGCACAGCAATCATGGGCTGGCTCAGCAAACGCCAAGTCCTAGCCTCGCCTATACGGCAAAGTCAGACTGATCTTGTGAAGAACAGTCTCAACCTCACCAATATGGCAAGACTGGCTCAACTATTGGAGAAGCCAGGTCCCAAGTCCTGCCTGTGCAGCGGACTTAACCAGCAATGGTCTTTCTGATCAAGCTGAGATGATAGCTTTGTGGAAAGCTATGATGAGATCCTTCTCCGCAGCAGCTGATTGCAAGGTGAAGAACAAGGGAAGCTAATCCCTGAGGCAACCAAATCAAGGGAGACGAGTTCCCTAAAAGCAGTGAAGTCTCTGAATGATCAAGACTTACTGGTCCTTGGCTGGTTAGACAACCAGAGTGGGCTTTTCCACTGATTCAGAGATCTGAGTATATCTCTCAACCAAGAGAAGAGAAGAAGAAAGGCAAGGCACTTCTCTTCAGAGGACCTCAAGCGTCCTATTTATAGGCCCCATGGCCTGAGCGCAACCACATCAAAGCGTGGAAGCACGAGCGCATTGAAGGCATTCATCACGCCTTGATTACAGGGACGGTTTCCATTGGAACCGTACAAGGGAAGAAAACGTCTCCCCCATAAAAGGCACTCATGACGCCTTGAAGAAAGGGAGTATCCTCCCTTGGAAACGTGAAAATCGGAGAACATCTCTCTCGAGCAGCGCAAGAGAAGGAGTAATCCTCCTCGTAACCAGCCCATGGCAGTTGGTCTCGGAAAAGCAAGGAGAGTTCCTCAGCGAACTTATCCAGACGCGGAGCTACCCGCACGCAAACGCGAAGCGACTCGCGGATCTGCACAATTCTTCGGCGAATTCATCCCAAAGCAGGATTGGAAGCGAAGCTGAACTCAACCACCATGGCGATGTTCATACTACATCCACCATCACAACAGTTCAAAGTGTTTCGAAGTCTGGGCGATTGCAGACTTTCGAAAACTTTGAAGGGGGTCTTGTTGACACTTAAAAAAGACAAGATTCTTATTGGTCCGAACAATGTCTAGCGACAGACGAGCTGAAGACCAGTTTTTCACCCACCTCCAAGGGACAAGGAAGCAGCTTGGACTCCACTGATCCAGCAAGTAGAACAGTGAACCCAGATTGTTTCTAAACAGACCTCAGCAGGTCTAAAATGCTAACATCTAGCATTACATCAGCCCAAGGAGATAGCCTCGCTTGAGAGGCTAGCATCATCCAGAGCATCGCCAGGAAGCTAACTGACAGCTTCGCCGAAAAGCCTTTTTTCGGACTTCGCCAGGAATTGCCTCCAGCTCCCCTACGAGCTTCAAAGCGGACAGCTCCGCTATTGGTCAATCAAATCTCCGGATGAGGTCGGATCCAATCAGATCAAATCCAATTAGAGACCAGATATGGCAGGTGATTGCCACAATCTCTTGACTCTCTCAAAACGAGTAAGAGGATCAAAGGGAATCCTCCGACGATATGGAAAGGATTACAACAAATCGGGAAGATCAACCGACTTGCCATTTTCTAGCTTCGCGGAAGCTTTTTTAGCCTCGCAGCAAGGCTACTTTCCAGATTTAAACAGATTCGATTCAATCTGTTTCCATATCTTCAAGAGGGCAGTTTTACCCTTGCTTTCCCTATAAATAGCCCGCCAGGGGCACAAGGGAAAAGGATCGGATCGCAGCATCAAAGATCGCAGAATCGCATCGGAGAAAAGAGAGGACTCCTCAAGCAGAGACTTCTTCACCAACGCACCGTGCAATCTCTAATTCAGAAATCTTCAGGAGAAATACTTCTCTTCTCAGGGTGGTGATACCCTAACAAACCCCTTTTTCTTCAAGGAATCTCCGGAACCAGGCGAGAAGGAATTCCTCATCACAGAAGGCGGTTTTGAGAAGTAGCAAGAGAGTTCTACCAACTCTTTATTCTCTGATTCCCGGAACCAGGCGAGAAGGGAATCCCAAACGCTCGCATCGTCAAAGGGACAAAGTGGTCGCGCGCTGACCAGACTCCTATCGGCACATTTTCCCAGAATCTCTGAGGAGATCTACTTGTAATCTTTTGAGAATACTTGTAATTTAGCTCCTCAAACTCTTTTTTTTTGTAAGTTTTCCCCTTTGCAAATATAATGGAAAACAGTCACGGCTCCATGAGACTAGTACATCGAAGGAATAATCCAAACAAGGAAACCCTCATCTATATACCTTTATCTCATATCATCGTAATCCAAGCACATACAACCCGAGTTACAAAACAACACAACAGATTGTATATATTAGCCTATTATTATAATTGGGGCCGTCTAAGTTCCAGGCTTCAGTATGTGTCCTATTCCACATACTTCCGCTTACAACTTATATAGCAAGTTATTTGGAAACTGATAAAGTTGATGAATCATGTTCGGATGGGCCCCGTACATGCCCGGGACAACGGTTCAGGAGTATCCGGTGCTGAGCCGGAACGTACCGCTAGGTACCGGGACTTATGGACGCCCGAACAGGAATAGAGTATCGCAGATCCCATAGAAATAGGCCTAGGGCGTGTGCATACCCGGCAAGAATAGACAGGAGTAGGGGTGCCAGTACACCCCACGGAATCCCTGGTGGCCGCCAGGAGATCCCTCAAGAATGTGGCTACGCGTGACTCGATAGTGCCACCATGAACATGATTAATCAGGGCCCATCAGTTTCCCCCAAACCGGGTGCAAGTTGTCTTATTATAATATATCAAGCAAGTATAATATAACATGAAGCAGGACATGATCAGGAATTCAGGAGTACAGGTCACTATATAAAATACAGGATAACAAGACAGGAAATGGCCCTACAGATTCAAGAGGTGGCCCCCACAGATTCAAGAGGTGGCCCCCACCATGTGGTGTGGCACTTTGTTCTATGTGGCACTTTGTTCTGAGGGGATGGATTCTAGAGGTGGCCCCCACAGATTCAAGAGGTGGCCCCCACCGTGTGGTGTGGCACTTTGTTCCGTGTGGCACTTAGTTCCATTCAGGATAACAGGTCAGGATTCCCGTAATGTGGTAATCACAAGTCAAGTATTAATATAACAGGCATAACAGGAAGCAGGTAACCAATCATGTCAAGAGATTGATATAAGGTCAGTGGCAAGTCATGTCATAACAAGAGGTCTTGACAAATAATAGCATGTCAGGTGTCAGGTGATAACACATCAGTTAACAGGTGGTACAAACAGGAGTTAAATAGAAGCATGTAAATAACATGTATGAAGTAATGGCATGGCAAGTATAACATATCAGTTGCCAAGTGATATACATGTGTTAAATAGTAGCATGCAACTGACAGGTCTAAAGTAATAGCATGGCAAGTGTTAACATAGCAGAAACCTAGAATTCAACGACCACGAAGGGTCGGCCACGCATGGTATACGATAAGGAAGTAAGCATAACACATGCATGGTATATGTACAAGAATGAAACTACCCTAACACAAGCAGTTGCAGGGCAATACATAAACATGGAAATATGAAGTGAAATACTTATCGACCCGACGAAACGGGGAAACTCAAATGGAGACGAGAGCGAGAATACTCACATAGTCGATGAAAATAGCAATGCAAGAGGATAGCGAGAACACTCGCCGAAATAAGAAAGTCTAGAAGAAAGCGAGAACACTCGCCTGATTCACCAGAATGCCGAAAGGTCCGAAATCCACGGAACTCGGGATGCGCCATAAAATATGATATGAATATGTAGAGTGAAGAGGAGAGAGAAAGAGAGAAGGGAAGATGATGTTTGTCAAGTGACAAGTCAAGCAATACCAATATATGATGCAAGTCTCGAGGATAAGGTTCATATTCAAGAAAAGGATTAACCACAGCAAACAGTCAAGATTAGTCGACTAGGGAGATATAGTAGTCGACTTATGAAGGGGTTAGTCGACTATAGATAAGGGACAAGTCGACTAGTAAGGCTGCGTTTGGGAGAACTGCGTTTCAGGAAGAAAAGTTAGTCGACTAGGATGAAATGGTTAGTCGACTAATAAAGGAGTTAGTCGACTATAGAAGAGGATCAAGTCGACTAGTAAGGACTGTGTCTCAGAGAGCTGTGTTTCAAAGGAAAGGTTAGTCGACTAGGAAAATGAGGTAGTCGACTGACAAGGTCACATTTCAGGAAGTTAGTCGACTAGGAAAATGGGGTAGTCGACTAATAAAGGGTTCAAGTCGACTAATAGTCTGAAAACAGAGTGCAGAACAGATTTTGATGGTTGTGATTGAAGTTGATGATGAAGAAGAAGAAGGTGGAGGTTTTTATGAAGAGATGTTGATGGTGGTGGTAGTTTTGTGGAGAGGTTTTGTTGTAGTGGTAGTTTTGGAGAAGGTAAAAGAGAAGGTGGAGACTTTGGTGGAGTTATTGGAGTTGTGGTGGTTTGAATGGAGATGGAGGAGAAGGAAGATGAAGGTAAGGAGTTGGAAAAGTTGTAGTGGTTGTTGTTGTGGTGGAGATGAAGAAGGAGTTGGTGGTGGTGAAGGCTTTGGTGAATGAAGTGGAATGGAGAAGGAGAGGTATTTATAGGAGTTTGGAATATGTGAAGGTGATGCAAATAAATAAAAGAGAGGGGGTTATTTGCAAAGTGGAGGGGGTGAGGTGTTTCTCTTGGCCAATCATGGCCAGCCATGGAGATGGGTGAGGTGGAGATATTTTGGTGGAGTGTTGGAGAAGCTTGGGGTGGAGTGTTGGAGAAGCTTGGAGTGGCTTATGGAGGAAGCTAAAGGAAGCTTCTGGTGGAAGGAAAAGGAAGCTTCTGGTGGAAGGAAAAGGAAAGAAAGAAAAATAGGAAAAGGAAAAGAAAATGGAAAAGTAAGATATTCTCTTGGAATAGAAAATGAAAATAATGAAAGTGGCGGATTCCCGGGATTCGGTTGCGGATGCGGAAAACTTTCGGAAAAATACCGAAATCGTCCCGAAATCAAGTATCTCGGAACGACCCGCAAAAATTATCAAAAATTAAGAATATTAGTTTAAGAATCATGGTGAAATCCGTTTTAAGAAATACTTTATAGTTTTAAAACTAAAAATCCCGGAATCAATCAGCGATACCGGCCGATACCGACTCCGGTGGAATTTTCATAAATTCATAAAATCCTCAGAAAAAGTATTTAGGTAAGAAATATAATTCTAAGAGATAATGTCTAAAGGCCCTTCTAAAAATTCCAATCTGTTTGCAAATTAAAAATCCGGGAATCGGTCAGCGGCACTAGTCGACACCGGTTTTGAAGATTTTCAATTTAATTCAGGAAAATTCCAGAAAATCACAGAAAATCTAAAATATTAGAAAATGATATTTGAAACTGAAGTCGGTCAAATCTGAATACTGGAAAGACCAAATCGAGTAATACACTAGGATCGGGTCCCTGGTTCAGAGAAGGGCAGACTCTGAGTCCACGAATCCGGATCCAAGACAAAACGATCATATAAATAATTCATAATACAAAACAAATATAGGAAGTAAATCGAAAATTATGATCAAAAAATCTGAATACGCAACTAAGTACGTATTCCAGGAGCGGGGTATTACAATTTCCAACCTCTGCTTGCCTGTTTCCAAGGATTTCAAGTCAGAAGAAATAGCCTTGGCAGCTTCTTGAGTGGCAAGACGGGCTTCATGCATTTGAGCGACAAGACGCGCAAACCGCTCATCAACTGAAGACTCCAGGTCCGAGCGGCTGAGATGGCGCCATTCCTCTACGTCCCTCTCAAATTGATCTACCAGAAGTTCCAAGGCAGCGGCCTGGTGATACCCTTCAAAGTCCCGAATACTTTCAATACTACGGGAGAGGACCACCTTCAAAGTTGAGAACGATATAGTCGAACCTTTCAAGACCAGGTCGATGGATCACCCTAAGCCTTTATAAAAGCTATCGACTATGTCACCTATAAAATCATTTTCAACCTCGGCCACTTCTGATAAACGGGCAACCTCAGAAAAATCTACCAGCCTGGCCGATACTACCGTGGAAGGAACGGCGGGAACACTAATTGCAGCAGCATGGCAAGTCATCGGTGATCTCGGTGGAGTCTTCATTGAAACCAGTACACTAGCCACCGCTGAGGTAGGACTAGTCACCGTCAAATGAACAGCAGGCTCAACCACCAGGGTTGGGGAAGTAGGGCTTGTAATCACTCTCAGCTCCGCACCTGGCAAAACTGACAGCATCTCACTCATTGATATAGTTGGGAGTGAAGACGCCTCCGGGACTACCATCCTTTCAACCTCTGTTCCTTCGGCTGGCTCAGAACGATAAGAGGGCAGGTCGCCATACAACGCATCCAACACAGCAGCATCCGCCGCGGTCGAAGTGCTCATGTCACCCCTTGACCCCTCGGGAAGATCGTCTAGTCCCCTTGAAGCTGATGCACCCTGAGGCAGAACACCTGTAATAAGACTGTGTTTAGACATGACACAACAAGTAGTAGAAGCCAAGAGGTCGGAACAATACCAAATGACGATGTCGCCTCAAACATGTTGGCAGCCGCATCAGTCTCTACGGGGTCCATTGGAAAATTCTTTGCGGAGTCAACACGAATGGCCGGCCTGCTTTCGCTTGCCAAACCTTCCGTGGACCATCCAAAAGGGCTTGACGTTACGGGACTTCCTTTGGAAGCCCTAGCGCCCGAAAGACCAACGTCGGCTGCATCACCTCCGGATTCCTCCGGGATGGCAAAATAACTGGCCTCATCACCCTCGTCGCGAGCAAATGAAGGATAATAATGTCCCCCTTGTTCTCCGACGGCCTCAGCTCCTGTATCAAGAAGCAAATAATAAGCCATTTGGAACACACAAAAGGTATACCGCAAGGACGGAGCTGATCTTACCAAGTCTGGAGCAAATTTACCAGTAGTCGGTTCAACAACCGACGGTTTAACTATTAACGGGGCAGCAGGATGAAACGCTGCAAAGGGTTCACCCTCTATGACAATTGTAGGAGCTTGGCGACGGGGCTTCTTCACCAACCGCTTCCTACGAGATCCACCTGTCCGTTTGCGCTTGAGAGGAACGTCAGAACCTTCCTCTTCCACTTCTTCTGCATGTCTTGGGGAAACTGTCCCCATCACGCCAGAACCAGCTGCAGGAGTCTCGACACCTGTCTCCGCTTCAAAGCGAGGACTTTCTGCATCTGAAGCCTCGCTGTCATCCACAGCAACGAATTCCTCTATGCCTGGGACGCGAACCCTTTTACCTTCCCTTTTCTCAGAGACCTTTCGCTTCAGCCGCTGAGAAATTAACTTCACACCAGAATTGTTAACACTAAATCCAAGGGGTGTGGAGTTAGAAGTTACGTACGACTGGCAGAAGCACAGGGTCATTAGAAGATTGGGATTCCTCAACGGCATGCGCAGCCGCGCCTCAGTACAGCCTGCAATGAAGAATCTCCAGGCACAGGCTCCATCAATGAGACTCCCCAGGAAAGCCAGATTAAGATTGGGGTTACCCACATATAGTTGGTCATATCCAAACTGTCGAGCAAACCGACTCGGGACATAGGGCTCCAAGTAGGAGGTATCCCCGCTTCTGTACAATAAATGTGAGGGCCGAATACTGACCAGCCACTCAAAGACTCCCCGGCTCAGGGACGACTGCCCCTCCCCCACATCTTTGAACTCTTCCTCATAACCTGCACCCCGAATATGGGGAAAACAACGGAAGAGACTATAGACGTCATAGCGATGTACCAATTTACGGGCCTCAGCCACGTAAGTCTTCTGCTACAATCGTCCTTCAAATCGGCAGAGAAGCGCCATTTGAACACCTTGCGGGGGGTCATCTCCAGCTTCAATCAAAGAAGGACAATGCAGGGCGAACCACGCCATCAAATAAGTGTACGGCAGACCTACCCTCGGATTAGGTCCGTCGCGAGGCGAAGTAGCTCCCTTTCCACGCTTCATTGTTGGCGGCCTGCAAAAAGCCTCCGTTAATGCATGAAGGCCTCTTTGAATACAACACACCATGGCTGGAAGAAGACCCAGAGGGTGTCCATGAACCAAACGAACAGCGGGCAACAAAACATTCGAATGAACGACGTCACCCGAAGAAGATGGCACCAGACACCTCTTCAGCCAGACTGTTAAGAAACCAGCCAGCAGTGCCTTCCGAGACATCGCCCGGCGCGCCTGATGATGGAAACTCCAAAGGACAACACCTTTCTCATTAGGTCCTTCGTCTTCCTTCACAACTAGATCCCCTTGGAAGTGCTTTTGCATCCGGTCAAAGATGTCCTCGTCAGCAACTCCGCAGTGATCCGCTTCAGGAGTATTCCCCATATCCGGGAACAAGTAATTCCCCCAGCTTTTCAGGCTACAGAAAGTTCCCTTACTGCCCCCATGTATACTGGAACAAATGTGCAAGTGGCACATTAACTCCCGATAGGTCTCGAACAAGGCAGGCTCCTGCTTCTCCAGAAGAGCCAATTCCTTCTCGCACGGAAAGTATTCTTCGTATAGGAGAGACCCAAGAGGCAGAGCAGAGACTTCCCACATCTCATGCAAGGCCATACCCAATTCGCCAACAGGGGTGAAGAAAGTTCCTGAAGCTGGGCAATACAATTCAAAGATGGCGTAAAAGCACGCCACATTCATCTCAATGCCGTAGCAGGTCGCCCTGACGGCCTCATGGAGGTTCAGCCTCTCCAGATCCTCCTCGAAATGAACGATGATATATGTAGTTAAATTCCTCCACCACCCCTTCGGAGGGTGAATCCAGCCTGGAGTCCTGAAGTCAGTAGCGGGATAGTTCCCATTGACCTTGCAGAACTGGTTGCCAAAGGTCAGCGCCACATCCAGATTTTCTCCCACTGGGATCTCTCGCGATACATTCCCAGGATGCAGACCCATTATGCAACGAGGAGGCCCCGCTCTTGCATAACTAGGAGACTGAAACATCAATCTCCCTACATGGACGGAGTCAGTATTTCGGCTCACTTCCCATGCCATCTTCTGAACCTGCGCACACACTGGAAGGAAGACAAAGAAAAATGTCGCTTGTTAGATGGGAGGTAAAACTTCTCATCATCCAACTGGAAAATCCACTGTCCTTCTCCTGCCTGTAGTTGGTGATCAGGATCTGGTGCGGCATCCCCGAACATGAAGTCAGGCTTCCTATAAGTTCGACGGTCAATATCTTCAAGGGGAGCCGTAGTCAGAATGCTCCTCGTGGTGTGTTGATCACCACCATGAATAAGCGTGTCCCGAACGACGGAGCTCCGCTCACTAAACAAAGAAGTCTGCCCTTGAAATTGCAAGCTGATATTGCCATCCGCTCCTCTGGTCATTCCAAATAGATTGTTCAAAGGACCAGGAGTATAGTACACTGCAGGAGCAAAAAGAACTATGATTAGTTCACCAGCCAAGCGAACACAAAGACACAATTTTCACCAAGGCATAGCCTCGCCCTTTGAGCGAATCTAGCAAGGCGATAGCTTCGACAAAGCTTAGCCTCACAGTCAAGTCCGCATTTCGCAGAAGATGTCCAAGTGTTAGCTTCGCCTAAGCAGAAGGTGGTACAACCCTGAGGGCTAACTTCGTCAAAAGGGCATTATGGTCAAAAGTTATCCTTTACGGCCATGATTGAAGGGGCAGATCCGTATCCTGTTGTTCAACAGGACGAAGACAACCCAAGTAATAGCTTCGTACGGAAGCTTAAAGAAGAACTGTTCAGTTCTTAGATCCCCGTCCAAGAAAACAAGGGAAATTCAGGGAAATGGATTCCCTAACAATAACAGATCGTGCTTGATCGTTCTGGATTCATCCAAAGATAGCCAAACATTGGCTTTAAAAGAGAGACATCAGTCTCTAATCAAAAGGGGAAGTCCCTTACCTGCAATTGGTCGTTCGATGACCGGAGGAGGAGAATGACCCTCCGCTGCAGAAGTTGCCACTTCTTTCCCCGCTCATCTCTTGGGCGCCATTGAAGAGCTATGGAAGTTTTCAAACTTGCTAAATGGAGAAGAAAGAGGAAGAAAAAAGAGCCAAAGTTCTCTGAAAATTTCAAGCAAAAGAGATCTGCTCTTTCTCAGCCCGATCGGGCTTTTATAGGCCAATGAGCGCCTGAAACGATGCCTCGAAAAGGGCACAGGCCGCCGTTTCGAATTAATTTGAAACACCGCCTAAAGCGCCTTCCCGAGAAGCGTTGATTCAGCCACTAAGGGTTAACTTCACCGTGGGTCAAAATGCGGACTTCGCACAATCCATCAAGAACTTCGCCAAAAGAATTGTCTTAGCCCCGCTAAAGGCACAGTTCGCGGACATGCCAGTTTCGCGCAAAACTCATTCAAAATGGATCCTGTCCTTAACTCCGCACAAGTTTAGCCCCGCTATAGCCAAATTTTCAATGAAGGCAAACAAAAATCAGATGAGCAGAAAATGAACTTTCATTGATTTAAAAGGAAAGGTACATTAATACTACATCAAGGTTGTGCTTCGTACAACAGATCTAGTTGCTCAACAGGATCATTTGCGTAAAAGGCATACAAGTGGTTTTATCTGCTCCAAGCCAGACCAACTGTACACGAAAGGCCTTCCTCCTGCACAAGGCCGTAATTAGAACAGATGGTGCCACCAGGACAGATGGTGTCATCTGGACAGATTGTGCCACAAGGACAGGGCCATGATCCTTCACATAATGGCAGATTTTGCCACCAGAAAGGCGGATCGTCTTTGATTAAAATTGGCGAAGGACTGATTGCCAACCAGTAGGCTGGATCTTCTTTAATGAAAATTGGCAATAGGAAGATCCGCGACCTTATTGGTGACGTCCACTATCCCGAAATGGATCATCTCGGATAAGCGACTACCAGCCTCGCCTCAAAAGGGATCATCTCGGATAAGCGACTGCCAACAGCCTCTGGGACACACATCAACTGCCCCAGTTTGTTCCTCCTGCTTAAAATTAAAGCTTCAACCGGGGAAGCATAAGGCAACTTTTTGATCTCTTTCATCAAGTCACAAGATTGGCGAACATAGCTCACTGCAATGCAAATCAGAACAGATTAGCAGTTAAACACAGAAGAATTCGCAAAAATACTAAGTCAGATTCTTTGGGGGCGAAGCAATCCGATTTCAGTTAAAGCAAAGGATAAGCCTCGCTTGCACAACAATGATGGGCTAGCTCAGCAAACGCCAAGTCCTAGCCTCGTCTATATGGCTAAGCCAGACTGATCCTGTGGGACAAAGTCTTAGCCTCACCTATATGGCAAGACTGGCTCAACTTTGAAGAGACCAAGTCCCAAGTTCTGCCTGTGTAGTAGACTTAACATGCAGTAATCTTTTTCTAATCAAGTCAAGATGATAGCTTCGCTGGAAAGCTATGCTGAAGTCCTTCTTTGCAGATCAGCCAATTATAAAATGAAGAACAAGGGAAGCTAATCCCTGAAGTAGCTATCAAAGCTAAATTAAGGGAAATGAATTCCCTAAAATTGGTGAAGTTCTGGATGATCGAGACTTACCGGTCCTTGGCCAGATAATGACCAAAGTGGGCATTCCCACTAATTCAGAGATTTGAGTATCTCTCTCAACCAAGAGAAGAGGAGAAGAGCAGATCACTTCTCTTCAGAGGACCTCAAGTGTCCTATTTATAGGCCCCATGGCCTGAGCGCTGCCGCCTCAAGCGTGGAAGCACGAGCGCATTTAAGGCATTTATTGCACCTTGAGAAAAGAGACGGTTTCCCTCGGAACCGTGCAAAGGAAGAAACGTCTCCCTCATAAAGGCACTTATTGCGCCTGGAAGAAAGGGAATATCCTCCCTCAGAAACACGCGATCGGAGAATATCTACCTCGATCAGTGCGAGAGAAGGAGTAATCCTTCTCGTAATCGGCCCACAGCAGTTGGCCTTGGGAAAGCAACAGATGTTCCAGAGCGAACTTATTCCCGGAAGCCCAGATGCGGAGCTACCCACATGCGGAGCTACTCAGACGCGAAGCTACTCAGAGTCGCGAACCTGTACAATTCTTCGGCAAACTTATCCCAAAGCAGGATTGAAAGCGAAGCTGAACTCAACCATCATGGCGACGTTCATACTCCACACACCACCGATCAAAGCAGTTCAAAGTATTTCGTAGTCTGAGCCATTGCAGACTTTCGAAAACTTTGAAGGGGGTCTTGTTGACACTTAAAAAAGACAAGATTCTTATTGGTCCGAACAATGTCTAAACTTGTTGACATTTACAAAAGACAAGTGACAGACGAGCTGAAGACCAGTTTTCACCCATCTCCGAGGGACAAGGAAGCAACTTGGACTCCACTGATCCAGCAAGCAGACAGTGAACCCAGATTATTTCTGAATAGACCTCAACAGGTCTAAGGTGCTAGCACTTAGCATCACATGAGCCCAAAGGGATAGCCTCGCTTGAGAGGTTAGGATCATCCAACTCCGCCTTGAAGCCATTCAAAGCCTCGCCAGAAAGCTAACTCATAGCTTCACCAGGGAGAGTCAACTCCGCCCAAAACCACATACAATTGCGAAGAAAGGGTATATGGTAACTCCGCCACAGAAGACTTTTAGCTCCACCGAAAAGCTTCTTTTCGGACTTCGCCAGAAACTGTCTCCAGCTCTGCTGTGAGTTCGAAGAGGGCAGCGCCGCTACGGATCTGCTATGGTCAACCTTTGACCAATCAAATCTCCGGATGAGATCGGATCTAATCAGATCAAATCCAATTAAGATCAAATCAGAGATCAAATTTGGCAGTTGATTGCCACAATCTCTTGACTCTCTTAAAAACGAGTAAGAAGATCAGGGGAAATCCTTCAACGATATGGAAAGGATCAAAACAGATCAAGAAGATAAACCAACCTGCCATTTCTAGCTTCGCAGAAGCTGATCCTAGCCTCGCAGCAAGGCTACTTTCCAGATTCAAACATATTTGATTCAATCTGTTTCAATATTTTCAAGGGACGGTTATACCCTTGCTCTCCTTATAAATAGCCCACCACGGGCACAAGGAAGAGAGGCCAGGCATATGCGCAGAGGACACCGTAGGCGTATATGAGGAGAGAGGACTTCAGACTTCTTCAAGAAGACTCCACAAGCAGAGGTGTAATACCCCTTTCCCGGAATACGTACCTAGTTACGTATTCAGTCTTTCGACCGTATTTTCCGATTTACCTTCCGTATTTGACCGATTTTAATTTCAAATATCATTTTCCGATATTTTAGATTTTATGTGATTTTCTGGAATTTTCTGGAATTAAAATGGATTTCTTCAAAAACCGGTGTCGGCCAGTACCGCTGATCGATTCCCGAATTTCTATCTTCCAAACTGTTAGGAATTTCTAGAAAGTCCTTTAGACCTTATTGCTTAGAATCATATTTCCTACTTATACTCTTTTTCTGAGATTTTTATAAATTTATGAAAATTCTTTCGGAGTTGGTAAATAACTGATTCCGGGATTTTTAATTAAAAATCTACACAGTATTTCTTCAAACGAATTTCACCATTGGTCTTCAAATATTTTTCTTGATTTTTGGTAAAATTTTCAGACCAATCCGAGATACTTGAATTTCGGACATTTTTCCAAAATTTGCAAAGTTACAATTCCACCTCATTTCCACCTCATTTCCCACTCACCACTTCACCTAACCCCACTAACTCTCTCTCCATCCCATGGCCGGCCAAGTGGCAATGGGAAGGACACCTCACCCCCACATTTTTGCAAGGAAACCCCTCACTTCTATCCAATTTCCAACCCCTTTACAAAGATCCCAAACTATAAATTCCTATTCATTTACAAATCACTCTTTTTCTCTCTTTCACTTCAACAAGAGAAGAGAACTCTCTCCATCTCCTTCTTCATCAAGCACAAACCCTAGCTCCAAGTGAAAACCCAACCTCTTCATCTCCACCTCAAGATCTTTAGGGCTTCAACCAAGGCTTCATCAAGGACTCCAACTTCAACCACTACTCCCCAAAGCAACTCCAAGAGCTAGTTCCTCAACCTCTAGCTTCAACATCAAGTGGTGGATTGAAGCCAACACCTCTTTCCTTGGAGCAAGTCCCAAATTAAGCCCATCCATGTGAGTATCCTTACTCACCAAGACCTAATTAACCCTCCATATACTTGTGGTAGAGACCCTAGTACAATTATAACATAAAAATCCTATTTTTAGGTCATTAACACTCAAACCCAACATACCCATGTGGACATATTAATCACCATGGCTATTCTCTGTTCTAATGTACTTGTGATGATAAATCAGGTCCCCTAACACCATAAAAATCCTGCCTTTAGACTGTTAGAACCAACCCACACACAAAACCTAATTTTCTGCCTTAACAGTAGCAGATTCCAGAGGATCGGTCGACCGGCAGCCGACCGATCACTCTGCCGATGTGCACAGAGTGCACAGCTTTGAGCTGGCGGTCGACTGGCAGTCGACCGACCACTCGACCGGCTTCGAAAATTGTTGAGGGCCAGTCGACCGGTAGTCGACCGGCCAAGACCTGGAGCTCTCGGCATCTGTACGGTCGACCGGCAGTCGACCGGGAGTCGACCGCCCGTTATAATCCCAGTCGACCGGCAGTCGACCGGAGGTCGACCGTTAGGCCAAATTCTGGGACAGATTTCTGACTCCTTTCCCTTTTGATTTTTGATATTTCCCTGATATATGTATATGATGTTTTAGTCTTGTTTATGCTTCATACCTGTACTGCATGACATGATACCTGATAGATCTTGCTTTATTATGCTTCATGACTTGTTGTTACTTATTATCATTCCATAACTTGTTAAATATGAAACATCACCACCCCTTCATGCTATCACTATAACACCAAGCATGATGTACCCGACTTTTATTTAAAATAGACCAACTTACATTGGGGACAGGGGGAAATAAGCGGAATATCGATATGTGTTCGTGTTTACAGTGGTATTAGGTTGTGCACTATATTTTCCGGTCTTACCTGCGGTACTCCAGGGGACCGAGGGGAGTGCTTCCTCCCTTTCCTGTTTACTGTCATGACAAGGGCATACATAAGACCCTCCTGTTAGCCTAGCGGCAGGTTCCGTCTTCAAGCAACGGAACAATACTGGGCCGTGGTCCCGGGCATGCACGGGACCCACTGTGAACATAGTTCGTCGATACAACCGCTGTTTCCAATAACAACCTTGTTTCACTAGGATATGGATCTATGTGCTCTGGGACGCTGGGTCACATAGCTAGATATCACAGTAAGACAAGTAATAATAATAAGACGTTAATTATAGATTAGTTGCATATGATCTTACCTTATTGAGTTTACATCGCTTGTTATTCATTGCTATTTATTGTAACTTCATTGCCTTTATTCATGACCCTTATGTCAATTGACTATCTTTTATTTGTGATTATATGTCTTGACCCTTTGGATTTGCATATTCAGATTCCGAGGCCTGGAACGAAGTGGAGCCTTCCACAGAGGACTTGGCTTACCTAGGAGAGCAGGCTGACCAGCTCTAGATCTATCCTGCCCGATACTCCTTTTTGGTTCACGGATCTCCATCCTTACGTGAGCACTTTTGTATTTTTGACTGTATATCGTTCTTTTTGGACTTGGGTTGTGATAAAGGACACTTGTAAAGTGATTTTGCTTATCATAACTTGTATAACTTTGTATTTATCTTTTGTAAGTTGGCATATGATTATACCACGCTGTGTGTGTTGTACTCTGATACTTGTTGTACTTATGCTTAGCGTATATACGTGGGGGCACCACCTGACCTACGTATATGCGTCGCAGTGACGTCCCCGTATCATTGGGATCGGGGCGTTACAGGTTGGTATCAGAGCCTAGGCTCTCAAACCTAAAAGTACAACCGAGTGGCAAATCCTAGTGATTTGCTAATGCCAACTACAACGTACAAAGTTATCTAGTCCTTCTTGATTCCTTCGTTGACCAATTCCTTCGTATCCTAAACTCCCTTCCTTTGTTTCCAATTCCAGATCTTATCCCTTTCGGTATGGAGAGACGTTCGGGTCGCAGCAATGTCGGGCAAGTACCGAATGGACCCGTAGGAGGACCCGTAGGAGGAGAGGGTGCTGATATCCTGAGGATCATTCAGACTATGCTGGGAAACCAGCAACAGCAGATGGAGAATCAGCATCAGCAGACTGAGCTCCTCAGGCAGGAGTTGGCAGCCCCGAAGGAGCAGAAGCCGGGGAACATCTCAGACTTCCGACGGCTACAGCCGGCCGTGTTCACGGGAGTCGAGAGACCATTGGAGGCTGAACAGTGGTTGACAGACACCACCGATCTGCTGAACGCCGCCAGGGTGCCTAAGGAGAACCAAGTGGAGGTTGCAAAGATCCAGCTGAAGGACATAGCCAGGACTTGGTGGCTTGCAGAGGAGGCTCGCTTGGAGAAGCCTATCTCTTGGGATACGTTCTCCAAGAGCTTTTATAGCAGGTTCTTTCCCGCCACTGCTCAGAAAGACATGGAGGAGCAGTTCGTCAGACTTCAACAGGGGGATAGATCCGTAGATGAGTATGCTGCAGAATTTCTCAGGTTGAGTCGCTTCGCCCCGTACATGATAGCAGATGAGGAGAAGAGGGCAAGCCGGTTCCAGCAAGGTCTGCAAATAGACATTCAGATGTTCCTAATGCCCCATCATCTGAAGACCTATGCAGAAGTTCTCACCAGCGCTCGAGAGGTGGAGCGTGGGTTTGAGAAGAAGCAAGGAGATCAGAGAAAGGATCAGGCCATGAAGAGGCCGTTTGTACCGGTGGGCAGAGGAGGACCATCCAGGGCAGCGAAGGTCCAGGCCAGGCAACCATTCAGGGCAGTTCCTTACCAGGTGGCTCGACCAGGTCTCATCTGCAACTTCTGCCAGAAACCAGGACACTCCCAGCAGAATTGCCGGAGGGCAAACGGATGGTGTTTGGTGTGTGGAGCACGAGACCATGCCGTGGAGACCTGTCCGCACAGGAGGATGGGATTTGCTAACCAGACCTTGCCGGCACCTCAGGGGCAGGATGGGCAGAGGACGCTACCAGGGCCAGTTGGGCAGAGGCACCAGGAACCAGTGTTGAGGAGAGCTCTTCCCCTTCCTCCACCGCATGTTGCTCGCCCAGCGCAGAGAGGAGCCCGGACAGCAGCAGGGCGTGGCAGAGGTCAGGCCTACAACCTGACCGCAGAGGAGGCTGAGGCTTCAGAGGAGGTGATTACAGGTAACATCAGAGTTCATTCAATACCTGTTCTCGCTCTCTTCGATTCTGGTGCATCCCACTGTTATATCTCCGATCATTTTGTGGCTTTACATGCTATACCTGTTAAGGCTTTAGACCGCAAGTGGGAGATAAGTACAGGGAACGGGGTAGTTATATCTTCTAGAGTTTGTGCTGACTGTCCAGTGGAACTTTGTGGGAAAATCTTGGCCATAGATATGCTCGTACTAGACACCAAAGGGTACGACGTAATCTTAGGCATGACCTGGCTCAGTCAGTACTATGCAGTGATTGACTGTAGAGGAAGGAAGATCCATTTCAGAATCCCACAGCAACCGGAGTTCCAGTTTAGTGGAGAGGTGAAGCCTGCTAAGAAGAAGATTCAGATGACCACTTCGGAGGTTCAGAAGGGAGTGCCAGTGTGGGATGAATTTCCAGAAGTCTTTGCTGAGATTTCAGGACTTCCACCGGAGAGGATAGTGGAGTTCTCCATTGATACAATTCCAGGGACAGCTCCTATATCTAAGGCTCCGTACAGGATGGCACCGACGGAGTTGGAGATCTTGAAGAAGCAACTGCAGGAATATTCAGACAAGGGACTGATTCGACCAAGCACCTCCCCATGGGGAGCTCCGGTGCTATTGGCGAATAAGAAGGATGGTGGTAAGAGACTTTGCATTGACTATAGGGAGTTGAACAAGGTCACCATCAAGAACAAGTACCCCTTGCCCAGGATTGATGATTTGTTTGATCAGCTTCATGGAGCCCGTGTATTTTCTAAGTTAGATTTGCAGTTGGGTTACCATCAGCTGAGGGTGAAGAAGGAGGATGTTCCGAAGACGGCATTCAGGACCCGATATGGCCACTATGAGTTTCTAGTTATGCCTTTTGGAGTCACAAATGCCCCTGCAGTTTTCATGGACTTGATGAACCGAGTGTTCTCTCCTTACCTGGATCAGTTTGTAGTTGTATTTATAGACGACATTCTGATCTATTCAAAGAGTTATAGGGAGCATGCAGAGCACTTGAGAATTGTGTTGCAGACCCTTCAGCAGGAGCAGCTTCATGCCAAAAGGAGCAAGTGTGAATTCTGGTTGGATAGCATAGCTTTCCTTGGTCACATAGTTTCAGCAGAAGGGATTTCAGTTGATCCTAGTAAGGTCCAGGCAGTGAAGAATTGGCCAGTTCCGAGGACGGTGACCGAGATAAAGAGCTTTCTTGGACTAGCCGGGTATTACAGGCGCTTTGTCCAGGATTTCTCTAGACTTGCAGCTCCGTTGACCAGGCTCACCAGAAAAGGGGAGAGATTCATATGGACAGAAGAATGTGATGCAGCTTTTGAGCAGTTGAAGCAGAGGCTTATATCAGCTCCAATCTTGAGGACCCCTTCAGGAAGAGGAGGGATGGTCATTTTCTGTGATGCATCAGGTAAAGGCCTGGGGTGTGTGCTTATGCAACATGATCATGTTATAGCATATGCA
The DNA here is from genome assembly GCA_038442645.1 of Agave tequilana. Classification (NCBI taxonomy): domain Eukaryota; kingdom Viridiplantae; phylum Streptophyta; class Magnoliopsida; order Asparagales; family Asparagaceae; genus Agave; species Agave tequilana. Next base: position 352,091 of record JAVJIF010000015.1, on the reverse strand, counting down.
TCTAGGCAGTTGAAGCCTCATGAGAGGAATTACCCAACTCATGACTTGGAGTTGGCGGCTGTGATATTTGCTTTGAAGATCTGGAGACACTACCTTCTGGGAGACAAGGTGTTGATATATACAGACCACAAGAGCCTCAAGTATATTTTCTCACAGAAGGAGTTAAATATGAGGCAGAGGAGGTGGTTGGAGCTTATGGCGGACTATGATATTGACTTGCAGTATCATCCAGGCAAAATCAATACCGTTCCTGATGCACTGAGCAGGATGCCAGAGAACAGAGTGCTAGTCCACCTCACTCAGCAGAGGGAGTTGATTCAAGAATTCATCAGATTGGATTTGATGTTGGTGCAAGGAAGTGATAAGGCCGGGCAGTTCATGGCTTTACAGATCCAATCATCATTGATAGAGGAGATCAAGGAAGCTCAGAAGGAGGACCCCAGATTGCAGACACTCAGAGCTCAGGTGGAAGCTGGATTGAGGACTGATGTTTGCATTCGCCCTGATGGTGCATTGTATTTTGGAGATAGACTTTGTGTTCCCCAAGGAGAAGTCAGACAGAAGATATTGGAGGAAGCTCACAGTTCAGCTTATTCTATACATCCAGGAGGGAACAAGATGTATCAGGACCTGAAGAAGCACTTTTGGTGGAATGCCATGAAGAGAGAGATAGCCCAAATTGTTGCCAAGTGTTTGGTCTGCCAGCAGATAAAGATCGAGCATCAGAGACCAGCTGGACTTCTTCAACCTTTGCCGATACTCGAATGGAAGTGGGAGCATATCACCATGGATTTTGTGACGGCATTGCCTCGGAGTCCCAGGGGTAACAATGCGGTGTGGGTGATAGTTGATCGCCTCACCAAGTCGGCTCACTTCATACCATTCAGGGTAGGTCAGTCGACAGAGGTTCTGGCAGATAAGTATATGAAGGAGGTGGTTCGTCTGCATGGAGTTCCAGTTAGTATTGTATCAGATAGAGACACCAGATTCAGATCTCATTTCTGGGAGAGTCTCCAAGCAAGTCTGGGAACTCGTCTGAAATTCAGTACTTCTTATCATCCTCAGACAGACGGGCAATCTGAGAGGACTATCCAGATCCTTGAAGATATGTTGAGGGCTTGCATGATTGATTTTGGAGGATCATGGGAGGACCATCTTCACTTGGCTGAGTTTTCATATAACAACAGCTATCAGGCAAGTATTAAGATGGCACCCTTTGAGGCATTGTATGGGAGGAAGTGCCGATCACCGATTTGTTGGGATGAAGTCGGTGAGAGGAGTCTTTTGGGACCAGAGATCCTGATGCAGACAACAGAGAAGGTCAGGGTTATCAGAGATCATCTCAGGGCTGCTCAGAGTAGACAGAAGAGTTGGGCAGACACTCGGAGGAGGCCATTGGAGTTCCAGACCGGAGACCATGTGTTCTTGAAGATATCACCTTCCAAGGGAGTTATCCGGTTCGGTACACGTGGGAAGCTGAGTCCGAGATATATTGGCCCATTCGAGATCCTGGATCGTGTGGGAGATGTGTCTTATAGATTGGCGTTGCCACCATCTTTGGACGGGGTGCATAATGTCTTCCACGTGTCTCAGTTAAGGAAGTATGTCAGGGATGACAGCCATATTCTGGATCATTCAGAGCTGGAGCTTCAACCGGATCTATCATACCAAGAGCAGCCGTTGGCCATTCTGGACAGGAGTGTCAAGACACCGAAGAGCAGAGCTATTCCATTGGTATTAGTGTCTTGGAGCAGGCATGCACCAGGAGAGGCCACTTGGGAGCGTGAGGACGTTATCCGGGAGCGTTATCCTCAACTTTTCTCATCCTGATTTGGTATGACTTTTTCCTTCTACCCTTCCTTCCAGTTATCTTTCCTTGTATCCATATCTACCTATTGCTTTTCCTGTTATCTTTCACCTTATGAAATTTCGAGGACGAAATTTTTGTAAGGTGGGTAGGTTGTAATACCCCTTTCCCGGAATACGTACCTAGTTACGTATTCAGTCTTTCGACCGTATTTTCCGATTTACCTTCCGTATTTGACCGATTTTAATTTCAAATATCATTTTCCGATATTTTAGATTTTATGTGATTTTCTGGAATTTTCTGGAATTAAAATGGATTTCTTCAAAAACCGGTGTCGGCCAGTACCGCTGATCGATTCCCGAATTTCTATCTTCCAAACTGTTAGGAATTTCTAGAAAGTCCTTTAGACCTTATTTCTTAGAATCATATTTCCTACTTATACTCTTTTTCTGAGATTTTTATAAATTTATGAAAATTCTTTCGGAGTCGGTAAATAACTGATTCCGGGATTTTTAATTAAAAATCTACACAGTATTTCTTCAAACGAATTTCACCATTGGTCTTCAAATATTTTTCTTGATTTTTGGTAAAATTTTCAGACCAATCCGAGATACTTGAATTTCGGACATTTTTCCAAAATTTGCAAAGTTACAATTCCACCTCATTTTCACCTCATTTCCCACTCACCACTTCACCTAACCCCACTAACTCTCTCTCCATCCCATGGCCGGCCAAGTGGCAATGGGAAGGACACCTCACCCCCACATTTTTGCAAGGAAACCCCTCACTTCTATCCAATTTCCAACCCCTTTACAAAAATCCCAAACTATAAATTCCTATTCATTTACAAATCACTCTTTTTCTCTCTTTCACTTCAACAAGAGAAGAGAACTCTCTCCATCTCCTTCTTCATCAAGCACAAACCCTAGCTCCAAGTGAAAACCCAACCTCTTCATCTCCACCTCAAGATCTTTAGGGCTTCAACCAAGGCTTCATCAAGGACTCCAACTTCAACCACTACTCCCCAAAGCAACTCCAAGAGCTAGTTCCTCAACCTCTAGCTTCAACATCAAGTGGTGGATTGAAGCCAACACCTCTTTCCTTGGAGCAAGTCCCAAATTAAGCCCATCCATGTGAGTATCCTTACTCACCAAGACCTAATTAACCCTCCATATACTTGTGGTAGAGACCCTAGTACAATTATAACATAAAAATCCTATTTTTAGGTCATTAACACTCAAACCCAACATACCCATGTGGACATATTAATCACCATGGCTATTCTCTGTTCTAATGTACTTGTGATGATAAATCAGGTCCCCTAACACCATAAAAATCCTGCCTTTAGACTGTTAGAACCAACCCACACACAAAACCTGATTTTCTGCCTTAACAGTAGCAGATTCCAGAGGATCGGTCGACCGGCAGCCGACCGATCACTCTGCCGATGTGCACAGAGTGCACAGCTTTGAGCTGGCGGTCGACTGGCAGTCGACCGACCACTCGACCGGCTTCGAAAATTGTTGAGGGCCAGTCGACCGGTAGTCGACCGGCCAAGACCTGGAGCTCCCGGCATCTGTACGGTCGACCGGCAGTCGACCGGGAGTCGACCGCCCGTTATAATCCCAGTCGACCGGCAGTCGACCGGAGGTCGACCGTTAGGCCAAATTCTGGGACAGATTTCTGACTCCTTTCCCTTTTGATTTTTGATATTTCCCTGATATATGTATATGATGTTTTAGTCTTGTTTATGCTTCATACCTGTACTGCATGACATGATACCTGATAGATCTTGCTTTATTATGCTTCATGACTTGTTGTTACTTATTATCATTCCATAACTTGTTAAATATGAAACATCACCACCCCTTCATGCTATCACTATAACACCAAGCATGATGTACCCGACTTTTATTTAAAATAGACCAACTTACATTGGGGACAGGGGGAAATAAGCGGAATATCGATATGTGTTCGTGTTTACAGTGGTATTAGGTTGTGCACTATATTTTCCGGTCTTACCTGCGGTACTCCAGGGGACCGAGGGGAGTGCTTCCTCCCTTTCCTGTTTACTGTCATGACAAGGGCATACATAAGACCCTCCTGTTAGCCTAGCGGCAGGTTCCGTCTTCAAGCAACGGAACAATACTGGGCCGTGGTCCCGGGCATGCACGGGACCCACTGTGAACATAGTTCGTCGATACAACCGCTGTTTCCAATAACAACCTTGTTTCACTAGGATATGGATCTATGTGCTCTGGGACGCTGGGTCACATAGCTAGATATCACAGTAAGACAAGTAATAATAATAAGACGTTAATTATAGATTAGTTGCATATGATCTTACCTTATTGAGTTTACATCGCTTGTTATTCATTGCTATTTATTGTAACTTCATTGCCTTTATTCATGACCCTTATGTCAATTGACTATCTTTTATTTGTGATTATATGTCTTGACCCTTTGGATTTGCATATTCAGATTCCGAGGCCTGGAACGAAGTGGAGCCTTCCACAGAGGACTTGGCTTACCTAGGAGAGCAGGCTGACCAGCTCTAGATCTATCCTGCCCGATACTCCTTTTTGGTTCACGGATCTCCATCCTTACGTGAGCACTTTTGTATTTTTGACTGTATATCGTTCTTTTTGGACTTGGGTTGTGATAAAGGACACTTGTAAAGTGATTTTGCTTATCATAACTTGTATAACTTTGTATTTATCTTTTGTAAGTTGGCATATGATTATACCACGCTGTGTGTGTTGTACTCTGATACTTGTTGTACTTATGCTTAGCGTATATACGTGGGGGCACCACCTGACCTACGTATATGCGTCGCAGTGACGTCCCCGTATCATTGGGATCGGGGCGTTACAAGAGGCTTCTTCACGACGCACCGCGCGCTCTTGAATTCAGAGACTTTTTAGAGAATTACTTCTCTATTCAGGGTGTTGATACCCTAACACCTTCTTCTCAAGGAATCTCCGGAACCTGGCGAGAAGGAATTCCTAATTGAAGGCGATTTTGAGAAGTAGCAAGAGGGTTCTACCAACCTTCTATTCTCTGATTCCTGGAACCAGGCGAGAAGGGAATCTCATCGCTCGCATCGTCAAAGGGACAAAGTGGTCGCGCGTTGACCAGACTCCTATCGGCACACTTCTCCAGAATCTCTGAGGAGATCTACTTGTAATCTTTTTTAGAATACTTGTAATTTAGCTCCTCAACTCTTTTTATTTGTAAGTTTTCCCCTTTGCTAATCTATGGAAAACACCCGCAAGGTCAGTGTCTTGGCTTACAATTAACATAGCTGTAGAGACAAGTCTCGTCGTAACTCCTCTCGAGGGTTTACAAACTCAGTTCGCAGAAGGTTCACAACAACCCCTACGAGCCAACCAGAATGCTGATTGTCGACGAAGGCATCAGGCTCGCCATTAACAATCAGAAGCAACAGAAACTGAAGACAGTGTTGTTGGCGCCAAACGCGAGTCTCGTGTTAAGCCCCGCATTTCTATGACAAAACACAATGCTCGTGTCATGAGCTGCACATTTTAGTACCAAAAAGCGAAGCTTGCGTTCAGCTTCAAACTATGCCAAAACACGAAGTTCGCGTCTCACTTCAAGAACACGAGACCGCGTTCAGCCTAAGGTTGTGCCAGAACGCGACCTTCGCGTTTCTATTCAAAAATGCGAGGCTTGAGTTTAGAAGTAGATAGTGCCAAAACATGACCTTTGCGTTTCACTTCTGAAACACGAAGTTCACATCCACCTGATTGTTATTCATTTTTGCATATTTCTCCACATCCATACCATGCATTACATAAATAAAAATGAGATTTTTAATCTTTTTCTCTCTATTTTTGCAGGTCCATATTTTAATGGAGAAGAAGCCCAAAATCCATGTAATTATCAAAGAATTAAAGGGGGATTAATTAAAGCCCAAAAGAGAGCCCAAGGGTTGAGCCCAGGATCTGGAGACATCCACGCGCCAGGTCAGACTTCTAGAAGCGCCAACGTGGCTAACAACCTGTGAGAAAATAACAACAGAATTCGCTGGCATAATGGCCTAGATTCTGCCGCGGAAACGCGGCTCTGGCCGCGGATCCGCGGCAGTATCTTGGCCGTTGAGCCAGCGATTCCCTCCAGCTGTCTGGATTCTGGAGCCTTCTTCTCTGAGCCTATAAATAGACCATCAGGGCCAGTGCAAAATAGGGAGGAGAGATTAGAGGACAGAGCTTGTAACTTGTAGGTTTTTCTCCCGGATTTTTAGTGCTCTAGGTCTTCTTCTTCCTCCTAGAAATTCTGCAAGAGAGAGATTGTGAGAGAGAGAAAGCTTGTGTAACCAAGGGGTGACAACTTGTGAAGCAAGGATTAATCCAATCTCCTTTCTCTTCTATTTGCATTTTCTAGTACTTTACTTGCATTCTTTCATTCAAGCTTTACTTTCATAGCATAATGTCTTGTTGTTTTTCTTTTCTTGTAATGGCTAGCTAACTTCTTCTAACATGACTAGCTAACCACTAACTTTGCTAACTTCTAACTCTTGGGTGATTGCTAATTTTTCATCTTGCAATTGTTGAGTCTCTTTTCATCCCCGATGGGTTACTTTCATTCTTGGCAAGCTCTTGTTGTAATTCCATATGATTCATGTGTGCCTCATTTAGAGCCTTGTCTTTAGAACAAGTGCCTTGATGGAACATGGAGATGGAGCACCAACCATGTGCAATTTGTTGTACAACTTCCTTACTTCAATTAATGAATGTTGTATCTTCTTCCTTAGCATCCCTTGAGTGACACTCCTCGTGTCCACCATTAAATTCTATCTTGAGAGCCGATGACATCAATGAGGCTACAAGACAAGTCCAAGAAGATCACCCGTCAATCAATTGGTACAGTAACTAGACCAACACGCAAGACATACATTTGCCGATGAATCAACATGAGGCAAGCATCACCATAACGGAGATTAGTAAGTTAGCAAATTAGTAAGGTTAGCTAGTCATGGTTTTCTCCATCTTAAAGTCTTTTACAAAGTTCTCCTTCTTTTAGTTTTCTTTCCAAGGCAAATCTTGTTTTAAAGTTCGTTTTATTTTCTTTCCATCATGCACAAATCCACAAATTCTTTTACCTATTTTTCCAATTCATTTTCATTCTTTTGAGACAAAGAAGAACCTTCGTTTTCTATCTTCACATCGAACCGTAACGCTTCCATTGCAAGCTCTCCCTGAGAATCGACCTGTATAGCCTATGCTACTACGGTGATTTGGAAGGAATACATTAAGCATTTTGAATACATTGTGGAGTGATCAAGCACCTAAGGTTGACTCTAAACCTTCTCTCTTTTGTTGAATATCTGTGCAATTCTCTCCACTATTCCTTTCCTCATCAAATTTTTGGCGCCGTTGCCGGGGAGAGCAACGGTTTTTGATTTCAAGTGAAGAACTAAACGCATTTTCTTCTCTGTTGCAGGTTACAGGGGAAGAAACAGGAAAACTTGCATTGCAGTGACATATAAGTGGCTCTGGGCCTCTGCTCTTGAAAGCTGTAATACCCCGCTCCCGGAATACGTACTTAGTTGCGTATTCAGATTTTTCGATCGTATTTTTCGATTTACTTCCTGTATTTATTTTGTATTATGAATTATTTATATGATCGTTTTGTCTTGGATCCAGATTCGTGGACTCAGAGTCTGCCCTTCTCTGAACCGGGGACCCGATCCTAGTGTATTACTCAATTTGGTCTTTCCGGTATTCAGATTTGACTGATTTCAGTTTCAAATATCATTTTCCAATATTTTATATTTTCTATGATTTTCTGGAATTTTCTTGAATTAAATGGAAAATCTTCAAAACCAGTGTCGACCAGCACCGCTGACCGACTTCTGATTTTTAATTTACAAATGGAGTCAAATTTTGAGAAACCGCTTTCACATATTTTCTTAGAATATTATTTACTATCTTAATTCATTTTTTGGGCATTTTCAGAATCTATCGGATTTCTGCCAGAATTGGTGCCGACCGATATTGGCGGCAGATTCCAGGATTTTTAAGTTAAAAACTATAAATAATTTCTTAAAACGAATTTTATCATGATTCTTAAAATAATATTCTTGATTTTTGAGAATTTTTGCGGGTCGTTCCGAGATACTTGATTTTGGGACAATTTCGGTATTTTTCTGAAAGTTTTCCGCATCCGCAACCGAATCCCGGGAATCCGCCACTCTAATTATTTTCACTTTTACTTCCAAGAAAATATCTTCCGTTTTCCATTTTCTTTTCCTTTTTCCTTTTTCTTTCCTTCCTTTTCTTTCCACCAAATTCTCCAAACTTCTCCATTCTTCCATTTCTTTCTCCATCATTCCACCAAAAATATCTTCTCCTCCAAAAATATCTTCTCCAAAATATCCAACCTCTCCCATCACCATGGCCGGCCAAGATTGGCCAAGAGAAACACCTCACCCTCTCCATTTTACAAAAACCCCCTCTCTTTTACATTTTTACATCACCTTCACAATTCCAAATCCTATATATACCTTTCCTTCTCCTTTCCATTTCATTTTTCTCTCTTCACCAAAACTCTAACCACCACCAACTCCTCCTTCATCTCCACCACAACAACAACCACTACAAATTCTCCAACTCCTTACCTTCATCTTCTTCCTCCTCCATCTCCATGTAAACCACCACAAACTCCAAAACTCCACCAAAGCTTCCACCTTCTCCTTTACCTTCTCCAAAAATACCACCACCATCAAAACCTTCCACAAAACCACCACCCCTTCACCACATCAAGGGCCGGCCACTCCTTTTGAATTGGGGCCGAGCTCCTTTTTGTCGGTAATATCTCCGGTGATCATTCCGGTAATCGTTCACGATTATTCCGGTGATCATTCCGGCTCCGGTGATTATTCCGGTAATCGTTCATGATTATTCCGGTAATCTTTCCGGTGACGATTACAACGATAATACCGCCACCATCTTTTCCATCACCATCTTCACTTCCACCATTTACTGGTTTGGATTTGGAGTTGGGCCATCCTTGCGTCTCCATCTTTTCCTGTCTCTCTTTTTCTATCTGTTGATGGTTAAAACGCGGAGTTTACCTCCTGCGTCTAGGCCATTCCTTAAACGTGGCCTTCGCGTTATTGTATCGACGCAACATGGAGTCCAGGCCCGCGTCTGTGTCCTTCTCGTGTCAACACGACGTGGAGTCCATGCCCGCGTCTGTGTTCTTCTTGTGTTAACGCGACGCAGAACCCACGTCTGCGTCCGCGTTCTCCTCGCGTCCTGACTTGAACGCAGACCCCGCGTTTATGGCACCTTCGCGACGCGATCCCCGCGTCTGTGATTCCCGCGTCTGGTACTTTCCGCGACGCGAACCCCGCGTCTGCTATTCCCGCGTCTGTGATTCCCGTGTCTGTTATTCTCGCGACGCTAACTTCCGCGTCTGCGAACCCCCGCGTCTCACTTTCAAAACCCGCGTCCCCCTGTACATATTTCTCTCTCTTTCTCTCTCTATTATTTATATCATATTTTATGGCGCGTCCCGAGCTCCATGGATTTTGGACCTTTCGGCATTTCTGGTGATTTAGGCGAGTGTTCTCGCTATCTTCTTGCCTTCCTATTTTCATTGATTATGCGAGTGTTCTCGCTTTCTTCTTGATTTTCCTATTTCAGCGAGTGTCCTCGCTCTCGCCTCCATTTGGGTTTCCCCGCTTTGTCGGGTTGACTTGTATTTTATTCCGTGTTTATATGTATTTTACTGCTTTTATACTATGCGTGGCCGACCCTTCGTGGTCGTTGAACTCTGGATTTCTGCCCACTCCTGGGATGGCTGGTAACTACCGAGAGTGCGAGCGTTCTTGGTCCCTCAGCCTTCAGCCTCCGGTCACTCACTATCTCGAAAGGGAAGTGATTGGGATCGTCAGGTCTCTCAGCCTTCAGCCTCCGTTCACTCACTATTTCGAAAGGGAAGTGATTGGGATCGTCAGGTTTCTCAATTCAGCCTCCGGTCACTCACTATCTTGAAAGAGAGGTGATTGGGACCGTCAGGTTTCTCAGCACTGCCTCCAGACCATTCAGCCTCCGGTCTCTCACCATCTCGAAAGGGAAGTGAGTTGAGACCGTCAGGTCCCGCAGCTCCGCTTGGTTGTGCTCAGCTACTACTTTATCACATGCCATGTATTTACCTGATATGTTAACACTTGCCATGTCATTACTTCACACTTGTTCCATTCATGCTACTATTTAACACCTGTTTATATCACCTGACAACTGGTATGTTATCACCTGACCACCTGACATGCTACTACTTGACTCTGGCTCATGTTATACCACATGTTCCCGGCAGATCCTGAATGGAACTAAGTGCCACACGGAGCAAAGTGCCACATCACACACATGGTGGGGGCCAGCTCTTGAATCTGTGGGGGCCACCTCTAGAATCCTTTCCCCTCAGAACAAAGTGCCACATGGAACAAAGTGCCACATCACACACGTGGTGGGGGCCACCTTTTGAATCTGTGGGGGCCACCTCTTGAATCTGTAGGGCTATCTCCTGCCTGTACCTGACCTCTTGTTATATTAATACTTGCCCTGTGATTATAATAAGACAACTTGCATCCGGTTTGGGGGAAACTGATGGGCCCTGATTAATCATGTTTATGGTGGTCTTATCGAGTCACGCGTGGCCACATACTTGAGGGATTACCTGGCGGCCACCAGGGATTCCGTGGGGTGTGTTGGCACCCCTACTCCTGATTATTCCTGCCGAGTATGCACACGCCCTAGGCCTATTTCTATGGGATCTGCGATACTCTATTCCTGTTCGGGCGTCCATAAGTCCCGGTACCTAGCGGTACGTTCCGGCTCAGCACCGGATACTCCTGGACCATTGTCCCGGGCATGTACGGGGCCCATCCGAAACATGATTCATCGAACTTTATCAGTTTCCAAATAACTTGCTATATAAGTTGTGAGTGGAAGTATGTGGAATGGGACACATACTGAAACTTGGAACTTAGACGGCCCCAATTATAATAAAATGCTAATATGAAACTGTTGTGTTGTTTTGTAACTCGGGTTGTATACGCTTGGATTACGGTGACATGTGATAAAGGTATATAGATGAGGGTTTCCTTGTTTGGATTATTCCTTCGATGTACTAGTCTCATGGAGCCGTGACCTAAGTGTGTACGATCGGTTTTGCTTGTAATCGGCTTTATTCGGTTTTATTGGTTTTTATCGGTTTTATGTTAGTTTAGGAGATATCTAGTGTTGCCTGTTATGATTCCTCTTATGACTCCTGTTATTCCTGTTACGATTCCTATTATGACTCTTGTTATTCCTGTTACGATTCTTGTTATGACTCCTGTTATTCCTGTTACGATTCCTGTTATGACTCTTGTTATTCCTGTTACGATTCCTGTTATGACTCCTGTTATTCCTATTACGATTCCTGTTATGACTCTTGTTATTCCTGTTACGATTCCTGTTATGACTCCTGTTATTCCTGTTACGATTCCTGTTATGACTCTTATTATTCCTGTTACGATTCCTGTTATGACTCCTGTTATTCCTGTTACGATTCCTGTTATGACACCTGTTATTCCTGTTATGATTCCTGTTATGTACTCCTGTTATGCATGCTATGATTCCTGTTATGACTCCTGTTATGCCAGTTATGTACTCCTGTTATAACCATTGTGTGAATTGCCACGAATGCTTTCATCGGAGTTTTACATCGGCTTTCCGATTTTATGATTATATTATACCTGTTCATACCTGCTATACCTGTATTCTAACCTACCTGTCTCCTGTTCTTATCTGATTATATCATGAGTACTTCCTACTTGATATCATTTGTTATATGCACACTTGTGCTCGTCCTTGCTCGCCACTTGGCTTTCACATCACACTCGCCTGGGGAGTTTCATCTGACTCCACTGGATCCTCATGTCCAGGTCATGGAGCTTGGAGCGTGTGGATTCTCCCAGTTGCTGATCAGAGTGGCGCAGCGGTAGCGTGGATCTTCAGCAGACCGTTCAGAGCTCCATCCTTCCAGGCCCCCTTTGCACCTCTTGAGTTTTCCTTTAGTAAACTCGTGAGTGCCCTCTTGTACTATTCTTTCTTGCATATCTCTTTGTATTCCCGCAATTTCGCATACCAGTGATGTAATATTCATGTAATATTGGATCACCTCTGGTGATAACTTTGTAATTGTACTCATGTGTTGGAATGTATAATGCACCACGTGCTTCCGTACTCTGATTCTTGCATGTACTGATGCTTAGCGTATATACGTGAAGGTACTTCTGACTTGCGTATATACGTTGCAGTAACGTCTCCGTAACCGCAAGATCAGGGCGTTACAAAAGTAGAGACCAGTTGCCCTCTGATTTGCCGTGATTCCACGGCCAAAGCCACGGATCCGCGGCAAAGAGGAGTGAACTACTCACAGTTTTTCTGCAGGGTTGCTTGCTCTGCAAAATACAGCTGCTGCAATACTTATTTCTTGTATGCTTCACCATACTCCTGCTAATAATCAGCAGTAAAAAATTTGTTGCAAAGTTAAAAATTGATTAGACGTTTGCATTTCTAGGCACGTGTCTTTTCAATTCATTTACTTTATTGTTGAAGAGTGCTGGAGCTAGGTACATGCGCATTGCATTTAGACTAGGACTCACTTCTTGGTTGATTTATATCGCTTTGAGTGAACCTTGTTTGCTTATATTGTACACTTGCACAAAATCGATTTTAAAGGCATCACCCCATAAATAAGATAAGGTGGGGGATTTCATCACCCTTTCCTTGGCCCAAAAATCATTTTCCAAGCACTCACAATCCCAAGCTTTTTAATAAAATCTAATAGACGTTGGCCCTAGGGACATCCGGACTCAGTAGGAGATCGGCTGAAGTTGGGAATTGATTTTGATTCATACTCCGGTCAAATCAGTGTCTAGGCTGGGGATTAAGAGGTTAAGCCTCGAAGATACCGTGGTTTGGCGTAATTAAGGCCCGTTGCTTACGCACGGATACCTCCCACCGTATTTTGCCCCTACCTGGCTGATTAGCTGTGGTCTGATTCAAACAATAACCTTCTTTAGTTCATCGAACAGTTAAGAGTCGTCTAGGTCCAGGAATCCTAGATAGCTTGGATTGATTTTTCTTTTATTGTTTGTTATTTTCATTTTTTTCTTTTCGCTGGTGTGATCGGTGCACGTTGTTTGTGACTGTATATGCAAGAGTGATTCCGTGATCCAGATTCTGCAAGACTTGTTAGAATTTCTACGCTTGCACTTACACAACCACTTGACACAATGGAAAACAACATCTCGCTTCAAGATAGATTCTACCTGATTCGCACTTCGCTTCCTTCATGCATTCTTCTCCCTGAACCCAATGGAAATCACTTTGAGCTCAAACCACAATTCATCAACACACTTCCCCGATTTCATGATCTAGAGTCTGAGGACGCGTACTTCTTCATTCGAGAGTTTGAAGAAGTATGTTTAATGACGAGAATTTCCCAATTGACTGAGGATGCTGTTAGGTTAAGGTTCATACCGTTTGCACTAAAGGACATTGCTAAGAAATGACTTTACAATCTTCCCGTCAGTTCAATATCTTCATGGGATGATTTTGTAAAAGTTTTTCGTAAGAAATTTTATCCCATCCACAAATAGCCCTCATGCGAAAGAACATCATGCAATTCAAGCAAGAATCAAAGGAACCTTTCTGGAAATATTTTGAGCGTTTCAAAGACCTTCTAGCCTTATGTCCTCATCACGGCATAGAGAAATGGCATCAGTGCCAAATTATCTATGACGGCCTTGACTACCAAACGAAAACACTCCTTGAATCCATGTGCCAAGGGGAATTTTTAAAGAAAGATGAGCATCAGGGGTGGGATCTCTTTGAAACCTTAGCTGAGAAAACCATTCAGTGGGAGTCATGTCCAGATAAACCCACTCCCACCACTTCCAGAACAGGGATGCACTCGATAGAATCCTCTATAGCTGCTGAGGCTAAGATTACACAATTGATGAAGAGGATAGAACTACTTGAGTCAAGGGAAAATTCTGTTGTCAATCAGGTCAACCCATCACCTGTGGTCAAACCGGGTTGCACCTACTGTCATGATCTCAACCATGTCTTTGAGGAGTGTCCTTTATATCAGTCTCAATCATATCAGGAGAACACGAATGTTGCCTATACCAGACCCAATCATAATCCATACTCCAATACTTACAATTCGGGATGGCAACACCATCCAAATTTTTCGTGGAGTCAGTCTGGTCCTGAGCAACATAGGCCACCATTTCCACATCCATATAATGCTCAGTCTCACCCACCCAGTTTCAATCGTAATTCACCGAATTTTCATCCACATCAAATTCCACCACAATCACAATCTTTTCAGAACCCACCACACTACCAAACACACTTCCAGTCTCCATACTACCAACATCCACCCCAGAATGATTCAGAAATATCGGAGTTGAAGAAATGTTAGAAACCTTTGCAAAGAACTATCAATAGGATATGAATAAAGTTCAGGTCCAGATCGGGCAATTGGCTAATTCTGTAAATGAGAGACAAAAAGGAATGTTACCAAGCCAGCCATTGCCAAATCCCAAACATCACTTCCCCTTGCATGAAGTAGAAGACACGGGCCCCAGTCAATGCCATGCTATTCATACCCTGAGATTTGGAAAACAGGTAGATAATAAGGTTTCTAATCAACCATCCCATCCAGTACCAAAGCCAACACCTCCTGTCCCAATGTAACCAGCTTCTGACAAACCATCTTCTAGTTCAGAGCCATCAACGTCAAAAGCCAAGGGGAAAGAAGGTAGATGAGCAACTTTACAAGCCTAGTGTACCATTTACAAATAGGCTTACAAATCACAAGATGAATGCTCATATGGAGAAAATAAGAGAAATGTTCAACAAGGTCCAAATCAATGTCCCTCTTCTTGATGCCATACAACAAGTGCCTTCATATGCAAAATTATTAAAGGAAATGTGCACCAAGAAGAGGAAAACACAAGTCCCTAAGAAAGTCTTCCTAGCATCAACCATCAGCGAGTTGCTCGCTAGTCTAATTCCTGTGAAATACAAAGACCCAGGGAGCCCCACCATTTCATGCATCATAGGACAGACTACCATCAATAGGGCACTACTTGATTTGGGGGCCAGCATCAATCTCCTGCCTTTTTCTGTGTATCAACAATTAGGGTTAGGCGATCTCCGTCCTACCGAAATGACGATACAATTGGCTGATCGTTCTGTCAAGAGACCCAAGGGAGAAATTCACGATGTTCTTGTCAGAGTTGGGGAATTCATTTACCCTGTTGATTTTGTAGTCCTTGAGACACAACATGTGTCTAATTCCAATCAAAGGGCTCAAACTCCTGTCATTTTGGGACGACCATTCCTGGCTACAGCAAATGCCATCATCAATTGCCGGAATGGATCAATGAGGTTAACCTTTGGTAACATGACTCGTGAAGTGAATGTCTTCCACACACAGCCTCGTAAAACAAAAGATCAAACATTCGAGGTCAGCTTTGCTAGAGACAATTGTGAGGAAGAAGGTGAAGATTCAAAAGATGAGTCACAATTTTGTGATTCTCTTAAAGTGGAAAATCCTACTGTCCGAGTACCCTTTCAAAAGGGGAAAGTTGATTTGGATATCTTCACTCTCAATGAGCCAACTGTGAATGTATCCTAAGAGGATATAGTTCAAGAACCTCCAATTGACTTATCCTTTGAAGACCTTTTCGCTGACGAGATCATGTGTCTGGATGAGCCAACTCGGGGTCGGTTAACTGATTGTACACTTCTGAAGGAAAATGTTGACCTGAGTTTTGAAGAATTGTATGGAGATGAGTTGGAATTCCTTAACATTGGAAGTAATGAGATTCAGAGTGAAAGTGGTGATAAGGAATTCTTTAGTGAAAAATGTGGTGAAATGAGAATGAACAACAACAAACAATTGAATCTGGAAACACCTAAGGCTAAGAAAACAATTCAACCCGTTTCCCAACTAAGCCCGCGCAAACAGACACATTGGAACGATGGGAAACGGGCTAGAGGGAAACGACCAAAGAAAAGCCTAGGTGATGGACACAATTGTATATATTCCTTGTAAATAATTTTTTTTATATTCCTAAAATTTACCTATTTCATGCATCATTTTTATCTTGCATACATTGGGGACAATGCATGAGATAGGTATGAGGGGGTAGATTCTAACCTAGGATTTTTCATTTTCTTTTTAGGCTTTTATTTTTATTTCTAGGATTTTCATTTTCTTTTTAGGTTTTTATTTTTCTTTTAGATTTTACCTTTCTTTGTAGATTTTTATTTTTCTTTTAGATTTTACTATTTCTTTTTAGAATTAAAAAAAAACTTTTTGAAATAAGAGACAAAGTTTTGATCTATTTTTAAGAAAATTAAGATGATCTTAGAAATTAAGAAAGCCTTAATTATGACATCTTAAACCTAGTTGAAATAATGGATCTTGTTTAAAATTATAGGCTAAGTAAGAAAAATTGGGGAGATATTTTTATCTTGAATTTTTTGCCTTAGATAGTATGCACTTCACACTTACACATTTTTGGGATGGAAACAAAGACCTAAAATGCCATAAAGCAAAAATTAAAAAATTATATATGAATAAAACATCACTTATTAAGCTGGATAATTATGCCTCAAGAAGCATGATTATTCACGCCTAACGGTGGTAAAGGAAATAAATAATCCCCTTTAGTTTTGTGGCCTTGTTTACTCGAGTCCTTAAACCCGAGGGATGTTTTCTCATCTGGTGCCCTAGGACCATCTGGTTTAGGAGTCATCGGTTATAGGCTCGCTACATGGGTAAACTAGAAAGCCTAAACTAAGGAAGAAAAAAATAGAAAAAAGAAAATAAATATATATGAATAAATGGCTTTATGGTTGGAGTTGAAATCCTAGAAATCTTCACTATCACAATGTGCATATTATCTAGGTTTTATGAAAGATAAAATATTCAAACCAATTTTGAATTCTTACCTTAATTGAAGACAAGATCTTACATAGAGACTAAGTTTAAGGAAGAATGAATATAGGTGGACTTATGAACTGAGATCACTTATATTTTCGCAAAAATAGTTCGAAAACATGTCTCTCTTTAAAAATATATTTTCAAAATACTAACTTTTGTCTTTTTTCTTTATGGATTTTGTGGGTGCAATCCGCTGAAAACCCTCAGGAGACAACACTCCTCCTCTAGGGTAACCTAGAGGTTTAACGGCTTGTTGCACGTGCTCAGTGCAATCGTGTCACCTACGAAAGTGGTGTTATAATCTAGTTAGGATTTTTTCTTTCTTTTTCTTTTTGCTCGAGGACGAGAAAAAGCTAGGTATGGGGGTGTGATTGTTATTCATTTTTGCATATTTCTCCACATCCATACCATGCATTACATAAATAAAAATGAGATTTTTAATCTTTTTCTCTATATTTTTGCAGGTCCATATTTTAATGGAGAAGAAGCCCAAAATCCATGTAATTATCAAAGAATTAAAGGGGGATTAATTAAAGCCCAAGGGTTGAGCCCAGGATCTGGAGACATCCACGCGCCAGGTCAGACTTCTAGAAGCGCCAACGTGGCTAACAACCTGCGAGAAAACAACAACAGAATTCGCTGGCATAACGGCCTAGATTCTGCCGCGGAAACGCGGCTCTGGCCGCGGATCCGCGGCAGTATCTTGGCCGTTGAGCCAGCGATTCCCTCCAGCTGTCTGGATTCTGGAGCCTTCTTCTCTGAGCCTATTGTTGACACTTAAAAAAGATAAGATTCTCATTGGTCCGAACAATGTCTAGCGACAGACGAGCTGAAGACCAGTTTTTCACCCACCTCCAAGGGACAAGGAAGCAGCTTGGACTCCACTGATCCAGCAAGCAGAACAGTGAACCCGGATTGTTTCTAAACAGACCTCAGCAGGTCTAAAATGCTAGCATTTAGCATTACATTAGCCCAAGGAGATAGCCTCTCTTGTGAGGCTAGCATCATCCAGAGCATCGCCAGGAAGCTAACTGACGGCTTCGCCGAAAAGCCTCTTTTCGGACTTCGCCAGGAATTGCCTCTAGCTCCGCTATGAGCTTCAAAGCGGGCAGCTCCGCTATTGGTCAATCAAATCTCCGGATGAGATCGGATCCAATCAGATCAAATCCAATCAGAGACCAAATATGGCAGGTGATTGCCACAATCTCTTGACTCTCTTAAAATGAGTAAGAGGATCAGAGGAAATCCTCCAACGATATGGAAAGGATCACAACAAATCAGAAAGATCAACCGACTTGCCATTTTCTAGCTCCGCGGAAGCTATTTTAGCCTCGCAGCAAGGCTACTTTCCAGATTTAAACAGATTCGATTCAATCTATTTCCATATCTTCAAGAGGGCAGTTTTACCCTTGTTTTCCCTATAAATAGCCCGCCAGGGGCACAAGGGAAAAGAGACACACACAGAGGGAGACCGAAGACGAGATCGGATCGTACCGCAAAAGACAACAAGAGAGAGAGGACTCCACAAGCAGAGGCTTCTTCACTAGTGCACCGTGCAATCTCTAATTTAGAGATCTTCAAGAGAAATACTTCTCTTTTCAGGGTGGTGATACCCTAACAACCCCTTTTCCTCAAGGAATCTTCGGAACCAGGCGAGAAGGAATTCCTCATAGAAGGCGGTCTTTTGAGAAGTAGCAAGAGGGTTCTACCAATCCTCTATTCTCTGATTCCCAGAACCAGGCGAGAAGGGAATCTCATCGCTCGCATCGTCAAAGGGACAAAGTGGTCGCGCGCTGACCAGACTCCTATCGGCACATTTTCCCAGAATCTCTGAGGAGATCTACTTGTAATCTTTTGAGAATACTTGTAATTTAGCTCCTCAAACTCTTTTTTTTGTAAGTTTTCCCCTTTGCAAATTAATGGAAAACAAGATGGCGACTCCGCTGGGGAAAGAATTCTCCACTGCTGAGAATCAAGTGTCGCAATGCGATGATCAGACCTTAGGGTCTATCTCTGAATTTAGAAAAGCCGGTGCAGCCAGATCCTCTCTGGCTAAATCTTCAAGGACAGTCTCTGCGGAGACAGAAAAGGTTCTTCGCAAACCTGCTGCGGTTCTTTGCCGCAACAAGGGAGCATGCCCGCGGCCCAAGTTCCGCACCTTCAATAACCTGGTCGTCCGGATCGATCAAAGAAGATTTGAAGAAGTCCTCTCTGGGGGTGGCTTGATGCTTCGAGCACGGAAGCACAAGGAGGTCTCCACGGCCAAGGTTTCAAATCAGAAACCAGAGGCAGAATTCTGCCAACACCCCGCAGCCTCTCATGTGGCTAGTCAGGTTTCTTGCGAACCTAAGCATCCTCTGCCAAAGCGGATATGGAAGCCTAAACAGAAGTCTTCTGCTTAAGCATCAGGCGTAGCTGATTGTAATCCAATATTGCATATTTTACCTCATTATTCCCATGCATATTACAAATAAATATGTGATTTTTACTCCTCTTCTCTACATATTTGCAGGTACACACTTAAAGGAGAGATATCCAAATAATCACTTAATTAACCATAATTAAGTGATTAATCAAGATTAAAGATAAAGCCAAATTCAAATCCCAGATCCAGAGAAATCCGCGCAATAAACGAAGATTCCAGATATACCACGTGGCTAACAACCTTGTAACTGATCTTCAACAGAAAGATCTGGCTCAACGGCCAGGATCTTGCCGCGATCCGCGGCTTGGTCGCGGTAATCCTAGGGCCGTTGAGCCCCGGATTTTGTGGCAACCTCCCAGGCTCTCGAAGCTTCATCTGCAGCCTATAAATACTCCACCTTCACCTGCGAGCAAAGACTGATCAGAGAAGAGAGAGAGATTAGTGTAAAGCTTGTAATTTTGTTAGTTTTTCTTTAGGATTTTTAGCTCTCTATGATCTTCTCTTCCCTAGAATTCAATGTAAAAGAGAGTGATTGTGAGGGAGAGAGCTTGTGTAATCAAGGGTGACACTTGAAGCAACAAGGATTGATCCATCCTCCTTCCTCTACTTGAAGCTTGGTTCTAGTTCTATGTGCTTTCTTTAATTGCTTTCTTTATTGCTTTGTTTACTTCTTGCAATTTACTTCATGCTTTCTTGTATTTTTCTTATGGCTTGTTGTAGCTAAATTCTTCTCCATGTACTAGTTTACCACTAGTCTTGCCACTTCACTAACTCATGGGTGTTTGCTTAATTTCATCTTGCAAGTGTATGATCTTCTCTTCTCCGATGGTTAAACCACCGTCTTCCAAGTGAGAAAGCAATTAGGTCAACACGCTAGACAAACCCTACGCCAATGGAGTGACAACATTAGGCACGCATTCGCTATCAAGGAGTCTAGTAAGTCTTGGCAAGCTAGCAAGGTAAGCTAGTCATGGATCTTTTTCATTCAAGCTTTCTTTAAGTTTTCTTTCCTTTTCTTGTGAATAAACCAATCCCAATCTTGATTTCTTTTCCGACAATTTCCACCATGAACATAGCCATCCTTTCTTTTAGTTTCTTTTTCACTTGATTCACTAAGTTTATAAACAAGAGAAGAATACTCGTTTGTTCAATTCACTACCACACGTCAAAGCTTCCATCGCGAGCTCTCCCTGAGATTCGACTCGGTATAGTCCTATACTATAGCAGAGACAAGAAAGGGTACATCAAATACATCTTTATACACATAATAAGTACACCTTTTTAGTCTAATCAAAATGGCGCCGTTGCCGGGGAGAGCAACGTATTTTTTTTGGTTAAAGTGAAGTACTAAACGATTCTTCTTCTCTGTTGCAGGTTACAGGTTCAAGAAATAGGAAAATATTCAGTGCAGAAACATATAAGTGGACCTGGGCCTCTGCTCAAGAAAGCAGAGCCCAGGATCCCTCCAAATTGCCGCGGATCCACGGCATTTGCCGTGGGAACGCGGCAAAGAGGAGTTCACTTCTAACAATTTTTCTGCAGGATATTCAGCTCTGCAAGATACAGCTTCTGCAGTACTTAACTTCCTGTATTCTGCACCATATACCTGCTTAATTAAACAACAGTAAAAAGTTGGTTGAAATTGTTAAAAATTGTTTAGACACTTGCATTCTAGGCACGTGTCTTTTCAATTCTTTACTTTTACTGTTGAAGAGTGCTGGAGGCAAGGTACGTTTCGCATTGCATATTAGACTAGGACAAACTCTTGCTTGATTTTCTTGCTTTGAGTGAATCCTTGTTATATTTCTTGTACACTTGCACAATTAAAATTTAAGGGCATACCCGTAAATAAGATAAGGTGGGGGAGTTCATTACCCTTTCCTTAGCCCGAAAATCATTTTCCCAAGCACTCACTAACCCAAGCCTAATTTAATAAAAAAATAGACGTTGGCCCTAGGGACATCTCGGACTCACTTAGGAGATTATCCTAAGGGGAAAAAGTGTTGGAATTTAACTCTTGCAAAATCAGTGTCTAGGAAAGGGGTTGAGGGCCGAAAGCCCGAAGGTTGCTGGTTACTTAATTAAGGAACGTCTTCGGACGGAAAACCTCCCACCAACCTTACCCTTCCCTGGCTGATTAGCTTGTGGTTAGAGTCTACACCAAACCTCTCGTGGACAGTCTATCAGTTAGGAGTCGTCTAGGTCTAAGTCTATCCTAACTTAGGTTAGAATTTTTGTTTGTTTGTTTGTTTGTTTGTTTGTTTGTTTGTTTGTGATTGTGTGATATGGCTTATAATTACAATTCTTTCCATCATAATAATAATCCTTATGTCACACACACTCCATATTCGGATAATTCCAACCCGGTGTTTTACAATATGCACCAACCAAATACACCGGGTTGGCCTTATCCGAATAAATATGACCCATACACCCCATCTAATGATTATAATGTCCAAAATAATTTTAACTCTTCACCGAGTAATTGGGGATTCACGTACCCCGAGTCAAATTTTCAAATTCCTTGTCCATCATATTCACCTTGTCCACAATATTCATGTCCCGATTCCGCTTCATACACTCCTTTTTCTGAACCTCCATTTGAAGAAAAATCTGAGTTATTTAGGAGTTTAGAAGCCAATCTTCAGAGGGCTGAGCAACAACGTCAAGAAACCTTTGCCCCTCCAATTTCACAGTATTTTCAAGAGTCTTACTCACTTCCACATTTTCCTAATGAACAACCATTTGCCTTGGAAACGAGTAAAGATTTCTTGTGTGAGTCCACTTTTCCATCACCACACATTTTTGACTCACAATTTCACCATCACTTCCAAGACCATACTTCATCTTTTCATCAAAATAATGAAATCATCACTTGTGAAAAGTTGCTTGAAGACATGACCCTTGCTCGAAATGCTAGAGATCGTGACATAGATTTGATGATCCAAACTCTTCATCATCATCCTATTTCTAAGGTCACTAGCCACTCTGTTAAAACCAAAGAGTCATGTAGTCTTGGAAGTCCAGATTCAATTTCAGCACAATCACCTGAACTTGTCCAAACTTCAGATCCAATTGATACATTGGCAAGTTTTTCATTTCCTAAAATTGAACTTGTCCAAACGTCAAATCCAATTGACATTTTGGAAAGTTTTTCATTTCCTAAAACTGAACTTGTCCACACTTCTGATCCAATTTACAATTTGGCAAGTTTTCCTTTTCATGAAATTGAACTTGACCATGATCCTGAACTTTCACTTGATGATTCCAATTTACTTCCTGATTCAATTATGACTTCCATATCCTTACCTGATTTCATTTCATTTCCTAAATCACAATTGGATCCATTTCCTATCCATTGTGAAATTGAATCACCAATCTTTTATGATGATCACATTGAACTTGACCAATTCTACACTTCTGAAAATCCCATTGATAAATTGGCAAGTTCACATTTTTCTGAAATGGAACTACATGAGGAATGTGATCTTGAACCCCAATTTCGTGATTCGATCCTTTTTCCTGAATCCATAATGACTCCGGTATCTTTACCTCACTTCAATCTTTTCCCGGAGTCAATCTTGGATTCTTTCACAATTCACAATGAAGTTGAATCATTATTCTTTAAGGATCATATTGAACTTGCCCAATTCTACACTTTTGAAGATTCTATTGACATTTTGGCAAGTTCTCCATCTTATGAAATTGAACTCAATGAGAAATGTGACCTTGATTTTCTCGATCTCTTTACTTCTGAAACTGATTGTACAATTATTAAGGAAGATGTTGACTTAAGTTTTGAAGAATTGTACGGTGATGAGCTTGAATTTCTTAAAATTGGAAGTAAAGAGATATCACCCATAGTAGGTCACATTCCATTGTTGGACAACACATGTGGACTTGAGTTTCCATTTCTTGATTTGGACACAATTTTTGACCTCACTTCGACTCCTGAACCATCACTTGATTTAAATCATAATCCTGAGTCGGTATTCCTTCCAGAGTCCAAGTCAACTGTTCTATCATTTCATGCACCATTCTGGGACAAGGTAGTTGATAAATTTGACTCAGAAATTATTTTGCAAATCTTGAAATTAGATGGGGTCATATACATAATAAAAATCACACATGCATACATCATTCTTGTGGGTCATATTATTGAGATTTTTGGTGGGTTCCTGAAAACCCAACGTAAAGATGATTGGGCCATGTTTCGTGGACCAATCAGGCCGCCATCGGAACCACCACCTTGAGGTGATTTTTCTTTTCCTCTCCATTTTCTTTCATGCATACATATATCACGATGCATTGAGGACAATGCATGAAATAAGTGTGGGGGAGGGTTTACTAACATAGGATTTTTATTTTTTAGGATTTTCATTTTCTTTTTAGGTATTTATTTTCTTTTAGATTTTACATTTCTTTGTAGATTTTCTATTTCTTTTAGATTTTACTTTTAAATAAAAAAATAATAAAAAAAAAAAATAAAATCTTTTTGAAATAAGAGACAAAGTTTTGATCTATTTTTAAGAAAATTAAGATGTATCTTAGAAATTAAGAAAGCCTTAATTATGACATCTTAAACCTAGTTGAAATAATAGATCTTGTTTGAAATTATAGGCTAAGTAAGTAAAATTGGTGAGATATTTTTATCTTGAATTTTTTGCCTTAGATAATATGCACTTTACACTTACACATTTCTTGGGATGGAAACAAAGACCAAAATGCCATATAAATAAATATAAAAAAAGAGAGAGAAAAAAATATAAATAAAACATCACCTATTAAGCTGGGTAATTGTGCCTCAAGAAGCATGATTGTTCACGCCTAACGGTGGTGAAGAAAAATAATCCCCCTTAGTTTTGTGGCCTTTTTCACTCGAGTCCTTAAACCCGAGGGATGTTTTCTCATCTGGTGCCCTAAGACCATCTGGTTTGGGAGTCATCGGTTATAGGCTCGCTACATGGGTGAACTAGAAAGCCTAATAAAACTAAGGGAAGAAAAAGAAAAAAAAAATATATATATATATAAATAAATGGCTTGATGGTTGGAGTTGAAATCCCAGAAATCTTCACGAGCACGGTGTGCATATTATCTAGGTTTTATGAAAGATAAAGTATTCAATCCAATTTTGAATTCTTACCTTAATTGAAGACAAGATCTTGTATGGAGACTAAGTTTAAGCAAGAATAATTATAGGTGGACTTATGACCTAGGATCACTTATATTTTTGCAAAAATAGTTCGTAAACATGTCTCTTATTCAAAATGCGTTTTCAAAACACTAACATTTGTCTTCTTTCTTTATGGATTTTGTGGGTGTAATCCGCTGAAAACCCTCAGGAGACAACACTCCTCCTCTAGGGTAACCTAGAGGTTTAACGGCTTGTTGCACATGCTCAGTGCAATCGCGTCACCTGCGAAAGTGGTGTAATAAAATTGTTAGTCTAGATTTTCTTTTTCTTTGTTTTGCTCGGGACGAGCAAAAGAATAAGTGTGGGGGTGTGATTGTAATCCAATATTGCATATTTTACCTCATTATTCCCATGCATATTACAAATAAATATGTGATTTTTACTCCTCTTCTCTACATATTTGCAGGTACACACTTAAAGGAGAGATATCCAAATAATCACTTAATTAACCATAATTAAGTGATTAATCAAGATTAAAGATAAAGCCAAATTCAAATCCCAGATCCAGAGAAATCCGCGCAACAAACGAAGATTCCAGATATACCACGTGGCTAACAACCTTGTAACTGATCTTCAACAGAAAGATATGGCTCAACGGCCAGGATCTTGCCGCGATCCGCGGCTTGGGCGCGGCAATCCTAGGGCCGTTGAGCCCCGGATTTTGTGGCAACCTCCCAGGCTCTCGAAGCTTCATCTGCAGCCTATAAATACTCCACTTTCACCTGCGAGCAAAGACTGATCAGAGAAGAGAGAGAGATTAGTGTAAAGCCTGTAATTTTGTTAGTTTTTCTTTAGGATTTTTAGCTCTCTATGATCTTCTCTTCCCTAGAATTCAATGTAAAAGAGAGTGATTGTGAGGGAGAGAGCTTGTGTAATCAAGGGTGACACTTGAAGCAACAAGGATTGATCCATCCTCCTTCCTCTACTTGAAGCTTGGTTCTAGTTCTATGTGCTTTCTTTAATTGCTTTCTTTATTGCTTTGTTTACTTCTTGCAATTTACTTCATGCTTTCTTGTATTTTTCTTATGGCTTGTTGTAGCTAAATTCTTCTCCATGTACTAGTTTACCACTAGTCTTGCCACTTCACTAACTCATGGGTGTTTGCTTAATTTCATCTTGCAAGTGTATGATCTTCTCTTCTCCGATGGTTAAACAACCGTCTTCCAAGTGAGAAAGCAATTAGGTCAACACGCTAGACAAACCCTACGCCAATGGAGTGACAACATTAGGCACGCATTCGCTATCAAGGAGTCTAGTAAGTCTTGGCAACCTAGCAAGGTAAGCTAGTCATGGATCTTTTTCATTCAAGCTTTCTTTAAGTTTTCTTTCCTTTTCTTGTGAATAAACCAATCCCAATCTTGATTTCTTTTCCGACAATTTCCACCATGAACATAGCCATCCTTTCTTTTAGTTTCTTTTTCACTTGATTCACTAAGTTTATAAACAAGAGAAGAATACTCGTTTGTTCAATTCACTACCACACGTCAAAGCTTCCATCGCGAGCTCTCCCTGAGATTCGACTCGGTATAGTCCTATACTATAGCGGAGACAAGAAAGGGTACATCAAATACATCTTTATACACATAATAAGTACACCTTTTTAGTCTAATCAGTAGCTACGCCAAAGCCGCGCCTCTCTTATGAAGAAAAAGGCAAGATACCCACCTGCTCTGACAATGCTGCCAACCATAAAGTCAAGACGGCAATCATACCGTCTCCTAGAGCAGCAATTCCCTTCGCCAGCCTTGTTTTCACAAACAAAGCTATAGTACGTCAGCGTACTCATCGGGTCTGCAGCCGCGAGGCTAGAATCAGAGCACAGTTCAGTGCTGATCCTTTCCGCAGGAATAAGGAGGACGATGCATCATCCTATCTGCACCTCGAGAAAGTCTCTACACGAGATTGTTCAAGCCCCTACAGGGCCAACCTGCAAGGATTCTTGGCGGACAAGAAACCTTTCCAGACCACTTCTCCCTGTTGTCAATGAAGTGGATGCCAGTTGGTGATGGTCCATTCAATGCAATGTCGGTTACGACCGACCCTCGCCACTTCTCCACACCGGCGATCAGTCTTTGATCGACTGTCTGCGGGCATCCCAATGAAGCATCTCAGAAGGAGCGCCTCACCAGATCCACCCTCTGCATCCGTCAACATGACCGGAAGAAGGCAAGAGCCGCGCAGAGGAAGTCAAGCATCTGACAACACCCCCTGCGGCTCCCCAGATCCAGATTATAGCCCAGGCTTAGGCGAAGTCTTAGTGCGCGAAGAAGGTGTTTTCCGAAACACCAGATCCAGGGTCACAATACCCTACAACTATGAGCAGCCTTCTTCCTCAACAACCATGATCTCGCCACAGTCCAGGCGATCATCCCAATCATCCGATGGAGAAGATGAAGACAGCGGGTATGCCTCTTCAGCAACAGTCAGTTCTGTATGGACGGACAAAGCATCGGTAAATATGGCCGATAACGCCAATGACGACCTTCGTCGGCGTTTGGAAGCTCAGGAGCAGACATCTAGAACTCAGCAAGAGGCCCTGGACAATATTCAACAGATGCTCGCTCAGCTCCTCAGCAACCGGAATGAGGAGACCAGGAGTAATCATGACGAGGAGGGACATCTCAGCAATGATCCGCCCAAGACGGAGAGATCTAAGGGAGGCTCTTCCCTGGATGCCGAAGTCCTTAAAGGCCTTCAAGCTCAAATTTCATCCCTGGCTCAGAAGGATGAATTGAAGAAAGTGGGGGTAGTCCGTCCTTACCCACTAGAATGGGATTCGGTACCATATCCGCCAAAGTTCAAACCACCAACGTTGCATACGTATGATGGTAAGAGCTCGCCCAATCAGCACATCTACTATTTCCGGTCCCAGACCGGTAATGTTCTAAGCAACGACGCCATCATGGCTAGGTTGTTCGTCGGTACCTTGAAAGGGGTGGCATTCGACTGGTTCCGAAGCCTTCCTCAGGGCTCTATCAATTCCTGGGTCGACCTGGAAACTCGGTTCCTCTCTCGCTTCTATGAGGATGACACCGAAGTGACCATGGACAAGCTCCTTTCCACTGTGCAGAGGGAGGGCGAATCTGTCCGTGAATACATTGAGCGGTTCAGAAATCTATCTCTGATGTGCCCAGCAGGGATGCCTTTACCCATGCTTTTACAAACATGCAGACATAACTTCTCGGATCAAGTAGAAGTTCGCATGGGGGCTGTCAAGGCCCACACTTGGAAGGAACTGGTCGAACAAGCTGAGATAGCCGAGAAATCGGCTAAGAAGTTCGAGCCATCCGCCCCTAGAAGCAAATGGGGCGCGAACAGCAAAGGGCGTAGCGATCTCCCGCAGTCTTCCCAAGCTAAAGGGAAGGAAATTATGTCCGTCGAGCTGACCGGAGACATGCAGTCAAAGGCCAAGAAGAGCGGCTTCAACAATCAGGAGGCCAAGTTTCCTCCAAAATAATACTCCTTTAGGGACGACCAGGTGGTCACGATATTCCATCTGCTCCACAAAGGGAATAAGATGAAGTTGCCAGATGCTCGGCGTCCTGATGAGATAGGGCGCACAAATGATCCCAAGTACTGTCTCTACCATAGGATGGTTCACCATTCCACCGACAAGTGCTATGTCCTCAAGGACCGGATACAAGCCCTGATTGATGCCGGCGTCCTCACACTGAAGACGGAGCAGAAGAAAGTCACCGCCAATATGGTGACTCTTGAGTTCGGCACTGCCCAGAAAGTCACAGTTCCTGACGGGACCTATCCAGCCCCTGCGCCGCGGTTGGAAGTCAGGCATCCTTCAGCCATGACTCAAAACAACAAGGGTCTCGTCCCTTTGACATTGGAGACAGGGGAAGTCATGTGGATACACCCGGATCTCGTCCAAGACATTCAACAGGGTTCAAGGCAGCCCAACTCAAAAGGCAAGTCCTGCAATGTCATCTCTGTCCTGCCAGATGATGGTAATCTTACCTCGGCTTCCCTCAGCGATTCAGAAGAAGAGAGACACGCCTGTACGGCGCAGGCAGATGCGCCTCAACAGACGGGCACCCAGTCTGGAAAGTCATATCAAAGGCAGTATGACAAGCCTACTGACGAGATACAGCAGCAAACGACGTCAGTACCAATGCCGGCATCCACTCCAATTCAAGCCAAGGGAAAGGAAAAGCCTAAGGAGGTGCGGTTCGACCATGTGTTGAAGAAACTGCCAGGCCAAGGGCTAGACACGCCCTTTCACTTTGATATATTGGCCCACTTAGCCAATATCCCGGCTCGTATCACAATACACGAGCTCCTTCGTCTCTCCAAAGAGACAAGAGAGGCACTCAGAGATGCGCTAGCCAACTCGGAGTCCTTTCTGACATGCATGCCTGAGGTTCCTGGTGATGAGAGGCAGCCTTCCTGCTCAGAGTGTCATCACGCACAATCAAAGGTGCCTGCTATTACCTTCACGGCGGAAGACATGCTTCTCAAGGACAACAAGCACGATCGACCTCTGTACTACACCGGATATATCGGTTCAACCTGCATTGAAAGAATACAAGTCGATCCGGGGTCTGCACTCAGCATCATCCCCAAAAGGCTCCTCTACTTCCTCGACATACCGCTGTACAAGTTGTCTGCAACCACCACTACAATATACGGTTTCAATGCCGGGAGCAGCCATCCACTGGGGAAGATTCAGCTCCGTTGCAGAATCGGAAGCCTAAAGTCAGAAGTGACATGCTATGTCATCGATGCGGATACATCATACAACCTGCTACTGGGACGACCATGGATCCATGCCAATTGGATCGTTCCTTCCACTCTCCATCAGTGCTTCAAGTATGTTGAGGATGATGCGACAGTACGAACTGTCTTTGCTGAAAATCAACCCTTCAAGGGGGTGGAAAACTACTTCACTGATGCTCTCCTATATCAAGAGGCTAGTGGAACGCCGGCGGAACCATTGCCAGACGATGATGAAAGTGGCAATGAGGCGGATTCAGAATCCGAAGCAGGCATGCCAGCCATTCTGATTGGCGAACCAATTGTAGCATGCCTTAATGATCCCCGATGTAAGATCCCTCCTGAAGAGGAAGGCGAATGGATAATTAATGATAATATTTCTTTTGATTATCCTGTGAGCATTGAGTCGATTAAATCCATTATGGATGGCTCTCTCCATATGCCCGTACATAAGCCGAGTGTGGCTAGCACATCTGTAGAAGCCATAGAAGGGGCAACGCTGGTAGTCCCTCCGTCCAAGCAAGGTCAGACGCCGATAATCTTCGGCAGAGCCCTGTCAAGGAGATTCACAACTACAGACTCAAGCTCAGAGTCAGATGCTCCACAGTTCTTTCATTACGCGCCATCAGCGCGCCATATTATGAAGAAAATGGGTTACAACCTGAAGCAGGGAGCGGGCCTAAACTTCGGAAAAGGAAGATGCAGCTTGATGCGTAACTCCGTCCCTAAAGGGAAGCCTGCAAATTACTATGATAGTACACGCAGGGGGTTGGGTATGTCACACCCACATTATCAGCAACAGTTCAAGCCAAAGGCGATGGATCGATTCCATCACGGTCGGCTTCATCTTCCGAATGGGACTCAGATGTCAGCATAGGAGGAATGTTCGAAAGCCTCATGACTTCAAGCAGTCAGTTGGAACCCGCAGAGGTTGCCGATGAGGAATCATGGGCCCAGCAACTGAGCCTTCAATGGGAGAAGCGGTTTGAGCTACACGAACCGCCTACCGAAGACAAGGTGATACAGGTCAATTTGGGTAGTCAAGACCATCCCAAACCTATTTTCATAAGTGAAAGCCTATCACTTATAGAAAAGTAAAAATTGATAATGCTCGTAAAAGAGTATATAGATGTCTTTGCGTGGAGCTACGAAGACATGCCTGGACTTGATCCACAGGTCGCTATGCACCGTCTAAACATCAAGCCCGACGTTAAGCCAGTCAAGCAGCAGCAACGTCGGTTCCGCCCAAACATCATGGAGGCTATTGAAGCCGAAGTTAATAAGCTCATTGCTTGTGGCTTCATCCGGGAGAAACAACATCCAGATTGGGTGGCTAACATAGTCCCCGTCCTCAAGAAGAATGAGAAAATACGGATCTGCATCGACTACCGTGATCTCAATACGGCATGTCCCAAAGATGAGTTCCCACTGCCCATCACCGATGTCATGATTGACAACACATGCGGGTTCAAGAGGATGTCTTTTATGGATGGCTTCTCAGGGTACAACCAGATCAAGATGTATCCCGACGACGAGAAGCATACTTCTTTCTGAATGCCATTGGGGGTATACTGCTACACTGTAATGCCCTTCGGACTGAAGAATGCCGGAGCAACCTATCAACGGGCGATGAGTATGATCTTCTACGATCATCTCCGAAAGACGGTGGAATGCTATGTTGACGACATTGCCGTCAAAAGCCGCAGCAAAGATGAACATCTTCGCGATCTGAGAACGATGTTCGATATAATGCGGGCTCATCAGTTAAAAATGAACCCGACAAAATCCTTTTTAGGAGTATCAAGCGGCAAATTCCTTGGGTTCATTGTCACATCAAAAGGGATCCACCTGGACCCAGACAAAGTCAAAGCCATCCAGGACATGCATCCACCAAGGAACCTCAAAGAGCTCAGAGGCTTGCAAGGCAGGTTAGCCTACATCAGAAGATTCATTGCAAATCTTTCAGGCCGCTGCCAACCGTTCACCCGTCTCATGAAAAAGGGTACTGCCTTCGTATGGGACCAAGCTTGTCAAGAAGCTTATAAAGACATTAAGAGGTATCTCACCAAACCTCCGGTCTTAGTGGCCCCTACATCAGGGAAGCCATTCCTACTTTATGTAAAAGCACTGGACTATTCCCTCGGCGCCCTCCTTGCTCAAAAGGACGACAATGGCCATGAGCAAGCCATTTATTACCTGAGCAGAACTCTCATAGGAGCGGAATCTCGCTACAACCCTATTGAGAAAGAGTGTTTAGCTCTCGTCTTCGCTGTCCAGAAGACACGACATTATTTGGTTGGCCAAACCATACATGCCATCTCCAGGGTGAACCCTTTACGTCTTCTCATGACAAAGCCAGGGTCACTGAACTCAAGATTGGCTAAATGAGCACTGCTATTGTCCCAATATGACATGACCTTTATCCCTCAAAAGGTGGTTAAAGGTCAAGCCCTTGCAGAGTTCTTGGCTGCGCATCCAGTTCCAGAATACTCAAAGCTTCACGAAGACATCCCTGATGAAGTCTTCGAATCTAATGCAGCCTCAGTAGAGGAAGTGTGGCAGATGTTCTTCGACGGAGCATCGCGGATGGGTTCCAAAGGCAAGATTATTTCCGGAGTGGGGGTTGTGTTCATCTCCCCACAAGATCGTATCCTTCCCAGGGCATTCTCCTTGACGGAGTCATGTTCTAACAATGTAGCGGAATACAATGCCCTGCTCATTGGTCTCCAGCTCGCCCATGGAATGGGGGTACGCTACCTTGAAGCTTATGGCGATTCAAAGCTAATCATTAGCCAGGTAAAGGCGAATATGAAGTCCGCCATGAGGACTTGGTGCCTTACTATCATACAGCCATCGAACTGGCTAGTCTATTTGAAGGCTTCTACATCGGGCATGTGTCTCGATCTCAGAATACCAAGGCAGATGCTCTCGCTGCATTGGCGACGACGCTAGCCTTGCCAGCCGACACAGAGTATCACCTCACAGTCGCAACCCGACATCTTGTATGCTCCAAGCAGGTGCTGAGAACCCGAGAGGTCCATAACATCTCTATGGATCTCGAGCCAAGGGATTGGCGCTTCCCGCTCATTGATTATGCCCTGCACGGACTGCTCCCAGACGATCTCAAAGAAGCGGCTTCCATCAGACGAAGATCTCTCCGCTTCTACTACGATCCAACCCTGAAGACACTTTATCGTCGGTCATATGACGGTGTCCTCCTCCGTTGTCTCTCTCATTCAGAGGCACAGGAAGTGCTTGAAGAAGCACATGATGGCATTTGCGGAGCTCACCAGCCGGGTCCAAAGCTCAAAGACAGGCTGCACAGACTTGGGTATTACTGGCCGACTATGATAGCCGACGCCACCCAATATGCACGAAGGTGTAAAGCGTGTCAAGTCCATGCAGACTTCATACACCAACATTCGGAGTTGCTCCACCCCACTGTTGCTTCATGGCCATTTGAAGCGTGGGGAATTGATGTCGTAGGGCCAATCAGCCCTTCTTCGGCAAGAGGTCACCGGTTTATCCTCGCAATAACCGACTACTTCTCAAAATGGGCAGAGGCCATACCGTTGGCCAAAGTCAAAACCTCCAATCTGGTTAGCTTCATCAAACACCATGTCATCCATCGATTTGGTGTCCCCAAGCGGATCATCCACGACAATGGTCCTCAATTCATAAGCGAAGGATTCTATCGGTTCTGCGATAAATACCGAATTCAGAATGTGGTTTCAACAGCTTACAACCCTGCCGCCAATGGCTTAGCAGAAGCATTCAACAAGACAATCATCAAGTTGCTCAAAAAGTTTGTCTCCTCAAATAAGCGAGATTGGGACGAAAAGCTCGGTGAGTGCCTTTGGGCCTATCGGACTACGGTTCGGACACCGACAGGCAATACGTCTTTTTTCTTGGTATATGGGTGCGAAGCAGTCATCCCATTGGAAATCCAGGTGCCATCATTGCGGGTAGCCTTGACTACTAAAATGACATCAGAAGACAATGATCGCCTGCGTCTTCAAGAGCTCGAGGCCGTAGACGAGAAGCGGCTACAAGCTCAGCAACACATCGAGCTATATCAGGCTCGGATGTCAAAAGCCTTCAATAAGAAGGTCAAGCAAAGGGTCTTCCAGAAAGGAGACCTGGTCTTAGCCGTCAGACGACTGATGATTATGACGCACAAGACCAAAGGTAAATTTCAGCCTAAATGGGAAGGACCATTTGTAATAGAGACAGCCTATTCAAACGGAGCATACCGCCTTACGACTGCAGATGGCGACCTCCTCATGATGCCAATCAATGGCAAATTCTTGAAGAAGTACTATCCTTAATCAAGGATCCTGCTCTCGATCAAGTTAACATT
This sequence comes from Agave tequilana, assembly GCA_038442645.1. Taxonomy (NCBI): domain Eukaryota; kingdom Viridiplantae; phylum Streptophyta; class Magnoliopsida; order Asparagales; family Asparagaceae; genus Agave; species Agave tequilana. The sequence goes on along the minus strand of JAVJIF010000015.1, from coordinate 318,538 downwards.
ACACCTCTGATCGAGACCCGCGCGTCCGAAATGCGCACAAAGAGAGCCTCTCTCTTTCTCCAAGCATATCAAACCTGTTGATAGCTGGGGGTTTGCTCAAAATCCCAAGGGACCTGCTCTCACTTGATTCCCTCTCCAGAATCACTTACCAATTCTCATCCATAGAATGGTAGGATCACATATATTCCGTTGTTATGTTAACATTAAACCTATGACAGCAGTCCCCTCATTTCTCCTCTTGAGAACGAGACCTCCAAAGTCACTTACCAATTCTCATCCATAGAATGGTAGGACCACATATTCCGCTGTTATGTTAACATTAAACCTATGACAGTGATTTCCTCGTTTCTCCCCGAGAAGATGAGACCTTTTCCAAATCCAATCCGACTTTTGAGCTTGGTGGCTTCTCAACCAGTTACGTCATTGCGACCTCTGAATTGGCGGATAACTAAGTCTCATCGGTTTTGAGCTTAGTGGCGTCTTAATCGATTATGTCATTGCGACCTCTGAACCAGTAGACAGCTAAGTCTCAACCTCGAGTCCTGTTGACATTTACAAAAGACAGGTCTCGATACTTGTTGACATTTACAAAAGACAAGTATCCCCTATTTTGAGCTTGGTGGCTTCTCAACCAGTTATGTCACCGCGACCTCTGAAATGGCAGAAAGCCAAGTCTCTATCATTGAGCTTAGTGGCGTCTTAATCGGTTATGTCATTGCGACCTCTGAACCAGTAGACAGCTAAGTCTCAACCTCGAGTCCTGTTGACATTTACAAAAGACAGGTCTCGATACTTGTTGACATTTACAAAAGACAAGTATCACCTATTTTGAGCTTGGTGGCTTCTCAACCAGTTATGTCATCGCGACCTCTGAACTGGCAGAAAGCCAAGTCTCTACCATTTAGCTTGGTGGCGTCTCAATTGGTTATGTCATTGCGACCTCTGAACCAGCGGACAACTAAGTCTCGATCTTGAGCCCTGTTGACATTTACAAAAGACAGGCCTCATACTTGCTGACATTTACAAAAGGCAGGTATCTCCCATTCCAGCCCCGCAAAAGGCTAACCTTGAAGATTGGCAACGTCTCAATTGGTTATGTCATTGCGACCTCTGAACCAACAGACAGTCATCCAAACAGCAGAAGTCAAAAGGAAAATTTTTTATTAAAAGCCAAAAAGATGGGATACATGGAGGAGCATATACAATGGCCTACAGGCGTATATGGTAAGATCGAATTCGATCCCCGAGCGAAGCTAGCCTCGTTCTCCTGTCAACAGCAGCCTGGGCCAGCGCCTGCGATCTCAGTTCAGCCTCATCGAAGTCCACCGCCTGAGCCAGACGAGCTTCGACCTCCGCCAAAGTCGCCCTCTGTGATGACTCCTGCTGCGCCAGTTCCTCACTCTGAGCTCTAAGCTGCTCAAGCCGCGCAGTCTCTTCATGACGCATCTGTGTAGCCTTGGATAAGAGGAGATTTGCCTTCCGGATCATCTCTTCGGCCCTCTTAACCTTATCTTCGGCATCAAGAAGAGCACTGGTGGAAGCATCAATTGCACTCCCAACCTCTACTTGCTCTGTCTCCAAGGACTTCAAGTCAGAGGAGATAGCCTCAGCAGCCTCTTGAGCGGCGAGCTGAGCCTCACGCCTTTGGGCAACAAGATGTGTGAGTCGTTCATCAGCCAAAGACGCTGCGTCTGAACGGTAAAGACGGCGCCATTCCTCCACGTCCTTCTCAAGGTCATCTACCAGGAGTTCCAGAGCAGTAGCTTGATGATACCCCTCAAAGTCCCGAATGCAATCAATACCGCGAGAGAGGACCACCTTCAGCTTCGAAAATGGCACAGGCGAGCCCTTCAAGACTAGACCGATAGTCTGCCCCAAATTGTTATAGAAGCTGTCAACCAGATTACCTATGAAGTTATTCTCAGCTTCATCAATCTTTGGTAGAGGGACAACCTCGGAGCAGTCTACCAGCCCGACCGACACCACCGCAGAAGAAGAAGCGGGAACATCGACAGCAGCAGGACAAGCCAAGGACAATCTCGGCGGAGTCCTCATCGAAATTAATACACCAGCCACCGCAAAGGAAGGGCTGGCGACCACCTCGGGAGCAGCAAGCACAACCACCTGAGACGGAGAAGCAGGGTCGGTGATCACCCTCAACTCCGTACTCGTCGGCACCTCACTCAGGATTGAAGACACCCGTGGGGCTATCGTCTCCACAACCTCCAACCTCTCAGTTGTCATGGGCTGATAGGAGGGGAGGTCGCCATACAGCGCGTCCAACACAGCAGCATCCGCCGCGGTCGAAGCACTCGACTCGCCCTCTGACCTCTCAGGAGAACCCTCCGCCTCCTTCGAAGCTGATGCACCTTGGGGACGAACACCTGCAACAAAACCAAGATCAAAAAGGAGACACAGCAAACAGGCGAAGACCAAGAGACCATAGTCATACCGAAGGCCGATGTCACCTCGTCAGCCGCATCGGAATCCAAGGGTCCCATCGAGAAGTTCTTACCAGACTCGACGTAAATGGCCAGCCCGCTCTCGCCCGCCGAGTCCCCTGCAGACCACTCAACAGAGCTTGATTTCACAGGACTTCCTTTGGAAGTCCCAACATTAGCTGCGCCACTCCCAGACTCTTGCGAGTGAGCGGAAGAGCTGGCTGCAGCCCTATAAGTGAACAGGGGATCATAGTGTTCCCCTTGCTCTCCAACTGCCTCGGTCCCTGCAACAAGAAGCAAATGATGAGTTACTTAAAATGCACCGAAGGCATATTAGATGGGGCCAATCTTACCAGTAGTCGGTTCAGCAACCGATGGCTCAGCCACTAATGGAGCAGCAGAAGGAAGCGCAGTAGAGGGTTCGCCCTCTACCACAATTGTAGGAGCATGGCGACGGGGCTTCTTCACCAATGACTTCCTACGGGATCCACTCCCACGTTTCCTCTTGAAGTGGACATCAGAATCCTCTTCTTCCACTTCTTCCACATATCGTGGGGGAGCTGTCCCCACCACACCAGAGCCGGCTTCACAAGCGTCAGCTTCGCGGACATCAGCTCCTGTCCCTGCCTCAAAGCGAGGACTCCCTGCATCAGAAGCCTCGCTATCATCCACAGCGATGAACTCCTCTATGCCAGGGACACGGACTCGTTTGCCCTCCTTCTTCTCGGAAGCCTTCTGCCTCATCCGATGAGCAATCAATCTCACGCCCGAACTGTTGGCATTGAATCCAGGAGGCGTGGAATTCGAAGCCGCATACCATTGACAGAAGCACAGGGTCGCCCGAAGGCCCGGATCCCTCAACGGCGTGCGTAGCCGCGCCCCAGTGCCATCCGCGGTGAAGAACCGCCAGGCACGAGCCCCATCAATAAGGCTCCCCATGAAATGCAAGTCCGGATTTGGGTTGCCCACATACAGCTGGTCGTACCCGAACTGGCGGGCGAACCGGCTCGAAACGTAAGGTTCCAGGTAGCAGGTATTCCCACTCCTGAACAGCAAATGCGAAGGCCGGATGCTGACCAGCCACTCGAAAACACCCCGACTTAGGGGAGAGTTGTTGGCCCAAAGGCTTTCCACTCTAGTTTTGATGATGACTAACTCATGTAGTTATGTGTACTAATAATCTTATGTTTTAGTCTCAGATCATTAATCAAGATATTAGTAGGTGATTTGCTTCAACAAGATGATTTGGAAGCATTCACATGTTGATTCAAGAGCTTAAGCATCAAAGATGACATCTAGCACTCTTTGGAGTCGAGCTCGGCAAATCAAGTTTTTGGATCGAGTCAACTTGGAGATTGCGCTCTACAAGAAGACTTAGGTATCCATAAGTTTGGGTTTAGGTCCCACTTGTAAAGATTAGTATAGTATGATAAGCTCAAGTTCACAACACACATGTTTCACGTTTTGAATATTGGTTTTCGGTTTTTGGTTTAACCGATCTTGGTTTTCATGAATAGATTTTATATCAAAACAAGTTTACATGGTTTAGTGTATATATGATTTGTTCTATATACATGCATGCTTCTATTGCTTAAACAAACTTAGTTTGATAGTCTACTTCATGAGTTTTATGTTTTGGTATTTATAACAAAACATATATTTGGACTTAATGACAAAAATCATGATATATATATGTTTCTTGTATATTGGATTTCCATTCATATACAATATGCTTCAAAGTGTTTAAATATCATATTTTTGTATTTCAGATAGGTTTTGGACAATGTGTATTTTCTATTCAAAATCTAAGTTTTAGAAAATACAAGTTTTGGTTTTTTTGGCAAAATTTCTTTGACACAAAAATAGTCAAATATGTTTGAAATTTGTGTTGGGATTTTTAACACAAGTTCATCTTTCAATATAAAATGACAAAACTATTTTTGTGGAATTTTAGAGATTATGTGGGATTTATTATAATATATTTTCCCCTGTTTTCTGACCTGATCCGGTCGACCGACAGTCGACCGAGTCCGTGTCAGGCTGGTCCGGTCGACCGGACCAGTCGACCGGAGTCCTGGCAGATGCACGTATCTGTGTGCATGTCTGCCGGTCGACCGGGGCGGTCGACCGAGATGGAGTTTTTGTTTACAGTTTGTTTCAGTCGACCTGGTCGGTCGACCGATAGACTGTAACGGTCGAATTTTTGACCTACCGGTCGACCGGCCCGGTCGACCGAAGTATCCGTTGAACAGTAAACGGGCAGATTTTTAAATGCTGTTTTATTTTGTCTTTTGTGTTTAAAATTTGAAATTAGGATTTATTTTAAATCTAATATTACTTAATTAACCTTAAGTATGTTTTATCACTTAACCTAGCCCTCTCCTATAAATAGGGGTGTTTGGGGAGAGATTCATCAACAAGAAAAATATTGATTGCTAGACAAATTCAAAAGAGCTTTATTTCTTAGTTTTTCTTCAAGAGTTTTTGAGCTAAAATTTTATATCTCTCTGGAGTTTTGCTGCAATCAAAATAGGTTTTTGGATTCAAAGTGAACAATCTTTTGTGTTTTTGATTAGGGTTTGAAAAACCAAAGAAAAGGGAGTTTGGGAAAAGCTTTTGAATTGAACTTCTCTATCTTGATTTGATTTATTTCCCAAAGATTTTTCTTTGTGTTGCTGGTTTCAAATCCCTTGGTTTTCTCCACACTTGAGCTAATATCTACTATCTTATCTATAGGTTTTTGTGTGGGAAAAAGATATTGTTTGTGGTTGTTGTTGTGACCACCAAGTTGTAACCCAATCTTTTCTTAGCTTTGTGATTTGGGTTTTATCCCTCTAGTTGAGAGGTGATCCTTGTATTGGTTGGTGATTGGGAGTTTGTTGTATTGGTTTGGAATTTGCCTCAAGGAGGAGGTTGTGTTGGTTGACTTGGAGTTGTGCCTCAAGGAGGAGGTTGTGTTTGTAAGGAGAGGAGTTGGGTACTCCTTATAATTGTGATTGCCCCAAATCCTCGTTGGAGGTTCCCTTTGTGGGAGTCCTTTGTGGACAAGCTAGTGTAGTTAGAAATCCTTCTGGGAAGGCGGGGACGTAGAGCTGGGTGCTCGAACCTCGGAACATATCTTGTTGTTTGTGCTTGATCCATTGGCTCTCTCTCTAACTCTCTCTTTACTTTTTGCCTTGCATCATTTATATTGCTCATTCATATTTGCTTGGCTTGGTTGTGTGTGCATCACTAGTTAATCACACTTGAGTGCTCATTGCATTTAGATTTTTAATTCCGCATTTAGTTCCATTGATTAGCATCATCACCTATTCACCCCCCCTCTAGGTGATTTCAATTGGTATCAGAGCTAGTGCTCCTGATATTTTGGTTTAACAACCTAGGAGTAAAAGATCTTGGTTTGCTAATCTTCATTTGCATTTCATTTTGCACTCATACTAGTTTGCTCTCATGGCTAGCCCTCCTATGTTTGACCACTTTAAACTTGACTCTTGGAAGGTAGACATGATTAGGCATATAAAAAGCTTAGGACATCTAGCTTATCAAGCCATCACTATAGAAACCCTCCCAAATAGTTGCAAGCATAAGAAGGCCAATGCATTAGCCCTTAGGACACTTCAAGCATCTTTAAATGAACATCTTTTTCCTATATGTGCTAAATATGATTCGGCTTTTGCAGTTTGGAGCATTTTGACATCTCCGGAGCTACCCGTGATTATCAACAAAATAAGGAGATCTAAGAGAGGAGTTTCCGAAGAGCGTGGCTTTATGGCATATGGGAATGACTCTCATGAGGTACATTCAGATTCCCCTCTTGATGATAGCTCTAGTTCATATTGCCATGGTTGTTTTGAAGTTCAAAATTTGAATGTTGAACTTGCCTCTAAACTTGAAAATTTTATGGAAAAACATGAGATTTTGAAAAAGAAACATTTTGATTTAAAAGGAGAATTAAAGGATTTATGTTCAACTTTTGAATCGGTTTTGCAAGAGAAGGAAGAGATTACTAGTGAACGTGACTCACTACAATCTCAACTAGAACTTGCACTTAAAGTGATTGAAGTTTTGAAAAACAAAAATGATCTTGATGATGTGGTAGAACACAATGAAGTTTTGTCATCTAGATTGGATCTTGTTTTCAAAGAAAATCTTACTTTGAAAAATAAAATTGATTCAATTTCAAAAGAATTAGATTTAGTTTTGATTAAAAATAAATCTTTGCAAAATGAAATTGATATTCATGTGTGCCATGATAGTATTGCTTCTTCTTCTTTCACACTTATTGCATGTTCCACTTTGTCTTCTAGCATTGAAAATGATATAAATAATTTGAAGAAAAGTGTTGATTGTTAGGGCTCCACTTTGAGCCATTGTGCCATGAATCACTCACGTTTGGAAATCTTGGTTCGCAAGAAACAAGTTCCAACATTGCATGCACACTCATCTAGGCATACACATGCTTCTCATGATCACCATCATCATATGTATGCTCACGTGTACACATGTACACATTGTGGTCGAAAAGGCCATCTTGCTAGATTTTGCTATGATAGACTACATGTTGAAAATTTAGCAACTAATCTTGTTTGGGTTAGGAAAGATACTAACCCCCGTGGACCCACAAGAAAATGGGTACCAAGATCCACCCCCTTGATGTTTGATGTAGGTGGAGGCTCTCGCATCACGTGAGAGTATTGGTGCCTTGAGGTGGATGCGTTCTAAGCTTAAATGAGAACCATTTGGATGCTTCACACTCAAGGAGATTTGGTGGGAGGACCACCGTGGTTTGGAGAAGTAGAGATGCACCTTCATCGGTTTTGGTATCATTCTCTAACTCCTATTTATACTTGCATGCTTTCATGTTCAATCATTTATAGCATGTTTATAGTTTCTTGATTAGTATGATAATTACCATGTTTATTAGAATTATGCTTTACATGATTAGTTCTTGAGACACCCATGTTTAATATGGACCCATATTTTGTGTTCTCCTTATGTTTTAGCTATCATGTTAATCATAGATCTAATGCACATGTCTTTATCATATTGATCATGTGGATTTTTGTGATTGGTTTTAATACACCATGTTTTGATTATCATGATTGTATTCTTCATGTTGATCTTTGACTTGTTTTATGCTTCATGTGTTGACTACTTGCTTGAATGATTATTTTCATTAAGACTAAAATTTATACTTGTGCAACTAATGAGCTACAAATATACCTTTATATATGTTTGTGCTTGAACGCTCATTTGTATTCATTTGATGTACTAGTATAGTCTAGTTTTGATGATTCATGCATTTGACTTGTATTCACATAATTTAGTTAACTTCATGTATATGTCTATTTTGTCCAAACTATCATTTATACATATACATCCTTGAGCTACGTGCGTTCATGCATATTATTTTGTGGACTCTTCACGTTTGGGATATGTATGTATACCTTAGTTTGTACATGACATACCTATGCCTTGAAGTTTAGATCATTTGTGATGATGTCCATGTTTGATTGTGATTCTCATGATTTATGATGATTTGAATTAATTTCATGATTCACTTATGTTTCATATTTTGATGATTTCTATATTGAGCTTGATTGTCTATTTTCTTGATAACATGTTTCTCACAACACTTAACTTACTTGATGTTTTCCCATGATTTAATTTTCAAATTGGTATCATGATTTAGTTTTCATGAGTACATGTATTGATTGGGATTATTTGCTAACACTTGTATTCAACCAAGAGAGCCAACGCGCCACCTCAACCCTTATTTACGGGGAACCTAGAGGGGTTAGTCCAGAGCCCTTCACGGGGAATTCGGCTATACTTTGGTGTCATACATAGTGTTTAGTGTAATAACCTTATGGATGGTTTTTAAGTGTTTAGTGATTTTGTGATTTTCATGTTTTATGAAAAATCTATTTATTTTATCTTGAAGGATTTCGTACTAGTTGACTTACATAACTAGTTGTGATATTCTTCATGAGGTAGTGATTTTCAAACATACTATATTGTTCAAATCTATTTTTGAAAACCCCTACCATCGATGGGCGGTTGGATGGGAGACCATGATCAAGTATGTTTCATCTTGAAAATCATTTATAACTTATCTTGGATGGGTGGTAGTTAATATGAGTTATACACTTGACCTTACTTTTGTTATTTCAATTGGTATCATTGAGTTCTTTCAATTGGTATCAATATGACATATTTGTGTATACTCATATGTGTTTGTTTTATGTATGTATGTTTACTCTTCCTATAGTATCAATTTCAATTGATATCTAATCTTTTACATACATAGAAGTTTCTTTTGTGCCTATCATATTCATATATTTTAGAGCACAAATCTTGATTTTGCATAGCTTGATTTTAAATGACTATACTGTTTCAATTGATGAGTTTTTCAATTGGTATCTAATGCAAGCTTATGCATAAGTTTCTTTGGTATTTCATAAAGGGGGAGAAAATTCGTATTTTGTATTTCAATTAGTATTTGTTTTGATTTCCACTCCCTAACTTTATGATGAAAAATGATTGGAAAATTTACATTGTTGTGTAATTGGTATCAAGAAGCCATTTGTGTTAAAAATTTCTTCAATTGGTATCTAGAGGCTATTTGTTTACTTAAATTTGTATCAATTTGTTTTATAGTTTACATTGCATGTTTCATTTTGATATAAAATGATTATTCTTGTTTCAATGCCTTGTATAATTTTGGTATTGGCATTCCTCAATTTATTGATAATTTCAATTGGTATCACTTTATTGGTATCATAATGCACTTCCTTGACACATATTTTAAATTGGTATCATAATGAGTTTTTATTATATGCATGATTTGATTTATGCATTAGTTTTATTGGTATTGTTTCTATTTGGATATCAAGAGTTTAATTATGCACTTCATTTACTTTATTGGTATCAATTTTATGTTTTTACCCCTTTGTTGATGAGTGACAAAAAGGGAGAGAGGAATTTGTAGTTTATATGCATGGTTGATTTATGCATATGTTTTGTTGTGTTTTGGTATGTTTTATTATGTGTTTGAGAACATTCATTGCATATCTTATATGTTTTATTGTTATGCATGAGTTAAGGGGGAGCTTCTTTGAAGCTTTACTTTAATCCATGCATATATAACTCCATGAGTTTTGTCATCATCAAAAAGGGGGAGATTGTTGGCCCAAGGCTTTCCACTCTAGTTTTGATGATGACTAACTCATGTAGTTATGTGTACTAATAATCTTGTGTTTTAGTCTCAGATCATTAATCAAGATATTAGTAGGTGATTTGCTTCAACAAGATGATTTGGAAGCATTCACATGTTGATTCAAGAGCTTAAGCATCAAAGATGACATCTAGCACTCTTTGGAGTCGAGCTCGGCGAATCAAGTTTTTGGATCGAGTCAACTTGGAGATTGCGCTCTACAAGAAGACTTAGGTATCCATAAGTTTGGTTTAGGTCCCACTTGTAAAGATTAGTATAGTATGATAAGCTCAAGTTCACAACACACATGTTTCACGTTTTGAATATTGGTTTTCGGTTTTTGGTTTAACCGATCTTGGTTTTCATGAATAGATTTTATATCAAAACAAGTTTACATGGTTTAGTGTATATATGATTTGTTCTATATACATGCATGCTTCTATTGCTTAAACAAACTTAGTTTGATAGTCTACTTCATGAGTTTTATGTTTTGGTATTTATAACAAAACATATATTTGGACTTAATGACAAAAATCATGATATATATATATGTTTCTTGTATATTGGATTTCCATTCATATACAATATGCTTCAAAGTGTTTAAATATCATATTTTTGTATTTCAGATAGGTTTTGGACAATGTGTATTTTCTATTCAAAATCTAAGTTTTAGAAAATACAAGTTTTGGTTTTTTTGGCAAAATTTCTTTGACACAAAAATAGTCAAATATGTTTGAAATTTGTGTTGGGATTTTTAACACAAGTTCATCTTTCAATATAAAATGACAAAACTATTTTTGTGGAATTTTAGAGATTATGTGGGATTTATTATAATATATTTTTCCCTGTTTTCTGACCTGATCCGGTCGACCGACAGTCGACCGAGTCCGTGTCAGGCTGGTCCGGTCGACCGGACCAGTCGACCGGAGTCCTGGCAGATGCACGTATCTGTGTGCATGTCTGCCGGTCGACCGGGGCGGTCGACCGAGATGGAGTTTTTGTTTACAGTTTGTTTCAGTCGACCTGGTCGGTCGACCGATAGACTGTAACGGTCGAATTTTTGACCTACCGGTCGACCGGCCCGGTCGACCGAAGTATCCGTTGAACAGTAAATGGGCAGATTTTTAAATGCTGTTTTATTTTGTCTTTTGTGTTTAAAATTTGAAATTAGGATTTATTTCAAATCTAATATTACTTAATTAACCTTAAGTATGTTTTATCTCTTAACCTAGCCCTCTCCTATAAATAGGGGTGTTTGGGGAGAGATTCATCAACAAGAAAAATATTGATTGCTAGACAAATTCAAAAGAGCTTTATTTCTTAGTTTTTCTTCAAGAGTTTTTGAGCTAAAATTTTATATCTCTCTGGAGTTTTTGCTGCAATCAAAATAGGTTTTTGGATTCAAAGTGAACAATCTTTTGTGTTTTTGATTAGGGTTTGAAAAACCAAAGAAAAGGGAGTTTGGGAAAAGCTTTTGAATTGAACTTCTCTATCTTGATTTGATTTATTTCCCAAAGATTTTTCTTTGTGTTGCTGGTTTCAAATCCCTTGGTTTTCTCCACACTTGAGCTAATATCTACTATCTTATCTATAGGTTTTTGTGTGGGAAAAAGATATTGTTTGTGGTTGTTGTTGTGACCACCAAGTTGTAACCCAATCTTTTCTTAGCTTTGTGATTTGGGCTGTATCCCTCTAGTTGAGAGGTGATCCTTGTATTGGTTGGTGATTGGGAGTTTGTTGTATTGGTTTGGAATTTGCCTCAAGGAGGAGGTTGTGTTGGTTGACTTGGAGTTGTGCCTCAAGGAGGAGGTTGTGTTTGTAAGGAGAGGAGTTGGGTACTCCTTGTAATTGTGATTGCCCCCAAATCCTCGTTGGAGGTTCCCTTTGTGGGAGTCCTTTGTGGACAAGCTAGTGTAGTTAGAAATCCTTCTGGGAAGGCGGGGACATAGAGCTGGGTGCTCGAACCTCAGAACATATCTTGTTGTTTGCGCTTGATCCATTGGCTCTCTCTCTAACTCTCTCTTTACTTTGTGCCTTGCATCATTTATATTGCTCATTCATATTTGCTTGGCTTGGTTGTGTGTGCATCACTAGTTAATCACACTTGAGTGCTCATTGCATTTAGATTTTTAATTCCGCATTTAGTTCCATTGATTAGCATCATCACCTATTCACCCCCCCTCTAGGTGATTTCAATTGGTATCAGAGCTAGTGCTCCTGATATTTTGGTTTAACAACCTAGGAGTAAAAGATCTTGGTTTGCTAATCTTCATTTGCATTTCATTTTGCACTCATACTAGTTTGCTCTCATGGCTAGCCCTCCTATGTTTGACCACTTTAAACTTGACTCTTGGAAGGTAGACATGATTAGGCATATAAAAAGCTTAGGACATCTAGCTTATCAAGCCATCACTATAGAAACCCTCCCAAATAGTTGCAAGCATAAGAAGGCCAATGCATTAGCCCTTAGGACACTTCAAGCATCTTTAAATGAACATCTTTTTCCTATATTTGCTAAATATGATTCGGCTTTTGCAGTTTGGAGCATTTTGACATCTCCGGAGCTACCCGTGATTATCAACAAAATAAGGAAATCTAAGAGAGAAGTTTCCGAAGAGCGTGGCTTTATGGCATATGGGAATGACTCTCATGAGGTACATTCGGATTCCCCTTTTGATGATAGCTCTAGTTCATATTGCCATGGTTGTTTTGAAGTTCAAAATTTGAAACCGGCCAGCAGCGCCTTCGGAGACATAGGCCGACGAGCCTGGTGGTGAAAGCTCCGAAGGACATCACCTTCCTCGAAAGGACCATCATCTTCAGTCATGACGATGTCCTTTTCAGCATGCGCCTCCATCCGGGCCAAGATGTCCCCTTCAGCAACTCTGCAATGGGCTGCTTCAGGCGCACTCTTCATATTTGGGAACAGATAGCTCCCCCAGCTCTTTAAGCTCTTCGAGCTACTCTTGCTACCAGTGTGGATACTGGAACAAATGTGCAAGTGGCACATCAGTTCCCGATAAGTCTCGAGCAAAGCAGGTTCCTGCTTCTCCAACAGAGCCAACTCCGCTTCACAGGGAAAGTACTCTTCGTACGGAAGAGACCCAAAAGGCAAGGCAGAGATTTCCCACATCTCATGCAGAGCCATGCCCAACTCACCAACCGGGGTGAAGAAGGTCCCCAAGGCCGGGCAGTATAACTCAAGGATGGCGTAGAAGCACGCCACCTTCATATCAATGCCGTAGCAGGTCGCCCTGACGGCCTCATGGAGGTTTAACTTCTCCAAGTCCTCCCCGAAATTAGCAAGAACATAGTTGGTCAACTCTGCCCACCATGTCTTGGGAGGATGAACCCAACCAGGGGTCCTGAAGTCAGTAGCGGGGTAATTCCCGCCAACTGCGCAGAATTGGTTGCCAAAAGTCTGCACCACAGCCGGATTCTCTCCCACGGGAAGCTCTCGCGATACTTTCCCAGGGTATAGCCCCATTATGCTGAGGGGAGGGCCCGCCCCTGAATAGCCGGACTTATACAACAATCTCCCGACATGGACAGATTCAGCGCTTCGGCTCACGCTCCACGCCATCTTCCGAGCCTGAGTCACAGCCGCAAAGGAGGACAAAGGGAAGTGTCGCTTAGTGGACGGAAGATAAGATTTCTCGCCGTCCAGCTGAAAGATCCACTGTCCTTCGCCGGCCTGCAACTGGCGATCGGGATCAGGCGCAGCATCCCGAACATGAAGTCAGGCTTTCTGTAAGCCCGACGATCGACATCCTCAAGAGGAGCCGTGGTCAAAATACTCCGGGTGGTCTGCAGGAGACCGCCTTGGATGAGCGTATCCCGGACAAGGGAGCTCCGCTCACTGAATAAATAAGCCTCTCCATGGAACTGCAGGCTGAGGCTACCACCTGCTCGCCTGGACAACCCAAACAGACTGTTCGGGATACCGGAGGCGTAATGCACTGCAAGAATAGAAATGAACTATGATTAGTTCATCAATCAAGTGGATATGAAAATACAAAAAATTCACTAAGGCATAGCCTCGCTCAGTGAGCAAAGCCAGCAAGGCGATAGCTTCGATGAAGCTTGATCTCGCGGATAAAACTGCATCTTCGCAGAAAAACATCCAAGGCACCAACTTCGCTTAAGCAGGAAGTGGTATAGCCCTGAGGGCTGATGTCATCAAGAGGGCATTATGGTCAAAAGTCATCATGACTGAAAGGACTTATTCAAGTCCTGTTCCTCAAACAGGACGGAGATGGCCCAAGTTATGGCTTCGTGTGAAAGCCCAAAGAAGAACTGTTCAGTTCTTAATTCCCTGGTGCAAGCAAAATAGGAAAATTAAGGGAAACGAGTTCCCTGATAAGGACGGATCATATTCGATCGTCCTAATGACCAGATACCGATTCCAAAGAAGGAAGACCATCATCAGGGAGAAGAGTCTCTTACCAGCGACTGGTCGCTCAATGACCGGAGGAGGAGGGCCCTCCGCTGCAGAAGTCGCTGCTTCCTTTCCCGCTCGTCTTTTGGGCGCCATCGAAGAAATGCAAGGGTTCTCAAAGAACTCTGAAGCAAAGGAGGAGGAAGGAGACGAAAAGACAGGAGTTCTCTGAAAAAAGGGAGATCTTTTTCTGTTCAGCCCGATCGGGCTTTTATAGGCCAGTCAGCGCCTAAATCGAGGCCTCGAAAAAGGGCACATTCCGCCGTTTCGAATTAATTCGAAACAGTGCCCGAAGCGCCCGAGGCGCTTTCCCAAAGAGCGACGGTTCAACCCCACTAAAGGGTTAACTCCGCACAGGAGCAAAGTGCGGACTTCGCACAATCCTTCAAGGACTTCGCCAGGAAGCTTACCTTAGCCCTCTAAAAAGGTGCTATGTCCTTAGCTCCGCACACAGTTTAGCCCAGCTATGGCCAAACTCTCAGTGAAAGCAAGCAAAAATCAGATGATCAGACAATGAACTTTCATTGATTCAAAAGAAAGGGTACATTGATATTACATCAAAGAAGTGTTTCATATAACACATTCAATTGCCCAACAGGATCATTTGAGGCATACAAGCGGTTTTATCTGCTTCCAAGCCAGATCAACGGGACAGGAAAGGCCTTCCTCCTGCACAAGGCCGTAATCCTTCGCACATGAACAGATGGTGCCACTAGGACACGGTCATTTTTCTCCACAAAATGGCAGATCTTGCCAGGCCATTTTTGTTGAAGCCTGGCAATAAAACTTATCGCCGCCAACACGTCAGATCACCTATAATGGGAATTGGCAGTGATGTCAGTGATCTGACGGGTGTGAGGCCCACTCCCCCGAAGTGGATCGTCCCCGACGGAGGCCACCAAAGTTGAAAGTCGGCAACAATGCCAGTGATATCACTGATCACCTCCGACGAAGCGGCAGCCAGCCTCACCTCAGAATGAATCATCTCGGATAAGAGGCTGCCAACAGCCTCTGGGACGCGCACCTGCTGCCCCGAATTGTTCCTCCTGCTTAAAAGTAAAGCTTCAACCGGGAAAGCATAAGGCAATTTTATGGCTTCTTCCATCAAGTCACCAGACTGGCAAGCATAGCTCGCTGCAAGGCAAATTGGAGCAAGTTAGCAGTCAAGCACAGAAAGAGCTGCAAAAACATTTAAGTCAGATTCTTCGGCGGCAAAGCAATCCGACTTTAGTCAAAGCAGAGGATAAGCCTCGCCTGCACAACAACCATGGGCTGGCTCAGCAAACGCCAAGTCCTAGCCTCGCCTATACGGCAAAGTCAGACTGATTTTGTGAAATGCAGTCTCAACATTCACCAATATGGCAAGACTGGCTCAACTATTGAAGAGTCCAAGTCCCAAGTCCTGCCTGCGCAGCGGACTTAACAATCAATGGTCTTTCTGATCAAATCAAGACGATGGCTTCGCAGAAAGCCATGATGAGAACCTTCTCTGTAGCAGCCAATTGCAAGATGAAGAACAAGGGAAGCTAATCCCTGAAGCAAGCTGTCAAAGCTAAATCAAGGGAGATGAGTTCCCTAAAAGCGGTGAAGTCTTTGAATGATCAAGACTTACTGGTCCTTGGCCGGTTAGACAACCAGAGTGGGCTTTCCTACTAATTCAGAGATCTGAGTATCTCTCTAAACCAAGAGAAGAGAAGAAGAAAGGCAAGGCATTTCTCTTCAGAGGACCTCAAGCGTCCTATTTATAGGCCCCATGGCCTAAGCGCAACCACCTCAAGCGTGGAAGCACGAGCGCATTTAAGGCATTCATTACGCCTTGATAACAGGGACGGTTTCCATTGGAACCGTACAAGGGAAGAAAACGTCTCCCTCATAAAAGGCACTCATGGCGCCTTGAAGAAAGGGAGTATCCTCCCTTGGAAACGTGCAAATCGGAGAACATCTCTCTCGAGCAGTGCAAGAGAAGGAGTAATCCTTCTCGTAATCGGCCCATGGCAGTTGGCCTCGGAAAGGCAAGAAGAGTTCCAAAGCGAACTTATTTCCGGAAACCCAGATGCGGAGCTACCCGCACGCAAACGCGAAGCGACTCGCGGATCTGCACAATTCTTCGGCGAATTCATCCCAAAGCAGGATTGAAAGCGAAGCTGAACTCAACCATCATGGCGATGTTCATACTCCACACCACCATCACAGCAGTTCAAATTATTTCGAAGTCTGGGCTATTGCAGACTTTCGAAAACTTTGAAGGGGGTCTTGTTGACACTTAAAAAAGACAAGATTCTCATTGGTCCGAACAATGTCTAGCGACAGACGAGCTGAAGACCAATTTTTCACCCACCTCCAAGGGACAAGGAAGCAGCTTGGACTCCACTGATCCAGCAAGCAGAACAGTGAACCCGGATTGTTTCTAAACAGACCTCAGCAGGTCTAAAATGCTAGCATTTAGCATTACATTAGCCCAAGGAGATAGCCTCGCTTGTGAGGCTAGCATCATCCAGAGCATCGCCAGGAAGCTAACTGACGGCTTCGCCGAAAAGCCTCTTTTCGGACTTCGCCAGGAATTGCCTCTAGCTCCGCTATGAGCTTCAAAGCGGGCAGCTCCGCTATTGGTCAATCAAATCTCCGGATGAGATCGGATCCAATCAGATCAAATCCAATCAGAGACCAAATATGGCAGGTGATTGCCACAATCTCTTGACTCTCTTAAAACGAGTAAGAGGATCAGAGAAAATCCTCCAACGATATGGAAGGGATCACAACAAATCGGAAAGATCAACCGACTTGCCATTTTCAAGCTCCGCGGAAGCTATTTTAGCCTCGCAGCAAGGCTACTTTCCAGATTTAAACAGATTCGATTCAATCTGTTTCCATATCTTCAAGAGGGCAGTTTTACCCTTGCTTTCCCTATAAATAGCCCGCCAGGGGCACAAGGGAAAAGAGACACACACGGAGGGAGACCGAAGACGAGATCGGATCGTACCGCAAAAGACAACAAGAGAGAGTACTCCACAAGCAGAGGCTTCTTCACCAGTGCACCGTGCAATCTCTAATTCAGAGATCTTCAAGAGAAATACTTCTCTTTTCAGGGTGGTGATACCCTAACAACCCCTTTTCCTCAAGGAATCTCCGGAACCAGGCGAGAAGGAATTCCTCATAGAAGGTGGTCTTTTGAGAAGTAGCAAGAGGGTTCTACCAATCCTCTATTCTCTGATTCCCGGAACCAGGCGAGAAGGGAATCTCATCGCTCGCATCGTCAAAGGGACAAAGTGGTCGCGCGCTGACCAGACTCCTATCGGCACATTTTCCCAGAATCTTTGAGGAGATCTACTTTTAATCTTTTGAGAAAACTTGTAATTTAGCTCCTCAAACTCTTTTTTTTGTAAGTTTTTCCCTTTGAAAATTAATGGAAAACACCTATAAATAGACCATCAGGGCCAGTGCAAAAAAGGGAGGAGAGATTAGAGGATAGAGCTTGTAATTTGTAGGTTTTTCTCTAGGATTTTTAGTGCTCTAGGTCTTCTTCTTCCTCCTAGAAATTCTGCAAGAGAGAGATTGTGAGAGAGAGAAAGCTTGTGTAAACCAAGGGGTGACAACTTGTGAAGCAAGGATTAATCCAATCTCCTTTCTCTTCTATTTGCATTTTCTAGTACTTTACTTGAATTCTTTCATTCAAGCTTTACTTTCATAGCATAATGTCTTGTTGTTTTTCTTTTCTTGTAATGGCTAGCTAACTTCTTCTAACATGACTAGATAACCACTAACTTTGCTAACTTCTAACTCTTGGGTGATTTCTAATTTTTCATCTTGCAATTGTTGAGTCTCTTTTCATCCCCGATGGGTTACTTTCATTCTTGGCAAGCTCTTGTTGTAATTCCATATGATTCATGTGTGCCTCATTTAGAGCCTTGTCTTTAGAACAAGTGCCTTGATGGAACATGGAGATGGAGCACCAACCATATGTTATTTGTTGTACAACTTCTTTACTTCAATTAATGAATGTTGTATCTTCTTCCTTAGCATCCCTTGAGTGACACTCCTCGTGTCCACCACTGAAATTCTATCTTGAGAGCCGATGATGTCAATGAGGCTACAAGATAAGTCCAAGAAGATCACCCGTCAATCAATTGGGACAGTAACTAGACCAACACGCAAGACATACATTTGTCGATGAATCAACATGAGGCAAGCATCACCATAACGGAGATTAGTAAGTTAGCAAATTAGTAAGGTTAGATAGTCATGGTTTTCTCCATCTTAAAGTCTTTTACAAAGTTCTCCTTCTTTTAGTTTTCTTTCCAAGGCAAATCTTGTTTTAAAGTTCGTTTTATTTTCTTTCCATCATGCACAAATCCACAAATTCTTTTACCTCTTTTTCCAATTCATTTTCATTCTTTTGAGACAAATAAGAACCTTCGTTTTCTATCTTCACATCGAACCGTAACGCTTCCATCGCAAGCTCTCCCTGAGAATCGACCCGTATAGCCTATGCTACTATGGTGATTTGGAAGGAATACATTAAGCATTTTGAATACATTGTGGAGTGATCAAGCACCTAAGGTTGACTCTAAACCTTCTCTTTTTTGTTGAATATCTGTGCAATTCTCTCCACTATTCCTTTCCTCATCACCACCCCAAGTGGCCAAACTTAGTACTGAACTGCAAATCCCTCACCCTAATGTATTCAAGGCTAGTTCTTCAGATACCCCTGCAACGGATCTAAGAGGCTACTTGACAAGGAAGAGGAGCATTCATCAAATCGCTATCCAATTCCATTGTGAGCAACTTATCTCAGCGTTGCTCTCTGATTGTCACTACAACTCTCTGATGACTAAGTCATCAGTTTTTAGCCGACTGTCAAATTCAAGTTCATCCAAGAGACAACGATTTCACAAGAAGAAGTCGTTCTATGATGTTGAGTACCTAGAGGTTACTTCCAACAAGGTGGGTCTGAGCGTCACAGCAAGAAAGTCAAAAGGGAAGCAACTCGCCCTTAATTCTGAGGAGTCAGATATGAACATTCCTCAAACTTGAAAGAAATACTGATTAAGCTTGAAGGACTTTGCTAACACACTCGAATCCGAACTAGAGCAATTGCCCCGGTAGACTACAATCTCCTAGCTAGAGGAATCGACATAAATGAGGAGTATTCTACTATTGCAGAGTCTCAGTCATCCAACTCTCAGATAGAGAAGAAGGCTTTCACATATATGGCCAATATTCCAGAATAGATGGCTAGAAGATCTAAAGAGCGGTCTCGAGTGCAGAGGGAGCAGTAGGATATGCTTCGAGTCCAACAAGAGTCTATCAATGACTTCAAGAAGATAATAGCTCTCTTGCTTAACAAGAAGAAATCGAATGGTTCCAAGACCCGCGCTTCTTCCAGTAAGAACAAGAGTTTTCCAGAAGGACAGTGAAAGCTCAACTTCTGAGAAAACTGAAAGTGAGGATAACTCCAATTTTAAACTCCCTAAATCTACATTTGAAGAGGAAGAAGACTCAAAAAATGGAGACAATCATTCCAGAAAGATGAACGAACTTGAAAAACGCCTAGAAGACATTACTATTCGAAGCAATCTTCAAGAGGCGGGAGTAGTCCGGCCATACCCAACAAAGTGGGATGTTGTTCCCTCTCCTCCCAAGTTCAAGGCACCCACCTTGCAAACTTTTGACGGTAAAGGTTCTCCGAACCAGCATATATAATGCTTCATGTCCCAGACTGGGAATGTAGTGTTAAACAACACTATTATGGCTTGTTTGTTCATCGACAACCTTAAGGGGTTTGCTTTTGAATAGTTCGTGAAGCTTCATGTAGGCTCCATAAAGAACTGGGATGATCTGAAAAAGCTCTTCCTAATCCACTTCTTTGAAGACGACACCGAAATGTCTGTGCCCACTCTCCTAGCCACAAAGCAGAGGTAAGGAGAGCCCATCAAACTTTTGTGGAAAGATTTCGAAGTATGGCGCTCCAACGTCCAAGTGGCATGACGCAGTCTACACTGGCAGAGACTTCCTGCCACAACCTACAAACCACGCTCCTAGCCCAAATAGGAGTGGCTGAGTGTCACACTTAAAAGAAACTGGTGCAACAAGACGAACAAGTAGAAGAGATTATCACCGTAGAAATCTATGTGATGCACACCGGAGTCATCTTCTCAACCAAGAAGAAAAGACACTCTGGAGACAGACACTAAATCTCTTTTCAAGCCTCAATTGACTAGAGGCGATGGAGCTTCAGGCTAGATGTGTGCCAACAAACATTATTCCTTCAAGGACGAGCATGCCATCTTCTTATTCAAGTTACTTCACAAAAGTAACAAGATTAAACTGCCAGAGGTGAGGCACATGAGGAATGGGCAAGACAGATAATCCCAACTACTGCTTATACCACAAGATGTGGGGACATGCCACGAAGAGCTGCTACATCTTCAAATATGTCCTCCAGACTTTGATAGATGTAGATGTGCTCAAAATCTGTCCAAAGTAGAAGAAAGTGACTATCAATATGACGTCCCTTCAATTTGGCAAGGATTTTCGATCAGTGCCAGCCAGAGTGGTTCCCATCCCGAAAGGGAAACTGAAAGTGGTTAATACTGGTCCACACTATAAGGAGGAGAAGGGTCTGGTCTATATCCCAACTCCTCAAGGAGAGGTAATGTGGGTTCACCCCGACCTCATCCAAAGCCAACAATGGACTACTGATACCAACAAGAAGTCCAAAGGTAAAGCAAAAACATCCTCTTGCAGTGTGGTATGCGCTTTCTCGAGAGAAGTTGGGACAAATGTTGCCTCTCTTGCTGACTCAGATGAGGAGAAATTGTTCTCACTACAGAACAAAGTGCTCCTCTTGTAGCAGGAACTCGATATGGCTAGCAGTAGTGAAAAAGTACGACAAAGTGGTTCCTAGTTCATCCAAGCCGACCAAAGAAGCAGCCAAGCAATCCATGAAGCAAACTGTAGAGAAACAGAAAGAGCTTCGCTATAATAAAGCTCTTCTAAAAGACAATGTATAAGGACCATCAATTTCATTTCACTTTGATGTCTTGGCTCAACTATCTAACATCCCAGCCAAGATCACTCTTTTACGAGCTTCTACGACTCTCCAAGTCGACAAAGGAAGCTCTTAGAGAAGCATTTAAAAATACACCTAGAGGGGGATGAATATGTGTATGAGCGGCTCTAATGACAAATGGTGCAAAATTAAAAACTAATTGCGACACACTATGTGTAACCAAAGAGTGTAGCTGAATTCTCAGTGACGGGCTCTGGACTATCTCCTCTAGATTCCTCTAAATAAGAGTTAAGGTACTACATGAAGCTCTCTTGGTTTAACACAAGTATGTGCACACAAACAATACCAAGCATGTAAGTGATATGAACAATATAAAGCAATGCAAGATATAAGAGAAAGAGAGAGAGAGAGAGAGAGAGAGAGAGAGAGAGAGAGAGAGAGAGAGAGAGTTAAGAGATAGTGGATCAAACGCAAACACCAAGATATGTTTCGAGGTTCGAGCTACTGCTCTTCGACCCTTCCTTCACACAGAAGGATTTTCACTATATGTCCACATAGGACCTCCCACACAGGGAATTTCCATCGAGGAATTTGCAATTACAAAGTAAGTAGTACATAACTCCTCTCTCCAACACAACCATCTCTACATAAGAGGCAAGGTACAAAGCCAAAATAACGATCACCTCTACACAAGAGGGATAAAGGCATAAAGCCAAACTCCACCACAATCACCTCTACATAAAGAGGGATAGCTACAAACCCAAAGCAAAAGGAAGATTACAACTTGGTGATCTCAAAGACCACAAACAACTCTTGGTGATCTCAATAGACCTCAAACCAATTTCCCACAAAAATAAGATCCCATTGATAGGATTGTTGACACTAAAAAAAGATAAAACTCTCAGACAACTTTCCAACCGGTCTGAACGATGTCTAACTTGTTGACATTTACAAAAATAAGTCATAGACAAGCTGACGATCAGTTTTTACCCATCTTCGAGGGACAAATTAGCGACTTGGACTCTACTGATCCAGTGAAGCAGACAGTAAGCCAAGATTGTCTTTGAAGAGACCTAAGCAGGCCTAAGATGCTAAGCTATCTCAACACTTAGCATCACATGAGCCAAAAGGGATAGCCTCGACTGAAAGGCTAAGTTTGTCTAGATTTGCCTTGAAGCTCTCCACAAAGAGCTAACTTGCAGCTTCACTTGAAGCTAATTCTAGCTTCGTCGGAAGCTTTCATGCTCTTCATGAAGCTTTTCATAGCTCCACAGAGAGCTAACTTGCAGCTTCGTCTGTATCTAATTCTACCTTCTCCAGAAGCTTTCTTGATAGTTTCTCATAAACCTTTTCATAACTCCACAGATAGCTAACTTACAGTTTCGTCTGAAGCTTATTCTAGCTTCTCCAAAAGCTAATTCTAGCTTCTCAGGAAGCTTTCTTTCTAGCTTCTCATGAAGCTCTTCATAGCTCCAGAGAGCTAACTTACAGCTTCGCCTGAAGCTAATTCTAGCTTCTCCGAAAGCTTTCTTAATAACTTCTCATGAAGCTTTTCATTAGCCCCGCTGCGGGTCTTTTTATTGTCATCTTTGACCAATCAAATCTCCAGATGAGATCATCGTGATCGAGATCAAATTTGGCAGTTGCTTGATATGATCTCTTGACTCTCCCAATCAGGTAAGAAGATCAGGAAAGATCTCTAAATTAACTGGAGAGGATCAAGGGAGTATCTCTTATTAAGAGGAGCCAATCTTTTATGGTCGTCTTTGACCAATCAAATCTCCACATGATATCATTGTGATCGAGATCAAATTTGGCAGTTGCTTGACATGATCTCTTGACTCTCCCAATCAGGTAAGAAGATCAGGGAGATCTCTCAATTAACTGGAGAGAATCAAGGGAGTATCTCTTATTAAGAGGAGCCAATCTTTTATGGTTATCTTTGACCAATCAAATCTCCAAATGAGATCATTGTGATCGAGATCAAATTTTATAGTTACACCTATGATTTCTCATTAAGGGGAGACAATCAAGGGAATCATAACTCGAGCCTATAAATAGCCCACTAGTAGGCTAAACTCAAGGGCTTGAAAAGATTTAAGTCCAAGAGGCTTTTTGAAGAGCATAAGCTTCTTTGGTAGCTTCAAAGCATAAACCAAAAATAGATCTACTCTCTTACTTCTAAGAATTCAGAGAATCACTTTTCTAATCCTACAAGGATAAATTCAGGGTGCTAATACTCTAAGATCTTCCTCCCTCTCAAGAAATTTTCAGAACCAGGCGAGAAGGAATTCCCAAGCGGAGACAACTCGAGAAGTAACAAGAGGGCTCTACCGACCTTCTGTTCTCCGATTCCCCGAACCAGGCGAGAAGGGAATCCCATCAGGCGGCAGTCCGATCGTCTGACTGATTGCATCGTCAAAGGGATAAAGTGATCGCGCGCTGATCAGATTCCTACCGGCACACTTCCTCAGAAATCTCAGAGGAGATCTACATGTAATCTTCTTCTTGCAAAGAATTACTTGTAATTTAGCTCCTCGACCTCTTTTTTTTTCAAGTTTTCCCCTTTGCAAAATCAATGGAAAATAAGGATAGAGATGATAGCTTAACTGTGAGAAAACAAAGTGTTAGGAATGAAAATAACAAAGAAAATACTTGAGAAATTTACAAGATAGATTTTGAAATAAAGATCAAAAACCAATTCCCCAAATACTCTCTTTTCTTTGATTTTTCCAACACTTTAAAATAAATAAAGATAAATCTTTTTGACACATAAAAACTCTTTAAAAACTTGCTGCAAAAACACTTGTAAGGATGGGAAAATAAGCTCTTGAAATTCTTGTTAAAAACAACCCAAGAGATGGCTATTTATAGCCTCTCAAAAAATAGATCCGCTGCAGCCGAGAAAAGGCAGAAATGACCTTCCAGTCGACCGGCCAACAGTCATTTTTCTGACCGTTAAGCCTCTGGTCGACCGCCCGGTTGACTGGTACAAGCCTGTCGGTCGACCGCCCGTCGACTAGCAGTACCCGAGAGCTGGGTGCTTACAGTCGTTCGACTGTGCGGTCGATCAGCCTTGTAGGCTGGTCCTTTGTGCATGTTTCGTGCACATCGGTTGACCGGTCCGGTCGACCGACCACTGGTCCGGTCGATTGCCAGGTGATCTGACTGGGTTTTATAGGATTGAAAACTTATTAATTTAACATCAATTAAATCCCATAAATACTCATAAATTCCACAAAAATAAGTTCTTGTTATATCTTTGAATAACAATTATTTGTGACAAAAAATCAACACATACTACAAACTATTTGAACTATTTTTATGATATAAAATATTTGGCCTTAAACAAAAATCGCATTTTCCAAAAACCAAACTTTGAAATGGAAATCCGTTTTTTTTCAAACTTGTATAAATACAAAAACATGATATTTAAACTCTTCTGAAGCATATTGTATATGGATAGAATCCAATACACATGTAATTGATATATCTATATTTTTGACATGAATTCCAAAAATAAGTTTTTTTTAATTACAAAACTCTAAGCAATGAATAGGATTATCAAAATAAGTATATATATATATATATATATATATATATATATATATATATATATATATATATATATATATATATATATATATATATATATATAGGGAGCTGATCCTCTAAGAACGGTTCTCACGGATTTCTGTGAGAACTTTCACGTGGGTCGTTGGATCTGATAGATCAAATCAAATAAAACTAGATCTCTATCAGATCCAACGGCTCACGTGAAAGTTCTCACATGAATTCGTGAGAACCGTTCTTAGGGGATCAACTCACTATATATATATATATATATATATATATATATATATATAGAGAGAGAGAGAGAGAGAGACTTGTGTCCTTCCAAAAGGATTCGAGCCCGGATCCTTCCCACTCAAATTCAACCCTCTGACATTCGAATCCAAGATCCACTCCGTTGAAGTTGATCTATATTATTTCAAGTATCTATAAACCAAAAATTAAGTGTTTTGAATACTTTTTGCCCATCCATCAAGTAGGGGAAAAATGGACGGTCTAAATAGTGAGTTGGTTAGTTTAATGGTGTAGATCATTTGAAACCTAACAAAAATTAGTTTGTAGGGCTTTTTAAATGTTTAGATCATAATGAAATGGCCGGATTAAGAATTTGTATGTCTAAAGACATAGATCTAACCAACTCACTACTTTCACCCGTCCATATTGCGTTGCTTGATGGATGGGCAAAAAGTATTATAAACACTTGATTTTTGGTTTATAGATACTTGAAATAATATAGATCAACTTCAATGGAGTGGATCATGTATTTGAATGTCAGATGGCTGAATTTGAGTGGGAAGGATCCGGCCTCGAATCCTTTTCGAAGGACACAAGTCTATGTGTGTGTGTGTGTGTGTGTGTGTGTGTGTGTGAAATCTTATATATATTTAAACCATGTAAACTTGTTTTGATTTTATCTATTCATGAAAATCATATGTATGAACTAGAAATTCAAAACCGGTTAAACTAAAAATCAAAACATATTAAACTTGTGTGTATATGAACTTGAGCATATCAACATTTTTTATCTTTACACAAGATCTAAACAAATCGAAGTCTTCATGTCGATCTTTATCTTCAAGACGACCCGATCCAAACACGATCCAACGAGCTTGACTCCATATGAGTGTTAGATGCGATCTTGACACGCGAGCTTTTGAATCTACATGTGTTAGCTCCCAAAACTCCTTTGTTGAAGCTAAACACCTACTAATATCTTGATCAATAACTGAAACTATATAAATACAAGATTATTAGTAAGCTAACATTCATAAGTTAGTCATCATCAAAACTAAGATGAAAGGCCTCTGGGCTAACAATCTCCCTCTTTTGATGACAACAAAACTTATGAGGTTATATATATGTATCCAATAAGAATAGGCTTCCTAGAAGCTCCCCCTTAACATATGCATAATCAATAAATATGGAAAGATATGCAATGAAGCTCAATATACCAATAAAACAAGATATATGCATAACATATAGTAAACATCCATATATAAACATGAATTCTTCTCCCCCTTTTGCATTCATCAACAAAGGGGTAAAGACAAACAAACAATAAACATATCTTAAAAACACAATTTTGATACCAATAAACATAATCAACTGAAAGAACCAATTGAAAGAAATAATCTTTTTTTTTAATTAATACCAATAAAAGGACTGATATCAATTGAAAGTAAACACCATTTTTTTAGGTAAAACACTAGATTTTGTAATAAGGATACCAATTTGAAAATAATACCAATTTAAAATTATTGATACCAATATTAAAAATGTAAGCATATATCAAAGTAAAATATTTTTCATCATAAACGCTGGGAGTAAGATACCAATTTAAAAATAAAACCAATTGAAAGATAAAATAAGAATTTTACTCCCCCTTTATGAAATACCAATAAAAACAATGCATAAGCTTGTATATGATATAAATTGAAAAATAATTGACATGAAGGACTAAATCAAGCTTAGCATAAACATGATTTGTGCTTTAAAAATATAAGGATATTATAAAACAAGCACAATCAAATCATATATATGTATGTATGAAATTAGAAATACCAATTTAAATTGATACTAGTTGAAGTTTGAATCATACATATATAAGTAAACAAAATATAAGTATACAAACATATGAAATATCATAAAGATCATGTGTATTACTCATACCTATCACCTTATTCATGCACATGTTTAAAAGATATTCAATAATGGTATACAGGGCATGGTCGCCCATCCAACCGCCCTTAAATGATAGGGGTTTTCAAAAATCATGATTTGAAAATATTTTAGCATCATTTGAAAACTCTACCAATTGAAGAATAAAAACTAGTTTAAAGATAATTTTGAAAAACTAGTATTAAATCCTTCAATCATGACAACAAGTCATATATCCAGTGAAAATATGAAAATCACACGATTATCGACACTCAAATAGCAATAAAGCACATATATGCTCATGAAACAAAAAATCATGAGTAAACACCAAACATAAAGTGTAAGAGTCATGTAATCAACAAAATTATAGAAATAAGACATTGAAACTCATATGAATTTTCTTTTATCAAAATTAATAAATCATCAAAACTAAATACGCTTCAAGGTATATGTATGTTTTGTTGAAACTAAAAGTATACATACATATCCTAAACATAAACGAGTCCAAAAAAAATTTGTATGAAAAGTAAGTGACTTTAGGATAGACATGTATATCCAATAGTTTTAGACAAAATTAACATATACATGAAGATAAATACATTTTTATGAAAACATGTACAAAAATAAGGAAAACAAGTAAAGATGCAAGAATCATCAAAAATAGGTTATAAAGTACATCCAATGGGTACAAATGAGTAATAAAGTGCAAACATATGATAAAAAAATGTGGCTCATTAGTTGTACAAGTATAAACTCAAGTTTTAATAAAAATTTTATCTAAACAAGTAATCAAAAGAATGAAGTACAAACCATGAACAAACATAATGAACATGAAAAACTAAAGCATGTTAAAATCAATCAATGTGAGTATGTAAACATAAATAAAGAGTTAGAGATTGTTACCAAAACCAATAGGGTTAATCTTTAGGTTTTCAAACCATAGTGGTCCTCTCACCAAACATCCTTGAAGATGATGCATTCAATGTAGTGTCCATCAAGCTCTAACGCATCCACCATCAAGGCACCAATACCCTCACGTCAAGTGAGAGCCCACACTTACATCAAATAAAATAGGAGTAAATTTTGATACCCATACCTTATTGGGTCCATGGGGGTTAGCACCTTTCCTAACCCAAATAAATTTATTTACAAAATTTGAAGTATTTATTTTATTATAACAAAATCTTGCAAGGTGGCCCTATGTGTACAAGTGTACACATGAGTATACATTGTGTCATGTATGTGAACATGAGAAGCATGTGAATGCTGTAAATGATGTGCATTAATATGACGAGCATGTTTCTTGCGAAACATGGATTCCAATTATGTGTGGCTCATGGCACATTGGCTCAAAGTAGGGCCCAAACCATCAACACTCTTCTTTAACATAATTATATCATTTCAACATTAGAAGAAGAAATGGAGTATGCAATAGAAACGCTAGATGATGAGGCTATAGTAGTATGTCAAACATGATAAGAAAAATTATTTTTCAAAGAAATATTTTCCTTTGAAACCAAATCCAATTATTTTGAAATTAAAGCAATTTTATTTTTCAAAGAATTGTTCTCTTTTAAAATAATTTCAAGTTTTGAAGATAAAACTTCATTTTTCTTCAAAACATCATCACAATTATTTTTATTTTTCAAAATTTTATTTTCTTTTAAGGTAAGAACAAGTTGAGATTTCAATGAGTCCCTTTCACTTGAAATCTCAACCCTCTCTTGTAAAGCCATATTAAGTTTTGAAAACAAATTCTTATTTTCTTCTTTTAATTTAAAATTTTTCTTTTTTAAAAATTTATATTTTTCTAATAAGTTTTCACAAATTATAGATAGTTCTTCATTTAATACATCTGCATCCATGTTATCATAAGAAGAATTAGAACTATCATCTAATTGAGTATCTGAATGTACCTTAAGGGAATCATTCCTTTGGACCATGAAGCAAGATTGGTCGGACTCTTCTCCACTACACTCTTTCTCCACATTGATTGTCGTTTGAAGCTTGGGAGAGGTCAATGTGTTCTATACTACAAAAGCGAAATCACAATAAAAAATTATAGATAAATATTCTTTGCTAAGTGAATACTTTAGTGTATTTAGGACTTGTGCATTAGCCTCAATGTACTTTGTAATACCAAAATAGGTTTTTTTGATAGTCGCAAGATAGATATGCAAACTTAGGGCTTTTAAATAAACATTCATCCTAATATTCCATATATCGATGTTAGAAACATCGAACGTGGGAGGGGCAAGGTGATCCATGAGTGTATAGACTATATGAGTGCAAATGCAAATCTAGATTACCTAATCAAGATCTCACTCCTAGGTGGTTAAACCTAATATCAGGAGCGTGAGCTCTGATACCAATTGAAAATACACCTAGAGGGGGGTGAATAGGTGTATGAGCTAATCTAATGACAAATGATTGTCTTCCATTGATTTAGCAAAGGAGAAAACTTACAAAAAAATATCAAGGAGCTAAATTCAAGTAACACAAAAGATTACAAGTAGATCTCCTCTGAGATTCTGGAGAAGCGTGCCGATAGGAGTCTGATCAGCGCGCGACCACTTTGTCCCTTTGACGATGCGATCGATAGGATTCCTTTCTCGCCTGGTTCGGGGAATTGGAGAACAGAAGGTTGATAGAACCCTCTTGTTATTTCTCAAACTGCCTCCACTTGGGAATTCCTTCTTGCTTGGTTCCGAAGATTCTTTGAGAGGAAGAACTTAGGGTATCAGCACCCTGATTAGAGAAGCAGTTCTCTGAACTCTCTGAATTCTTGAAAGTAAGAGAATAGATCTCTGTTTAGTCATCTCTCTCTGTGTGCGTGTGTTTATATGCCTCTTACATGTCGTCCCTCTCCGTGTACCCCTGGTGGGCTATTTATAGGGAGAGCAGGGGTATAATTGTCCCTTGAAAATCTGAAAACAGATTGAGTTAATCTATTTAAATCTGGAAAGTAGCCTTGCTGCGAAGCTAGAATCGACTTCTGCGAAGTTAGGAATAGCAGGTTGCGTCGATCTCCTGATCTGTTTTGATTCTTTCTAAATAATTGAAAGATCTCCCCTGATCTTCTTACTTGTTTTAGGAGAATCATGAGATTACGGTAAATAACTACCAAATTTGATCTCAGATTTGATCTTGATTATATTTGATCTCATCTGGAGATTTGATTGGTCAAAGGTTGACCATAACAGACCCGCAGCAGAGCTGTCGCGTCAAACTCACAGCGGAGCTGGAAAGAGCATCTGGTAAAGTTAGAAGAAAGCTCTTCAGCAGAGCTAGATAAACATCTGTGGCGAAGCTACCATCCTTCTGCGCGATTACGTGTATGGCTTCGAGTGAAGCTAACTCTCTGCGGAGTTAACTGAGCACTTCAGGCAAAGCTGTAAGTTAGCTCTCCGATAGAGCTTTGAACGGCTTCAAGGTGAAGTTTGACAAACTTAGCCTCTCAGGTGAGGCTATTCCATTGGGCTCATGCGATGCTAAGTGTTGAGCTATCTTAGCATTTTAGACCTGCTTAGGTCTCTTCAAAGATGATCTGGGCTCACTGTCTGCTTCACTGAATCAGTAGAGTCCAAGTTGCTGATTTGTCCCTCAGAAATGGGTACAAAACTGATCGTCAGCTTGTATGTCACTTGTCTTTTGTAAATGTAACAAGTTTAGACATTGTTCAGGCCAGTCAGGAATCTTATCTTTTTTTAGAGTGTCAACAAGACCCCCTTCAAAGTTTTCAAAAGTCTGCAATCGAATGGTTCAGGCTTCAAAATACTTTGAATTGCTTTAATTGATGGTATGTGTAGTACGAACGTCGCCATGGTGGTTGAGTTCAGCTTTGTTTTCAATCCTACTTCCTAATTAGAATAAGTTCGCTGAGAAATCGTGTAGATTCGCGATTCAGGATAGTTTCGCGTCTGAGTAGCTCCCGGAGTAGATTCGCTTCCAATTGGTCTTAGAATGTCATTCTTTTCTCGAGACTAACTACTTTCGGCTAGTTACGAGAAGGATTATTTCCTTTCCTGAAGTTGAAATAACTTCTCTTGATTAAAGAGGGAGATCATTCCTTCTGCGTGCATTTCCGAGGGAGACTATTCCCTTTCTCAAGGCTTAGTAAATGCCTTAAATTCGCTCGCGCTTCTAAGCTTGAAGCAGCAGCGGTACGATTAGGCCATGAGGTCTATAAATATGACACTTGAAGTCCTCTACAGAGAAGCAGTCTGTTCATGACATCTCCTAGTTGTTCAGACAAGTATACTCAGATCTCTAAAATAGTGGGGGTGCCCACTCTGGTCATTAATCGGCCAAGAACTGGTGAGTCTCAGTCATCTAGAGACTTTACCAATAGATTAATGACTTTAGGGAGTATATCTCCCTTGATTTAGCTTTATCAGCTACCTCAGGGATTGATTTCTGTAATACCCCGTTCCTGGAATACGTACTTAGTTGCGTATTCAGATTTTCGATCGTATTTTTCGATTTGTTTCCTGTATTTTATTCTGAATTAAGAATTCCTTATATGATTGTTTTGCCTTGGATTTGGATCAGTGAACTCGGAGTCAGCCTTAGTCTGAGCCGGGGACTCGATCTCAGAGTTTTACTTGTTTTAGACATTCTGGTTATCCAATTCGACCGATTTCAGTTTTAAACATCGTTTTCCAATATTTTGGATTTTCTATGATTTTCTGGAATTTTCTGTGATTAAATTGAATTTCTTCAAAATCGGTGTCGGCCAGTGCCGCTGACCGATTCCCGGATTTTTAATTCTCAAACTGTTTGGAATTTCATGATGGTCCTTTAGACTTTATTTCTCGGAATCATATTTTCTGCCTATATTCTTTTTCTGAGAGTTTTATGATTTTATGGAAATTCTTTCGGAGTTGGTAAATCACAGATTCCGGGATTTTTAACTTTAAAACTATACAGTATTTCTTCGAACGGATTTCGCTATTGGTCTTTATATGTTATTCTTGATTTTTGGTTAAATTTTCAGATCATTCAGAGGTACTTGAATTTCGGGCATTTTTCCAATATTTGCAAATTCCATTTTCCACCTAGGTTGCCACCTCATTTCCCACTCACATCCTCACCTAACCCCACTAACTCTCCCTCCTTCCCTTAGCCGGCCAAGTGGCCAAGGAGGTGACACCTCATGTCCCCTTTTACACAAAGCTCCCTTTCATTCACACAAATTCCATCTCACTTCACAAAACCCCCCATCATATAAATTCTATTCTTTTGCAAATAAACCTTTTCTTCCTCCTTTACTCCAACAAGAGAAATTCCCCAAAATTCCCTCTCATCTCCTCCACCAAACCCTAGCTTCAAGGATCCATCTCAAGGCTTCAAGATCTCATCTAGGGCATCACAAGGACTCCATCTTCAACCTCCAAGCTCCAAGGCAACTCCAAGCTTCAACCTCCTCCACTTCAAGCTCCAACAACTTGTGGGTTCAAGCCATCTTCTTCCTCTTGGATCAAGCCCCAAATCCAACCCCTCCATGTGAGTACCTTACTCACCAAGACCTAGATAGTTTCCTAATTACTTGTATTAGCAATTCTTACACACTAGTTTCTATAAAAATCCCACCTTTAGGTCATCAAGAACTAAATCTAAGCTTTCCATATAAAATTATCTTCTCACCAAGTCTAGACTATTATTTGTGTACTTGTATAGATAGATCAGGTCCCCCAATACCATAAAAAAAATCCTACCTTTAGGCTATTAGAACAACCCCCATAAAAATCTGATTTTCTGCCCTAATAATACAATCTGTTAATGTCTGTCCAAAACTGAAACCAGAATCTTGGGGTTTCTTTCGTAAGGATATTCAAAAGGAATAGGTCATGTAATATACCGTTAGAAAGCTAATCGAGTCTACTTTCCAACGGTTCATACCATGTCATCATCGGATACCTGTAACTTAAGCTATGACTGAAACATTGAAGGTTGGTCAAACTGTCATGCTGCAGAATTCAGCACAGCTGATAGGTTTTTGAATTTCTGGAGCAGTTTGGTTAATCAAAACCTATCATGTAATAGGTCATTGGAAAGGTAGTGGAGTCTAGTTTCTAATAAATCTTTCCTCGTTCTATTCCTATACATAGAATGAAAGTTATCCTAAAAACTCCGTTGGTTACACCACTTACACTCCATAAATTGTTATCATGTATCCCCATGTTAGGACTTGTTGATTGATGCATATGTGCTGTTTTAGTCTTGTCTCATGCTTCATACTTGTATTGTATAATATGTTTCACGATGAATCTTATGTTTGGGTCATGTGATTGAACCTTGTACCTAATAACCTATTTCTTGTAGTATATCACTCTAGTCACTCATCTTGTCATGTTTATGTATGCCCATGCTATTACTTGTCTTATTTTTATACTTGTACATTGCCGTGATATTATTACTTCCCTATTTTATAACATGCGTGGCAGACCCTTCGAGGTCGTTGAACCCTAAGTCATATCTATATTTCCACTTGCATTACCTTAACATAACTTCGTCGGTTAACTATCTTCTTTTAACACATGTATATCACACAACACATAATATGTTACTACTTGACCCACTGGCATGCCACCCCCTTGTTAGACCTTATTGTTATGACATGATTGACCCGGCCAATTATTAGTTTATTGTTATGTCTTATTGCTTGATATACATCACCACCTTGTCATGCTATCCCTTAAACCAAGCATGATACACTTGACTTTACGATTATCTTATTTACGGGGACCCTGCCTTGTTTTATGGAACTAAGTGCCACACCGTCCAATGGTGGGGGCCACCTCTAGAGTCCACCCCTCAGAACAAAGTGCCACACATTGCACATAGTGGGGGCCACCTCTTGAATCTGTAGGGTTATTACTGCCATGTTCACTTGTTCCCGTAAACTGATAATCCTTACTAAGCTACAACTTGTATTGGGGTATGGGAGGAAGTGATGGATGCCGGAATGATATCTTGCTTCTAGTATGGGAAGTCTAACCGGTCCCAGGTGGTGGGAACCGTTGGACCATTGGTCCCCGGTGCACGTGATTCTTGACATGATATTGTGGCGGACGTTATAGGAGGACTATGAGCCTCCAAACCGGTCCCAGGTGGTGGGAACTGTTGGGCCAGAAGACTGGTCCCCGGTGCACGAGTACCAGTATAAGAAGAGATATCAGTTCTCCATCTACTTCCGATAACGAACCTCGAATAGCTTATATATGGATGTATGTGAGTTGGGATCGATACCGAGACACATACCTAGATATATGAGTTAGGCGAGTAATAATAATAATAATAGGTTCAGTTATAGCAATTGTTATGATTATTGTGCTTGCTATAGTTCCTGTTATGACACATGTTACATTATGACTCCTTCCTTTACTTGTAGAGATTCCAGTGACGATTCCGGATTGTTGACTTATGTCTTCCTCAGTATGATTCATGTCTTTCTTGTTTGGTATTCACGTTATGATTATCGCATGATTTGCAATTCTGATTCTATATGCTTGGGATTGCGGTAGTATGAGACAAGGGTATATTTATGAGGGTTTCCTTGTTTGGATTATTCCTTCGACGTACTAGTCTCATAGGACCGTAACTTAAGCATATACAATCACTTTAGCTCGTAGTTAGCATTACCTTGGTTTTCCCGTTTCATGATTATTATATTATACCGTTATTATATTCTATTCTCGTGTTTTGACCCTTCTCATGTCTCTTAGCCACTTGGCTTGCAGTTCATTTATTATTATATGTCTTGACCC
The DNA here is from genome assembly GCA_038442645.1 of Agave tequilana. Taxonomy (NCBI): domain Eukaryota; kingdom Viridiplantae; phylum Streptophyta; class Magnoliopsida; order Asparagales; family Asparagaceae; genus Agave; species Agave tequilana. The sequence goes on along the minus strand of JAVJIF010000015.1, from coordinate 283,935 downwards.
TTTGGATTTGCACATTCAGGTTCTGTAGCTAGATCAGAGTGGAGTTGTCCACCGTAGATCGAGCCACCCTTAGCGAGCAGGCATCCTAGCTCCAGCTCCTTGTGCCTGATTTCTTTTGACTCACGGGATCCCCATCCTACTCGTGAGCTCTTTTGTACTTTTGATGTATATTTTACTTTTGGACTTGTATGATATAAGACACATGTATTATGTAAAGTTTGTCATACCGTGATGACTTTGTATTGTACTTTATGTTGGCATATATGTGTGTATACCATGCTTTGCGTTGCACTCTGATCCTTTCTTGTTGTACTTTTTGCTTAGCGTATATACGTGGGGGCTTCTCCTGACCTACGTATATACGTCGCAGTGACGTCCCCGTATCTGCAGAATCGGGGCGTTACAGGTTGGTATCAGAGCCTAGGCTCTTACCTCCATAGTACAACAAGTAGCAAATTCTAGAAATTTGCGGATGCCAACATCAATGTACAAAGTTGTTTAGTCCTTTTGATTTATCTAGTTCTTCTTGATTCCATCCTTCATATCCTGAAATCCTTCCATTCCATGTTCCAGCTCCTTCCAGTCTATCTCTACCTAGTATCGATGGAGAGGAGATCGGGCCGCAGCAACTCGGGATCAGCATCGGATGGAGCAGCGAGAGAGAATGTGGGGAATGTGGATGTATTGAGGGTCATCCAGACCATGATGGAGAATCAACAGCAACAGACCGAGCTTCTCCGGCAAGAGATAGCAGCACCTAAGGAACGGAGGCCGGGGAATATATCAGACTTCAGGAGACTGCAGCCAGCTACATTCACGGGTGGAGAGAGACCCTTGGATGCTGAGCAGTGGCTGACAGACACTTCAGATTTGTTGAATGCAGCCAGGGTTCCACAGGAGAACCAAGTGGAAGTTGCCAAGATTCAGCTAAAAGACATAGCCAGGACTTGGTGGCTAGCAGAGGAGGCCAGACTGGAGAAGCCTGTCACTTGGGACACCTTCTCCAAGAGTTTCTACAGCAGATTCTTCCCTGTCACAGCTCAGAAGGACATGGAAGAACAATTCATCAGACTTCAGCAGGGGAGTAAGTCCGTGGATGAGTATGCCGCGGAGTTTCTCAGATTGAGCCGCTTTGCCCCATACATGGTGACGGATGAAGAGAAGCGGGCGAGCAGGTTTCAGCAGGGTCTACAGATGGAGATTCAGATGTACCTGATGCCCCAGCAGCTGAAGACCTATGCAGAGGTTCTCACCATCGCTCGGGAAGTAGAGCGTGGGTTTGAGAAGAAGAAGGAGAATCAGATGAGGAGCCAAGCCAAGAAGAGGCCTCTTGAGTTGATGGATGAGGAGGATGCAGATAGGGCGACCCAGGGCCCGATGATGAAGAGGCCATTCCAGACTCCTCTTTCTCAGATCACATGCAATTACTGCCACAGGCCCGGACATTATAAGAGAGATTGTCGGGAGGCCAAGGGATTATGTTTAGTATGTGGGTCAGGGAGACACATGCTGAGGGATTGCCCACACAAGGAGTTTGGACATGTGGCACCAGACAGACCAGCTCTTCCAGCTCCAGCACATCCAGCCCCAGCACTTCCAGCGCAGCCACTGAGGAGGTACCCTGAACCTGTTGATCAAAGAATTCCACTTCCACCCCGACGGTTTGATCACCAGCAGAGGGGGATGAGAGCCAGAGCAGATCAGGGTAGAGGCCAAGTTCATGCCATGGCGGCAGAGACTTCAGGTGTTGCAGCAGAGTGGGAGGATCAGCATCCTGATCAGGGGCCTTAGGATTTCATGGTAACCACTGCCCCATTTCTTGTATTTGAGTTGGTTATCATTCTAAGTATTATTTTTCCTTGTCATTCTTTCCTTGATCATCCTAGTTCTTCCTGTATTTATCTTACCTCCTGTTTTGGTTTTATGATGCCTTATTTGTGCCTTCGTTCCTTTTGTGTTCAAATTTACCCCTTAATGAAATTGCGAGGACGCAATTTTTGTAAGGTGGGTAGATTGTAATACCCCGTTCCTGGAATACGTACTTAGTTGCGTATTCAGATTTTTGATCGTATTTTTCGATTTGTTTCCTGTATTTTATTCTGAATTAAGAATTCCTTATATGATTGTTTTGCCTTGGATTTGGATCGGTGAACTCGGAGTCAGCCTTAGTCTGAGCCGGGGACTCGATCTCAGAGTTTTACTTGTTTTAGACATTCTGGTTATCCAATTCGACCGATTTCAGTTTTAAACATCGTTTTCCAATATTTTGGATTTTCTATGATTTTCTGGAATTTTCTGTGATTAAATTGAATTTCTTCAAAATCGGTGTCGGCCAGTGCCGCTGACCGATTCCCGGATTTTTAATTCTCAAACTGTTTGGAATTTCATGATGGTCCTTTAGACTTTATTTCTCGGAATCATATTTTCTGCCTATATTCTTTTTCTGAGAGTTTTATGATTTTATGGAAATTCTTTCGGAGTCGGTAAATCACAGATTCCGGGATTTTTAACTTTAAAACTATACAGTATTTCTTCGAACGGATTTCGCTATTGGTCTTTATATGTTATTCTTGATTTTTGGTTAAATTTTCAGATCATTCAGAGGTACTTGAATTTCGGGCATTTTTCCAATATTTGCAAATTCCATTTTCCACCTAGGTTGCCACCTCATTTCCCACTCACATCCTCACCTAACCCCACTAACTCTCCCTCCTTCCCTTAGCCGGCCAAGTGGCCAAGGAGGTGACACCTCATGTCCCCTTTTACACAAAGCTCCCTTTCATTCACACAAATTCCATCTCACTTCACAAAACCCCCCATCATATAAATTCTATTCTTTTGCAAATAAACCTTTTCTTCCTCCTTTACTCCAACAAGAGAAATTCCCCAAAATTCCCTCTCATCTCCTCCACCAAACCCTAGCTTCAAGGATCCATCTCAAGGCTTCAAGATCTCATCTAGGGCATCACAAGGACTCCATCTTCAACCTCCAAGCTCCAAGGCAACTCCAAGCTTCAACCTCCTCCACTTCAAGCTCCAACAACTTGTGGGTTCAAGCCATCTTCTTCCTCTTGGATCAAGCCCCAAATCCAACCCCTCCATGTGAGTACCTTACTCACCAAGACCTAGATAGTTTCCTAATTACTTGTATTAGCAATTCTTACACACTAGTTTCTATAAAAATCCCACCTTTAGGTCATCAAGAACTAAATCTAAGCTTTCCATATAAAATTATCTTCTCACCAAGTCTAGACTATTATTTGTGTACTTGTATAGATAGATCAGGTCCCCCAATACCATAAAAAAATCCTACCTTTAGGCTATTAGAACAACCCCCATAAAAATCTGATTTTTCTGCCCTAATAATACAATCTGTTAATGTCTGTCCAAAACTGAAACCAGAATCTTGGGGTTTCTTTCGTAAGGATATTCAATAAGGAATAGGTCATGTAATATACCGTTAGAAAGCTAATCGAGTCTACTTTCCAACGGTTCATACCATGTCATCATCGGATACCTGTAACTTAAGCTATGACTGAAACATTGAAGGTTGGTCAAACTGTCATGCTGCAGAATTCAGCACAGCTGATAGGTTTTTGAATTTCTGGAGCAGTTTGGTTAATCAAAACCTATCATGTAATAGGTCATTGGAAAGGTAGTGGAGTCTAGTTTCTAATAAATCTTTCCTCGTTCTATTCCTATACATAGAATGAAAGTTATCCTAAAAACTCCGTTGGTTACACCACTTACACTCCATAAATTGTTATCATGTATCCCCATGTTAGGACTTGTTGATTGATGCATATGTGCTGTTTTAGTCTTGTCTCATGCTTCATACTTGTATTGTATAATATGTTTCACGATGAATCTTATGTTTGGGTCATGTGATTGAACCTTGTACCTAATAACCTATTTCTTGTAGTATATCACTCTAGTCACTCATCTTGTCATGTTTATGTATGCCCATGCTATTACTTGTCTTATTTTTATACTTGTACATTGCCGTGATATTATTACTTCCCTATTTTATAACATGCGTGGCAGACCCTTCGAGGTCGTTGAACCCTAAGTCATATCTATATTTCCACTTGCATTACCTTAACATAACTTCGTCGGTTAACTATCTTCTTTTAACACATGTATATCACACAACACATAATATGTTACTACTTGACCCACTGGCATGCCACCCCCTTGTTAGACCTTATTGTTATGACATGATTGACCCGGCCAATTATTAGTTTATTGTTATGTCTTATTGCTTGATATACATCACCACCTTGTCATGCTATCCCTTAAACCAAGCATGATACACTTGACTTTACGATTATCTTATTTACGGGGACCCTGCCTTGTTTTATGGAACTAAGTGCCACACCGTCCAATGGTGGGGGCCACCTCTAGAGTCCACCCCTCAGAACAAAGTGCCACACATTGCACATAGTGGGGGCCACCTCTTGAATCTGTAGGTTATTACTGCCATGTTCACTTGTTCCCGTAAACTGATAATCCTTACTAAGCTACAACTTGTATTGGGGTATGGGAGGAAGTGATGGATGCCGGAATGATATCTTGCTTCTAGTATGGGAAGTCTAACCGGTCCCAGGTGGTGGGAACCGTTGGACCATTGGTCCCCGGTGCACGTGATTCTTGACATGATATTGTGGCGGACGTTATAGGAGGACTATGAGCCTCCAAACCGGTCCCAGGTGGTGGGAACTGTTGGGCCAGAAGACTAGTCCCCGTGCACGAGTACCAGTATAAGAAGAGATATCAGTTCTCCATCTACTTCCGATAACGAACCTCGAATAGCTTATATATGGATGTATGTGAGTTGGGATCGATACCGAGACACATACCTAGATATATGAGTTAGGCGAGTAATAATAATAATAATAGGTTCAGTTATAGCTATTGTTATGATTATTGTGCTTGCTATAGTTCCTGTTATGACACATGTTACATTATGACTCCTTCCTTTACTTGTAGAGATTCCAGTGACGATTCCGGATTGTTGACTTATGTCTTCCTCAGTATGATTCATGTCTTTCTTGTTTGGTATTCACGTTATGATTATCGCATGATTTGCAATTCTGATTCTATATGCTTGGGATTGCGGTAGTATGAGACAAGGGTATATTTATGAGGGTTTCCTTGTTTGGATTATTCCTTCGACGTACTAGTCTCATAGGACCGTAACTTAAGCATATACAATCACTTTAGCTCGTAGTTAGCATTACCTTGGTTTTCCCGTTTCATGATTATTATATTATACCGTTATTATATTCTATACTCGTGTTTTGACCCTTCTCATGTCTCTTAGCCACTTGGCTTGCAGTTCATTTATTATTATATGTCTTGACCCTTTGGATTTGCACATTCAGGTTCTGTAGCTAGATCAGAGTGGAGTTGTCCACCGTAGATCGAGCCACCCTTAGCGAGCAGGCATCCTAGCTCCAGCTCCTTGTGCCTGATTTCTTTTGACTCACGGGATCCCCATCCTACTCGTGAGCTCTTTTGTACTTTTGATGTATATTTTACTTTTGGACTTGTATGATATAAGACACATGTATTATGTAAAGTTTGTCATACCGTGATGACTTTGTATTGTACTTTATGTTGGCATATATGTGTGTATACCATGCTTTGCGTTGCACTCTGATCCTTTCTTGTTGTACTTTTTGCTTAGCGTATATACGTGGGGGCTTCTCCTGACCTACGTATATACGTCGCAGTGACGTCCCCGTATCTGCAGAATCGGGGCGTTACAATTTCCCTTGATCTTCATTTTGTATCTGACTGATTTGCAGAGAAGGATTTCAGCCTATTTCCCAGCTTTCCAGCGAAGCTATCATTTTTGCTTGATCAAAGAAAGATCATTGCATGCTTGCCTGCTAAGTTCGCCGCATATGCAAGGATTGGGACTTAGTCTCTTCAAGGTTGAGCCAGTCTTGCCATACAGTTGGGGTCACGACTGCGTCCCTCTGGATCAGTCTGGCTTAGCCGTATAGGCGAGGCTAGGACTTAGCTCTTTTTAGCTCTTCTTCAGTATAACTGTCTTAGGCGGAGCTAAGACTTCGCTTACGCTGAGCTAGCCTGTCATTACTGTGCAAGCGAGGCTATCTTCTGCTTAATTTAAATCCATCCTTAAATTGCAACTGAATCGGATATAAATTGTTTCGCCCCAAAGAATTTGCCTTAGCGTGCCATGCTTGCATTTTTTCTTTGTTTTACTGCTAACATGTTTTCAGTTTGCATTGCAGTGAGCTATGCTCGCCAGTCTTTTATTTTGATGAAAGAGACCAGAAAGTTGCCTCTTGCTTTTCTAGTTGAAACTTTAAATCCTAAGCACGAGGAACATACTGTGGCAGCTGATGTGTGTTCCCAGAAGAGGTTGGCAGTCGCTTATCCGAGATGATCCACTTCGAGGCGGGGCTGATAGTCGCTTATCCGAGATGATCCACTTCGGGAAAGCGAACGTCACCTGTAAGGTCTCGGATCCTTCTTTGCCAATTTAAGGAAGATCCAGCTTTCTGATGGCAACCGGTCCTTCGCCAATTTTCATTAAAGAAGATCCAGCTTCTTTCTGTCATTAAGCAAAGTATTACGGCCTTGTGCAGGAGGAAGGCCTTTCGTGTCCAATTGGTTTGGCTTGAAAGTAGATAAGACCACTTGTATGCCTTTGGAGCAATGATTCGGTTGTATGAAAGACCACTTCGATGTAGCGTCAATGTATCTTCCCTTTTGAATCAATAAATGTTTATTTTGTGTTATTTATCTGCTTTGTTTCTCCTTCTTTTTGACCCGAGAACACCTGGAGTGGATCGACGGAGCTAAACTTCCTGCGAAGTTAAAGACAGAATCCTATCTGAATCAGGAACGAGCTTCCACCGAAGCCGGCATGAATTTTCTGCGAAGTTCGAGCTCTCAGCGGGGTTAAAGTTCATCTTTCGGCAAAGTTACTCAAATGTTGCATGAAGTCGATGCTGAACTCACAGCGGAGTTAGCCCTTAGTGGGGCTTAAGTAACACTTCTTGGGAAGGCGCTTTAGGCACCGTTTTAAATTAATTTGAAATGACTGCATGCGCTCCTTTCGAGGAGACGGAGCTTTAGGCAGTCATCAGCCTATAAAAGCTGATCGGGCTGAAAGAGAAGGTACCAATTCTCTTTGAATTTTCAGAGCACTCTGACTCTTTTCTTCTTCCTCCTCCTTTGTTTGAAATTTCAAGAACTTCTTTTTCAGTTATCCGATGGCTCCCCAAAGACGGGTAAGAAAAAAGGCAGCAACCTCTACGACGGAGGGTCCTTCTCCTCCTCCAGTCATCGAACGACCTATTGCGGATAGGGATCTTTCTCTTTTGATCAGAGATTTTCATCTCTCTTTTAAAGCCAATTTCTGATTATCTTCCGATGAATCCAGAGCGATCAATCATGATCTCATGATCATAGGGAATTCCATTTCCTGAATTTCCCTTGATTTTTTGGTTGGGAATCTTAGAATCGAAGGGTGTCACGTCCCACTGATCAAAATAGAGTACATGACATGATCGGCAACCTGTACACGTCGGGTAGAACGTTCCGACGTATACACGTTAAGCCTACGGTAGACCTGTACAAGTTTTCTTATATGGTATCAACACTGCTGATACATTATATGTAACAAGAGTACATAACACAGTCACTACAGTACCAAAAGCACAGTACAGTACATCTGAGTCCATCTGCAAAATTATACAATAACTGTAACAGAAAATAACTGTACAACTATAAAACATACTGAAAACCAAAAAGAGACGTCTAGGTCACGAACCGTCCTACAGTCGCTCAGCCAAACTGTCTAGGTACTCCACGTCCTCTTCTGTGGGTGTAACCACGGGCTCTATATCTGGGCAAACAAACCCAGGGTCTCAGATGCGACCGAGCAAGTGTACAAAGGAAAGAGAAATGAACAAAGTAATAACAAGGTATAATCATGCACAGGAAATAAACAAAAACTCTAAATAGGGGACAACAAGAATCACACTGGAATCAAGCATGATCAATGAATGCATAAACATGTGCCATGAGACTTTACAATCGAGGAGATCAGGTCAGGTGGGTGTATCCCGTGCATACCCGGGATCATGGCCTTAAACAGATCCCTGGCTGCTGAGACCAGGGCCAGCCCGCTAAGGCTGTAACATGTAACGGGAACTCAATGAGCTAAAACAATAACGGGAAACGGGAGCTCATGAGCAACAGATGGTAGCCAGCACTACCCCGTCCCCTGCAGTGGGACGAACAATGGATCCAGACATCCACCTGACAAGATTTAGTCAATCGTCCAGTCTCCCCAAATCCTAGTGTTTGTATTTCAATAAAGTGAATATAGTCTGATCAGTTCCTACGACTTTTCCCTAGTAGTGTGTGTGAGTATCATGCAGATAACAGGAATCAATAACAAGCGTATTTGTAACAGGAATGTCATGTGAGTATCATGCAGATAACAGGAATCAATAACAAGCGTATTTGTAACAGGAATGTCATGAAAAAGGGACAACCAAGTAACATCGGGGATAAATTACAAGACTACACACGCATACTAAACCATACTCATCGTGAATATTTAATAAGGGTAATTAACACTTTAGAGATAACTAATTTATCAGGAATGGCTACCATATCGGTAATCGAATATACCAATCAGACGATACGAAGTATATACATGATTTCTATGGAGAAAATACAAAATTCAGGAAAAAAACTTGCCTGATAAAGGAAATTCTCGCTGTCCTGATCGTAACGAGACCAAGAACGCTCGATTCCGATGTCAAATGACCAAGTTATCGTCTGACGCACGACTCAGGGTCTATTCTATAAGATTTGACAGTGAGCAGGGGGTTAAATTAAATTTTGCAGAGTCATAAATGAAATACTAAAACTTTCTAAAGGGCTCATCCGAAATATACCTTTTATAGGAAAAGGGTTGCGGGTTTGCGGGCTTGCGGGTTTGAGATGGAGATCAACCCAACCCGTTATGGGTTTGCTGCTCACAGGCGACAACAGCAGAACGAAGAGGAAGATGAAGGGGGTCCGGGTCCGGGCCGGCGGCTGCGTGGTGGCCGCGTGAGGCTCCGGCGACTTCGTGGTGGTGACGCGAGGCTCCGGCGAAGTGCGATGGCCGGCCGGAGATAGGTGGAGGAGTTGGTGGTGGTGGTGTGGGTTGCTACACGGTGGGGCACGACGGGTGTTGGGCGGCAGGTGGGCGGCGCTGGCGGCGTCGGGCTGCGGTGGCGGCTGTCGTGGACAGCGGCGGTGGTGTTGGGCAGCCGGCGAGGGGTGAGGGGGTGAGGTCGGTGCTGGCGTGGATGTGTGTGTGTGTGCGAGAGAGAGAGAGAGAGAGAGAGGAGAGAGATTGTTTGTATGGGCTTTAAAAGAAAAATATGATTATATAAGATGTAGATCTTCTTAATGGAAGAGTGTAGAATGTTTAAGACAAATCCCAAAGTCGGTTAACGATGTTCTCTGGAAAAATCCAGTCACGTAACAGAAGAAATGAATTAGGAAAATGGAATAAGTATTAAGATATATTAATTTTGATATTTAATTAATAGGGTCCGAATTTGACTAGTGTCGAATAGTCCCCAAAAATTTGGAAAAATAGGGAATATTAGGCTAAGACGTAAGGAAAAAACGGATTGTAAAAATTTAAACCGGTTTGTCAATTAAAAATCCCGAAAGAATCCGTGAGACCGGGCGACACCCATTCGGCCCGATTTTGGACTAATTCCGAAAAATTGTCAAAAATGCTTGAAGGTAGAAAATAATATTTTAAAGCTTATTATTGAAGTAGATTTTAGAAATTTTACCCCATTTGCAAATTAAAAATCGTTGAGTTAATTATCTGTTTAGGTTAACTCTGATATTGTATATTTTCCAAAATAACGCGGAAAAAGTTTAGAAAATTTTTAGAAAATCGAAACGGTGAGAAGGTCAGTTGTGACACTGAAACTAGTATAGTCAGGTTTTCAGATTGGTCAATTTCCTACGTATTTCATATCGTATATCACGATGACACGTATAATGGCAGCGGAGGGTTACACTTCTACCCACCTAACAAAAAAATTTCGTCCGCGAAATTGAAATAAATGCAATAAGTGATAAAAAGTAAGAACTTAGACGGTGATACCTGAGAGTCAGAGAATAAGTACGGGTACTTCTCTCGAACTTCTTCCTCCAGCTCCCAGGTGGAATCTCCGGGGGCATTAGGATCCCAGGCTACTCGTACTAAAGAAATCACCTTGTTCTTTAGGACCTTTTCTGTATGATCAAGTATGGTGATTGGTAGTCAAAAGTGCATTTTTATCATAACATTTACCATCACATTTTCATATTTATTTATTTAATTCTGTACAATTATTAATATTTTATTATTTATTGTGTGCAGGCCTCGAATTATTATTTTAATAATAAATAAAGCTTAATGAAGCCCAAAAGCCCATAATTGAAGCCCAGGTGTAAAAGTGCAAATATCAATTGTCAAAGTGCAATTATGCAAGGGCTAAAGTTGCAATTATTAAAGATAAGGGAAGGATAGAATTCTACCCAACCCTAAACTCTTGCAGGATAAGTATAAAAGCCAAAGATAAGGAGGAAATTCGTGGATAAAAGATTTGGGATATTTGAGATCAAGGTAACTTGATTTCTAAGTTATCTCGAAATCCCAAGATGAAGAGCCAGGATCATACTTCCAGAAGCAGGCGCCCAGATGGACGGACCAGGAGAGGCCACGCGCCAAAGCGCGTGGCCAGAAGCTACTGTAGTGCCGCAGAATTGCGGCAAAAGCCGCAATTTTGCGGCACTTTGATGTTATCTGAATACCAGATTTCGTGGGCGACTTTTTTCGGGACTCTTCGACCTTCTGCACCTATAAATACCCCCTGCAGTGCAACGTACAGAGTCGTCCAGAGGCGAGCCAAGGGCCAAAATCTAGGGTTTAGTTTTCTTTCTAGGTTAGATTTTATTTTTGCCTTTGTAAATTTTATTTTCTTTTTGTGAAAGCTGAGAGGAGATGATGTATTCATGGAGGAAGGGATCCACTTGTACTGATGGTGACAGCCGGTGTAAGTTGTAAGTTTCCACCATTGTTTAATAATCAAATCAAAGCTTGTTTTTGTTCTTTTTATTCTATTCTTGTTTTATTGTGTCTCTAATTTTGTTCTTTCATTGTTCTTCTATTTTTGTTTTATAACATTGTTTCTTTCTCTAATGTCTTGCCCACCATGAGAACCACTGTTTCGAGAATACCTAGCCAAAGAAGGACCCTTGATGGCCTATGGCGATGAACAGGTCTTCATATTTGCTTTTTATTAGTTAAGAAGGCGGACGATCCTATATGCCATGCTTGTACGCCTTCCGAGAAAAGGTAAATCATCGCAACGGTTCAAACGGTAAGCAGACAGAAGAGGTAAGTTTTCTTTTCTTTTCTTTTCTTTTTTGTAGATTAAATCACAACTTCTCCCAATTCTTTATTTGTCGACCCATTGTAAATACCACTTCCTTTCTAACTTAACTAATAAAAATAAAAACTTTAGAGAAACTTGCTTAATGCTTCCATCGCAGTCCCTCCCTGAGGATCACGACCCGCATAGCCCTGCTACCGCGGATTAGAATTGAGACTTGCACATCATATTCTTAAAACTAAAATACTATATTTTTGTGTGCAGGAAATCTCAGTCACCAAATTGGCGCCGTTGCCGGGGAGGGACGGTAAGTTTATCTCTAAAACAAAAATTTAATTTTTAACTAATTCTTTATTCTTTTTTGTTTGCAGGTTTGGAGAACAGGAAACAGAAATACAGAAGCAGCAGTGGACATATAGCTATCCTGTGCCTCTGCCCTCGAAGGCAGAGCACAGGAAGCTACTGTTTTGCCGCAGATCTGCGGCCAGAGCCGCAATTCTGCGGCAACAGTAGAGAATTACTGATCCAAATTTCTGCAGGTTGCTGCAAAGTTCAAATACTGTTTACTGCTCTGTTGATTTTGTTTGTGATAACCCTGCTTACTGCTAATTAAATCAACAGTAAATTATTCGTTGTTAAAAATAAAAATTGATTAGACATTTGCATATTAGGCACGTGTCTTTTCAATTATTTTTATTTACTGTTGAAGAGTGCTGGAGAAGCAAGGTACGTAAGCATTGCATGTAGAATAGGACTCATCTCTTGGTTGAATTTCTGCTTTGAGTGAATCTTATCTATTTATCTTGTACACTTGCACTAATTCATCTTAAGGGCATAACCTATTAACAAGATAAGGTGGGGATTTCATCACCCTTCCTTAGCCCAAAAATCATATCCCGAGTACTCACTAACCCAAGCCTAACTTAAAAATTAGTAGACGTTGGCCCTAGGGACATCTCGGACTCAATAGGAGATTATCCTAAGGGGGAACAGTGCTGGAAGTTGACTCTTGCTAAATCAGTGTCTAGAAAAGAGATTGAGGGCCGAAAGCCCAAAGATTGGTGGTTATTTAATTAAGGAACGTCTTTGACGGAAAACCTCCCACCATTCTTGCCCTGACCTGGCTGATTAACTTGTGGTCAAAGTCTGCACCCAACCTCCTGTGGACGGTCTAACCAGTTAGGAGTCGTCTAGGTCATAGGTCTACCCTAACTTAGGTTAGAATTTTTCTTTTTTGTTTGTTTATTTGTTTGTTGTGTTTGTGTTGGTGTGATATGGCATATAATAATAATTCCAATTTTAATCCATATTACACCCCTAACTATTATTCGGATATTACCAACCCGGCATACCCTAACTTTGACCAATCTAGTGTGCCGGAATGGTCTTATCCGAATGAATATAACCCACACCCCCATCTTATAACTATAATTTTCATAATAATTTCAACTCGTCACAGAGTTCATGGGGTTTCGAGTCCCCCGAGTCTAATTCTCAACCAAATTGTCCTTCATATCCATCTAGTCCACATTCCTTCAATGATTCATACTTTGATCCTCCCATTCAGAATAGATCACTATCTATCGGGGAAATGATAAGTATGCATAAGTCCAAGCAACAATCACCATCAATCGCAGACATGATGATGCGTGAGTCCACCAACTCACAACTTCATCACGATTACACTTCATCTTTTCAAGTCCAATCACAGCATGATGCACCTATCGACTATAAAGGGATGCTTGCTGCCATGACTGAGGCTAGATTAGCCCATGATCATGATCTAGATTTGATGGTTGAATCTTTACGTTCTCACCGTTCGGTCATTTCTGCTTTCGTTGACCACTCGCTTAGAGCCGACGAACCAAGTTGCTTTGGACAACAAGATTCTAATTCAGTACAATCATGTGAACTTGCCGAAACTTCAAAATCTGATAACTTGGCAAGTTTTTCCTTTCCTGAAATAAAACTTGAGGATGAATATGATCATGATCCCCAACTTGATGATTCAATTTTATTTCCAGATCCAATAATGACTCCAGTGTCTCCACCTGATTTCACTTTTCCCGAATCAACATTGGACTCTATTCCAATTCATCATGAAATTGAATCACCCATTCTTAATGATCATATTGAACTTGACCAATTGTGTTATCTTGAAAATCCTATGGACAAATTGGCAAGTTCTCCATTTTTGGATATTGAACTCAATGAGATATGTGACCTAGATTCTCACAATCTCTTTACTTCTGAAACTGATTGTACAATTCTGACGGAAGATGTTGACCTTAGTTTTGAAGAATTGTATGGTGATGAGCTAGAATTCCTTAATATTGGAAGTAAAGAGATATCACCCATATTAGGTCACATGCCATTGTGGGAAAATGATTGTGGACTTGAGTTTCAATTTCTTGACTTGGACCCAATTCTTGAACCTAGCCCGACTCCTGAGCCCTTACTTGATTTGGGCTTCTTCCCTGAGTCGGTATGCGTTCCCGCACCTATAATGTCCAAGTCAATAATTCCATCTTTTCATACTCCATTTTGGGACAAGGAGGTTGAGACAATTAACTCTGAAATTTATTATGAAATTTGGAAATTTAATGGGGTGGAAATACTAAAAATTGATTATACATATATTTTAGTGGGTTATGTAAGGAAAGTTTCTGGTGGGTTCCACCAAATTATCTGTTATCTTGATTGGGCCGCATTTCGTGGACCAATTAGACCACCTCCGAAACCACCACCTTAAGGTAACTTCCGCCTTCCCTTATCTGTTTCATGCATATATGCATTCATTCATACATTGAGGACAATGCATGAGATAAGTGTGGGGGTGGGCTTTACTAACATACTAACATAGGTAGACACTAACTGCTAATAAAAAAAAATGTTATAAAAAGGAAATATTTTGACTTATTTTTTGAAAGAAATCTAAGATAGTTTTAAGAATTAGGAAAATCATGATTAGGATTTCTAAAAACTTGGTCAAAAATTTAGAATTTGACTAGTGTCGAATAGTCCCCAAAAATTTAAAAAAATAGGGAATATTAGGCTAAGACGTAAGGAAAAATCGGGTTGTAAAAATTTAAACCGGTTTGTCAATTAAAAATCTCGAAAGAATCCGTGAGACCAGGCGACACCCATTCGGCCCGATTTTGGACTAATTCCGAAAAATTGTCAAAAATGCTTGAAGGTAAAAAATAATATTTTAAAGCTTATTACTAAAGTAGATTTTAGAAATTTTACCCCATTTGCAAATTAAAAATCGTTGAGTTAATTATCTGTTTAGGTTAACTCTGATATTGTATATTTTCCAAAATAACGCGGAAAAAGTTTAGAAAATTTTTAGAAAATCGAAACGGTGAGAAGATCAGTTGTGACACTGAAACTAGTATAGTCGGGTTTTCGGATTGATCAATTTCCTACGTATTTCATATCGTATATCATGGTGACACGTATAATGGCAGCGGAGGGTTACAAAGGGTCTCTTCTTCAAGTTTCCAGGCGAAGCTATCCTTTAGGCGGTTCACATCCTATTGAATAATAGGGTGCGAAGCTAACCTTTGGAGTGTAACTGAAAAGGACCTTAATGCCCTTAAAATAATCTTTAGGCAATAATACCTTTCTGATGAAGTTAGCCCCTGGGGCTTTGTCGCATTCTGTTGTTCGAGGTCAAGCTTCCAGAGCGAAGCTAATACTTTGGATATTTTTCTGCATCCTGCCTTCCTGTGGAATACAGAGTTACGCTGCAACTACGAAGCTATCGTTAGGCCAGCTTCGCTCGGAGCGCTGGCTATGCCTTAACTTAAATTGTATTCCTGTTTTAGCTCTTGTTTGGCTGATGAACTAATCATAGTTTCTCCTTATTTTTGCAGTGCACTTACTCCTGGTCCTCTGAATAGTCTCTTTGGCATAGCCAGGGGGCTAGATGGCAATGTCAGCTTGCAGTTTCAAGGGCAGTCTTCACTGTTCAGCGAGCGAAGCGCTCCTGCGCGAGATGCGCTTATTCATGGTGAGGATCAGCGCACCATGAGGAGCATCTTAACTACTGCTCCCCTTGAAGATTCTGACCGAAGAATCTATCGAAAGCCTGGCTTCATGTTCGGAGATGCAGCACCCGACAATGATCACCAGCTGCTAGCCGGAGAAGGGCAGTGGATTTTTAAATTGGATAGTGAGAAGTACTATCTCCCATCTAGCAAACGGCATTTTTCCTTGTCCTTCTTTCAATGTGTGATGAGGGCTCGAAAAATGCAGTGGCAAGTAACTCAGACTAGTGACTCCGTTCACGTAGGAAAGTTGATAATCCCGTTTTTCGGTTACACAAGGGCGGGTCCTCCTCGCTGCATATTGGATCTCCACCCTGAGAATGTACTTCCCGACATCCTAGTGGGAGAAAACCCCGCGGTGGCTCAAACTTTTGGAAATCAGTTTTTTAAAGTTTGTGGCAATTATCCAGCCATTGATTTCAGGACTCCAGGGTGGATTCACCCTCCCAAGGTATGGTGGAGGGACTTGACTCTATATGTCCTTGCTCATTTTGAGGAGGATCTGGAGAGGTTGGGACTTTATGAGCCCGTCAGGACGACCTGTTATGGCATTCAGATGATCGTAGCGAACTTCTATGCCATCTTTGAGTGATACTGTCTGGCTACAGGGACCTTCTTCACCCCTGTTGGCGAATTAGGTATGGCTCTACACGAGATGTGAAAAGTCCCTGCTCTGCCTTTGGAGTCTCTCCCATATGAAGAATATTTCTCGTGCGAGGCGAAATTGGCACTTCTGGAGAAGCAGGAGCCCGCTTTGCTTGAGACCTACCGGGAATTGATGTGTCACCTGTACATTTGCTCCAGCATGCATGGGAGCAGTGAGGGAGCTTCATGCAGTTTGAAGAGCTGGGAAAATTATTTTTCCCCGACTTGGAAGGTACTCCTGAAGCGGCTTATTATGGAGTTGCAGATGAAGACATCTTTCGCCGGATGCAAGTGCA
The DNA here is from genome assembly GCA_038442645.1 of Agave tequilana. Lineage (NCBI taxonomy): Eukaryota > Viridiplantae > Streptophyta > Magnoliopsida > Asparagales > Asparagaceae > Agave > Agave tequilana. Next base: position 267,501 of record JAVJIF010000015.1, on the reverse strand, counting down.
CTCTCAAGGGGATTTAATTCTGGAAGAAGATGACGGGCCCTATGAGAAAGGTGATATTCTTCGAAGTTTCCACCACCAGGCTCGTCGACCGATGTCCCGGAAGGCACTTATAGCTGGTTTCGTAACGGTCTGGTTGAAGAGATGTGTGGTGCCGTCTTCGTCTGGCGATGTCATTCATCCGACTGTCTTATTGACTGCCGTTCATCTAGTCCATAGTCGTTCTCTTGGACTTCTTCCGGCCACGGTGTGCTGTATTTAATGAGGCCTTCATGCATTGATGGAGGCTTTCTGTAGGCCACCAACAACGAAGCGGAAAAAGGGGACTATCTTGCCTCGCGACGAGCCAAACCCCAGAATAGGTTTGTCATATACTTATTTAATGACATGGTTCGCCCTTCACTGCCCTTCCATCATCCAAGCCGGAGAGGAGCCCCCAGAAGGTGTTCGAATGGCGCTTCTCCGTCGGTTCTGTTCATGGTCAAAGACTTATGTGGCTGCGGTCTGTAAGTTGTTGTGTCATCATGACGTCTATAGTCTTTTCCGATTCTTTCCCTACATTCGCGATGCGGGCTATGGTGAAAAATTCAAGGAAGTGGGAGAAGGGCAGACGTTATTGAGTCGGGGAATCTTCAAGTGGCTGGTTAGTATCCGACCATCACACTTGTTGTATAGAAGTGGGGACACCTGTTACCTGGAGCCCTATGTTCCGAGTCGGTTTGCCCGCCAGTTTGGGTATGACCAACTGTATATAGGAAATCCAAACAACAGTTTGGCCTTCATAGGGAGTCTCATTGATGAAGCTCGTGCATGGCGGTTATTCATTGCTGGCTGTACTGAGGCGCGACTGTGCATGCCGCTAAGGACTCCGAACCTTCTGACGACCCTAGGATTCTGCCAGTGGTATAGAATTTTAAACTCCACACCCACTGGATTTTCTATTAATTCCTTTGGTGTGGAGTTAATCTCTCAGCGGCTGAAGCAGAAGGTCACTGAGAAGTGCGAGGGTAAGAGGGTCTGCATTTTAGGCCTCGGGGAATTCATTATCGTTGATGATAGCGAAGCCTCGGATGTAGGAAGTCCTCGCTTTGAAGCGGATATGTAACGCCCCGATCCAGCGGGTACGGAGACGTTACTGTGACGTATATACGCAGGTCAGAAATACCCTCACGTATATACGCTAAGCATCAGTACAGGCAAGAATAAGAGTACGAAAGCACGTGGTGCATTATACATTCCAACATATGAGTACAATTGATTGGTAGTCAAAAGTGCATTTTTATTATCATATTTACCATCACATTTCCATATTTATTCATTTAATTCTGCACATTTATTAATAATTTGTAATTTATTGTGTGCAGGCCTTGAATTATTATTTTTATAATAAATAAAGCAAGCCCAAAAGCCCATATTTGAAGCCCAAGAGTCAAAGTGCAAATATCAATTGTCAAAGTGCAATTATGCAAGGGCTAAAGTTGCAATTATTAAAGATGAGGGAAGGATAGAATTCTACCCAACCCTAAACTCTTGCAGGATGAGGATAAAAGCCAAAGAGAGTGCAAAGATAAAAATTCAAAGAATTCGGATTCAGACTGTACATGTTTTAGTGTTTAAATCATAACTTTTGCTACAGTTATGCAAATCCGATGATTCAAGATGCTCCAGAAAGAAGACTTGAAGACCTACAACTCTTATGTTGATCAAACTTTCCAATTCAATCCGTAGATAAGCTAATTTCGGCGATCAACAGGATAATAAGTTGCAGGGCAGATTTGATTTGAACTTCTATGGATAAGTGCCACAAGTCTGGAGATAAGATCTTTTTGGGAGAGTTGTATTAGAACTCTACATCTTCCAACACCTATAAATATCCCCTGCAGTGCAACATACAGAGTCGTCCAGCGTCCAGCAAAGGGCCAAAGTTAGGATTTTTAGGGTTTTTCCTCTTTCTTCTAGGTTAGGTTTTCTTTTTGTTTATCTTTTGTAAATTCTGAGAGTGGAGGAAGCTTTCATGGAGGAAGGAGTCCATGCTTGTACTGAGGTGACAGCGGTGTAAGCCAACTCTTCTTCAATTGTTAATGAAATCCATTCAAAGGTTTGTTTTTGTTATGTTTATTTGTTCATCTCTTCTATTTCATGTTGTGTTCTTGTTCTCTTTGATCTTGTTTTCTATATTGTTTCCTTCTCTGATGTCTTGCAAACCGTGAGAACTTGACGCTTTGAGACTACCTAGCCGAAGAAGGAACCTTGACGGCCCATGGCGATGAACAAGTCTTCATAGCTTGTTGTTTTATTTCGTAGAGTAGATTAAGAAGGCGGACGATCCCATAAGCCGTACTTGTACGCCTTCCAAGAAAAGGGAAATCATCGCAACGGTTCAAACGACAAGCAAATAAAGAGATAAGTTTTCCTTTCTTTTCTTTTATTTTCTTTCTTGTAGATTAAATCCACATCTTCCACACTTCTTTTCTTCGGACCCATTGTAAATACCATCCATTGTAAATACCACCATCGTGACTAACAAAATAACTAAAAAAAAGATAAAATTTTAGAGAAACTTGCTTAACGCTTCTATCGCAGTCCCTCCTTGAGGATCACGACCCGCATAGCCCTGCTACCGCGGATTAGAACTGATAACCTTGCACTTATTATTTCTAAATTTAATATCCTTATTTTTGTGTGCAGGAAAACTCAGTCAACAAATTGGCGCCGTTGCCGGGGAGGGACGGTAAGTTATCTCTAAAATAAAAAAATTTAATTTTTAACTAATTCTTTATTCTTTTCTGTTTGCAGGTTTGGAGAACAGGAAACAGAAACTTATCGCAGCAGTGGACATATAGCTATCCTGTGCCTCTGCCCTCGAAGGCAGAGCACAAGGACCTGCAACTTTGCCGCGGAAACGCGGCCAGAGCCGCGGATCCGCGGCAATTGCAGTGAATTACTCACTGAATTTTTTTGCAGGTCTCTGTAAATTAAAATACTGCTTATTGATATATTCTGTTTTGTTCTGTGATAAACCTGTATACTGCTAATTAATTCAACAGTAAATTATTTGTTGTTAAAGATAAAATTGATTAGACGTTTGCATATTTTTACTGTTGAAGAGTGCTGGAGAAGCAAGGTACGTACGCATTGCATGTAGAATAGGACTCATCTCTTGGTTGATTTTCTGCTTTGAGTGAATCTTATCTACTTATCTTGTACACTTGCACTAATTCATCTTAAGGGCATAACCCATTAACAAGATAAGGTGGGGATTTCATTACCCTTCCTTAGCCCAAAAATCATATCCCAAGCACTCACTAACCCAAGCCTAACATAAAAAATAGTAGACGTTGGCCCTAGGGACATCTCGGACTCATTAGGAGATTATCCTAAGGGGGAAAAGTGCTAGAAGTTGACTCTTGCCAAATCAGTGTCTAGGAAGGGGATTGAGGGCCGAAAGCCCGAAGTGTGGTGGTTATTTAATTAAGGAACGTCTTTGACGGAAAACCTCCCACCACTCTTGCCCCGACCTGGCTGATTAACTTGTGGTCAAAGTCTACACCCTACCTCCCGTGGACAGTCTAACCAGTTAGGAGTCGTCTAGGTCTAGGTCTACCCTAACTTAGGTTAGAAATTTTTCTTTTTTGTTTGTTTTTTTTCTTTTGTTTGCTTTGTGTGATATGGCCTATAACAATAATTTTTTCAATTTTAATGAGGATCCATATTACACACCAACCTCTTATTCGGATATTACCAACCCGGCATATCATAACTGTGACCAACCTAGTGTGCCAGATTGGTCTTATCCGAATCATTACATGCCCCAGTCCCAATACTATGAACAAGATTGGAATAATCATCACTACTCTTCACAGAGTCAATGGGGATTCAATACCCCTGAGCCATATGGTCAACCACCTGTTCAACCAGTACCTTCATATACGTCTTTTCCCACATCACCAAGGTTTCAGTCCACCATTGATCTATTCGATGGGTTAGAAGAAAAAGTGGATAGGTTACAAGACCAAATGAATGATCAAATTTCTAGACTTTCAAACATTCTTGAGCATCTTGATAGGAACCAAGAATCATTCTATCTAGAAGACCTTGATCATAATTCAATTTCATCACATCAATATGAACTGGACCAATCCCAATCCTTGGACAAGTTGGCTAGTTTTAATTTCAATGAGATTGAATTAGATTGTGAATGTGAACCCGATCCCCAACTTTGCGATTCAGTTTCCATTTTCGAATCTATGTTGACTCCGGTATCCTTACCCAATTTGGACCAATTTTCTGAGCCAACATTTATTCCCATACCCATAGATCATGAAATTGAATCACCCATTTTTGATGATCATATTGAACTTGACCAATTGTGCAAATTTGAAAGTCCCATGGAAAAATTGGCAAGTTCCCATTTTTATGAGATTGAAACTAATGAGATATGTGACCTAGATTCCAAAATCTATGATCAAGTTCAAATTCCCGAATCATTATTGACTCCTGTTTTGTTACCCGACTTAGGTAATATTTTAGAGTCAGTTTTGATTCCCACACCTATCATTCCTGAACTTGAGTCACCAACATTGAGTCACATTCCATTGTGGGAAAATGATTGTAGACTTGAGTTTCAATTTCTTGACTTGGACCCACTTCTTGATCCTAGCCCGACTCCTGAACCTTTACTTGATTTGAGTTTCTTTCCTGAGTCGGTATTAGATCCTGAACCTATCATTCTTGAGTCCAAGTCAACCATTTTACCAAGTCACATTCTTTTGTTGGACATATGTATAGACCATGACTCTGTGATGATTTTCCAGGACTGGTCATGTAAAGGGAGTAAATTTCAAGAGAGGATCTTCCATGATCCTATTCATTCTGGGGACTGTAAATATGTAAATAAAAAAGAGGTCAATAAAGGTAGGTCCCGTGAACTACCACGTTATCTTTTTTGGGCCGCATTTCGTGGACCAATTAGACCACCTCCGGAACCACCACCCTAAGGTAACTTCCGCCTTCCCTTGTTCTGTTTCATGCATATATGCATACATTCATACATTGAGGACAATGCATGAGATAAGTGTGGGGATGGGCTTTACTAACATACTAACATAGGTAAAAACTAACAAAAATTTGCTAATTATTAAAAAAAAAAAAAAATTTTTTATAAAAAGGAAGTATTTTGACTTATTTTTTGAAAGAAATCTAAGTTAGTTTTAAGGATTAAGAAAATCATGATTAGGATTTCTAAAGACTTGGTCAAAATAAATAAATAGTTTAAATTTTAGGTATAGGAGAGAAATTGAATAAATAATTAGTCTTGATTTTTACCTTAATGAATATTGCATACCTAATGCATATCTAGGATTCTAAGACAAAGACCCTTGTGCCTCATATATAAAAAAAAAAAAAAAAATCACTAATTAAGCTGGATACATGTGCCTCAAGAAGCATAAGTATTCACGCCTAAAGGTGAATGCAAAAAAAAAAAATAAAAATAAAAATAAAAAAAATAATACCTTAGTTTTGTGGCCTAGTTCACTCGAATTTGAGTCCGCGGGGTGTTTTCTCACCTGGTGCCCTAAGACCGACCGGTTTGGGAGTCACCGACTTTAAGTTCGCTACATGGGTGGATTAGAAAGTCCGAGGGAACTAAGGAAAAATTACTTATATGTACTAACACATCTAATAATCAATTAGTTAGGTATTAGGGCCTCAAGAAGCCTTGATACTTACACGAAAGAAAAGTAGATGAGTTATACATATCAAAAAAAAAAAAAAAAATATATATATATATATATACTTATATAATAAAGAGGCATGAGAGTCCAAGTTAAGAAATTCCTAGTAAAAACATAAGGATACATATGATTTTTGGTAACGAAAAAGACTATATTAGAAATTCAATTGTAATTCTTACCTAAAATGAAAAACAATTAACTTATAAAGACTAAGTTTGAAGAATGAATAAAAATGAGGATCCTAAAACTTATAGACTACTTAGGCTCTTCAAATATAATTCAAATATTTTCCTTTTTATGGATTTTGTGGGTGCAATCCGCTGAAAACCCTCACGAGACAACACTCGTCCTCTAGGGTAACCTAGAGGTTTAACGGCTTGTTGCACGTGCTGAGTGCAACCGTGATTCCTACGAAAGTGAGTTAGCTAGGTTAGATTTTTCTCTTTCTTTTTGATTTTTACTCGAGGACGAGCAAAAAGATAAGTGTGGGGGTGTGATTGGTAGTCAAAAGTGCATTTTTATTATCATATTTACCATCACATTTCCATATTTATTCATTTAATTCTGCACATTTATTAATAATTTGTAATTTATTGTGTGCAGGCCTTGAATTATTATTTTTATAATAAATAAAGCAAGCCCAAAAGCCCATATTTGAAGCCCAAGAGTCAAAGTGCAAATATCAATTGTCAAAGTGCAATTATGCAAGGGCTAAAGTTGCAATTATTAAAGATGAGGGAAGGATAGAATTCTACCCAACCCTAAACTCTTGCAGGATGAGGATAAAAGCCAAAGAGAGTGCAAAGATAAAAATTCAAAGAATTCGGATTCAGACTGTACATGTTTTAGTGTTTAAATCATAACTTTTGCTACAGTTATGCAAATCCGATGATTCAAGATGCTCCAGAAAGAAGACTTGAAGACCTACAACTCTTATGTTGATCAAACTTTCCAATTCAATCCGTAGATAAGCTAATTTCGGCGATCAACAGGATAATAAGTTGCAGGACAGATTTGATTTGAACTTCTATGGATAAGTGCCACAAGTCTGGAGATAAGATCTTTTTGGGAGAGTTGTATTAGAACTCTACATCTTCCAACACCTATAAATATCCCCTGCAGTGCAACATACAGAGTCGTCCAGCGTCCAGCAAAGGGCCAAAGTTAGGATTTTTAGGGTTTTTCCTCTTTCTTCTAGGTTAGGTTTTCTTTTTGTTTATCTTTTGTAAATTCTGAGAGTGGAGGAAGCTTTCATGGAGGAAGGAGTCCATGCTTGTACTGAGGTGACAGCGGTGTAAGCCAACTCTTCTTCAATTGTTAATGAAATCCATTCAAAGGTTTGTTTTTGTTATGTTTATTTGTTCATCTCTTCTATTTCATGTTGTGTTCTTGTTCTCTTTGATCTTGTTTTCTATATTGTTTCCTTCTCTGATGTCTTGCAAACCGTGAGAACTTGACGCTTTGAGACTACCTAGCCGAAGAAGGAACCTTGACGGCCCATGGCGATGAACAAGTCTTCATAGCTTGTTGTTTTATTTCGTAGAGTAGATTAAGAAGGCGGACGATCCCATAAGCCGTACTTGTACGCCTTCCAAGAAAAGGGAAATCATCGCAACGGTTCAAACGACAAGCAAATAAAGAGATAAGTTTTCCTTTCTTTTCTTTTATTTTCTTTCTTGTAGATTAAATCCACATCTTCCACACTTCTTTTCTTCGGACCCATTGTAAATACCATCCATTGTAAATACCACCATCGTGACTAACAAAATAACTAAAAAAAAGATAAAATTTTAGAGAAACTTGCTTAACGCTTCTATCGCAGTCCCTCCTTGAGGATCACGACCCGCATAGCCCTGCTACCGCGGATTAGAACTGATAACCTTGCACTTATTATTTCTAAATTTAATATCCTTATTTTTGTGTGCAGGAAAACTCAGTCAACAACAATTACAAAGTTATCACCAGATGTGACACAATATTGCAATAATATTACATCACCGATAGGCGCAAATACGAGAATACAAAGGGATGTACAAGAATGAACAGTACAAAAAGCACTCACGAGTTTACAAAAGGAAATCTCGAGAGGCGCACAGAGGGCCTAGAAGGATAGAGCTTCAGATGGTATGTTGGAGATCCAAGCTACTGTTGCACCTTTCAGATCAGCAACTAAGAGAATCCCCTAGCTCCAAGCTCCAGGACCAGGACATGAGGAGTCAGAACTCCCCTAACGAGTGGTGAGGCGAAAGCCAGATGGCGTGCATAGATAAGCACATGTGTATCGATAAATCTTAAGACATAAACATGCATAGCAAATCGTGTTTGTGAGGACATGCATACAGGAACAAGAGGGATATAGCTAGTGACATCCAGTAGAGAATGCGCATGGTATAATAAGATAAGAACAGGTAAAGAGACGAGAAGTAAAGTAGGTAGGGCAACACCAGAAATCTCCTAACTAACATAAAACCAATAAAATCGAATTAAAACCGATTATGAGCAAAACCGATTGTACAGGTTTAGGTCACGGCTCCATGAGGATTAGTACCTCGAAGGAATAATCCAAACAAGGAAACCCTCATCTATATACCTTTACCCCATGTTACCGTGATCCGAGTACATACAACCCGAGTTACGAAACAACACAACAAATTGTATATTAGCATCCTAGTATAATTAGGCTGTCTAAGTTGTAGGTTTAAGTATGCGTCCTATTCCACATACTTCTACTTACAACTTATAGAGCAAGTTATTTGGAAACTGATAAAGTTCGATGAATCATGTTTAGAATGGGCCCTGTACATGCCCGGGAGAACGGTCCAGGAGTATCCGGTGCTGAGCCGGAACGTACCGCTAGGTACCGGGACTTATGTACGCCCGAACAGGAATAGAGTATCGCAGATCCCATAGAAATAGGCCTAGGGCGTGTGCATACTCGGCAGGAATAATCAGGAGTAGGGGTGCCAGCACACCCCACGGAATCCCTGGTGGCCGCCAGGTGATCCCTCAAGTATGTGGCCACGCGTGACTCGATAAGACCACCATAAACATGACTATTCAGGACCCATCAGTTTCCCCCAAACCGGGTGCAAGTTGTCTTATTGTAATTTATCATGTAAGTATCACTTTTACGGGAAGAACAGGAGCAGGACATGATCAGGAATTCAGGAGTACATGTATAATAGGAGTACATGTCACTGTATATAATACAGGATAACAGGTCACTGTACATAATATAGGATAACAAGGCAGGATTCCCGTAAATGTGATAATCATAAGGCAAGTTTTAATATGATAGGAGGTAGGTGATAAGTTGTAACATGTCAGGTGTTAGGTGATAACACATCAAGTGTTAAATGATACAGACAGGTATGTGTCAAGTGTTTACATAACAAGCTTGTATATGGCAAGTGTTAGAGTAATAGTTGAACACAATCAAGCGGAGCTGAGCAAGCTGGAGGTATGAACAGCAAATAGTGTTTAACACTGGAGCGCCTGGCGAGGTTACTGGGACGACTCGGCTAAAGTGCGAGTAGAAAATCTGGCAGCATCTAACCTAGATGAATCTAGTGGTAAAGCGCTAAGCATGCTCACCAGACGGAGCTAAGAAACCTGACGGTCTCAAATCACTTCTCTTTCGAGATAGTGAGAGACCGGAGGCTGAGCTGAGAAACCTGACGGTCTCAAATCACTTCTCTTTCGAGATAGTGAGAGACCGGAGGCTGAATGGCCTAGAGGCCAAGAATACTCAGGGTTTAAGCGCACTCTCAGTGGCTACTAGCCATCCCAGGAGTGGGCAAAAACTCGGAGTTGGTACCAAGTGTCCGCACGAGTTATTCTATCCTATTACAAGCATTACAACATATCAATCCGGTTCAAGTGAAGACATGTCCACAGATTATAACACACACCCGTACAATCACACCGCACTGATACTAAATACAACATAATACTAATTTGAATACAAGTCCATTTTCTTGGCGCGGAAAGTCACTCGCCTAAAATGCCACTTTTGAAGCTTTGCGCGTCCGAATTCCCGGGAGAGGGAAACCACCAAGCGAGCAAAGGAAAGGGGGGCTTGGCCCTTGGGTGGCCGCCGGCCCTAGGGGTGGTGCGCCATCCCTTGGTGTCCTAGGAAGTGGCCGGCCTCAAAGTGGGGGAGGAAGAGAGGAAGGGAAAAGTGATTTTGTTGGTGGTGGTGTTATTTGGTGAAGAAGATGAATTTTGATGGAGTAATAAAAGAAAGTGAAGGAGGTGATGTTTAGAGGTTGAAGTAGTGAAGATGGAGGTGGTGTTGTGATGGTGAAAGTGATAGTGAAAGTGAAGATGGTGGTGGAGAATAGTAGAGGAGATGGTGATGAAAAAGGTGAAGAAAAGATGGTGGTGGTGACGTTGGTGTTGTCGTTGAAGTTGTCACTGGAATGATCGCCGGAATGATCGTCGAAGACGTTGCCAAAGAAGAGGAGCTTGGCCCAGGAGGGTGGTCGTCCTAGGATTTGGTGGTGGGTGTTGGTTTGGTGGAGGGTTTTAGTGGTGGTGGTATTTTTGGAGAAGGTAAAGGGGATGTTTTAGATTTTGGTGGAGTTTTTGGAGTTGTGGTGGTTTAAATGGAGATGGAGGAGGAAGAAGATTATGGTAGGGAGTTGGAGAAGTTGTAGTGGTTGTGGTTGTGGTGGAGATGAAGGAGGAATTGGTGGTGGTTAAGGTTTTGATGAAGAGAAAAATGAAGTGGAAAGAAGAAGGAAAAGTTTATATATGAATTGAAATTGTGAAGGTGATGTAAAAGTATTTAGGGACGGGATTATTTTGTAAAAATGGAGAGGTTGAGGTGTCTCTTGGACGTCCATGGTGATGGGAGAGGGATTTGAGTGGTTTGAGATATTTTGGAGAAGATATTTTTGGTGGAAAGTTGTAGAAGGTAATGGAAGAATGGATAATTTTGGAGAATTTGGTGGAAGGAAAAGGAAGGAAAGAAAAAGGAAAAAGGAAAAGAAAATGAAAAAAGGAAGATATTTTCTTGGAAGAAAAAGTGAAAATAATTAGAGTGGCGGATTCTCGGGATTCAGTTGCGGATGTGGAAAACTTTCAGAAAAATACCGGAATCGTCCGAAAATCAAATATCTCGGAACGACCCGCAAAAATTCTAAAAAATCAAGAATATTATTCTAAGAATCACAGTGAAATCCATTTCAAGAAATTCTTTATAATTTTTAAATTAAAAATCCTGGAATCGGCCGCCAATATCGGTCGACACCAAATCTGGCAGAAATCTGTTAAATTCTGAAAATTCCCAAAAAATGAATTAAGATAGTAAATATTATTCTAAGAAAATATGTGAAAGCGGTTTCTCAAAATTTGATTCCATTTGTACGTTAAAAATCTAGGAATAAACCAGCGGTACCGATTAATCCCGATTTTAGGGTTTTTATAAAAATAATTCAGAAAAAAATCTGAAAAATCTAAAATATTGGGAAACAGTGGTTGAAACTAAAATCAGTCAATTTAGACTACCAGAAAGACTAAATCAACTAGTATACTAGGATCGTGTCCTCGGTCCAGATTAGGGCTGACTCCAAGTCCACGAACCCGGATTCAATACAAAATGCTCACATAAATACTCATAAAACAAAATAAATACGAGAAGTAAATCAAAAAAATACGATCGAAAAACTAAATACGCAGATACGTACGTATTTCGGGAATGGGGTGTTACATTCCACCCACCTTACAAAAATTTCGTCCTCGAAATTTCGATAGGGGGAAGATGAACACAGGAAAGACTAGGGTCGACAATGAGAATAGGATAAAGTGGAATATTTAGAAAGATAACCAACTCAAAATACAAAAGATCAGGGGTAGTTGTTACAATGATATCCTCAAGGTCCCTGTTCTGGATACTGGGCTTCATATTCTGCTGCTGCTTCGCCTGATGCTTCTACTGACATGTTGTAAACTTGGCCTCTGCCATGATCTGCTCTAGTTCTTGCTCCTCTCTGTGGTTGATCATGCTGCTGGGGTGGGAATGGAGGTCTTCGACCAATGGGTTCTGGGTTCCCTCTCTGTGGTGGGGCTGGAAGTGTTGGGGGTGCTGCTCGTGTTGGAAATGTTGGTGGTATTGGATAGGTCTGTTAGCCCAAGAGGTTACACTCTCCAATTGTTTTTGTGTTTTGATGATGACAAACCAAATAAGTGCTATTTGGTACTAATGATTTTTGTTTAAGATGAGTTTCAGGTTTCGTACCATGTTTAGAGATCATTCGCTTCGCTTTTGCAATAACTTCTAAGTTCCACATAGCAATGAAGGCATTTTGCTCATCAAGGAAGGATCATAGAAGAGAAGGCACTAGCAAGGCATTGGATGGCTCAAAGACGTGAAGATTGCTCAAGAGGTCCTTAGTCTTTGTATTCTTAGGTTTATAGTATGTTAAAGAATAGTGGATAGGTTTGAAGCTCAACCACACACGTTTTTGCGCACATAGTATTTCTTAGTTTATTTCCTATAAAATATACAAAAATATTTTAATACAAAATCTTTCTTCTACAAATTTTTTTTTATATTACATACTGAATTCCTGTTTAAAATAGTTTTGATAAAAATATTAATCTCCTCAAAATTCTGTTTTAATTTTGATTTTTGACATGTACCGGTCGACCGACCCGGTCGACCGAGTCTGTGTCAGGTTGGTCCGGTCGACCGGACCAGTCGACCGGGGTTCTGGCAGATGCACGTATCCGTGTGCATGTCTGTCAGTCGACCGGGGCAGTCGACCGAGATTTTATTTTTGCTCACAGTTTGTTTCAGTCGACCGGGTCGGTCGACCGATAGCCCATAACGGTCGGATTTTTGTACTACCGGTCGACCGGCCCGGTCGACCGATGTATCCGTTGAACAGTAACGGGCAGATTTTTAAGTGAGCTGTTATTTTGTAATTTGAATTTAAAAATCCGTTTAAGGTTATATTTTGAATTAGTTACCTCCTAAACTTCAGTAATGATATTTTATCCCTAAACCCTAGCCCTCTCCTATAAATAGGGGTGTTTGGGGAGAGATTCTTAACAACAATTTTCAAGAGAAAAATTCAAAAGTTTGAGATATTCAAAAGAGCTTTGTTCTTGGTTTTTGTGCTGAAATTCTTTCTTAATTGCTGAATTATTTTTGTGATACTCTCTGATTTAATTTTTCTTTTCACCTTACACAAGAGCTTCATTCCTACTCAATATTCTCTAAGGACCTTTGTAAGGGAAGAGATATTTGAAAGAGAGAGTTTGTGATCTTTTGATTACCAAGGAATTCTATTGTACTGAGATTGTGGAGTTGGGTACTCCATTGTAATTGAGATCTTTGTGATAGTGAAAGTAGTTAGAATCCTTCTGGGGAAGGCGGGGACGTAGAGCTGGGTGCTCGAACCTCGATATCATATCTTTGTGTTTGCGATTGGTTTACTTTCCATTGCTATTACTTTGTGTTTTTGATTGCTTTGCCATATTCATCATACTTCATCTTGTCAATCAAAATCCCATACAACAAGGTTGCATTGCGCACCTCTAACTCATTTTTACGAGGAAGTCGGAGGAAGGAGTTCAGAGCCCTTAATAGGGAATTCGGCTCTTAGTCTTGTTTTGGGAGATTGTTGCATTCATCTCATTGTTCATTATTTTAAATTGCCCTTAGATTAGCATCATCACCTATTCACCCCCCCCCCTCTAGGTGATTTTCAATTGGTTTCAGAGCTTGGACTCTAGGTTTTGGCTTTACATCCATAGAGAGATCCTTAAAATATTGCTAATCAACATTTTCATTCATCCATTCATACACTAGTAAACATGGCCGACAACATTAAATCCCCACCTAAATTTGATGGCCTAAATTTTCCCATTTGGAAGGTTAGGATGACTATATTTCTGCAATCACTAGGTAGCTTGGTAGCTAAGTCCTTGATCAAACCCTACATAGCTCCCGATAGTGATGAGAGCACATGGACCGACTTCACTTTTAGAGAATATGAGGCTAACTCCAAAGCCCAAAACTCCCTTTTAACCGCCTTGAATGAGGATGACCTTACACGGGTAATTCATTGCCAATCCGCCTATGAGATTTGGCAACACTTATTGGTCACGCATGAAGGGACTTCACAAGTCAAGAGAGCTAATATAGATCTCTTGAGGTCTCAATATGAATCATTTAAAATGCTTGATGATGAATCCATTGATTGTATGATTACTCGTTTTACTAAAATTACAAATGGTCTTTCTTCCTTAGGTGACGTCATCTCCAACGATCAAAAGGTGTGCAAAGTGATACGGGCTCTTCCTCCATCTTAGGAGATAAAGGCCACCACCTTGAAGGAATTGAACGACAAAGATGAGATGGACATCATTAGTCTCATTGGGAACCTAAAAACCCATGAGATGGAGAAGAAAGTAAGAGAAGAAGTTGCTCCAACAAAGAAGAAGTCCATAGCTTTCAAGTCTTCATCCACCATTGAAGACGATGATGAAGATGAAGAAGAAGATGAGGAGCTCTCCCTCTTGTGCGCAACTTCAAGAGGATGTACCGGAAGAACAAGCTCAACTTTCGGAGAAAATTTGAAGGTAAAGAAGAGAGGAGGATAATTTGCTACAATTGCCGGAAGCCCGGACACATCATGGCCGATTGTCCGGAGTTCAAGAAGAAAATGACTTCCTCCTTCAAGCCAAAGAAGCAAGAAGAAAAGAAAGCTTATAAGGCCACTTGGGATTCGGAAAGCGAATCCGAAGAAGAAGAAGGGGCGGATGTTGCTAACATGTGTTTCATGGCAAACACACCTAAGGTAACCCCTCAATCTCTTGATGATAATGATGATGATTTAAGTAAGGAAGTTCTAGTTCATGCTTTTGTTGAACTTTCCGAAACTTATGATAACAAGAAAATGGAATGCTTTAAATTACAAAAGGAAGTTGCTTTTCTCAAAAATCAACTTGCTTTGGTTTCAAAAGAAAAAGATGATCTTTCTTCCAATCTTGTTTCTATTCAAAATGATTTTAATGCTTATAAGATTTCTTGTAAGGGTAAAACCCCTATTGTTGATAATAAAGAAATTTCTTCTTTAAAAACCAAAATGATTGATTTTGAAAAGGTCTTGAAAGATTGTGCTTTTAACACTAAGAAACTTGAAGAAAAGTTTTCTAAAAAGCACACTTCACATGTTAAAGATACACATGCTAAGATTCCTCATGCTCACACTTCACCTAACACTTCTCATGCTCATGCTCACAATGCCCATACTCACAAATCACACACTCACTATGCTTTTAAATATGGTAGAGTGTATAGATGTACATATTGTGGCAAAAATGGACATTTAGCTAAATTTTGTTATGATAAATTGCATAGTTCAAATAATCTTGTTTGGGTTAATGGCTCTAACCCTCATGGACCCAAGAAAATGTGGGTACCAAAATCAAGCCCTAAATTGTTTGATGTAGGTACACACCAAGGCTCCAAGACGTAGGGAGCGGTGGTACCTTGATAGTGGTTGTTCGAGACACATGACGTGGGATATCAACAACTTCACAACCCTATCAAGGTACATGGAAGGTGGCTCCGTCACCTTCGGGGATGATTCCAAAGGCACCATCATTGGTATTGGTAATATTCAAATTGGTTCATCTCCTATTATAGAAAATGTAGTTCTTGTTGATGGTTTAAAACATAATTTGCTTAGTATTAGTCAATTTTGTGATCGAGGTCTTAAAGTTGTTTTTGATGATTCTTCTTGTAAGATTTTTGATGTTAAATCGAATGATTGTATTCTTACCGGTTTTCGTGATGATAATGTTTATATAATTGACATGCTTAATGTAGAGTGTTCTACTAAATGTTTAAATGCTTTTGATGAAAATTCTTGGCTTTGGCATAGAAGATTAGGACATGCATCATTTGAACATATTTCTAGGATTAATTCTAAGGAATTGGTGAAGGGTATACCTTGCTTGAGTTTTGAGAAAGACCGCATTTGTGGTGCGTGCCAACTTGGGAAACAAACCAAGTCTTCCTTCAAACCAATCAAGGATATCATGTCAACTAGACCATTAGAATTAGTTCATATGGATTTATTTGGACCAACTAAAACTAAAAGCTTAAATGGTAGTAGATTTGCATTTGTTTTGGTTGATGATTTTTCTCGTTTCACTTGGGTTTTCTTTTTGCAAAATAAAGATCAAACTTTTTCTCATTTTAAGATTTTTCGAAAAAGAGTTGAAAAAGAAAAAGGTTTTCCGATTTTGAGAATAAGGAGTGATAGAGGTGGTGAGTTTGTTAACGAACTCTTCATGACTTATTGTGATGAAATGGGAATTAAGCATGAAATGTCTTGTCCTAGGACTCCACAACAAAATGGAGTTGTAGAAAGGAAAAATAGGACACTTCAAGAGATGGCTAGGACAATGATAAGTGAATACGACCTCCCTCAATATTTATGGGCCGAGGCCGTAAACACCGCATGCTATATATCGAATCGTATTTATTTATGCAAAAATTCTTCAAAACTTCTTTTGAAATGTATCATTCTAGAAAACCTAATGTTTCTTATTTTAAAGTTTTTGGATGCAAGTGTTTTGTTTTAAATACTAAAGAGAATTTGGGTAAATTTGATGCTAAGGCTTATGAGGCTATCTTTGTTGGATATTCCTCTACTAGCAAAGCATATAGAGTTTTTATTAGATCTTCACTTACCATTAAAGAAACCATGCATGTTAAGTTTGAAGAGTCTAATGTGTTTGTTGAGAATGTTGTAGAGATTGAACCATTAGGTGAAAGCATGGAGAAACTATCCTTGAAGGACTCACCCGCTCAAGAAGATAAGCAAGAACCTTTAGGTGATGTTCAAGAGGATAATGAGGAAAGCACTCAACCGCTTCCCAAAGCTTGGAGATACGCTACAAATCATCCTAAGGAGCTCATCTTGGGTGACGCATCCAAAGGAGTCACAACGCGCTCCAAACTCCATGACCTATGTGGTAACTTTGCTTTCATTTCTCATTTTGAACCCAAAGGCATTCTCGAAGCCGAGACGGACCCATATTGGTTGCTTGCCATGCAAGAGGAACTCAATCAATTTGAGCGCAACCAAGTTTGGCACCTTGTTCCTAAACCCCACGATAGACCAATAATTGGTACTAAGTGGATCTTTAAAAACAAGATGGATGAGTCCGGTAATGTCATTAGGAATAAAGCTAGGTTAGTAGCCCAAGGTTACACTCAAGTTGAGGGAATCGACTTTGAGGAATCCTTTGCACCTGTAGCACGGCTTGAAGCCATACGGATAACACTAGCTTTTGCATCTTTCAAAAATTTCAAACTTTTTCAAATGGATGTAAAAAGTGCATTTTTAAATGGTTTTCTTAATGAAGAAGTTTATGTTGCTCAACCTCCCGGTTTTATTGATCATGTTCATCCCGATTTTGTTTTTAAACTTGACAAGGCTTTGTATGGTTTGAAACAAGCTCCAAGAGCTTGGTATGAAAGACTTTCAAGTTTTCTAATTTCAAATAATTTTATTAAAGGCAAAGTAGACACTACTCTATTCACTAAGCATGTTAATAATGATATATTAATTGTGCAAATTTATGTTGATGATATAATCTTTGGTTCTACTAATGAAGTTTTATGCAAGGATTTTGAAAAGGTAATGCAACAAGAATTTGAAATGTCCTCAATGGGTGAGCTCAACTTCTTTCTTGGACTCCAAGTCAAGCAATTGCATGATGGGAACTTCATTTCTCAAGCCAAATACGCAAAGGAACTCGTGAAGAGGTTTGGACTTGAAGATTCAAAAACGTGCAACACTCCCATGGCAACTACAACCAAGCTTGATAAGGACGACCAAGGTAAAAATGTTGATATTAAATTGTTTAGAAGCATGATAGGTTGTCTTTTATATTTAACGGCAAGTAGGCCGGATATCATGTTTAGTTTGTGTCTTTGTGCTAGATTTCAATCGTGTCCCAAAGAATCTCATTTAATTGCCGTAAAACGCATTATTCGTTATGTTAAGGGAACGATTGAATTAGGTCTTTGGTATCTGAAAACTGGAGATTTTTCTATGACTAGTTATTCGGATGCCGACTATGCGGGTTATAGAGTAGATGAAAGAGTACTAGTGGGACATGTCAATTTCTCGGTAATTGTCTTGTTTCATGGTCCTCTAGGAAGCAAAATTCCGTAGCTCTATCAACCGCCGAGGCGGAGTATGTTGCCGCGGGGGCTTGTTGTGCACAAGTCCTTTGGATGAAACATACTCTCCTTGATTATGATTTGCATTATAAAAATATTAAAATATTTTGTGATAATACTAGTACTATTCATTTAACCAAAAATGCAAATCAACATAGTAAGACCAAGCACATTGAGATTAGATATCACTTTCTTAGAGATCATTTTGAGAAAGGTGATATAGATATTGATTATGTTTCCACCGATTTTCAACTAGCCGATATTTTCACTAAACCACTTGATTTTGCTAGATTTTCGTTTATTTGTGGAGAACTTAATATGTGTATTATTGATTAAACATGTTTTTCATAACCCTTTTTGATGTATGACAAAAAGGGGGAGAATAAGTTTTACATGGACAAAAATAAGTTCATTTGGTCTTGGTTCCATATGAATTTATATTGTTTTGGTTTTGGTTTTATGAAATTGGTTTTGAGTTTTAGTTATTTTGTCTCAATTGGTTTCAATAATTGGTGCATCATTTCAATTATTGGTATCTAGAGCATATTATTGTGTTTTAAGTATAGCATAATTTGAGGGGGAGTTTTCTCCTCCCTATATTTTTGTTAATAGCCTATTTGTTTTGTCATCATCAAAAAGGGGGAGATTGTTAGCCCAAGAGGTTACACTCTCCAATTGTTTTTGTGTTTTGATGATGACAAACCAAATAAGTGCTATTTGGTACTAATGATTTTTGTTTAAGATGAGTTTCAGGTTTTGTACCATGTTTAGAGATCATTCGCTTCGCTTTTGCAATAACTTCTAAGTTCCACATAGCAATGAAGGCATTTTGCTTATCAAGGAAGGATCATAGAAGAGAAAGCACTAGCAAGGCATTGGATGGCTCAAAGACGTGAAGATTGCTCAAGAGGTCCTTAGTCTTTGTATTTTTAGGTTTATAGTATGTTAAAGAATAGTGGATAGGTTTGAAGCTCAACCACACACGTTTTTGCGCACATAGTATTTCTTAGTTTATTTCCTATAAAATATACAAAAATATTTTAATACAAAATCTTTCTTCTACAAATTTCTTTTTATGTTACATACTGAATTCCTGTTTAAAATAGTTTTGATAAAAATATTAATCTCCTCAAAATTCTGTTTTAATTTTGATTTTTGACCTGTACCGGTCGACCGACCCGGTCGACCGACCCGGTCGACCGAGTTTGTGTCAGGTTGGTCCGGTCGACCGGACCAGTCGACCGGGGTTCTGGCAGATGCACGTATCCGTGTGCATGTCTGTCGGTCGACCGGGGCAGTCGACCGAGATTTTATTTTTGCTCACAGTTTGTTTCAGTCGACCGGGTCGGTCGACCGATAGCCCATAACGGTCAGATTTTTGTACTACCGGTCAACCGGCCCGGTCGACCGATGTATCCGTTGAACAGTAACGGGCAGATTTTTAAGTGAGCTGTTATTTTGTAATTTGAATTTAAAAATCCGTTTAAGGTTATATTTTGAATTAATTACCTCCTAAACTTCAGTAATGATATTTTATCCCTAAACCCTAGCCCTCTCCTATAAATAGGGGTGTTTGGGGAGAGATTCTTAACAACAATTTTCAAGAGAAAAATTCAAAAGTTTGAGATATTCAAAAGAGCTTTGTTCTTGGTTTTTGTGCTGAAATTCTTTCTTAATTGCTGAATTGTTTTTGTGATACTCTCTGATTTAATTTTTCTTTTCACCTTACACAAGAGCTTCATTCCTACTCAATATTCTCTAAGGACCTTTGTAAGGGAAGAGATATTTGAAAGAGAGAGTTTGTGATCTTTTGATTACCAAGGAATTCTATTGTACTGAGATTGTGGAGTTGGGTACTCCATTGTAATTGAGATCTTTGTGATAGTGAAAGTAGTTAGAATCCTTCTGGGGAAGGCGGGGACGTAGAGCTGGGTGCTCGAACCTCGATATCATATCTTTGTGTTTGCGATTGGTTTACTTTCCATTGCTATTACTTTGTGTTTTTGATTGCTTTTCCATATTCATCATACTTCATCTTGTCAATCAAAATCCCATACAACAAGGTTGCATTGCGCACCTCTAACTCATTTTTACGAGGAAGCCGGAGAAAGGAGTTCAGAGCCCTTAATAGGGAATTCGGCTCTTAGTCTTGTTTTGGGAGATTGTTGCATTCATCTCATTGTTCATTATTTTTAAATTGCCCTTAGATTAGCATCATCACCTATTCACCCCCCCCCCTAGGTGATTTTCAAGGTCCTCTTGAATGGACAATCACCTATCGAGTGATTTTCGGATCCACATACCAAACATAGCCCATTAGCTTTTCGACAATTGCGTTGGATGTGTCCGGGTTTTCGGCAGTACCCGCATATTATCTGCTGAAGGGGAGGTTGGAATGGTCGTTTGATTATCGGACCATTGGTGGTCCTGGCTGCGTCTTCTTCGTTCATCAAAGGAAAGGGCCTCTTTACTGGCTTGTTTCGCACCTGATTCTCGCTTTTCTTCTCCAGTCCTCGTTCCACTTCACGGGCAATGGAGAGAACCTGGGAGTACGTCTTCAGCTGTTGAGGAATAAGAAACATCTGGACATCCATCTTCAGCCCTTGCTGAAATCGGCTAGCCCGTTTTTCTTCGTCTGTTACCATGTAGGGTGTAAACCTGCTAAGCCTCAAGAATTCGGCAGCATATTCATCCACTGACCGATTTCGCTGTTGTAGCCGGATAAATTGTTCTTCCATTTCCTTTTGAGCTGTTGCAGGGAAGAATCTTTCATAGAAACCCTTTGAGAACTGGTCCCATGTAATAGGTTTCTCCAGTGTCGCTTCTTCTGCCAACCACCAGGTTCTGGCCACATCTCTCAGCTGTATCTTGGCCACTTCCACTTGGTTCTCCTTAAGGATTCAGGCTGCATTCAAAAGATCCGTCGTGTCTACCAGCCATTGTTCTGCATCCAAGGGCTTCTCTACGCCTGAAAAGATCGCCGGTTGTAATCTCCTGAAGTCTGACACGTTGCCTGGCCTCCGCTCTCGGGGTGCAACCAACAGTCCTTGGCGTAGAAGCTCTGTCTGCTGCTGTTGACTCTGCATCATCCCTTGAAGTACCCTCATCATACCATCATTGTCTCTGCTTGATCCATCTTGAGAGGTACTAGGACCATTGCGTGTTCCCCGTCTTTCCATATCTGAGTTGGTTAAAGGGGTGGCAAGAAGGAGCTGGAAGGTAAAAGATTGAAGGGTCTCAGGTTTCAAGAAATGGATCAAAAGAAAGAGAGAGAAAGTGAGATAACTCTGCACTTGTAGTTGGATTGTATAACCAGGACTCTTGTATTCCAGTTGCAAATCTCTTTACCATTAATTTGCCATCTGGACGTACTGAGGATGCGAGAGCCTAGGCTCTGATACCATCTTGTAACGCCCCGATCCGGCGGGTACGGAGACGTTACTGCGGCGTATATATGCAGGTCAGAAATACCCTCACGTATATACGCTAAGCATCAGTACAGGCAAGAATCAGAGTACGAAAGCACGTGGTGCATTATACATTCCAACATATGAGTACAATTACAAAGTTATTACCAGATGTGACACAATATTACAATAATATTACATCACTGATAGGCGCAAATACGAGAATACAAAGGGATGTACAAGAATGAACAGTACAAAAAGCACTCACGAGTTTACAAAAGGAAATCTCGAGAGGCGCACAGAGGGCCTAGAAGGATAGAGCTTCAGATAGTCTGTTGGAGATCCAAGCTACTGCTGCACCTTTCAGATCAGCAACTAAGAGAATCCCCTAGCTCTAAGCTTCAGGACCTGGACATGAGGATCCAGAGGAGTCAGAACTCCCCTAGCGAGTGGTGAGGCGAAAGCCAGATGGCGTGCATAGATAAGCACATGTGTATCGATAAATCTTAAGACATAAACATGCATAGCAAATCGTGTTTGTGAGGACATGCATACAGGAACAAGAGGGATATAGCTAGTGACATCCAGTAGAGAATGCGCATGGTATAATAAGATAAGAACATGTAAAGAGACGAGAAGTAAAGTAGGTAGGGCAACACCAGAAATCTCCTAACTAACATAAAACTGATAAAATTGAATTAAAACCGATTATGAGCAAAACTGATTGCACAGGTTTAGGTCACGGCTCTATGAGGATTAGTACCTCGAAGGAATAATCCAAACAAGGAAACCCTCATCTATATACCTTTACCCCACGTTACTGTGATCCGAGTACATACAACCCGAGTTACGAAACAACACAATAAATTGTATATTAGCATCCTAGTATAATTAGGCTGTCTAAGTTGTAGGTTTAAGTGTGCGTCCCATTCCACATACTTCTACTTACAACTTATAGAGCAAGTTATTTGGAAACTGATAAAGTTCGATGAATCATGTTTAGAATGGGCCCCGTACATGCCCAGGACAACAGTCCAGGAGTATCCGGTGCTGAGCCGGAACGTACCGCTAGGTAACGGGACTTATGTACGCCCAAATAGGAATAGAGTATCGTAGATCCCATAGAAATAGATTTAGGGCGTGTGCATACTCGGCAGGAATAATCAGGAGTAGGGGTGCCAGCACACCCCACGGAATCCCTGGTGGCCGCCAGGTGATCCCTCAAGTATGTGGCCACGCGTGACTTGATAAGACCACCATAAACATGACTATTCAGGACTCATGAGTTTTCCCCGAACCGGGTGCAAGTTGTCTTATTGTAATTTATCATGTAAGTATCACTTTTACGGGAAGAACAGGAGCAGGACATGATCAGGAATTCAGGAGTACATGTATAACAGGAGTACATGTCACTGTATATAATACAGGATAACAGGTCACTGTACATAATACAGGATAACAAGGCAGGATTCTCGTAAATGTGATAATCACAAGGCAAGTTTTACTATGATAGGAGGTAGGTGATAAGTCGTAACATGTCAGGTGTTAGGTGATAACACATCAAGTGTTAAATGATACAGACAGGTATGTGTCAAGTGTTTACATAACAAGCTTGTATATGGCAAGTGTTAGAGTAATAGTTGAACACAATCAAGCGGAGCTGAGCAAGCTGGAGGTATGAACAGCAAATAGTGGTTAACACTGGAGCGCCTGGCGAGGTTACCGGGACGACTCGCTAAAGTGCGAGTAGAAAATTCGGCAGCATCTCACCTAGACGAATCTAGTGGTAAAGCGCTGAGCGCTAAGCATGCTCACCAGATGGAGCTGAGAAACCTGACGGTCTCAAATCACTTCTCTTTCGAGATAGTGAGAGACCGGAGGCTGAGCTGAGAAACCTGACGGTCTCAAATCACTTCTCTTTTGAGATAGTGAGAGACCGGAGGCTGAATGGCCTGGAGGCCAATAACGCTCGGGGTTTAAGCGCACTCTCGGTGGCTACTAGCCATCCCAGGAGTGGGCAGAAACCCGGAGTTGGTACTGAGTGTCCGCACGAGTTATTCTATCCTATTACAAGCATTACAGCATATCAGTCCGGTTCAAGTGAAGACATGTCCACGGATTACAACACACACCCGTACAACCACACCGCACTGATACTATTTACAACATAATATTAATTTGAATACAAGTCCATTTTCTTGGCGAGGAAAGTCACTCGCCTAAAACGCTACTTTTGAAGCTTTGCGCGTCCGAATTCCCAGGAGAGGGAAACCACCAAGCGAGCAAAGGAAAGGGGGGCTTGGCCCTTGGGTGGCCGCCGGCCCTAGGGGTGGTGCGCCACCCCTTGGTGGCCTAGGAAGTGGCCGGCCTCAAAGTGGGGGAGGAAGAGAGGAAGGGAAAAGTGATTTTGTTGGTGGTGGTGTTATTTGGTGAAGAAGATGGATTTTGATGGAGTAATAAAAGAAACTGAAGGAGGTGATGATGAAGGTGATGTTTAGAGGTTGAAGTAGTGAAGATGGAGGTGGTGTTGTGATGGTGAAAGTGATGGTGGAAGTGAAGATGGTGGTGGAGAATAGTAGAGGAGATGGTGATGAAAAAGGTGAAGAAAAGATAGTGGTGGTGACGTTGGTGTTGTCGTTGAAGTTGTCACCGGAATGATCGCCGGAATGATCGTCGGAGACGTTGCCGAAGAAGAGGAGCTCGGCCCCTAGCCAAGAAGGGTGGCTGACCTAGGATTTGGTGGTGGGGTGTTGGTTTGGTGGAGGGTTTTAGTGGTGGTGGTATTTTTGGAGAAGGTAAAGGGGATGTTTTAGATTTTGGTGGAGTTTTTGGAGTTATGGTGGTTTAAATGGAGATGAAGGAGGAATAAGATGATGGTAGGGAGTTGGTGAAGTTGTAGTGGTTGTGGTTGTGGTGGAGATGAAGGAGGAGTTGGTGGTGGTTAAGGTTTTGATGAAGAGAAAATTGAAGTGGAAAGAAGAAGGAAAAGTTTATATATGAATTGAAATTGTGAAGGTGATGTAAAAGTGTTTAGGGAGGGGTTTTTTTTGTAAAAATGGAGAGGGTGAGGTGTCTCTTGGCCGGCCATGGTGATGGGAGAGGGATTTGAGTGGTTTGAGATATTTTGGAGAAGATATTTTTGGTGGAAAGTTGTAGAAGGTAATGGAAGAATGGAGAATTTTGGAGAATTTGGTGGAAGGAAAAGGAAGGAAAGAAAAAGAAAAAAGGAAAAAGGAAAAGAAAATGAAAAGGGAAGATATTTTCTTGGAAGAAAAAGTGAAAATAATTAGAGTGGCGGATTCCCGGGATTCAGTTGCGGATGCGGAAAACTTTCGGAAAAATACCAGAATCGTTCGAAAATCAAGTATCTCGGAACGACCCGCAAAAATTCTCAAAAATCAAGAATATTATTCTAAGAATCTCGACGAAATCCATTTCAAGAAATTCTTTATAGTTTTTAAATTAAAAATCCTGGAATCGGCCGCCAATATCGGTCGACACCAAATCTGGCAGAAATCTGTTAAATTCTGAAAATTCTCAAAAAATGAATTAAGATAGTAAATATTATTCTAAGAAAATATGTGAAAGCGGTTTCTCAAAATTTAATTCCATTTGTAAGTTAAAAATCCAGGAATAAACCAGCGGCACCGATTAATCCCGATTTTAGGGTTTTTATAAAAATAATTCAGAAAAAATCTGAAAATTCATGAAAAATCTAAAATATTGGGAAACAATGGTTGAAACTAAAATCAGTCAATTTAAACTACCAGAAAGACTAAATCAACTAGTATACTAGGATCGTGTCCTCGGTCCAGATTAGGGCTGACTCCAAGTCCACGAACCCAGATTCAATACAAAATGCTCACATAAATACTCATAAAACAAAATAAATACGAGAAGTAAATCAAAAAAATACGATCGAAAAACTGAATACGCAGATACGTACGTATTTCGGGAACGGGGTGTTATAGGATACATGTGTTGAGGCTCCAACAACTGCTTCTGGTGGGGGTAGGCACGACCCCATGGAACAAGTTGATGTGGAAAAAGTGAAGGAAGAAGATCCTGACGTCCGCTTCAAGCGAAAGCGGGAAGGTGGATCTCGTAGGAAGAGGGTAGTGAAGAAGCCTCGTCGCTACGCTCCTACGGTTATTGTAGAGGGCGAATCATCTGCAGTGCCTCCTCCTCCTGCTCCATTAGTCATTAGGTTGTCGGCTCCTAGGCAGACTACTGGTAAAGCTGTTCCAGACCCGGGTAAGACCAGCTCCGTTCTTATAATATAGTCTTATGTATTACAGACAGCTCATTGTTTACTTTATGATTCAGGAACTGAGGCGGTGAGAAGCCCGAGAGCTGAGGCTGCCGGAGAACAGGGGGAGCATTATGATCCTCTGTTCACTTAGAGAGAAGGCGATGAAGCTGGCTATTTCACAATCTCGGAAGAGTCTGGAGGTGACGCGGCTGATGTAGGTCCTTCGGGTGCGGGACTTCAAAAGGAAGTCCCGTAGCTTCTAGCTCTTTTGGGTGGGCCACGGAGGGTTCGGAAAGTGAAGGTGAGCAGACCATTCGTGTTGATTCTGCCAAAGATTTTTCAATGGAGACTGTAGGGACTGATGCAGCCGTCAAGACGATTGAGGCGACATCATCTTTTGGTAGTGTTTTGACCTTTTGACTCCTGCTATTTATTGTGCCTTGCTTAAACAAAGTCTTGCTGTAGGTGTTCCGTCTCTGGGTACATCGACTTCAAGAGAGCCAACCAATCCTCCTGAGGAAACCAGGGGTGAAGTAAGTACTTCGACCACGGCAGATGCGACTGAGTTGGATGCCTTGTATCACGGGTTACCCTCTTATCGGCCTGAACCAGCTAGAGGAAATGAAATTGAGGGAACGGTGCTATGAAACCAACCTCACTTCCAACTACATCGGTAAGTGAGATGCCATCAGTTTTGCCAGTGCCGCCTATCTTGCCAGGCGCGGAGCTGAAGGTGATTACCAGTCCTACTTCTCCAACATTGGTGGTTGAGCCAGTTCTCCCGGAAATAGTCACTAGTCCTACCCCAGTTGCGGCTGGTGTACTGGTTTTGATGAGGACTCCTCTGAGATCACCGACGACCCCTCGTTTTACTCCAAGCAGTGCTTCTACTATTCCTTCTACAGTAGAGTCAATAAAGCCAGTGGAAACTATGTCTTCAGGGGCTGCTCGTTTGCCGGGAGTATTGAGACTGAGAACGAATTCGTGGCTGAGTTAGTCGATAGCTTTTATAAGAGCTTGAAGCGATCCATTGCTTTGGTCTTGAAGGGCTCGACTACCTCGTTCTCTGCTTTAAAGGCGGTCCTCTCCCGAAGCATTGACAGTATCCGAGACTTTAGAGGTGATGATCAGGCTGCCACATTAGAGCTTCTGGTGGACAAACTCGAGAGGGATGTGGAGGAATGACGCCGTCTTAGCCATTCAGATCTGGAGTCTTCAGTTAACGAACAACTTGCTCATCTCGCTGCTCAGATGCATGAAGCTCATCTCGCTGCTCAAGAAGCTGCTAAGGCAATTTCTTTTGATTTGAAATCCTTAGAGACAAGGAAAGTAGAGCTCGGGGATGCCATAGACGCTTCTAGTAGCGCTCTTCTTGACGCTGAGGATAAAATTGAAAAGGCTAAGGAAATGATCAGGAAGGCTAATCTTCTTTTGTCCAAGGCTGAACCAGTGCATCTTGAAGAGACTGCCCGACTTGAGCAGCTTAAGGCCCAGAATGACGAAGTCTTGCGGCAGGAGCTAGCACAGAGGGCAACCTTAATTGAAATTGAAGCTCTCTTGGCCCAGACAGCGAGCTTTAATGAGGCCGAGTTAAGGTCGCAGGCGCTAATCAGGGCTGCTGAAGAGAGGAAGACTAGGCTTGCCACTCTTGAAGAACAGATTAAGTCCTATGAAGCGTCGTCATAGCTTGTAACCTGTACATTTCTTTTGGAATCAATAAAAAGTGATTTTATTTTGACTCCCCCGTTGCATTTCCAACTTGTTTTATCTTCTGAATTCTTCCTTTCAAGTTGTATTGCAACCCTTAAAAGGAAACAGAATAATGATATGACTAATCTAATCAGCGACGATAAGTCGAGAGAGTTGGTCATACATTTGAGAGAATAGTCCTTACTAGACTAAAAGATGAGACTTGGCTATCTGCCGGTTCAGAGGTCGCAATGACGTAACCGATTGAGAAGCCACCAAGCTCAAAATTATGTCATATGATGACAAAGAAATAGTCCTTGCCGGACTGAAGGATCAGACTTAGCTATCTAGCGGTTCAGAGATCGCAATGACGTAACCGAGTAAGAAGCCACTAAGCTCAAAATTTGTCGTATAATTACAAAGAAATAGTCCTTACCGGACTGAAAGATGAGACTTGGCTATCTGCCGGTTCAGAGGTCGCAATGACTTAACCGATTGAGAAGCCACCAAGCTTAAAATTTTATCATATGATGATAAAAGAATAGTCCTTGCCGGATTGAAAGATGAGACATGGCTATCTGCTAGTTCAGAGGTCGCAATGACGTAACCGATTGAGAAGCCATCAAGCTCAAAATTTGGATGGGATTTGAAAGGAATTGTCAGAGGTATATTGTTAACGTGACAACCCGAAATGTCCACCAAAGACTGAGTGGAACTCAAAAACTTGCTAGGGAGTTAGGAAATGAATTCCATAGAAGTTCATATGTCAGAGGTGTGATGTTAACATGACAAAAAGAACTTCGTAGGAATTCGGAAAGCGATTTGTCAGAGGTGTAATGTTAACTTGACAAAAAGCTATGCATGCCGGAGGTATAGTGTTAAACATAGCATGAAAGATCTCATTTTTACTGAGGAAAACGAGGAGATCACTGTCATAGGGTTAATGTTAACTTAACAACGAAATTGATGCCAGAGGTGTAGTGTTAAACATAGCATGAAAAAGTCTCATTCTCACTGAGAAAAACGAGGAGATCACGGTCATAGGTTTAAAATTAAATTAACAGAGAAATGGATGCCAGAGGTATAGTGTTAAATATAGCATGGAAAGGTCTCATTCTCATTGAGAAAAATGAGGAGATCACTGTCATAGGTTTAATGTTAACTTAACAGCGAAATGAATGCCAGAGGTGTAGTGTTAAACATAGCATGAAAAGGTCTCGTTCTTATTGAGAGAAATGAGGAGATCACTGTCATAGGTTTTATGTTAACTTAACAGCGAAATGGATGCCAGAGGTGTAGTGTTAAACATAACATGAAAAAGTCTCGTTCTCACTGAGAAAAATGAAGAGATCACTGTCATAGGTTTAATGTTAACTTAACAGCGAAATGGATGCCATAGGTGTAGTGTTAAACATAGCATAAAAAGGTCTCATTCTCACTGAGAAAAACGAGATCACTGTCTTAGGTTTAATGTTAACTTAACAGTGAAATGGATGGAAAGATCTTTATATATGGTCTTACCATTCCATGAATGACAATTGATAAGTGATTTTGGAGAGGGAATAAAATGGGAACATGTTCCTTAGAATTTTTAGCAAATCCTCAGCTGTCAACAGGTTTGATATGCTTTTACCAACTATCGTTTGAGTCAGGCTAGCCATGCTATTCCCCTGAGCATGATGAGTTGTCGAGGACTTATGTTGGCTTAAAGGCCAACATTTTCCTCTATCCTTAACCGTTAAGGTGTTGGATTATTTGGTTAGTGCATGTGTAACCTTGATTCTTCTTTGAGACAACCAGTGTATGATCAGCTTCCAACTGGTTAATGGTTGTATAATCTCATTTAGAGGAAGAGAGGGGGGCTCCTTCTGCATATCTTAGATTTGAAGGTCTTGATCAGAGGTGTAATGTTAACTTGATCATGAGAAGGACCCTTAATCAAGGATAATACTTCTTTAAGAACTTGCCATTGATCGGCATCATGAGTAAATCACCATCTGAAGTCATAAGGCGATATGCTCTGTTTGAATAGACTGTTTCTATTACAAACGGTCCCTCCTATTTAGGTTGAAATTTGCCTTTGGTTTTGTGCGTCATGATCATTGGTCGTCTGACGGCTAAAACCAAATCTCCTTTCTGGAAAACTCTTTATTTGACCTTCTTATTGAAGGCTTTTGAGATCTGAGCTTGATACAACTCAATATGCTGCTGAGCTTGTAACTGCTTCTCATCTAGCGTTTCGAGCTCTTGAAGACGCAACTGATCATTATCCTCTGATGTGAACTTAGTGATCAGAGCGACTCGTAATGACGGCATCTAGATTTCTAGCAGTATGACTACTTCACACCCGTATACCAAGAAAAAAGGCGTATTGCCTGTCGGGTTCCGAACCGTAGTTCGGTAGGCCCAAAGACATTCGCTAAGCTTCTCATTCCAATCTCGCTTATTTGAGGAGACGAACTTTTTTAGTAACTTGATGATTATTTTGTTGAATGCTTCTGCCAAACCATTAGCGGCGGGATTATAAGCAGTTGAAGCCACATTCTGAATTTGGTATTTATCGCAGAACCGATAGAACACCTGGCTTGCAAATTGGGGACCGTTATCATGGATGATCCGCCTAGGGATCTCGAATCGATGGATGACATGGTGTTTGATAAAATTAACCACGTTGAAAGTTTTGACTTCAACCAGTGGTATAGCTTCTGCCCACTTTGAAAAGTAATCAGTTGTTGCTAAGATAAAACGGTGACCTTTTGTTGAAGAGGGGCTGATTGGCCCTACAACATCGATTCCCCATGCTTCAAATGGCCATGAAGCAACAGTTAGGTGGAGCAACTCCGGAGGTTGGTGTATGAAGTCCGCATGAATTTGGCATGCTTTACACCTTCGCGCATACTGGATGGCATCGGCTATCATGGTTGGCCAATAATATCCAAGCCTGTGCAATCGATCTTTAAGTTTTGGATTTGGCTGATAAGCTCCGCATATGCCATCGTGTGCTTCTTAAAGCACTTCCTGTGCCTCTGAATTAGAAAAGCAACGGAGAAGGGTACCGTCGTATGAACGATGGTAAAGTGTCTTTAGAGTTGGATCATAGTAAAAATGGAGAGACCTTCGTCTGATAGATGCCGCTTCTTTAGGATTGTCTAGCAGCAGACCATGTAGAGTATAGTCGATGAAAGAAAATCGCTAATCTCTTGGCTCAAGATCCGTCGAGATACTATAAACCTCTCCGGTTCTTAACATATGTTTAGAGCAGACAAGGTGTCGAGTCGCCACTGTAAGGTGATACTCGGCGTCGACTGGCAAGGCTAGTGTTGTTGCTAATGCAGCAAGAGCATCCGCCTTAGTATTCTGAGATCGAGATACGTGCCCGATGTAAAATCCATCAAACAGATTAGTCATTTGATGACTGTGTGCCAATAAGGCACCAAATCCTCGTGACGGACCTCATATTTGCTTTTAAGCTGATTGATAATCAGTTTTGAATCACCGTAAGCTTCAAGGTAGCGTACCCCTATTCCGTGGGCAAGCTGAAAACCAATGAGTAGAGCATTATATTCTTCTACATTGTTGGAGCATGATTCCGTCAGAGAAAATGCTCTAGGAAGGACATGATTTTGTGGAGAGATAAACACAACCCCCACGCTAGCAATGATCCTGCCTTTAGGGTCTATTCGTGATGCTCCATCGAAGAACATCTGCCATATTTCGTCTTGTGAAGTTATATTAGATTCAAAGACTTTATCTGGAATGTCTTCATGAAGTTTTGAGTATTCCAGAACTGGATGAGCAGCCAAGCACTCTGCGAGGGCCTGGCCTTTAACTGCCTTTTGAGGGATAAAGAGCATGTCGTATTGAAATAAAAGAAGTGCCCATTTAGCTAATCTTGAATTCAATGATCCTGGATTCATCATGAGAAGACGCAAAAG
The DNA here is from genome assembly GCA_038442645.1 of Agave tequilana. Classification (NCBI taxonomy): domain Eukaryota; kingdom Viridiplantae; phylum Streptophyta; class Magnoliopsida; order Asparagales; family Asparagaceae; genus Agave; species Agave tequilana. Next base: position 236,272 of record JAVJIF010000015.1, on the reverse strand, counting down.
ATTCACTCTGGAGATGACATATATGGTTTGGCCGACCAAATAATGTCGTGTCTTCTGAATGGCAAAGACAAGAGCTAAGCACTCCTCAATATGATTATAGCGAGATTTCACCCCTATCAGAGTACTGCTCAGATAATAAATGGCATGTTCGTGACCATTATCGTATTTTTAAGCAAGCAGGGCACCAAGAGAATGGTCTATAGCTTTCACATAAAGTAAGAATGGTTTCCCTGATGTGAGAGCCACTAAGACTAGAGGTTTTGTGAGATATCTCTTGATATCCTCATAAGCTTCCTGACAAGCTTGATCCCATACAAAGAAAGTACCCTTTTTCATGAGTCAGGTGAACGGTTGACAGCGGCCTGAGAGATTTGCAATGAATCTTCTAATATAAGCCAGTCTACCTTGCAAGCCTCTAAACTCTTTGAGATTCCTAGGTGGATGCATGTCCTGAATGGCTTTGACTTTTTCCGGGTTAAGATGAATTTCTTTTGATGTAATAATGAACCCAAGGAACTTGCAACTCGAAACTCCCAAGAAGAATTTTGTCAGATTCATCTTCAGTTGATGAGCCCACATTATGTCGAACATCGTTCTTAAGTCACGAAGATTGTAATACCCCGTTCCCGGAATACGTACTTAGTTACGTATTCAGATCTTTCGATCGTATTTTTCGATTTGTTTTCTGTATTTATTCTGTATTATGAATTCCTTACATGATTTTTTTTGTCTTGGATTTGGATTCGAGGATTCGGAGTCAACCTTAGTTTGAACCGAAGGCCCGATCCTAGAGTACTGCTCAGTTTAGACATTCTGGTTTTCCAATTTGACCGATTTCAGTTTTAAACATCGTTTTCCAATATTCTACATTTTATGCGATTTTCTGGATTTTTCTTGAATTAAATTGAATTTCTTCAAAACCGGTGTCGGCCAGTGCTGCTGACCGATTCCTGGATTTTTAATTCTCAAACTGTTAGGAATTTCTAGAAAGTCCTTTAGACTTTATTGCTTAGAATCATATTTCCTACTTATACTCTTTTTCTGAGATTTTTATAAATTTATGAAAATTCCAACGGAGTCGGTATTTTTCTGGTTCCGGGATTTTTAGTTTCAAAACTATAAAGTATTTCTTCAAACGGATTTCACTATTAGTCTTTATATAATATTATTGATTTTGGTAATTATTTCGAGTCGTTCCGAAATACTTGAATTTCGGACGATTCCGGCATTTTCCGAAAGGTTTTCCGCATGCATGGCTTTAACCCGGGTATCAGTCTTTTCATCAGTTTCACCGTGAGTCCAAGGGAAAATATCTTCTCTTTATTAATTCTCTTCCTTTTCCTTTTTCTATTTTCCTTTTCTTTTTCCAAGACAAATGGATTTTTCCAATTTTCCTAAATTCCACTTTTCCTATTTTCCAAAATACTAAATTCCTTTTCTTATTTCACCAACTCCCACCTACCCCATTAAATGCACTCTCTCTCTCCCCCCATGGCCGGCCAAGTGGCCAAGGTGAGGGGCACATCACCCCCCTATTTGCACTAAACCCCCTCTCTTCTTCATTAATTTCACCTCCTTCACAAAACCAAAAACCTATATAAACCTTTCCTTTACATTTCATTTCCTTTTTTCTCTTTCTCTTCACCAAGAGCCAAACCCTAGCTTTCACCATCTCCATCTCTTCTTCATCTCCACCAAGGCAACCACCACCACTTCCCCAACCTAGCCTCATCTCCTTCCTCTTTCATCTCCATGGAAGCCACCACAAGGTCATCAACTCCATCAAAGCTCCATCTTCTTCAACATCAAGTTCCAACACTACCACCATCACCTTGTACTAATTTTGGTGAGTGTTCTTCATCACTTGGGCTTGATTAATCCTTAGTGTACTTATGCTTTCATATCTTGTTCAATTATGTCTTCAATCCATGATTCTTAGGCCATCAAACATAAACCCTAGAAATCTGTCCTGCTTGCTGTTTTTCCATGATTAGTCGACTAGACCTCACTATTAGTCGACTAATAGCACTTAGTTAAAATGTAGCATTTCGGGAAACACAGTATTAGTCGACTAGACCAATTTACTAGTCGACTAATCCCTTCTATTAGTCGACTTACCCCAAATATTAGTCGACTAATCAACTCTCTGGAAGTCACTATTAGTCGACTCCTGAATCCACCTAGTCGACTAATCACTCTATTAGTCGACTACTCCCTTGACCTAGTCGACTAATCCTTCCTGGACCAGAAAACCCCAACTCTCTGTATCACAGGTTTAGTCGACTTAAGTGTCTGTTAGTCGACTTGATCCTTCTATTAGTCGACTACCTTATTTTCCTAGTCGACTAATTCTGCCTGGATGTCTTAAATGATTTCTTTTCTAAAATTGGATCTTGTCGTTGGTTTATGAGCTATATATTATGCTTGCTTGTATTACTTGACTCATCACTTGACAAACATCATCTTCCCTTCTCTCTTTCTCCCTCCTCTTTACTCCACATATTTATATATCACAGGTTATGGCGAGTCCTGGACTTCAGTGGATTTCGGATTCTTTCGGCGTTTTGGTGATTTAGGCGAGTAGTCTCGCTCTTCTCTCGTCTTTACTTGAGTTTCCGGTTTCTTTGGCTCGATGAGTATCTCACCTTATATTTTCATATATTTCATTCCATGTCTATATGTCTTATACATGCTTTTATACCATGCGTGGCAGACCCTTCGTGGTCGTTGACTTCTAGATTTCTACTATGTTATTATTGCCATGTTATTGCCTCAGATATATCAGTTGCATGCTTACTTTTAACACATGTATATCACCTGATATCTTGTATGTTATCACCTAACTACTTGGCATACTACTATTTGACCTGACCCTCTTGTTATGACTTACCCAGACTATTATCAACCCTTTGATATGCTTGATTGTTTACTAAATATCACCATCCTATCATGCTATCACCTTACACCAAGCATGATATATTTGACTCGTGATTATCATCTTTACGGGAACTTGACTTATTATCCTGTATCATGATCAGTGACTTGTTTTCCTGCTTTACATGCAGTGACCTGATTATATGTATTTGTGTACTCCTGATTCCTGATCATGCCCATTTCCTGTTTTCCCGTAAAGTGATAATTAAACTAATGAATCCTAAAAAGGACCAACTTGTATTGGGTCGGGGGAAACATGCGGATATCGATATGTGTTCGTGTTTACAGTGGCATTAGGTTGTGCACTATATTTTCCGGTCTTACCTGCGGTACTCCAGGGGACCGAGGGGAGTGCTTCCTCCCTTTCCTGTTTACTGTCATGACAAGGGCATACATAAGTCCCTCCTATTAGCCTAGCGGCAGGTTCCGTCTTCAAGCAACGGAACAATACTGGGCCGTGGTCCCGGGCATGCACGGGACCCACTGTAAACATAGTTCGTCGATACCCCCGCTGTTTCCAATAACAACCTTGTTTTACTCGGATATGGATCTATGTGCGTTGGGACGCTAATTCACATAGCTAGATATCAGGGTAAGACGAGTAATAATAAAGTGTCATAATAACCGGCTCTTTAAGTTGTAAGTAGAAGTATGTGGAATGGGTCGCATACTAAAGCCTGCAACTTAAACAGCTATGAATCTGTGATGTGTCATACTATATTTGCTTGTCTCGGACTTTATATCGGATTTCCGGTTTTTCGAGTATTATGTTATGACCACTTTGTAGCTTTACCATGGATTTCCTGTTTTATGATGCTTATGTTATACCCGTACATATATATACTTCATTTGTGTTCTAACCCCCTGTCTTCTGTACTTGACACTCGTATTCATCCTGGCTCGCCACTTGGCATCCATGTTCCTACTCGCCTGGGGAGTTTCACTGACTCCCCTGGATTCTCATGTCCAGGTCATGGAGATTTGAGCGAGTGGATGTCCCCTGTTACTGCTCAGAGTGGCGCAGCGGTAGCGTGGATCTCCAGCCGACCGTCCAGAGCCACATCCTTCCAGGCCCCCTGCATGCCTCCCGAGTTTCCTCTTAGCAAACTCGTGAGTGCCCTTTTCTGTTTATACCGTACTTTTTCCTTGCATACTTGTATGTGAGCTTCCATTTGTACCGTTCATATATATGTATATCTTTTGTACTCTCACATTTGCGCATGTCTGTGATGTTATATTATTGTAATATTCATCACCTCTGGTGATAACCCTGTAAATGTATATATATGTGTTGGAATGTATAATGCACCATTTGCTTCCGTACTCTGATTCTTGTCTGTACTGATGCTTAGCGTATATACGTGGGGGCACTTTCTGACCTGCGTATATACGTTGCAGTGACGTCCCCGTATCAGCGGGATCGGGGCGTTACAGGATGGTATCAGAGCCTAGGCTCTTACTTCCTCAGTACGTCCAGAAGGCAAATCAATGGTAAAGAGGTTTGCAACTGGAACACATGAATCTTGGTTATACCTTCCAACTACAAGTGCAGAGTTATCTATCTCTTGATCATCTATCCTTTGATTCCTTTCCTTTGATTCCTAGTCCCTTTCTTTGATCCCAAAATCCTTTCCATATCCTTTCCCTGTTTTGGTTTTATGAAGCCTTATGCCAACTCAAGATATGGATAAACTGGTAGGGTAGCAGCAAGACAGATGTGGTTCGCTATCATTATGTTCTGGTATTCTTGACTCTGGTGCATCACCTGGTCTTATATCGGAGGGTTCTTCGGCCTCGCATCCTATTCTAGGGTATGTGGATACATCACGGGGAAATCAGCATAGCAAGTGGGGTAGTCATCACATATACAATCAGACAGACCGTATCATTACCCGAGGAGTGTCAGTATGGAACAGTATTTCAGATTTAGGGCTTCTGCCAGACAGAGTTATGGAGACAGCCTTCGGGACTCACTTCGATTTTCGTGATTCTTAACGGTGTTCTCAGAGCCACCAGCTCCTGGCAGTTTTTACCGATTTGATGGACTACGGACCCCGCTAGCCTCGACAAGCGAGGGTTGTGTTCTAGTCACCCGTGGACTTAACCAGGTGTGGGCTTCGCTGCACCCTGGTGCTTAGCATTTAGCGTTGTGTTACGCGCTGGCTTCGCTGTGTGAGCTCCGCCGAGTGCGAGTCTCGCAGAGCATTAGCTTCGCTGCACCCTAATGCTTAACGCCTGAGATGTGTTACGCGATGGTCTCGCCTAGGCTTGGTTCCGTCCGTGGCTAGTCCCTTCAGTGCTTTGCACTCTAGCCGTTCCTCGGACTTCTTCTGCCTTGCATGTTTTCATGGATCCGATGTACAGGGTTTTCTCGCTGTATCTGAGCTATTGTCATATCTATATGAATGATCCATTCGGCCAATCTTGCAGAGATTGAGTATTCTTTAATGTTTCATGTGCAGTCGGATTGTCATTCAGAAGTCAGTATTCAGGAATTCTTAATTATTGGTCTTCTTTATTCCTGCTCAGTATTATCCGGGTTTTCTTTATCTTCGGTATTCTGGATAAATAGTGTGTGTGCAGTATCGGAAATTCTACTATGGATTTTGGTCAAGGGCAGTTTCATGTCATGCGGGACTTTATATTATATTACGGATTTTTATGGATTTCCAGAGATTCTATATTATGGATTTCAGCACTACGAATTTCTCGGGATTCTATCAGCTTTGCTTCGTAGTCTGAAAGAACAGATATCAGTTCAGTATTGTTATGACACCGTCAGAGGATATATACGGCAGTAGTACAGAGATGTCTCAGTCCTGGTTTATCATACAGCCAATTGGTGGGAAGTATCCTCAGTTACTCATATCTTGATTGGTATAAATTCCACCCTTGTCCCCTTTGTATTCAATTTGCCCCTTAACGAAATTGCGAGGACGCAATTTTTGTAAGGTGGGTGGATTGTAATACCCCGTTCCCGGAATACGTACTTAGTTACGTATTCAGATCTTTCGATCGTATTTTTCGATTTGTTTTCTGTATTTATTCTGTATTATGAATTCCTTACATGATTTTTTTTGTCTTGGATTTGGATTCGAGGATTCGGAGTCAACCTTAGTTTGAACCGAAGGCCCGATCCTAGAGTACTGCTCAGTTTAGACATTCTGGTTTTCCAATTTGACCGATTTCAGTTTTAAACATCGTTTTCCAATATTCTACATTTTATGCGATTTTCTGGATTTTTCTTGAATTAAATTGAATTTCTTCAAAACCGGTGTCGGCCAGTGCTGCTGACCGATTCCTGGATTTTTAATTCTCAAACTGTTAGGAATTTCTAGAAAGTCCTTTAGACTTTATTGCTTAGAATCATATTTCCTACTTATACTCTTTTTCTGAGATTTTTATAAATTTATGAAAATTCCAACGGAGTCGGTATTTTTCTGGTTCCGGGATTTTTAGTTTCAAAACTATAAAGTATTTCTTCAAACGGATTTCACTATTAGTCTTTATATAATATTATTGATTTTTGGTAATTATTTCGAGTCGTTCCGAAATACTTGAATTTCGGACGATTCCGACATTTTCCGAAAGGTTTTCCGCATGCATGGCTTTAACCCGGGTATCAGTCTTTTCATCAGTTTCACCGTGAGTCCAAGGGAAAATATCTTCTCTTTATTAATTCTCTTCCTTTTCCTTTTTCTATTTTCCTTTTCTTTTTCCAAGACAAATGGATTTTTCCAATTTTCCTAAATTCCACTTTTCCTATTTTCCAAAATACTAAATTCCTTTTCTTATTTCACCAACTCCCACCTACCCCATTAAATGCACTCTCTCTCTCCCCCATGGCCGGCCAAGTGGCCAAGGTGAGGGGCACATCACCCCCCTATTTGCACTAAACCCCCTCTCTTCTTCATTAATTTCACCTCCTTCACAAAACCAAAAACCTATATAAACCTTTCCTTTACATTTCATTTCCTTTTTTCTCTTTCTCTTCACCAAGAGCCAAACCCTAGCTTTCACCATCTCCATCTCTTCTTCATCTCCACCAAGGCAACCACCACCACTTCCCCAACCTAGCCTCATCTCCTTCCTCTTTCATCTCCATGGAAGCCACCACAAGGTCATCAACTCCATCAAAGCTCCATCTTCTTCAACATCAAGTTCCAACACTACCACCATCACCTTGTACTAATTTTGGTGAGTGTTCTTCATCACTTGGGCTTGATTAATCCTTAGTGTACTTATGCTTTCATATCTTGTTCAATTATGTCTTCAATCCATGATTCTTAGGCCATCAAACATAAACCCTAGAAATCTGTCCTGCTTGCTGTTTTTCCATGATTAGTCGACTAGACCTCACTATTAGTCGACTAATAGCACTTAGTTAAAATGTAGCATTTCGGGAAACACAGTATTAGTCGACTAGACCAATTTACTAGTCGACTAATCCCTTCTATTAGTCGACTTACCCCAAATATTAGTCGACTAATCAACTCTCTGGAAGTCACTATTAGTCGACTCCTGAATCCACCTAGTCGACTAATCACTCTATTAGTCGACTACTCCCTTGACCTAGTCGACTAATCCTTCCTGGAACAGAAAACCCCAACTCTCTGTATCACAGGTTTAGTCGACTTAAGTGTCTGTTAGTCGACTTGATCCTTCTATAGTCGACTACCTTATTTTCCTAGTCGACTAATTCTGCCTGGATGTCTTAAATGATTTCTTTTCTAAAATTGGATCTTGTCGTTGGTTTATGAGCTATATATTATGCTTGCTTGTATTACTTGACTCATCACTTGACAAACATCATCTTCCCTTCTCTCTTTCTCCCTCCTCTTTACTCCACATATTTATATATCACAGGTTATGGCGAGTCCTGGACTTCAGTGGATTTCGGATTCTTTCGGCGTTTTGGTGATTTAGGCGAGTAGTCTCGCTCTTCTCTCGTCTCTACTTGAGTTTCCGGTTTCTTTGGCTCGATGAGTATCTCACCTTATATTTTCATATATTTCATTCCATGTCTATATGTCTTATACATGCTTTTATACCATGCGTGGCAGACCCTTCGTGGTCGTTGACTTCTAGATTTCTACTATGTTATTATTGCCATGTTATTGCCTCAGATATATCAGTTGCATGCTTACTTTTAACACATGTATATCACCTGATATCTTGTATGTTATCACCTAACTACTTGGCATACTACTATTTGACCTGACCCTCTTGTTATGACTTACCCAGACTATTATCAACCCTTTGATATGCTTGATTGTTTACTAAATATCACCATCCTATCATGCTATCACCTTACACCAAGCATGATATATTTGACTCGTGATTATCATCTTTACGGGAACTTGACTTATTATCCTGTATCATGATCAGTGACTTGTTTTCCTGCTTTACATGCAGTGACCTGATTATATGTATTTGTGTACTCCTGATTCCTGATCATGCCCATTTCCTGTTTTCCCGTAAAGTGATAATTAAACTAATGAATCCTAAAAAGGACCAACTTGTATTGGGTCGGGGGAAACATGCGGATATCGATATGTGTTCGTGTTTACAGTGGCATTAGGTTGTGCACTATATTTTCCGGTCTTACCTGCGGTACTCCAGGGGACCGAGGGGAGTGCTTCCTCCCTTTCCTGTTTACTGTCATGACAAGGGCATACATAAGTCCCTCCTATTAGCCTAGCGGCAGGTTCCGTCTTCAAGCAACGGAACAATACTGGGCCGTGGTCCCGGGCATGCACGGGACCCACTGTAAACATAGTTCGTCGATACCCCCGCTGTTTCCAATAACAACCTTGTTTTACTCGGATATGGATCTATGTGCGTTGGGACGCTAATTCACATAGCTAGATATCAGGGTAAGACGAGTAATAATAAAGTGTCATAATAACCGGCTCTTTAAGTTGTAAGTAGAAGTATGTGGAATGGGTCGCATACTAAAGCCTGCAACTTAAACAGCTATGAATCTGTGATGTGTCATACTATATTTGCTTGTCTCGGACTTTATATCGGATTTCCGGTTTTTCGAGTATTATGTTATGACCACTTTGTAGCTTTACCATGGATTTCCTGTTTTATGATGCTTATGTTATACCCGTACATATATATACTTCATTTGTGTTCTAACCCCTGTCTTCTGTACTTGACACTCGTATTCATCCTGGCTCGCCACTTGGCATCCATGTTCCTACTCGCCTGGGGAGTTTCACTAACTCCCCTGGATTCTCATGTCCAGGTCATGGAGATTTGAGCGAGTGGATGTCCCCTGTTACTGCTCAGAGTGGCGCAGCGGTAGCGTGGATCTCCAGCCGACCGTCCAGAGCCACATCCTTCCAGGCCCCCTGCATGCCTCCCGAGTTTCCTCTTAGCAAACTCGTGAGTGCCCTTTTCTGTTTATACCGTACTTTTTCCTTGCATACTTGTATGTGAGCTTCCATTTGTACCGTTCATATATATGTATATCTTTTGTACTCTCGCATTTGCGCATGTCTGTGATGTTATATTATTGTAATATTCATCACCTCTGGTGATAACCCTGTAAATGTATATATATGTGTTGGAATGTATAATGCACCATTTGCTTCCGTACTCTGATTCTTGTCTGTACTGATGCTTAGCGTATATACGTGGGGGCACTTTCTGACCTGCGTATATACGTTGCAGTGACGTCCCCGTATCAGCGGGATCGGGGCGTTACAAAGATGGTCATTCTTATTGCGGCTTTTGATAGCAATGTCGTCGACATAGCATTCTACCGTTTTTTAGAGATGATCGCGGAAGATTGTATTCATTGCCCGTTGATAGGTTGCTCCGGCGTTCTTTAGCCCGAAGGGCATCACAGTGTAACAGTATGCCCCCAAAGATGTTCGGAACGAAGTATGCTTCTCGTCGTCGGGATACATCTTAATCTGATTGTACCCTGAAAAGCTGTCCATGAAAGACATTCTTTCGAACCACAGGTATTGTCAATCATGACATCGGTGATAGGCAGTGGGAATTCGTCTTTAGGACAAGCTGTATTGAGATCACAATAGTCGATGCAGATCCGTATTTTTCCATTCTTCTTGAGGACGGGAACGTTATTAGCAACCCAATCTGGATGTTGTTCCTCCCGTATGAAGCCACATGCAATGAGCTTATGAACTTCGACTTTAATAGCCTCCATAATGTTCGAGCGAAACCGACATTGTTGCTGCTTGATTGACTTGGCGTCAGGTTTGATATTTAGACAATGCATGGTTACTTGTGGATCAAGTCCGGGCATGTCTTCGTAGTTCCATGCGAAGACGTCTATATACTCCTTTACGAGTATTATTAATTCTTCTTTTTCCATAAGTGATAAGCTCTCACTTATAAAGATGGGTTTAGGGTGATCTTGACTACCCAAGTTGACTTGCATCACCTTGTCTTCAGTAGGTAGTTCGCGCAGTTCGAATCGCTTTTCCCATTGGAGATCCAATTGTTGAACCCATGGTTCCTCATCAGTAGCTTCCACTGGCTCCAATTGACTGCTTGAAGTCATATTAATGGTGAGATTCTCGAACATCATTCCCACACTGATATCTGAGTCCCACTCGGAGGAAGAGGCAGAATGTAATGGAATCGGTTCGCCATCCCTGAATTGAACCGTTGCTGGTGGTGTGGGTGTAACGTATCCCAACCTTCTGCGTGTGTTATCATAGTAATTTGCAGGTTTTCCTTTTAGCAAAGTTACGCAGCAAACTACGCCTTCCTTTTCTGAAATTCAAGCCCTCTCCATGTTTAAAGTTGTATCACATTTTCTTCATCATATGGTGCGCTGGTCACGCATAGTGAAAAAATTATGGGGTATCTGAGTCTGAACTTGAATCTATGGCTGTGGACCCTCGTGATTGGGCTTTACCGAATATTATGGGTAACTGACCTTCTTTGGATGGAGGGATCACTAAAAAGGCCCCTTCTACATATTGCATGGGTGTGGCGAATGCACTTGGTCTAGGTAAAGGCATGTGCAGGGAGATATCCGTAATGGATTCTAACAACCCAATACTCACAGGATAATCAAAGAAAATATTATCATTAATTACTCATTTACCCTCATCTTCAGAAGGAGTGTTACATTGGGGATTATTAAGACATGCTATAATTAGTTTACCAATCAAAATGGTTGGCATGTCTGCTTCAGATTCTGAATCCGCCTCATTGCCACTATCATCATCATCCGACAATGATTCCTTCAATGTTTCACCAGTCTCTTGAAATAGGAGAGCGTCAGTAAAGTAATTTTTCACCCCTTTGAATGGTTGCTTCTCAGTGAAGATAGTCTGTACTGTTGCATCATTTTCAACATATTTGAAGCATTGATGCAGAGTGGAGGGAACGATCCAGTTGGCGTGAATCCACGGTCGTCCTAGTAGTAAGTTGTATGATGTGTCAGTGTCAATGACATAGCACGTCACTTCTGACTTCAAGCTTCCGATTCGGCAACGGAGTCAAATTTTCCCAAGTGGATGACTACTTCCGGCATTAAAACTGCATATTGTTGTAGTGGTTGCGGACAACCTATATAGTGGTATATCAAGAAAGTAGAGGACCTTTTTAGGGATGATGCTGAGTGCAGACCCCGGATCAACCTGTACCCTTTCAATGCATATTGAACTGATGTATCCGGTGTAATACAAAGGTCGATCGTTCTTGTTATCCTTGAGAAGCATATCTTCCGCTGTGAAAGTAATAGCGGGTACCTTTGATTGTTCAGGACAAGAAGACTGGGTGTCATCTTTAGGGATTTCTGGCATGTACGTCAGGAATGACTTTGAATTAGCCAGTGCATCTCTGAGTGCTTCTCTTGTCTCTTTTGAGAGATGAAGGAGCTCGTGTATGGTAATACGAGCCGGGATATTAGCCAACTGGGCCAATATGTCAAAATGAAAGGGCATGTCAAGCCCTAGGCTTGAAGGCTTCTTCAGGATATGGTCGAACCGGACTTTCTTTGGCTTCTCCTTTTCCTTGGTTGGAACTGAAGTGGGTGCTGGTATTTGTACTGGCGTCATCTGCTGTTGTGTCTCGTCAGTAGCTTTCTCATACTGTTTCAAGTACGATTTTCTAGATCGAGTACCTATTGGCTGAGGTACATCAGCCTGCGTCGTGCAAGCGTGTTTTCCCCCTTCAGAATCGCTGAGAGAAGCTGATGTAAGATTGTCATCATCTGGCAGGATGGAGATGACATTGCAAGATTTGCCATTCGACTTGGACTTCTTTGAATCCCATTGTTCGTCTCGGATAAGGTCTGGGTGTATCCACATGATTTCCTCTGTCTCCAATGTCAAGGGAACCAGACCCCTATTACCTTGAGTTTTAGCTGCTGGATGTTTGACTTCCAACCGCGGTATAGGGATTGGATAAGTCTCGTCAGGAACTGTGACCTTGGGGTTTTGCTGAACTCGAGGGTCATCATATTTGCAGTGACTTTCTTTTATTCTGACTTCAGCATCAGGACTCTGGCATCGACTAGAGCTTGAATTCTATCCTTGAGGACAAAGCACTTGTCGGTAGGATGGTGAATCATCCTGTGAAAGAGACAGTATTGGGGATCGTTCGTGCGTCATATTTCATTGGGACGTCGAGTATCCGATAGCTTCAATTTATTCCCTTTGTGGAGTAAATGGAATATTGTGACCACATGATCGTCTTTGAAGGAGTATTGTTTTGTAGGAAACTTAGACTCCTGATTATTTAAGCCGCTCTTCTGGGCTTTCAACTGAACATCCCCTGACAATTCTACGGACATAGTCTCTTTTGAAATCACCTAGAGGGGGGGTGAATAGGTGATGGCTATATTAAATATGGCAATAATACGGAATTAAAAATCTACTTAACAATTAGCTCAAATTAAAATGCTTGCAAGATAAAAGACAATAAATAGTGCAAGTAATAAAGAGAGTTTGAGTTTAGAGAAATTTAAGCAAACGCAAACACGAGGATATGTTTCCGAGGTTCAAGCCACGCTCTACGTCCCCGCCTTCACACTTGAAGGATTTCCACTATTGTTGATCCCACTGGATCTCCAATACAAGGACACACTTGTCCTATCTCTCGTGATGCGGCAACACCACTTGGAGCACACTAGCTCGCTTGAGGCCGATGCCTCTACAACTTCGCTCAAGAAGAAAGATAATCACACTTGATCACAAAAAGCTCACTTAGCACAATCCTATAACCAATATGTAGAGATAGTACTTGGGATTGTGAAGTGCAAAATGATTAGAGTGAAGTAGAGGGATTTGCTTCAAGTAGGTGTTTGGAAATTTTGGCTTTGATGAAAAATCTTTTCTAAAATAAAAACTTGTAAATCTTCTAAAAATATGTTTTCAAAATTGTTGTCTTATCATGTTGAAATGACCACCTATTTAAAGGGGATGAAAAGACTAGGTAACAGATAGAGAAATTCGTTGGGGGTGAGATCCCAACAAAAAACTGTCAGAAAATAGAGTTGTTGGAGTCTGTCAGACTTTCTGACAACTACCGGTCAACCGGGTCGGTCGACCGTCAACGGTCATATTTCTGACTGTTGGGGGAAAACGGTCGGCCGCTTGGTCGACCGAAATAAACAGAGAGCACTGACAGTGCCCGGTCGACCCGAGCGGTCGGCCGACGTGCACACATGCACAGCCGTGCACGTCGATCGACAGGGTCGGTCGACCAGACTCTGTCAGATCTATTTTACAGAGTCTGCAGAAAATGGGAAAGGAATTTTTGGCTTTGAACTTTTTGGTTTGAGGACTTTGTAAACAAGGTTCTAGACCTAATAAAGCTAAGAGTATGACATAGATCAACACTCAAACATGTTAGATCATTTTGATAAAAATCCTTTTTAATAAAACTTGTTTTTCTAAAACTGGTTTTCCAAAACATGGTATTTCTAAAACTAAGTTGGAAATTCTTAAATAAAAATTCTTTTGAAGCCATGAAGTAAAACTAAGTGTGTGTGAGTGACAATCCCAAATAATCTACCTTTATCATCTAGGTTTTGACAAAATGTCTAAAAAGAAAAGTAAAATACAAATCTTGATCTTTTCTTCAATGTCTTGATCCCGAAGCTTTTCTACCGTGCTAGGCTTGGGAATGCAAATCTTTAGCGGCGTCCAAACTTGTGAGTCTTGATGTGGAGCCGTCAAATCAACTTGTTTTAAACCTGAAATTCTTTTAAACAAGATTTTTAAACACATAACTAAATATGGTTTGTTATCATCAAAATATCAGGCTAATGGCCTTTGGGCCAACAATCTCCCCTTTTTGATGATGACAAAACATATATAGTTATTACAAATATTTTGGGTGGAGACTTCAAGTGAAGCTCCCCCTCAACACATGCATATCATAAAAATATACTCAGGCATAGATAAATATCACAAATGATAAACAATCATAGATAAATATCACAAATGATAAACAACCGTACTACACATGTCCATGCCAGAAATAACACATGTCATAAAGGATAAACACATGTTCATACAAAACACATAGATAAAAACACATGTCCACACAAACATCAAGTACATAACAAAATGTATCAAATACATAACAAAATGTGTCCACCACACAAAATACAAGAAAGAAAATAAGCCCAAGGAATAGTCTCTCTAGAATAACTCTCCCCTTTTTGACATCATCAAAAGGGGAAGTCACTCTTCATCATCGTCGTCGTCCTCATCATCGTCCTCCTCATTGTCGTCCTCAGCATCACTTGCAGTCATCTCCATATCCTCATCATCATCATCATCAGAAGCCTCCTCCTATGGATCAATAGCTGCAACACCTAGCTGAGGTGCTGAAGAAGCAGAAGGAGCCCTGACAAGAAATGGAGGGCCGGAGGAAGGAAGCGGTCGGGCAAATGGCGTGGGGTCTGGACCAAGCATGTCGTACTTCACAAAGAGTGTACTAAATTGTGAGTCCATATATCGCATGGAATCCGCAAAATAGGACATGTCATTGCGAAGTCCCTGATAATGCGAGTCCATCTCCGCGCGATGTGATGCATCCGCCGCAGAAATCTGGGTCAGTCGTTGCTGGACCCAAGACTGATGCTCCTGAATCTGAGTACGAAGCTCAGATGAAATGAAGGCCTGAAGATCTGAAGAAATGGATGGCCCTGGAGCAGAGGAAGTCCCTGCCCTGGGGCAAAAGACCTTGGGGCATGAGCAGGAGGAACAGGAGGCTGCTCAGGAGCGGGATGTCGCATCCTGGCTTGTATCCTCTTCAAAAGGGTGCTATCCAGGTTCACTGAGGGTTTGGTGGGTGTCTCAGAGGATAGATCGAAATTGAGTTGTTTCAGGAGATACGAAATGAGCATCCCATAAGGCAAGTGCCTTATGGGGACACGGACGTGATCAGAAGTCATGTGTGAAATAATGAAGCGGGGGATATTAATCTTTATGCCTTTCAGAAGGCAATAGACTATCAAAGGTACAAGACCCCTAGCATGATTGTATTCCCCAGACTTGGGTAAAATGTTGTAGAAAACAAATTTAGCAAGGACTTGGGCGGTGAATGTGAATTTGTTCACCTCCTCATTCCTTACTAAACCGGGGTTGTCATCCCCGTGGATCAAAGTTGACGCGGTGAGCGCAGACTCACCGGCCGGATAGACAAAATCATGTAGGTCAAAGGAGTATACATCAACTCCTTAACAGGAGAGATGCAACAAATCAGCAAATTGTTCTAGAGGGATATAAATGTCTCTCCCTAGAACCCTTGACCTAACCCGGTTACCCTCAAAAGCAAGATTGGTATAAAAATAGGGGATGAGTGAGGTATAAACCGGTTCTCTAATAGCCATGAATTGGTCTAAAGAATTATTCCTCAATATTTGTGGGATATTGAGGTGCTCAAAGTCTTGGAGGACTACACATCTCCCCGAAATGATAGTTCTCTTAGAAAGGAGGATATACCTATTTTCAGCAAGATCGTTAACAAATGGGGGTTTAGTCCTAGTGGATGAAGATGAAGGGACCACTGATTTGCCCTTCTCAGTTCTAGATCTTTTGGTCATGATTAAATTTTAGGTTAAAATGAAGATCTAGGTCACAAATAAAAGTAGGGCTTGATCTAGACTAGGGAAACAATGGATCTTGACAAAAACTAGGAGAACAATGAGAAAAAGAGCGAGATATAAAGGAAAAATTGGATTTTTACCTTGATGGAAGAGAGATCAAGAACCCAAAATCAAAAATCCCTGAGTTTGAACGTAGATCGGGCCTGAAAGAGAAGATCCAGCGAAGATTTGAGAGTATGAAGCTTGAATTTGAGTTGAATTTGAGAGAGATGGTGAAAATAGGGTTTTTAGAGAGAGGGAGAAGAGGGATCGCCAGTGAGAAATGAGAGAGAGAGAGAAAAAAGGGCTTTAAATAGAGTGGGTAGGTGGCAGATTCTCGACGCCCGGTCGACCGGTCCGGTCGACCGAAAAATCCCGAGAGCTCTGACAGACTAAACGGTCGACCGCAGCGGTCGGCCGAAATTACCCGAGAGCTCTGACAGATGAAACGGTCGACCGCACCGGTCGGCCGGCTACAGAGAAGAATGAAAAATATTCTTCCAGGCAAGGTCAGTCGGCTGGAACTCAGATCCGGTCGACCGGTCTTGCCTAAAACCCGTCAGCAGCAAAGACCCTAAAAAAATTATAAAAAATGTCTAATAAATAATAAGCAGGATATATTCAACATACCAAATTTTGAAAAAAAAAACATGTTTTTAAACTTTATTAGTTATAAAATTAACAAAATTTACACAAGACATTTTAACTTTTATTTTTCATATAAAAACAAAGGTTTAGAGATGTTGAAGCCGAATACCCGGTGAAGGGTTCTGAACTCCATCCTCGAGATTCCTCTAAATATGAGTTGAGGTGCGCAATTGTCGTCTCTAATGTATTTGCTTTAAATATGAATTTTAAAATTTTATTTTGGTTTTTGACAAAATGTGTATATAGATATATGATCAAAACTAGACATGTGAACATTCAAAATATGTGACATAAAGCAAGATATCAAAAATTAGAACAAGGCATATACACAAGCATGATGGAAATGTAAGTTTACACTAACACATATCAATGTAGCACAAAAGTAAACTAACAATCCTATGCATTTGTATATATAAACAAAATAAAACTTTTAAATGGAGAATTTACCAAACCGAGGGCAATCTCCAAAATAGGTGCCTCCATGATAGTGATGCAAGCGCGATGTGATCTTTGAGCTTTGATGCATCCACCACCCGGGCACCGTCTCCCCCTAAGTCTTGGAGGATGAAGACCCACCTGTATCAATTAAATTGGGTGTGTCTTTTGGTACCCATATCTTCTTGGGTCCTTTAGGATTAGTACCGGGGCGAACCCAAACATGTTTATTATTCATGTTATGTTTAGCAAAACAAAATTTTTCTAAATGGCCTTTGCGGCCACAATGCGTGCAAACATAAATCCTACCACTATCATACATGTGAGAATGCTTGTGAGTGTGTGCATGTTTCCGTGCATGGTGAGTGTGTTTCCCTTGGGTTACTCCTTTGGGAAATCTAGAGGCAAATTTATTTAAATCAAAAGCACATTTTTTAAGAGTTGAATCTAAAACATCAACCCGTTTTTGAATTTCAACAAAATCATTTTTATTACATGAAGAAATAGAAGTTTTTCCTTTACAAGCTAATTTATAGTTTTCAAAATCAATCTTTATTTTCTTAAAAGCACTAGACAAATCATTTTTCTCTTTTTCAATAGTATTAATTTTATCTTTCAAAGAATCATTTTCTCTTTTTAATTTCTTATTATGAGATTGCGAAATCGCATATCTATGTTGAAGTTCTTCAAAGAATTGAGCTAACTCATCCATAGTTAATTCATCATCATCTATGGAGTTGTCGAGATTTACCTTAGATGCATCATCTCCATGTGCCATGAAGCACATGTGTGCGGCGTCGTTCTCCTCTTCGGATTCTGACTCCGTGTCGTCCCACGTTGCCACCATTGCCTTCTTCTTCTTTGGGCCGTTCTTGGAGGTGGTAGCTTGGAGAGCGGGACAATTGGCAATGAGGTGTCCGATCTTCTTGCAATGAAGCAAGGACCCGGCTCCTCTCTTATCCTTTCGAATCTTCCTTGAGGTTTCCCTCTTCGGAAGTTGCTTTGCCTCCTCTTCTTGTAGAACATCTTGCCCACCTTCCGGATGAGCATGGCAAAGTCCTCATCGCAATCTTCCGATGAGTCTTCCTCGTCATGGATGGTTGGAGTGGCTTTGAAGGCGAGAGCTTTCTTCTTTGGCGCCTCCCTTTCTTCTCTAACTTTCATCTCCATCTCATGTGTCTTGAGATTTTCGATGAAGCCGGAGAAATCCATCTCCTCCCTATCGTTGAGCTCTTTGAGAGTGGTTGCCTTTACTTCCCATGCTTTGGGAAGAGCTCTAATGACCTTCCTTATCTTTTGGTCATTATCGATCGCGTCACCTAAAGAAGATAAAGCATTTGTTATTTTGGTGAAACGAGTGAGCATGTCATCAATGCTCTCATTCTCAAGCATATAAAAGTTCTCATATTGAGAAAGAAGCAAGTCAATCTTAGATCTTTTGACTTGTGATGTTCCCTCATGAGTCACAATTAAAATATTCCACACTTCATATGCGGATTTGCAATTTATGATGCGTGAGAGGTCATCTTCATTAAGGGCTTGGGTTAATGCATATTGAGCCCTAGCATTTGCCTCATACTCCTTGGTGGTGTCCTCGGACCATGATCTCTCATCGGTGAGAGGTTCTATAAATTCTTTAGTTATGGCCCTAGCAACCCAAACTCCTAGGGACTCAAGGAAAAGGTTCATCTTGACCTTCCAAATAGGGAAGTTCAAGCCATCAAATTTGGGTGGGGACTTGATGCTAGAAAAATCAAGTGAAGCCATGGATAGTGAGTATGATGCACAATAAATGAAGAATGCAACAAATGATATAGCCAAGAACAAGGATCTCCCTAAGGTGGTTAAACCAAATAGTAGGGTTAGGCTCTGATACCAATTGAAATAACCTAGAGGGGGGTGAATAGGTGATGGCTATATGAAATATGGCAATAATGCGGAATTAAAAATCTACTTAACAATTAGCTCAAATTAAAATGCTTGCAAGATAAAAGACAATAAATAGTGCAAGTAATAAAGAGAGTTTGAGTTTAGAGAAATTTGAGCAAATGCAAACACGATGATATGTTTCCGAGGTTCGAGCCACGCTCTACGTCCCCGCCTTCACACTTGAAGGACTTCCACTATTGTTGATCCCACTGGATCTCCAATACAAGGACACACTTGTCCTATCTCTCGTGATACGGCAACACCACTTGGAGCACACTAGCTCGCTTGAGGCCGATGCCTCTACAACTTCGCTCAAGAAGAAAGATGATCACACTTGATCACAAAAAGCTCACTTAGCACAATCCTATAACCAATATATAGGGATAGTACTTGGGATTGTGAAGTGCAAAATGACTAGAGTGAAGTAGAGGGATTTGCTTCAAGTAGGTGTTTGGAAATTTTGGCTTTGATGAAAAATCTTTTCTAAAATAAAAACTTGTAAATCTTCTAAAAATATGTTTTCAAAATTGTTGTCTTATCATGTTGAAATGACCACCTATTTATAGGGGATGAAAAGACTAGGTAACAACTAGAGAAATTCGTTGGGATGAGATCCCAACAAAAAACTATCAGAAAATAGAGCTGTTGGAGTCTGTCAGACTTTCTGACAACTACCGGTCGACCGGGTCGGTTGACCGTCAACGGTCATATTTCTGACTGTTGGGGGAAAACGGTCGGCTGCTCGGTCGACCGAAATAAACAGAGAGCACTGACAAGTGCCCGGTCGACCCGAGCGGTCAGCCGACGTGCACACATGCACAGCCGTGCACGTCAGTCGACAGGGTCGGTCAATCGGACTCTGTCAGATCTGTTTAATAGAGTCTGCAGAAAATGGGAAAGGAATTTTTGGCTTTGAACTTTTTGGTTTGAGGACTTTGTAAACAAGGTTCTAGACCTAATAAAGCTAAGAGTATGATCATAGATCAACACTCAAACATGTTAGATCATTTTGATAAAAATCCTTTTTAATAAAACTTGTTTTTCTACAACTGGTTTTTCTAAACATGGTATTTCTAAAACTAAGTTGAAAATTCTGAAATAAAATTTTTTTTGAAGCCATGAAGCAAAACTAAGTGTGTGTGAGTGACAATCCCAAATAATCTACCTCTATCATCTAGGTTTTGACAAAATGTCTAAAAAGAAAAGTAAAATACAAATCTTGATCTTTTCTTCAATGTCTTGATCCCGAAGCTTTTCTACCGTGCTAGGCTTGGTAATGCAAATCTTTAGCGGCGTCCAAACTTTTGAGTCTTGATGTGGAGCCATCAAATCAACTTGTTTTAAACCTGAAATTCTTTTAAACAAGATTGTTAAACACATAACTAAATATGGTTTGTTATCATCAAAATATCGGGCTAATGGCCTTTGGGCCAACATCTTTCCCTTTGGCTTGAGAAGACTGTGCCATATCGCCACGTCCTTTATTATTCATATCCCATTTTCTTTTAGGGGTGGATGGTTCGAACTTTTTAGCCGACTTTTCGGCTATCTCAGCTTGCTCGACGTGTTCTTTCCAGGTATGGGCTTTGACAGCCCCCATGCGAACCTTTACTTGGTCTAAAAAGTTGTGCATGCACGTCTGTAAGAGCATGGGTAATGGCATCCCTGCTGGGCACATTAAAGACAAGTTTCTGAACCGCTCAATGTAGTCATAGACAGATTCGCCCTTCTTCTATACGGTTGAGAGGAGTTTGTCCATGGTTACCTCGGTATCGTCCTCATAGAAATGAGAAAGGAATCGGGTTTCCAGGTCGATCCAGGAATTGACGAAGTCCGGAGGGAGACTTCGGAACTAGTCAAATGCTACCTTCTTTAAGGTGCCAATGAACAGCCTAGCTATAATAGCATCATTGTCTATAATATTACCGGTCTGAGACCGAAAATAGTAGATGTGCTGGTTTGGCGAGCTCTTACCATCGTACGTATGCAACGTTGGTGGTTTGAACTTTGGTGAGTATGGTACTGAATCCCACTCCAGCGGGTAAGGACGGACTGCCCCTACTTTCTTTAATTCATCCCTCTAAGCTAGGGATGCGATTTGAGCTTGGATGCCTTTAAGGATTTCAGCGTCCAAAGAGGAACCCTCCTTCGACTTCTCCATCCTTGGTTGTTCATTGCTAAGATGTTCTTCCTCATCATGCTTACTCCCGGTATCATTATTATCCTGGTTATTGAGGAGTTGAGCGAGCATCTGTTGAATATTGTCCAAAGCTTCTTGTTGGATCTTGGAAGTTTGCTCCTGAGCTTCCAAGCGTCGACGAAGGTCATTATTACCGTTATCAGCCATATTCACTGATACTCTGTCTGTTCGCACTAAGCTGACTGTCGTCGAAGAGGCATACCCACTGTCTTCGTTCTTTTCATCAGACCATTAGACTAATCCTTTCATTGGTTTTGGTGAGGTTATTGTAGTTGAGGAAGATGGTTGTTCATAACTATAGGGTATTGCAACCCTAGATCTGGTGTTTCGGAAGACACCTTCTTCATGTACCAAGACTTCGCCAAGCCTGGGCTATAATCCGGATCTGGGGACTGTAGAGAGTGTCGTGGGATGCTCGTTTGCCCCTGCGCAGCTCTCGTCCTTTTCCGATCATGTTAACTGATGCAGAGGGTAGGTCTCGCGATACGCTTCTTTTGCGATGTTTCACCGGAGCTTGCACCGACAGTCGATCAAAAATTGATCATCGGCCTAAAGGAGTGGCGGAGATTGGTCCTAACCGGCAATGGACTGAGTGAACTGTCACCAACTGACATCCCACTTGTTGACAATAGGAGGGAGAAGTTTGGAAAGATTCTGACTTCCGTTTGCTTATCAAGAATTCCTACAAGTCAGACCCAGTTGGGCCTAGATGATCAACACAGAGGCTCTGTTGGATTGCACATAGAATGACGTCTTGTTCTTTTCATCACAATAGAGGTAATTAGCACTAAATAGTGCTTTAGCTCTTGCTTCGCGGCTAATAACTTTGGGAATGTCCTTGGATAATGAAGCTACATAAGCACCGTTGTCAACACTTAGGGACGATCCCTTAGCTCCGCTACGAAGGGCGAGCTTAGTGCTTGATGAACTGGGGAGCGAAGCATGCTGTGGTGTTATATCTGCTATGTTGCTGCGAAGGTGATTAGCCTTGGAGAGTGCTTTGGTTCTAACTTTGCGGCTAAAAGCTTTGGAAATGCCCTTGGGCGCTGAAGCTGCATAAGCACCGCTATCAGCGCTTAGGGGCAATCCCTTAGCTTCACTATAAAGAACGAGCTTAGTACTTGAAGAACTGGGGAACAAAGCACGTTGTGGTGCCTTGGTTCCAGCTTCGCGGCTATGAACATCATGCATTTCCTGAGGTACAGTAGCTTCGCTCATGAGAACGAGGCTGGCACGAAGAGTTACTGCTCCTGACTTAGGCGAAGGCATGATCGCCGTTGTAACTTCGCGGCTAGCAGTCTCGTCGGAACAGGCAGGCATCTTGCCTTTTTCTTTACGAGAGGGATGAACTTGTGGCGTAGCTACGCCTGAGGCTTCATACAGAGCCTTCTGTTTTGGCCTCCACATCTGCTTTGAAAGAGGAGACTTAGGTTCGCAGGGAACCTAACTAGCCACACGCGAGGCTGGGAGGTGTTGGAAGGATTCTGGTTCCGGTTTCTGCTCCGAAACCTTGGCCATGGAGACCTTTTTATGCTTTCGTGCATGGAGCATTGGACCACCCCTAGAGAGGAGTTCTTCGAATTTTCCTTGGTCGAAGTGAACGACTAGGTTTTTGAAGGTGACAGTTTGGAGATTCTGATCTTTATATTGCGGGCCTGCTTCCTTGTTGTGCCAGAGGACTGCGGTAGGCTCGCAGAGAGCCTAATCTGTCTCCACAGAGACTTACTTTGAAAATTTAGCCAGAGGCTCTGGCCACACCGGCTTCCTTGAATTCAGGGATAGACCCGAAGGTCTGTTCGTCGCATTGCGACACTTGATTCTCAACAATGGAGAATTTGAAAAACACCTAAAGGGGGGGTGAATATATGTTAGTGCTAATCTAGAAACTAAATGCGGAAGCTAAAAAAACTATTTTGCAACACACTTAATACAACCAACAAGTGTAGCTGAATTCCCCGTGAAAGGCTCTGGACTAACTCCTCTTGATTCCCCTAGATATGGGTTGAGGTGCTATATGAAGCTCTTGTTGGTAAAGTACAAGTGAGGCACACACAAACAAGCCAAGCATATAAGAATGATAAGCAATATGAAATAATGCAAGGCACAACACAAGCAATAAATATGATATGAATGAATGAATGATGCTTTGCACAAAATAAAGAGAGAGAGAGAGAGTTGAGAGAGAGAGAGAGAGAGTTGAGAGACAATGGATCAAACGCAAAGGCAAAGATATGTTTCGAGGTTCCAGCCCCTAGCTCTACATCCCCGCCTTCACCACCGTGAAGGATTTCCAATCCACCAACTCCCACCGAGGGAACCTCCACTGAGGAGGATTTGTTACAACTCTAGGAGTACCAAACTCCTCTCTCAAACACCACCTCACAACCGAGGGGTAGGCCCGTAGTCAAACAACCACAACAACTCTACCGAAGAGGCTTACAACCACCAAGCTCCACCTCACACAAGAGGGAGCAAACACCAATCTCCACCTCTACCAAAGAGGGAGCAAACCAACAACCCAATCAACCTCACCAAGAGGGATACAAACAACAAATGAAGGTTTTTACAACCAGTGGTATATTTCAACCACAAACAACTCTTCTTTCCTCTTTTCCACAAAATAAGATCCTAATAGAATAGGATAGATGATATAGCTCAAGTGTGGAAAAATAAGTGTTTTGATCAAAGAAAATCTCTTGAGAAAATACCAAATTGATATAGAAATAAAGAACAAGAAACTACTTCCCAAAAACCTATTTTCTTTGAAAATAACAAAACACTTTAAAACAAATAAAATGAATCTTTTTAATCTTTAAACACTTTTTAAAACTTGTTTTTAAAACCAGAGAATGGGTAAATTTTAGCTCTAAAAATCTTAGTTAAAACCATGAAGAGATGGGGTATTTATAGCCCCAAAATAAATACAGCCGTTGGTTGAAAACTGTCAGTCTGATAGTCTTGCGGTCGACCGGCCGGTCGACCGCCAACGGTCGGATTTCTGACCGTTGGAGCAGCCCGGCCGACCGCCCGGTCGACCGTCCAGATACAGAGAGTAAGGCTCTCTGGTCCGGTCGACCGACCGGTCGACCGGCCCACTGTGCCAGCAGACGTGCACAGCTCTGTGCACGTCGGTCGACCGCCCGGTCGACCGGATTCTGGATCGGTCGACCGTGCAGTCGACCGTCCTTGCCTGTCAGCACAGTTCTGGGTCAGAACCTGGGTCAGAAAAACATCTTAAAAATATTTTAATAAATCTTGTAAAATACTTAAAAATCTCTAAAAATAGTTTTGTCATTTTGCATTGATATATAAACATGTGATAAAAGTTTTAACTCAAATATCAAGCAATTAGAACTATTTTTGTGTCTTACAATTTTTACCAAAAACCAAAACTTCTATTTTATCAAACTTGTATTTTTTAAACATTTTTCAAACATGAATAGGAAAGTCAAAATAAGTTTGTATAAGAAGTTTAAGCATGCATGTATAGAAGAAAACATCTACTATACATATAAACTATTTAAATTTGTTTTGATCAATCTATTCATGAAAACTAAAAACCAAAACATAAAACTTGTGAGTGTTGTGCACTTGAGCATATCAACTATGCTAAGCTTTACAATTGGATATAAAACACACTAAACTAAACTGGGATACCTAAGTCTTCTTGACGATCTTCCATCTTCAAGTCGACTCGATCCCTAACGCGTGATCCACCGAGTGCAAAGGTATGAACTTGATGCTCGGGCACCGGAATCACCATGAAAAGCTTCTAAACTCCTTTGTTGAAGCTAATCACCAACTAATATCTTGATTAATGATCTGAGACTAAAAACACAAGAATATTAGTAATCATAACTACATGAGTTAATCATCATCAAAACTAGAGTGGAGGGCCTTTGGGCCAACAATCTCCCCATTTTTGATGATGACAAAATTCATGGAGTTATATATGCATGGATTAAAGTTTAGCTTCAAAGAAGCCCCCCCTTAACTCATGCATAAACAATAAACAATATATATATATGCAAAGAATGACAATGCATAAGCAATATAAACATGTTCTAAAATAAAACTCTTGATACCAAAAACAAGTAGTGCTCTTGATACCAAATAAACAAATAAATCATGTTCTTTTTCTTTCTAAAACAAATACATGCATACAAATACATGCATATAAAACTAAAATTTTCTCTCCCTTTTTGTCAATCATCAACAAAGGGGTAAAAACACAAAAACAAAATTTTTCTTCCCCTTTTTTTTGTCAAAAACAAAAGGACCAATAAGGGGTAAACAATAAAAAAAAAAAATCTTCTCCCTCTTTTTGTATGAAACAAAGAAACAAGAAGGGGGGTGAATAACAAATCATAAGATGTTCTCCCCTTTTTGTCTAAAAACAAAAATAATATCAATAAGGGGTTACAATAAATTAAGATACCAATTGAAAAAGATATGTCAAAGTAGCATCTTGATATCAATAGAAAGTGAACACAAAGCAATCAATAAATGGTATATGCGATATATATTCATGAAGAGGAAGACGGTAAAGTAACTTCCCTACATATATACATTATATGAAAGAGGGATGACAAGCCCTAATTCATATAACGTAAAATATGCAATGTATATGAGAAGATGTGAAGCTCCCCCTACACACGTGTACCACATAAAGAAGAGTTGTCAAGCTCCTCAATACAAGAGACACTCATCATTAATTTATATGTAGAAGAGATGTTAAGCTTTCCTTGCATATAGGCAATACAAATTAAAACTTTTGAATATTTTCTTTAAATAAAATTTTGAGATACCCATTTAAAACATTCAAATAAACATCTTGATATCAAAAGAGAGTATTTTTTTGTTTAAGCATATGATATCAATTTGAAATTTATATTTTCTATCATAAAGCAAGGGAGTGGAAATACAAATACCAATTGAAATATGAAAATCGAATTTTCTCCCCTTTATGAAATACACACTAAACACATGCATAAGCTTGAATTAAGATACCAATTGAAAACTAAATCAATTGAAACAAGATAATCATTAAAATTTTCAAGCTTAGCATAAACAAATATATATATGTATGAAAATTAGATACCAATTGAAATTGATATCATTGAATTGAAAGTATACATACATAAACACATATGAGTATACAAGAGATCAAAATTGATACCAATTGAAAGAGTTCAATGATACCAATTGAAACAACAATAATAACAAGTGTATACCTCATATCACACGAAGAATACGAACTAGTTAAAATGAAAAATTGAATGTCATATGCTTAAACAAAAAAATATGCTTGAAGGATTGATTATCATGTGAATTTCATATTTTATGAAATATAATTTGTTTTTTTATTCCTTGCTTGAAGGATTTCGTATTATCATGTGAATGTCATATGCTTGAAAGAGTTCAATGATACCAATTGTTAACTAGTACGAAATCCTTCAAGCAAGGAATAAAAAAACAAATTATATTTCATAAAATATGAAATTCACATGATAATCAACACTCTAATCCAATTAAGCATAAATATGACTCATGAAAACAAGGCATGAGCAAAAAATAAATGTCAGTGCAAATAAAATGTGAGGATCACACTCATGAAAAATATTCCATTAAGCTCATTTAAATTCCTTTAAACATGAAAACATGAAAATTACTAAAACTATTTAATCTTCAAGGCATATGTATGTCTAATACAAACTAAAGTATACATACATATCCAAACACAACGAGTCCACAAAGATAAATGCATGAAGGCACGTGGCTCAAAAAGGATGTATATGTATAATCAATAGTTTGGATAAAATGGACATATACATGAAGTTAAATATAAACACACGAAAACATAGATAACATGAAAAGCTAAATTTTCATTAACACAAATTTCATTTCAAGGTATATATATGATTTGTCAACACAATAAGTATACATACATATCCCTAAACACAATTGAGTCCATATATATAGATTTGCATGAAAGGCAAATGACTCAAGGGGTATACATGTATATCTTAAAGTTTGGCAAAATAAACATATACATGAAAAGAAAACACATAAAACAAATCCAAAAAATAGGAATACAAGTTTAAAATGCATGAATCATCAAAACTAGACTATACTAGCACATCTAATGGGAACAAATAAGCATTCAAGCTCAAACATATATAGATTTATTTGTGGCCCACTATATGCACAAATATATATCTACTCTTAATGAAAACTAACATTTAAACAAATATTCAAATCATGAAGCATCCAAACAAGATAAAAAAATCAACATGATAAACCTAAACATGATTATTATGTACATCCTCATGTTATACGAAAACACAAAATAATGGTCCATTTTAAACATGGGTGTCTCAAATTGCTATTCATGTATGTCAAGGATCTAATAATCAAGACATTAACATAATAATCTACAAACATCAAAGAAAAATATGAAATAAAAATCATAAACATTCATATGAACATTATGTATATGCATATGCATTAGATCTAGGATATACATCTTAGTTCAAACAATAAAGAGAGAACACATAAATATAAATCCATATTGAACATGGATGTCTCAAAATAACTAAACATGTATATCACTAATCTAATAAACATGGCATAAGCATAATGAACACAAAAACATGACATGCTACAAATAATAAAATGAAAGCATGTAAACAATATACGGAGTTAGAGATGATACCAAAACCGATGAGGGCACCTCTCTAGTTCTCCAAACCAAGGTGGTCCTCCCACCAAACTTTCCTTGAAAGTGATGCATCCAAATAATCTCCCTTAAAGCACGGAACGCATCCACTCTAAGGTACGGCATCTCTCACGTCATGTGAGAGCCCACACCTACGTCATAAACACTAGGGATGGTCTTTGGTACCCATATCTTTTTGGGTCCATGGGGGTTAGTCCCTTCTCTAACCCAAACAAATTTATTTGCTAAATTTGAAGCATGTAATATATCAAAACAAAATTTAGCAAGGTGGCCCATACGTCCACAATGTGTACATGTGTACACATGAGCATACAAAGTGTGATGGTGTCCGTGAGGAGCATGTGCATGCCGTGGAGAGTGTGCATGCATAATAGATGGAACTTGTTTCTTTCGAACCAAGGATTCCAAGCGTGTATGGTTCATGGCCCATTGGCTCATAGTGGAGTCCAAACAATCCATTTTCTTCTTAATTAAATTTATATCATTTTCAATTAAAGAAGAAGTGGAGCATGCAATAGATGAAGTGTGTGATACTACCCTAGCATGGTAAACATGTGCATCAATCCTATTTTGTAAAACTTCATTTTTCTCTAAACAAACATTTAAATCATTTGAAATAGAAATTATTTTATTTTTCAAAGCAACATTCTCCTTTAAAACAAAATCAACTTTTGAAGATAAAAACTCATTTTTCTTCAACACATCATCACAATCATTTTTAGATTTTAAAAATTCATTTTCTTTTAGTGCAAGGTCTAGTTGAGATCTCAATGAATCCCTTTCATTATAGACCTCAACCTTCTCTTGCAAAACCTTGTCAAGTTTAGAAGACAATTTTTTATTTTCTTTATTTAATGCAATAGTCTTCTTTTTCAAAACTTTATATTTTAATTTTTTACAAACAATAGAAAGTTCTTCATTTAAAGCATGGGCATCAATATGATCATCACATGAAGAAGTAGAATCAAAACTATCTAGTTGAGATTCCGATTGTACCTCAAGGGAGTCATTCCCTTGGACCATGAAGCATTATGAATCGGACTCTCCACTAGACTCCTCCGGTTGGGTTGGCAATTGAAGCTTGGAGGTGGTGATTGTTGTCAACTTGTTCCACACTACAAAAGCGGAATCAAGATTAGAAACAAGCATAAGATAATCTTTAGAAAGCGTACTTCTAATAGCCTCAAGGGCTTGTGCATTGGCCCCTATATGATTGCAATTACCAAGATAGCATTTCTTGATAGCGGCAAG
Organism: Agave tequilana; assembly: GCA_038442645.1. Classification (NCBI taxonomy): domain Eukaryota; kingdom Viridiplantae; phylum Streptophyta; class Magnoliopsida; order Asparagales; family Asparagaceae; genus Agave; species Agave tequilana. Next base: position 207,043 of record JAVJIF010000015.1, on the reverse strand, counting down.
AAAGACATGCAAGCCTAGGGTCTTTAGATACATGGACATCCTATATTTCCATGTGTCAATGTTGGAGACATCGAACATGGGAGGTGAAAAGCAATCCATGGGTATAAACTAAATGTTTGCAAACAAATATGCAAATGCAAACAATAGATTAGCAACCAAGGATCTCACTCCTAGGATGTTAAGCCTAAGTATCAGGAGCGTAGGCTCTGATACCAATTGTAAAATACCTAGAGGGGGATGAATAGGTGTTAGTGCTAATCTAGAAACTAAATGCGGAAGCTAAAAAAACTATTTTTCAACACACTTAATACAACCAACAAGTGTAGCTGAATTTCCCGTGAAGGGCTCTGGACTAACTCCTCTTGATTCCCCTAGATATGAGTTGAGGTGCTATATGAAGCTCTTGTTGGTAAAGTACAAGTGAGGCACACACAAACAAGCCAAGCATATAAGGATGAAAAGCAATATGAAATAATGCAAGGCACAACACAAGCAATAAATATGATATGAATGAATGAATGATGCTTTGCACAAAATAAAGAGAGAGAGTTGAGAGACAATGGATCAAACGCAAAGGTAAAGATATGTTTCGAGGTTCGAGCCCCTAGCTCTACATCCCCGCCTTCACCACCGTGAAGGATTTCCAATCCACCAACTCCCACCGAGGGAACCTCCACCGAGGAGGATTTGTTACAACTCTAGGAGTACCAAACTTCTCTCTCAAACACCACCTCACAACCGAGGGGTAGGCCCGTAGTCAAAAAACCACAATACCTCTACCGAAGAGGCTTACAACCACCAAGCTCCACCTCACACAAGAGGGAGCAAACACCAATCTTTACCTCTACCAAAGAGGGAGCAAACCAACAACCCAATCAACCTCACCAAGAGGGATACAAACAACAAATGAGGGTTTTTACAACAAGTGGTATATTTCAACCACAAACAACTCCTCTTTCCTCTTTTCCACAAAACAAGATCCTAATAGAATAGGATAGATGATATAGCTCAAGTGTGGAAAACTAAGTGTTTTGATCAAAGAAAATCTCTTGGGAAAATACCAAATTGATATAGAAATGAAGAACAAGAAACTACTTCCCAAAAACCTATTTTCTTTGAAAATAACAAAACACTTTAAAACAAATAAAATGAACCTTTTTGCTCTTTAAATTCTTTTTAAAACTTGTTTTTAAAACCAGAGAAAGGGGAAATTTTAGCTCTAAAAATCTTAGTTAAAACTATGAAGAGATGGGGTATTTATAGCCCCAAAACAAATATAGCCGTTGGCTAAAAACTGTCAGTCTGATAGTCTTGCGGTCGACCGGCCGGTCGACCGCCAATAGTCGGATTTTCGACCGTTGGAGTAGCCCGGTCGACCGCCCAGATACAGAGAGCAAGGCTCTCTGGTCCGGTCGACCGGCCCACTGCGCCAGCAGACGTGCACAGCTCTGTGCACGTCGGTCGACCGCCCGGTCGACTGGATTCTGGATCGGTCGACCGTGCAGTCGACCGTTCTGGCCTGTCAGCACAGTTCTGGGTCAGAACCTAGGTCAGAAAAACATCTTTAAAATATTTTAATAAATCTTGTAAAATACTTAAAAATCTCCAAAAATAGTTTTGTTATTTTGCATTGATATATAAACATGTGATAAAAGTTTTAACTCAAATATCAAGCAATTAGAACTATTTTTGTGCCTTACAATTTTTTACCAAAAACCAAAACTTGTATTTTATCAAACTTGTATTTTTCAAACATTTTTCAAACATGAATAGGAAAGTCAAAATAAGTTGGTATAAGAAGTTTAAGCATGCATGTATAGAAAGAAAACATCTACTATACATATAAACTATTTAAACTTGTTTTGATCAATCTATTCATGAAAACTAAAAATCAAAACATAAAACTTGTGAGTGTTGTGCACTTGAGCATATCAACTATACTAAGCTTTACAATTGGATCTAAAACACACTAAACTAAACTAGGATACCTAAGTCTTCTTGACAATCGTCCATCTTCAAGTCGACTCGATCCCAAACGCGTGATCCACCGAGTGCAAAGGTATGAACTTGATGCTCGGGCACCAGAATCACCATGAAAAGCTTCTAATCTCCTTTGTTGAAGCTAATCACCAACTAATATCTTGATTAATGATCTGAGACTAAAAACACAAGAATATTAGTAATCATAACTATATGAGTTAATCATCATCAAAACTAGAGTGGAGGGCCTTTGGGCCAACAGAATTCAGTCCCCAGCGGAGTCGCCATCTTGCCTTCCATTGATTTAGCAAAGGGGAAAACTTACAAAAAAAATGTCGAGGAGCTAAATTACAAGTAGCACAAAAGATTACAAGTAGATCTCCTCTGAGATTCTAGAGAAGTGTGCTGATAGGAGTCTGGTCAGCGCGCGACCACTTTGTCCCTTTGACGATGCGATCGATGGGATTCCCTTCTCGCCTGGTTCGGGAAGGAATCAGAGAACAGAAGGTTGGTAGAACCCTCTTGTTACTTCTCAAACTGCCTCCACTTGGGAATTCCTTCTCGCCTGGTTCCGGAGATTCCTTGAGAGGAAGATCTTAGGGTATCAGCACCCTGATTAGAGAAGCAGTTCTCTGAAGTCTCTGAATTCTTGGAAGCAAGTGAATAGATCTCTATTTAGCCGTCTCTCTCTGTGTGTGCATATGTTTATGCCCTTCTTGCGTGCCGTCCCTCTCTGTGTACCCTGGTGGGCTATTTATAGGGAGAGCAGGGGTATAATTGTCCCTTGAAAATCTGGAAACAGATCGAGTCAATCTGTTTAAATCTAAAAAGTAGCCTTGCTGCGAGGCTAGAATCGGCTTTTGCGAAGCTAGGAGTAGCATGTAGCGTCGATCTCCTGATCTATTTTTATTCTTTCCAAATAATTGAAAGATCTCCCCTGATCTTCATACTTGTTTTAGGAGAGTCATGAGATTACGGTAAACAACTATCAAATTTGATCTCAGATTTGATCTTGATTAGATTTGATCTTGAAGATTTGATCTCATTTGGAGATTTGATTTGTCAAAGGTTGACCATAACAGATCCGCAGCGGAGCTGTCGCGTCAAACTCACAGCGGAGCTGGAAGGAGCATCTGGCGAAGTTAGAAGAAAGCTCTTCAGCGGAGTTGGATAAACATCTATGGCGAAGCTACCATCCTTCTGCGCGATTACGTGTATGATTTCGAGCGAAGCTAACTCTCTGCGGAGTTAACTGAGCACTTCAGGTAAAGCTGTAAGTTAGCTCTCTGATAGAGCTTTGAACGGCTTCAAGGCGAAGTTGGATAAACTTAGCCTCTCAGGCGAGGCTATCCCCTTGGACTCATGCGATGCTAAGTGTTGAGCTATCTTAGCATTTTAGACCTGCTTAGGACTCTTCAAAGACGATCTGGGCTCACTGTCTGCTTCACTGAATTAGAGAGTCTAAGTTGCTGATTTGTCCCTCAGAAATGGGTACAGAACTGGTCGTCAGCTTGTCTGTCACTTGTCTTTTGTAAATGTCAACAAGTTTAGACATTATTCAGGCCAGTCAGGAATCTTGTCTTTTTTTAGAGTGTCAACAATGATGTGGAATTAAAAACTAATTGTAACACACTATGTGTAACCAAAGAGTGTAGCCAAATTCCCGGTGATGAGCTCTGAACTATCTCCTTTAGATTCCTCTAAGTAAGAGTTGAGGTGCTATATGAAGCTCTCTTGATTCAACACAAGTATGGGCACACAAACAATACCAAGCATGGAAGTTATATGAACAATATAAAGTAATGCAAGATATAAGAGGAGAGTTAAGAGATAGTGGATTAAAAACAAACACCAAGATATGTTTCGAGGTTCACACAGAAGGATTTCCACTATATGTCAACACAGGACCTCCCACACAGGGTACCTCCACTAAGGAATTTGCAATTACAAAGTAAGGAGTACACAACTCCTCTCTCCAACATAACCACCTCCACACAAGAGGCAAGGCACAAAGCTAAAACAACGATCACCTCTATACAAGAGGGATAAAGGCACAAAGTCAAACTCCACCACAATCACATCTACACAAAGAGGGATAGCTAACCCAAAGTACAAGAAAGATTACAACTTGGTGATCTCAAAGACCACAAATAACTCTTAGTGATCTCAATAGACCACAAACTAATTTTTCACAAAAACAAGATCCTATTGATAGGATAGAGATGAAAGCTCAAGTGTGAGAAAACAAAGTGTTTGGAATGAAAATAATAAAGAAAAACACTTGGAAAAATCACAAGATAGATATTGAAATAAAGATCAATAACCAATTCCCCAAATACTCTCTTTTCTTTAATTTTTTGCACACTTTAAAACAAATAAAGATAAATTTTTTGACACAATAACTCTTCTAAAACTTGCTACAAAAACACTTATGAAGATGGAAAAATAAGCTCTTGAAATTCTTGTTAAAAACAACCCAAGAGATGGTTACTTATAGCCTCTCAAAAAATAGATCCGTTGCAGGCACGAAAAGGTAGAAATGCCCTTCCAGTCGAGCGGCCGACCGATCGGCCAACGGTCATTTTTCTGACCATTGAGCCTCCGGTCAACCGCTCGGTCGACCGGTCCAAGCCTTTCAGTCGACCGCCCGGTCGACCGGCAGCACCCGAGAGTTGGGTGCTTACAGTCGGTCGACTGTGTGGTCGACCGGCCTTGTAGGGTGGTCCTTTGTGCACATCTAGTGCACATCAGTCGACCGGTCCGGTCGACCGCCTGATCTGGCTGGGTTTTATAGGATTGAAAACTTGATTAATTTAACACCAATTAAATCCCATAAATACTCATAAATTCCCCAAAAATAAGTTCTTATTAGATCTTCAAATAACAATTATGTGTGACCAAAAATCAACACATATTACAAACTATTTGAACTATTTTTTTGATATAAAATATTTGGCCTTAAACAAAAATCGTATTTTCCAAAAAATGAAACTTTGAAATGAAAATCCGATTTTTTCCAAACTTGTATAAATATAAAAAAATGATATTTAAACTCTTTTGAAGCATATTGTAAATGGATAGAATCCAATACACATGTAATTAATATATTTATATTCTTGACATGAATTCCAAAAATAAGTTTTGTTAATTACAAAACTCTAAACAATGAATAGGATTGTCAAAATAAGTTTTTCTAAGTATATGAAGCATATATGTATATAGATGAAATCTAATATACATTTAAACCATGTAAACTTATTTTGATTCTATCTATTCATGAAAACTATATATATGAATTAGAAACCCAAAATCAAAACATATTAAATTTATATGTGTGTGAACTTGAGCATATCAACACTATCTATCTTTACACAAGATCTAAATAAACCGAAGTCTTCTTGTCGATCCTCATCTTCAAGACGACCTTATCCAAACACGATCCAACGAGCTTGACTCCATATAAGTTCTAGATGCGATCTCGACGCATGAGCTCTTGAACTACATCTGTTAGCTCCCAAAACTCCTTTGTTGAAGCTAAACACCTACTAATATCTTGATCAATAACTGAAACTATATAAACACAATATTATTAGTAAACTAACCTTCATAAGTTTGTCATCATCAAAACTAAGGTGAAAGGCCTCTGGGCTAACAACATTAGCAGAATCAAAAAAATTTATAGCCTAGTTTCTTGTTATGCGTGAGGAGGAAGACGATGCACATTGTCATCAGATATGTAAACATCTCCTACGCATTACTTTCACTTCGGATGATATGTAGATTAAAGGTAAGCATGACGACCTTGTACTACACAGGGTACATGGGATCGTCTGAAGTAAGTTGCATTCAGGTTGATTCAGGATCCAGATTGAGCATTATGCCCTGCAAGGTCATGCAAACTTAGGGATTCTCACTCATCAACTGAGCGCCACCCAAACTATCATCTATGGCTTTAACACCAATGGTACATGCCCCTTAGAAAAGATCAAGCTCAGATGCCAGATCGGAGATTTGAAGTCTGAGGTGACATATTTTGTTATCAATACTGACACATCCTACAACTTGCCGCTGGGATGCCCATGGATTCACTGCAACTCCATTGTCCCGTCCACCCTTTTATCATGTGATGAAATACGCTGATGAAGAAGGAGTAGTCAAAACATTAATTGCTGAGGAGCATCCGTTCAAGGGGATAGAGAATTACTTCACAGACTCTCTCCTCTACCAAGATCCTCTTGAGACTGCCAAGGATCCATCGCCAGAGGATCCAGATTCCGGCAATGAAGCCGACACTAAACCAGAGCCAGAAGAAGAATGTCTATGGGAGATAAATCTTTTTGTAAAGAATTGATAAGCTTGATTTTAGTAACACCGCCAATGATGTAATCGAGTAGTATATCAATAAAGATTTAGATTTGGCTTACTTTTTTGCTTTAGCTTCTGATTCTATATCGTCATATACTAGTACTGACACGGACAGTGACCCTCTGTCTACAATAAATGTCTTGACATCATTGCACACACCAATAAGGTCATCCTTTATGGTGCATGAAAAAACCAATGATGCACAAGGAGCCTTCTTTGAAGTCCAGCCAAACACAAGGGTCAAAAGCCAATTCTATTCGGAAGAATCGAGTCTGAACTAGTGCCTCGTGAAAGTTCGAAAGACAAGCCGAGTTTCCATAATTCTCTCATTACGAGCCAAATGCACGTTGTATGATGCAGAAAATGGGATACGACTTGATCGAAAGATCTGGCTTAAATTTTGGCAAAGGAAGGCAAAAATTGCTTGGATCTTTCGTACCAAAAGGAAAAGCCTCTAATTATTATCAGAAAACCTGAAGGGGATTGGCCTATGTGTCAACTCCAGTCTCGTCGAACTCTGAGTCTGAAGAATCTCCACTTCAGGTCACTTGTCAGGCATATCATTGCGGGAGTCAGATGTCAGTGTCAACACTATTTTTAGAAATCTTTTGGTAAATATGTTTTCAACTAACCATCTGGAAGATGAAGAACACCCTGGAAGAAATAATCCAGTCAGACAATAATCCCTGGATCGAAAACTTGAACACCCTCTGGGACATCCGCTTCGAACAGCATGAGCCGTCCATAGAGGATAAAGTGGTCCAGATTAATCTGGGAAATGAGGCTGTCCCCAAGCCCATTGTTCGCGGTTCGAAATTCATAAAGAAATTCATCATTGTCAAACCACATATGAAAACCTAAACTTGCTAGAATCTTTATAGCAAAATTGTGTAGTGGCAAGTTAGGGCTTGAATCCACAAAAACTTGTTAAATCCTAGTTATTAAAAATCCAACTTTTTCTTACTCTAGTTGAGAAATCTTTGCATGAACGGTAGAATTTTGTTTAAAAAAAATTAAAGATCTTTAAGCATTAAAATGTGAAGAAAACAAAAGAAAAAAAAATACTAACCTTTTGCGAAGATTAAATAACTAAGTTATGAAAAAGAAACTAAGAGATTGGGAAGAAGGGAAGAGGAAGATGAAATCCGGTGACTTGTTCCTTGATGTGGCCTTAATGTCTTCCTCCTCCGATCTGTGTGAAGACAAAAGAATTAGACTGAAATGTTGTAAGGTCTGTATTGAAGAAGACCGATTTTTATCTAAGAATTGTTGCTACAAACTCTTAATCCTAAACTCACATTACAACGCACAACTTTCCCCTCAGTTGCTTCTCAGCCTCACCGTGTACATGTTGTAGGTCACCTAGAGGGGGGTTTGAAAGGTGATATGCTAATCTAATGCCAGATAATGCGGAATTAAAAAATTAATTATGCAAATCAAAACAAACACACAATGTATTGAAAATCACCTAGAGGGGGGGTGAATAGGTGATGATGCTAATCAATGGGAAATTTAAAAATAATGAACAATGAGATGAATGCAACAATCTCCCAAAACAAGACTAAGAGCCGAATTCCCTATTAAGGGCTCTGAACTCCTTCCTCCGGCTTCCTCGTAAAATGAGTTAGAGGTGCGCAATGCAACATTGTTGTATGGGATAATGATTGACAAGATGAATGAATATGATTATGGCAATGACAATCAAAAGCAATGAGAATAGCAATGAAAAGTAAACCAAACGCAAACACAAATATATGATATTGAGGTTCGAGCACCCAGCTCTACGTCCCCGCCTTCCCCAGAAGGATTCTAACTACTTTCACTATCACAAAGATCACAATTACAATGGAGTACCCAACTCCACAATCTCAGTACAATAGATTTCCTTGGTAGTCAAAAGACCACAAACTCTCTCTTTCAAATATCTCTTCCCTTACAAAGGTCCTTAGAGAATATTGAGTAGGAATGAAGCTTTTGTGTAAGGTGAAAAGAAAAATTAAATCAGAGAGTATCACAAAAACAATTCAGCAATTAAGAAAGAATTTCAGCACAAAAACCAAGAACAAAGCTCTTTTGATTATCTCAAACTTTTGAATTTTTCTCTTGAAAATTGTTGTGAAGAATCTCTCCCCAAACACCCCTATTTATAGGAGAGGGCTAGGGTTTAGGGATAAAATATAATTACTGAAGTTTAGGAGGTAATTAATTCAAAATATATCCTTAAACGGATTTTTAAATTCAAATTACAAAAATAACAGCTCACTTAAAATCTGCCTGTTACTGTTCAACGGATACATCGGTCGACCGGGCCGGTCGACCGGTAGTTCAAAAATCCGACCGTTATGGGCTAGCGGTCGACCGACCCGGTCGACCGAAGAAACCTGTGAGCAAAAATAACATCTCGGTCGACCGCCCCGGTCGACTGGCAGACATGCACACTGATACGTGCATCTGCGGTCGACTGGTCCGGTCGACCGGACCATCCTGACACAGACTCGGTCGACCGGGTCGGTCGACCGGTACAGGTCAGAAAACAAAATTAAAACAGAATTTTGAGGAGATGAATATTTTTATCAAAATTATTTTAAACAGGAATTCAGTATATAACATAGAAAAGAATTTGTAGAAGAAAGATTTTGTAATAAAATATTTTTGTATATTTTATAGGAAATAAACTTAGAAATACTATGTGCGCAAAAACGTGTGTGGTTGAGCTTCAAACCTATCCACTATTCTTTAACATACTATAAACCTAAAAATACAGAAACTAAGGACCTCTTGAGCAATCTTCAAGTCTTTGAGCCATCCAATGCCTTGCTAGTGCCTTCTCTTCTATGATCCTTCCTTGATGAGCAAAATGCCTTCATTGCTATGTGGAACTTAGAAGTTTTTGCAAAAGCGAAGCGAATGATCTCTAAACATGGTACAAAACCTGAAACTCATCTTAAACAAAATCATTAGTACCAAATAGCACTTATTTGATTTGTCATCATCAAAACACAAAAACAATTGGAGAGTGTAACCTTTTGGGCTAACATGTATAACCAAAGAGTGAAGCCAAATCCCTGGTGAAGGGCTCTGGATTTCTCCTTGAGATTCCTCTAGATTAAGAGTTGAGGTGCTACTATAGCTCTCTTGGTTGAATACCAGTGTGAGCATAAATAAAAACAATATCAAGCATGTAAAGATGTGAACAATATGAGAGCATGCAAGATATCAAACAATCTTAAGCATATATATATCAATATAGCACAAGTAAATATCAAGCATATAAAGATGTGAACAATATAAGCATGCAAGATATTAAACACAAGTGAATTGAGAGAAAGATGAGCAATCGCAAATATGGGAGAATTATTTCGAGGTTCGAGCCACTTGCTCTGTGTCCTCGCCTTCGCCGCAATGAAGAATTTCTAGTATAATTGATCCCGCAAGATCACTCGGTGCCGCAATACCTACAAAAGCTCCCTCAAGAACTATTGGACCCGCAAGTCCCTTACTTACGCGAACCTGCAAGCTCGCCGAGGCCTCAATCTCTACAACTCCTCCAAATACAAATTGGAACACTTGGTGATCACTTCTCTTGATCACCAACAAACACTCTCACAACAAGGATCCTATAGGATAGATATGGATATGAAAAGCTCAAGCTTATGTGAGAAAAACAAGATAGATTTGGAAGTAGAAAACACAAGAAATTCTTTTGATAAAGTCAAGAGATACACTCTTGATAAACTCTCTTTTGATATAGATTTGAAGCTCTAAAAACTTGTTGAAAAACTTTTGTGGAAGATAAAAAATAGCTTTAGAAAACACTGCTTAAAATATTTCTCAAAACTGGCCCAAAAGTCCCTTTTATGGAGGCTATCAAAAACTAGCCGTTGGGACCAGATTGACCTGGTAGTCGACCGGCCGATCGACCAGCCAACGGTCAAAATTCTGACTGTTGGGGTTTCCGGTCGACCGCCCCCAGGCCACAGAGAGTTAAAACTCTTTGTCGGTCGACCGTTCGGTCGACTGACCTCTACTCGAGAGCTGGGTAGAGCCAGTCAGTTGATAGCTCGGTTGACTGAGCCAGTAGGTTGTGCATGTGTGCATGTTGGTCGATCGGTTGGTCGACTGCTAGCATCCCAAAAATCATCTTTTAAAAATCTTATTAAATCTAATAAAAATCCATAAAATTCAAAAAAATAAGTTCATACAAACACTTTGAAGTAAAAAATATATTTGATCAAAATCAATACATATTATAAAAAATTAAACTATTTTTGTGGCATAAAAATTAAAGCTTAAACTGAAACCGGTATTTTTCAAAAACAAACTTTCTAAATAGGAAACTGATTTTTTTAAAACTTGTACAAATACAAAAATAAGACATTTGAAACAAATTTGAAGCATAGTGTGTATGAAAATGATCCAATACACATAGAGAATGAAATATACATATTTTTGACAATAAACTCAAAATAAGTTTTAATAAATACAAAACTTTAAACACATGAATTAAACTCATCAACATAAGTTTCTAGGCATTATGAAATAACAATGTATATGGATGAAATTCAATACACATATAAACTATGTAAACTTATTTTGATGAAATCTATTCATCCCGGCTTTCGGCAATTGAAGCAAATGATTTTCTTCTCTTCTTTGCCTTGTCATTTTCTTCTATTTTGAAATTTAGCTCTGTTGTACATTCTCCGAACGTTTCTCACTAGAAGAGAAAGATCTTCATCATCTTCTTCTTCATCATCTTCGTCGGAGTAGGTGGAAGAGCTTTTGAAAGCGATTACTTTCTTCTTTGGAGGAGCCATCTCTTCTCTTGCTTTTCGTTCTATCTCATGGGTCTTGAGATTCCCAATGAGACCGATGAGCTCCATTTCCTCCTTATCATTGAGCTCCCTCAAAGTTATAGCTTTGACTTCCCAAGATGGAGGGAGTGTACGGATGATCTTTCTCACTTTTTGGTCGTTGTCAATGCCGTCACCTAAAGAAGAAAGACCGTTAGTTATCTTTGTAAATTTTGTAACCATATCATCTATGGTTTCATTTTCGTGCATGAAAAAGTTTTCATATTGGGAACGAAGAAGGTCAATTTTGGCCCTTTTTACTTGTGATGTTCCCTCATGAGTGACTAGAAGGTGAGTCCAAATCTCATATATGGATTTACAGTGAATGACTCTAGCAATGTCATCGTCCTTAAGAGCTTTAAGTACGACATAGTGTGCCCTAGTATTAGCGTCAAACTCTTTCGTGGTAATGTCGGATCAAGTGTCTTCCTCACTAAAGGGTGCGCTAAAAGGTTTAGTCACCGCTTTTGCAACCCGGCTCCCTAAGGATTGCAAAATTACGGTCATCTTAACCTTCCATATGGGAAAGTTAAGGTCATCAAATTTAGGTGGGGTCTTAATACCTTCGGCCATCTTTACTAAAGTGTATGAGGATGAAATATGAAAAGAGTGATTAGCAATATATGATCTCTCTAAGGATGTAAGCCAAGAACCTAGAGAGCATAACTCTGATACCAATTGAAAAAAAGGTAGAGGGGGTGAATAGGTGTTAGTGTTAATCTAATGCTCTTTTTAAACAAGTATAGATGAATGATGCAAGCGGTTACTCAAAACAAGAAATTGAAGTCGAATTCCCCGTGAAGAGCTCTAGAACTTCTCCTCTTAGATTCCTCTAGATTATGAGTTGAGGTGCGTAATTGCTTTCTTGTTGAGATGAGTGAAGACCGAAAATGCAAGTAGATGAAATGAGTGCAATAATGAAATACAAACAAGTAGTATCACAAGTAAGGAATGTAAAACAATAGAGAGTAAAAAGGAAATCAATCGCAAACACAAGTAATTTGTTTCGAGGTTCGAGCGACTGCTCGATGTCACCGCCTTCACCACTATGAAGGATTTCCACTAAATCCACAAAGAGAATTTCCATACAAGAACCTTTATATCAAGTGGATTACAAATAGTCTACACAAGACCGGAGTACCCAACTCTAACAAAGCCAACCTTTACACAAGAGGAACCTCAACACAATGGAATACAAGTCACCTGGTGATCAAAAGACCACAAACTCTCTCCTATAACTTCTTATAGAGTGGAGTATGATTTTTGGCTCAAGAAGTAAAGTGAGAGAAAAATTTAAGTATAAGAGATTAAAAAGACTTGAAACTGAAAACTTTTACAATTGAAAGAACTTTGAAAATGAAAGCAAGTAAACTTTTCTTCTCTTTTGAAAACTTGAAACTTAGATGTTTTTTGTTGTAAAAAACCAAAGACCAATGACCTCTATTTATAGGGAATGGATAAATACCATTCATAAGTGATACTAGGTCATTAGGGGTGAGTTAAGCCACTTAGAAACAAAAAATAGCCGTTGGAATTTCTAGAAAACAAAACAGATTCAAAATATAGCCGTTGGGGCAATATGGACAGCTGCCAGTCGACCGGACGGTCGACTGGCAAGCCACATGGCAAAAGAGCCATTGGCTCCAGTCAACCGCCGGCTATAATAAAAACAAAATATTGAACTTCCGGTCAACCGGGCCGGTCGACTGATAAAACTCAAGAGTTAGGGACATGCAGTCGGGCGACCGGTCAGTCGACCGCAGGGTCTGTCTGTCGACCCCTGGTCGACCGGCAAGACGTGCATGCCCAAGGACATAGTCCGGTCGACCGATCTGGCCTGAAATAGTACCGATCGATCGGTCCGGTCAACCGTAAAGGCCTGAAATAGTTTTTAAAGAGGTTTTTGAACTTTAAAATATTTTAAAAAGATTTTTAAATGGTTTGAGCTTTAAGTAGCATGCTATAGGAGATGAGATACATGTTTTAAACTAGATAGAAAATTTTGAAATATTTTAAAACATGTATATTAATCAAACATGCATAAAAAACCAACATAACCAAAAACTTGTATTTTGAAAAGTGTATTTGTGTGTGTGTGTGTTTTCTTGAGTACAAATATCATATCCTTACTCTTTTACATACTAATTCTTACAATGATTCTAGGTGACTACAAGATCCTCAATTTGGGGTTTTTCGTGTGCATCGTTAAATAACTTGAATACTTGAACCGGTATTGAGTCAACTTCAGTCAATCACCACCTTCCTTTAGGGAAGAAAACATCTTGAATCATTAGAACCCTGAAACAATCTTAAACACTTAAACATGATTAGTACAAATAACTATATATATTTTGTAATCATCAAAACTCTAAAACTGGGTGATTGTAACCTTGGGCCAACAGATTGTTCATGCAAATAAAATGTCACAAGTAGCATATTTTTTCTAATGTATCTTCAACATAATCATATTGTTTGGAATTTTCAATCCTACTCTGTTGCTCGTATTAGATTTTCTAGAGTATAGACTAGGATTTCAATTCTACCTAATTAAGCATGATCCGATTATTATTTACATCAAAATTAAATATGTAATATAGCTAAAACTAGATCCAACCATAATATGTAATCAAGATTAATCCTAAACAGATTCATGTATGTCCAAATATTAGTGTGAAAATAGGGTCATAGCCTAGATGATATCTCTTCTAAAATTATGGTGAATAAAGGTCGATGATATATTTAGTAAAGGATCCTAAAATTATTGGATTAGTCAAAACACGAATTTTACCAGTCTAGTTGGCCAGGTCGGCGTAACTCAGTTGGAAGGTTTTTCGTTCTTGGCATTCTTTAATCACAGAACTACATTTAGTACCCTTCCTTAATTAAACACCAATTGTATAGAATTTCAGGGAAATGGTTTACCCTTTAAATTTTCTTGTCCTAATGAGTTAGATATCTTTAAGAGTTTACATCTATTACTGTTGCATGTATATTAGACAAATAATATTGATCTCTTGTTTAATTGTGACAAAATATTCTACAAAAGAAGAGTAAAAATTAGTATAGTAATATGCTAGAATTTACTAGTTAAAAGATCAGATACTCATTATAATTTTTCAGCTAACTTTCATAAACATTGTGACCAATAGATAAGACATCAATTTTCCTCCATATGATATTCATACTTAGATACTTATCAAATTATCAATCCAATTTTAATATATGTGCTGATTTATTAAAATGACCATGAAGATCTTTGTACCAATTAATATTCTCATAAAAAGAATTTTAAGACATTATGTAAGTAATAAATTTCAAGTAATTCTATTTTACTAATGTATGTTCTCAAAAATAAAAGATATATAAGTTAGATATAACTGACCAGTTGTCGCAGTTAAAGAATTTTCTCTGTCATTCTTTAAAACCAGAGTCCTTTATCAATTTGTTTATTCCAGTCAAATCAAATTACCTCTAAGCTGGAAGAAGTTTATCCTAAGCACATGGCTTATGAAATTTCTCATCAAGACGTTAGAATATAAACAGATATAAAATTTAACTGTCATAATTAAAGTTAGAACAAAATTTTTAACATTTACAATTATAAGATTACTTTTATATACAAGTACAAATGGACTCAGATTAGAAGCACATATGTAGATTTATACACACAATTCTAGAACATGGTATAAAACAATTAAACTCAATTTCTTTCATAACTCAATAAAAGAAATATATAATCTTTACCATCTCAGGTTATTGATTAACAAAACAATGAAAACTGGTTCTTTATATAAGCAAGAAAATAATAATATTAATATGTTAGAATACAATAAACAATTAATTTAACTTACAGGATTCTACTTTCAGTTAAGACCTTTCACTTGCAAGATTTTTTAGCAAATAAATTTCTAATCATAAGACTATTAATCCATAGAGTAGATAGCAAGCATTGGACATTTATAATTTCAGGGAGGAAAGAGAGAAGTTTTAGCAAATCTGTAATTATTTAATTGCAAGAAACCAATTATTTGCAAGAAACCAATAGTTAGCTAACGTAAATATTATTAATAATTTTTAAGAATTTGAAAACCTTATAAAATTTGAACAATAACTTTACAAGGATATGAAATTGTAAGAAATTGAAGAGTAATTTTTCAAGAGGCTGAATTAAGTAAAAATTGTAAGAATCTTAGAAAATAACTTTGCAATAATTTAAAGTTATAAAATTTTTGCAAGAAGTAATTATTGCAGGAAATAAATATTTAATTTATTAATCAATTTGCGAAAGCTATTTTTATAGAAATTAGTATATATGATTGCAGAAATTAATTTACAAGAAATTGAAAAGGTAGAAACTTGAAAATAATTATTTTACAATAATTTGTAAGAATAATTTATTTGTAAGAATTCGAACTTGTAGCAATTTTTATAATTATTTTCCAAAATAAACAAGTCTTTGCAAGGAATCAATTAATTTGCATGATAATAAGCAATTTCATTTGTAAAGAGATAATTATTTAATTGTAAGAGTTAATCTACTAACCACTAGAAAACTAAATAATCAATTTGTAGGAAATAGACAATTAAATTCTTAGAGTATGAAACTACCTTTAAATGATTGATTAGTTATCTTGCCAGTAAAAACAAGTATTTAATAATCTAATTTGAAAGAAAGAAAGTTTCCAATAATTTAGTAACTAATTAATCACATGCAATAATAGATCCAATTAGTTACTTGAAGCAATTTGATTAAAAATTAGTTTGGCAATAAATCAACTAATTTTGTCCTAATCAAACAATTGTCGCGTGAAATATTAGTGCAAGAATATTTTTTTAGTTAATAAATTAACTTGTAGGAAATAAAACATGAAGCAAATTAGTCTTCTAGATTCAATTAATTTACATGAAATAAGAAATAGATTAAATACACCTTTATTATCCTTTAGATTGTTGGTAAATTTTGACATTATTTCCTAAACACGCAAAATAAAACTTTGTGCAAAGATAAATGAATTAAATTCCTAGCATGCTACTAATAAATATAAAAGTAAGGAAACAATAAATCTGACATGGGGAATGCACTCGTGTAGTCGCTGCCCTAAAGGATTAAAAGCCTGCTCTAACTGTCCGGGCGTTGAATTGGCAGTCGTCCCCTAGACATAAAAAACTCTTGGAATCACCAGCACCTGGTCTAGAACAGTAGACCAGGACTCTCCTTAGATGAGAGACAATTACCTAGAAAATAAAGATAAAGAACAAAAAAAATTTAACACTGAAGCCATTCTTACGAAGAGTAGGTTTCAGGTTTTTCAGAGGAAAAGAAGAAGAATGATTATTGTGTGCTTTGAGAATTGATCTGAGAGGCTTTATTTATACCTTAGAGCCCCCAGATATTGTAACAATTCCTTTGAAAAATTCGAGCAATTCAGAGATATGCTCAACTGACTTGAATCTCGAGACTTGGTCTTTATTTGACTTGGTCAAAATAACTGAAATGAAAGCTTTTTAATTTGATTTTAATTCAAAAATTCAACACTTGATTCTCTTTCTGCTATTGCAAGGTCAGCTTTCTATATTTCCTTGTTATCTGGATTCTCAAGTATGCATGCTTGCTTTTCGTAGCAAATAATCTCAATGAAGTATACACAACTTTACATTTTGATGTTTTGTTCTTTCTTATTAACTATATTCTCTCATCAAAGCTACACATAGTATTTTTATGTGAACATGAGCATATCAATACTATCTATCTTTACACAAGATCTAAACAAATCGAACAAATCGAAGTCTTCTTGTTGATCCTCATCTTCAAGACGACTCGATCCAAACACGATCCAAAGAGCTTGACTCCATCCGAGTGTTAGATGCAATCTTGACGTTCGAGCTCTTGAATCAACATGTGTTAGCTCTAAAACTCCTTTGTTTCGATCTTCCAGTTGTTACCCATGTGGGATGAGAAATCTAATCTTGCATGTAATTTTATATTGGTTCATAAATCACATGCAAGGCTCAGGTAGTGTGTATCATAGTCTATATGGTGGATTTGTCAAGTGGCAAATGAGAAATGTAAGTGTAGGAGTTGATTGAAGCTTTAGGATATTGATAGGCAGAGAGTTGTGAAATAAAATAAAACCTTTTTTTCATTTGACCAACCAAGATAATCAATTGAAAGTTGAATATGTCTAAACCTTAGGATATGAATGGGAGCGACAGCTTAGCAGTTCAACTTACTAGTGATACACACTGGGAAGACCTGGTTATCATCATAGCAGTGGTAGTTGGTGTTGGAATATCAAATAAAAATGTCTTTATGACATTAATTTTGGAAGAAGAAGAGACCATAAGGTAAAGAAATGAAGAGTCATCATCATCAATTTGGAGAAATGAAGAGTCATCATCATCAATTAGGAAAAATGAAGAGTCATCATCAATTGAGAGAAATGAAGAGTCATCATCTTCAATTAGAAGGAATGAAAAGTCATCATCAATTGAGAGAATGAAGAGTCATCATCTTCAATTAGAAGGAATGAAGAGTCATCATCAATTTGAGAGAAATGAAGAGTCATCATCTTCAATTAGAAGGAATGAAGAGTCATCATCAATTTGGAGAAATGAAAAATCACTATGAATTGGAGAAGTTAAAGAGTCATATATGCATTATTGTCATGACATTAAAGTAGATGATTAGTATTCTTATAAGTTTTTCTTTGAAGCCTATAAAAGGCTAGTGTATCTATTTGTTTTTATCAAGCAAGCAAGAAAGAAAGAAAAGTTGAATAAGATCCATTCTCCACTTAAAATTTTAGATTATAGTATATTAGTCCGTAGACTAGTATACAACAGTTGGGACATCAATGTTCTTTATTATTTAATGATTATGGATCTTTTCTTTTTATTTTGATTTCATTTTGTGATGGTATGTGAAATACGAAAGGTTGAGTTTTCTATTTAAATATATCCATATTTGCAATTTTGTGTTTGTGGTTTTGATTTTATTTTTTATTTTCTCTTGAATCCCAATATGCAGATAGTTACTCAATAGTTATTTCGATTTATATTTTTGTTTCTTTTGTGGGAAAGGTAAAAATTCAACATATAGTTTTCTTGCTTTGGTTTAAGAAATTTACCCACCATGATGAATAACAGGACAAATTTGATACCTTGCCAGTCTAGGTTTAGATTTACTGATGACATGCATGAGAATTTTTAAAGCTTTTGATGATGATCATCGGCAAAACCGTCCAAGCTTTTCTCTTCAGACTGAGGTTTATGGAACATAACATGAACCAAATAAGCTCAGTTGAGTGAAAAATATTGTCAGAAGTTATCAAATTTTAATAACAGTTCTCATTTATCATTAATCATTACCCTGGAAGTTTGTGCCAAGCTCCTGGCCTCGTCATAAAACCTTTTGTTCTTCATATCCTGTAAGTTATAAGATCCATTTGAAAGTTTTTAAGAGGTTTTTTCTAGTCAAAACTGGCTGAAGAGAAATTTTTCCCCATGACTTATGTAGAAACTCTGTTCGTCTGTCCATGCGTCTTTATCTGCGTGAGAAAGAGCGGCGATGACGGTGACGCGAGAGAGAGAGAGAGAGAGAGAGAGAGAGAGAGAGAGAGAGTGCAGTGTGTCTCCTTCTTTCTTCCTCTCTCACCTCCCCCTCATTCTTCCTCATTTTTTCTCTCCTCCTACCTTCTCCACTCTCCTTTGCCAGTTGGCAGTAGCCGATCAGTTAGTTTTTCATCGTCAACAGCAATATACTAGTACAAGTCTTACATAACTACTATTTATATCGAGGTGTGTTTGTTTTGAGCTGCAATTCATAAAATTACAAGTCGTAAAACCTCTTTTTCATTTTCCGTTGTTTGTTTTGCTGCAAAACAACTTGCAAAATGATCACCTTCATTTTCTCATTTGCAGTTGCGACAGTTAATTTTGAGGTCATATTGTCCCACTTTTACACCCACAATTTACCACTTGCAGCTGCTAAAGTTAATTTTGTGGTCATGTAACTCCCCCGCTTGTAGTACACTTACAATTCAAAGCAATTACTTGATAATTAATATATAATTTAATATTATTAAATATTTAGTTTTTAAAATATTTTTATAGTACTTAATTTTTATTTAATAATTTATTTTTTAATTTTTTAAATATTTCATTTTTTATTATTTTTGATATTGTTTTAATATATTTAATATTTAATATTTAATTTAATATTGTCATTTAATATTTTATAGCAAATTTCTTAATATTTTCTTAATATTTTACTATTTTCTTAATATTTTAACATTTTATTAATATTATGTTTTAATATAAACTACTATATATTTAATTTTATTAATTTTATAATATAAATATATACTTTATTATTATATTAATTTTTTATTATATTTAATATTATAATTTTATTTTATTTTATCAATTTTATATTAATACACATTAGTATTATAATAATAATTTATATATTTTTATAATATTATAATAATACTTTATAATATTTTATTAACATAATATTATAATAATATTTAATTTGTTTTCTTAAGATTTTATTTATATTTTATTAATATTCTTAAAATTTTATAATGATTTGTTTAGTTAACATTTTATCAATTTTTACTAATTAATGTAATATTTTATTAATATTATTATTATAAGTAATATATTAAAATTATTAATATTTTATTTAAAATTTATTAATATATTTTAATTTTCAATAATAATTTAATAATATTTGTAATATTTAAATCACTGCTACACTTAATATTGTGGTGCACTTTTCCACTTATACTTTTACATTACCAATCAAACACCGTAAAACACAATATATTTTTCCACTTACACTTTTATATTACCAATCAAATATCGTTTTTACATTAGCAACAAAATATCATAAAACACGATATATTTTCCCACTTATACTTTCATATTACCAACTAAGCATCATAAAACATAATGTATTTTTTTTTGCTATATTCACTTTTTTCATTCTCATTTTATGACTTATGACTTGCTGTCACTTCGACAAAACAGTCGTCTAAGATTCAACAATAGAGAAAAAATCATTTAAAATTTAAATTTTGAACAACATCTTTTTTGAAAATTTGAGAGAGTGCAATTCAATTTCACGAGAGCAGTTATTCGCCCCTAAGCCCCCCCCCCCCCCAAAAAAAAAAAAAAAAAAAAATTCTGAAACCTCACTTAAACCCATTTTTTTAATTCCCCTTTTACCCCCAATTGAAATGACTAAAATGCTCTTCTTTCCCCCCGCGGCCTCCCCCCTCCCCTTCCTCCACCGACTCCCCCCTCCGCTCCTCCCCCGCGGCCTCCCTCCATTTCCCCTCTCTGATCTCCTCCTTCACCTCCGCGGTCTCCTCCTACTCCCCCTCTTCGATCTCCTCCTCTCCCCCGCCTCCACCCTCTCCTCTGCCCAACCCCCCAGCTCCCCGATCTCCCTCCCTCGTCTGTTCGACCTCTAGAGGAGGGGGAGGGGGGGCGGGGTTTTTTTTTTTTTTTTTTGAGGGGGGGAGAGAACCTGAGGGTATTTTGGTTTTTTTTTTTTGATTTTTTAATGCTTTTATCACATTTTGGGGTGGCTTAAGCACAAGGGTGCCAGAATTAATTTTTGGGGTGGAAATATCCGCTCCCCGATTCCACGCGTCTATTCGTTCGGCGGCTCAAGCAAAAGCCCTCTTTTTTGTTTCCTTCCCCAATTCTTGCCCCCAAGCAGCACGCACGCTCAATTCGATTCCTCTCTTCATTCATCTCAGCCTCCAAAAAATTCTATGGAACCCTCTCGGGCTTTCTTCCTCTCCCCGTGCTCCTCCTCAAAATCCTCCACAACCGAAACCCCTCAAGAGATTGCCGCCGCGGCGGCGGCGGTGGCGGAGGAAGATGGGGGCGACCCCAACATTACAACAAATCCGCGCGGGAATCAGAAAGAAGAAGAAGAAGCTGTCGCCCCAAGGCGCCTCATTTTCAAGAAGAAGAAGCGGGGGGTAATTATTTTGAAACCCAAGAGAGTCTCTTTATCTTCCACCTCCTTCTCTTCAACTACGACGGCGTCGTCCTCGTATCGCAACCGTGGCAAGCGGGGGGGCACCCCCCGCCGCGGCGGCGGCGGCGGCAAGGGCGACGATGACGGCGGCCTTCAAGATCTCGCCCTTCCGCTTGGCATGTCCTTCGCTGCCATTGTTGCGCAGGTGAGTTGTTCACTACTTAGGCTTTGTGTAGTTTGGTGTCAATTGGGTTATTTTGATTCAAAAAGCTGGCGTTTGATGCCTTATGTCTCATTTTTATTTTCTTCAAGTTGTTTGCCGATGTATCTAAGGTTTTAGTTATTTATTCCAATTTTTTTTTTAATTCAGTTGATCTTATCTGGTTTAACGAATATGCCACAAATACTTAGACATTTAAGTCAGGTGGTTGCCGCTTAGGGTTTAATTTGGCTCTTTTGTTCTTGTAATTCGACAAATTGACATCTTTACATATAAAAATGCCTCTTTAATATAAAAATGCCTGAATTAGTCAAGAAACTAAATGTCCAGAAATGTTGCTATCATCATGGAGTGCAATGTGACAGATTGGTGCTATCATCATGGATTCATGGTCTTTCATGTCTCATTGTATTGGTCTAGAAATTTTCTTTTGAGTTTCTGATAATAAATTTTCCACCTTATCCGCTTTAACTGATAAGTGCAAATAATGGGACATTTAGGCATGACCATGATCGAAGTTTTACGTCCCGGCTCTCCTTGGCCATCAAAAACTGTGTTTTTGGTTGGTAGTTGTGGTGGAGATTTTCTGATACGATTAATTGAAGGGTCAATTTCACACCACGGGGAGTTGGGGTTGTTTCGCTTATAGGTTGACCATAAAAATTTCAACACAGAACACTAGTTTGCAAACATTACAGGGAACTTGTAGATCTATCTTCTGTTTACCGTCTTTCTAAGCTAGATCGTCTTGGCACTCATTTCTTCTAGCTCAGCGTATAAATACCCTGAGGGTCATAACTGATAGAGCGAGTCGTGTGGATCTCCATAACCCCATGATTTGCATGTTGTGATTTTCTTTTAACTGCCTTGATTATCGCGTTTGGTTGTTGTGATTGACATGCAGAAATATCCACCTCAGTTCGTAACGACCTGTGCTGGATTGGAGGCATTATAGAGTTTAAAACGTGGGAGTGATCTGGCAGTGTGATTGACTCCATAGATCGCAGAATCCCGCTGGTGAGCTGTATCCAGTGGTGGAAGTGGAAGACTTCGTAGTGGGTTTGCGTTGTGAGAATTGGGACTCCCGACCCGCAAAGTGCTTCCCCAAAGTTCTTCATCTAGATAAATTCCTTGGGCTGAAGTGATCTCAGGGAGGCACTCGGGCTTTCTCCTCTGGCTTGGCTGAAGTGTTCCCGGGAAGGTGCTCGGGTTTTCTCCCGCGGGCCTGGCTGAAGTGGCCTTGGGGATGTGCTCAGGCTTGCTATTTCGCTCGGGAAATTCCTGATGAAGTGAGAAACATGTTGAGGTCCTGATGAAGATCAGAATCTGACCACTACAGTAGTTGTAGCGGTCAAAATTTGACCATCATTAGGATGACGACACATGTCCCTGATACCGAGAACTTTCCCGAAGAAGTTTACATTTCCCAGAGTCTAACTCGGATCCCCCAGCACATTCATTTTCCCAAAGACAGCTTCCGCCATGGTTAGCTTCCGCCACATCCAACTTTCCCGAGATCGTCCTTCTTCCCGAAGACCCTTCCATCTCGGAGTTGCCTTCTGCCACTCCAAGGTCTTTACCTTCTCGAGATCTTTCCCACCCCAAGAGCCTCCAACTCTGTGACTGAGGCTCCAATGATAGATCACCCTTGATTTCTGCCATCAGTTACGTAGCGTCAACATCTTCCACATTCATAACGTGTAACATTACTAAACGGGGAGTTATGAGCAGAGGCAGATTTTTCTGCATGCAATCTCAACAACCAACACCATTAATCGCGACCGTTACAACGTGCAAATCGTGCGATTACGAAGATCTCGTCCCACACTCACCGACCTCCATAAACATTAGTTCAGTCAAATATAAAAGGACCTGAGTCTCCAACATGAAAGAGGACTTTTGGAAGGGCTCGACTTCATATTCGAATCCTGATCTAAGAAGTTAAATCCTAATTCCAATCCACACACATTCCCTACACATTGTAATTCCTGTAACTTGAGAATTATAGTGAAGTTCCTCGTCCCTGTGATTTTTTCTAGTTAATGATTTTCACGTAAAACCTCTGTGTCCTTTGACTGCTACTCCGGTTTGAGCGATCCAATTCAGCACCTTCACCAGTATCAGGATAAGATGGTGATCTATGCTCGGAACGACCCTATCTTGTACCGGATCTTCCCTTCCAGCTTGAAGGGAGTAGTCTCTGATGGGTTTTACTCTCTTCTGCCACGGTTGATCCACAACTTTGAAGATCTCATCAAGTTGCTCCTCTCGTAGTACTACCCCCACTAAGAGTTCAAGCAAAATAATCACCACCTACTCTCCATCAAGATGGGACATTCCGACAATCTCAAGGTGTATGTTGGCTACTTTCAAAGTCAACTAACCAAAGTACACAATTGCAGCGAAGATGTCTCTGCTCTCGCATTCATCAGCGGACTACGGGTCACCTACCTGTTGAACAAATATCTGGTGAAGTATGTCACCCGTTGGAGTGAGGTCCTGTATCGAGCCTAACCATACATCAAGTTGGAGGAAGCAATGAAAGGCTCCGCCAACCAGTTTCTCAACCGTGGCGACGACGGAGAAAAAATCGAAGTCGCGTTACAGAGGCCCCTCCGTCGACAACCACGGTCGCGGACGAGGTGTTTTCAATAAGCAGCCATTCTCGAACTCCCAACATAGTCAACTCTGAGCTTACCGAGTGAATGATAACTTCACACCACTGAAACTTCCTATCCAGGACGTCTTCGAAGCCATCAAGGGTCAACCTTGGGTTAAGTGTCCAGAGCCAAAGCAACGATCCTACCTGTCCCGGAGCGAAGGATTACTGCTCTTTTCATGATTGCAAGGGGATTGCCCCCAATGCCGGTCCTTTCGTATGTATCTCGAGGATCTTGCCCTTAAGGGTATCTTCGGGAATACGTCCTTACACCCGGGGTTGCGTCCGAAAGCTCCCTCTCTGACTCCATTGCAACACATGGTCACTCATTATAGAGCGGTTGATTAAGTCCAACTCTACAAATAAGAACAGGAAAGTTCCTCTAGCGGATAATACTCCCTGCATTTCATTCAAAATTCATGTATTTTTCATCATGTAAGTCTTAAATATTTTTGAAAAATCCATTGACTTTTTGCCTAAAACACAACCATGAACTTTATCAAGTTGCCTCAGTCCAAATTTCATATATATTTCCAAGTTCTTACACATGCACTGTATGAGAGGAGTCATCTTAGATTCTTAGTCAAGAAACTGTAATTGCATTTTCCCTAGGTTTGGAACAAACATACAACTAAAAGAGAAAAATGATGCTTGAAGAAAAAGTAAAATTGAAACTCTAATGATATAGAAAATAATGTATTTTATAAGAAGAAACTTTTGATGTTACTTATCGTTATTATTTATATATCCAAATCCAAATAAATAAACAAGTAAATGGATAGGTATAATAAACATCTCATCTTTACCCTACCCATTTGGATAAAAGGATAGAGAAACCTTACCCGTCTCCTCCACGTTTAGATAAAAGGTAAAGACCATTGCCAATACCAGCTCTAGCTTGTGAAGTCAACTAGCAAATTTAGAGGAAGAACTGAAAGATGACAACCTATCTTCAAATAGAAAGATGACAACCTATCTTTACACCTTATTCCAGTAATAATAAGTCAGTAGTTTGAAAAAAATGCTTATAAGGATGTTTTGATGATTTCAGGTATTAAAGGGGATTAATGGATCAAGAGATCAGATACCTGTGGACCGACTTTCCCTGGTATGTTATCCAAATTCGCATGTTTTCCATATAACTTCAATATGATTCTGGGAGTATTTTAAATTAGTTTGAGTTTGTATTATGTGATGCAGATCTGCACATCAGCAGTAAAAAAATCTTTGGAAAATGTAAGTCTTATTTTCCTGTACTTGCTTCCTGTTCTCTCTTCTTGGAGGCTTTATGTTAATATTGCAATTCTTTCTTTACCCTTTGTTTTCTTTGACTAGATATATGGAAAGAGGTTTGACTGTTTCCTGCTGAACTTTGAGAAATCATTTGACAGCACATTTAAGACATTGCAGTTAATTAATGAAGCATCGGTTGCTGGACATAGAAATAGAACAACCCAAGTCCCAATTGATGAACAAGGAAATAGAAAAGTCAGTGAACCATCTAATGTTGAACAAGGAAACATTAATTTAAGTTTGTTCCCGAGTAGCAGCGGTGGTGAAGTTTCACAAGGCAATCATGAATTATTTAATGATGCTGTTGAAAAGTCTGAAGTAATTCCATCATTGACTACCGTGAGTAATCAGATTGTTCTTCATGGACAAATGAATCAACAACTGGCCTCTGCTTCTCATAGTTTTGCTGGTGCTGGATTTAGTCAATCCATTTTGAGTACCTTTGAGAGATCTGTTATGGAGCAGACTCGCTCCAATGACCTAAAGGCATTTGAGATAGGTCTGATCGGGAGAAAGTTACAACTTAAAGAATCACAGTTGGCTCTCAGCTCCTATGCAAATATGCTAGAGAAGATAAATGTATCTATGGGCATTTCAAAGGCTTCTTTCAAAGAAGAGAAACTGAGAAATCAAATGCTGGATACTAGGCATGCGGAGTTTCTAAGGAGGTGTATAGACTTCTCGTCTCTGGTTTGATCGTCATGTCTGGTTGTCTAGGTTATGGGACATACATCTTTTCATACCAGCGTATCATGGACGCAACATTGTCATGCTCGGATATTCCCAAGGTTTGTCCTGTTGCATGTATTAGTTATTAATCTAATCTTGTTATAGAAATAGATGCTATTATTCTTGTTTTTTATGTATCTGCAGAGGTTCTTGCTACTGATTGTTTCAATAATATCCCTCTCTTCAGGAGTCAAAGTCCTGGTGGATTCCAAATCCAATGGCATCATTCAATTCAGGCTGGTATATGCTCAGATGCCATGTTGTAGCTTTGACACGCATGTTCTTTGGTTTAGCGATGATTGTGGCCATTGCTTATTCTGTATTCCAGCGTTCTGCCATGTCTACACCAACAACAATGCCAGTAACCTTCATTCTCCTGTTGGGATTTCTCTGTGGCATTGCTGGAAAGTTGTGTGTGGACACATTGGGTGGGAGTGGGTTTCACTGGCTTTTGTACTGGGAGTCTCTCTGCTTGCTTCATTTCTTTGCCAATGTCTTCCCATCTGTTCTGTATCATATTCTTTATGGTCCTATATATGTGTCTCAAATTAAAGGAGGCAGACTTGCACCATACTGGCTTAAACGTTTTATGTTCAATTTCATCCTCTCGATTCTTTGTCCTGCATTGTGTGGTTTGTTGCCATTTGCGTCCTTGGGTGACTGGAAGGAGCACTTCACTGAAAAAATGAATCATTTGATTATTGGGGTTCCTAAGTAATCATGAAAAAGGGGGAGCCATATGTAAACACCTTTGGAGCTTGGGAGTTGAGAATCAAGAGAGGAACTGATGCATGTAACATTATGAGCTACAAAAAGGTGGCAGTTCCTGTTGGGTTGTGGCCATTTGACAACTGCAAGAGGCAGCAGTTGAGATTCTATAAATTCCTATTTATCAGATACAGTTGTATTTAAGAGGTAATGTGATGATGCTTATGGCAATTTATGCATGTAACATTATGAGCTACAAGAAGGAACTGGTTTCTGTTGTATTTATTGCCATTTGACCACCGCAAGAGGCAGCAGTCAAAGAGCCTTCTTTAAATTCTTATTTATAAGAAGCAGATGTGTTTTAGAGGTCAGTTTTGATGCTGTTTATGGCAGATATTGGACATTCTTATCACTGTCTTCTAGATAGACTGCACCTCAAGGATTTCGATGAATAAACAATGGCCATGAGCCATGAGGAAATGTGGGGCCCAGTATCTGCCAGCTTGTGGAACACACTGATTTGTATTTGTGTTGTAATATATGTTCAATGTTGGTCATATGAAGATACTAAGAGCTCTCAAGATATAATTTTTCGAATGGAGATGTTTGCATGCTATGTTTTTCTTCCTCTGTTTTACTACAGACTAGATTTTCTCTCGTGGAATGCATGTGTAATAGAGCTGCAAGGGTGCACCTGCTTTCCCATTTAAGATAGGTCTCATCTTTTCTTACATTTTTATCCTTTTTGCAAGGTTTTGATAAAGGCTAATGATTTATGGTTCTGCCTTATTATTTAAATTAGTTTTTAATCTTTCCTCATTGTGGTTCTGCAATTACGAGAGATGCAGAAAAGGATACTTAATTGGTATCTTTTGATGCATATATTGATGGAAATCTTTTTTGGTGACCTATCATACAAAAGTTCTTGTTTGAACTGGTAAATTATGTATTCTTTTATTACTGATCTTTTGATTGTATTCTTTTATGGGGTTGAATTACAATTCTGAGGGCCACTGACTTCAGGAAGATCTTGTTTTAGGTGTTGAAATTGTTTTTCCCTCTCAGATTTTCATTTTGATGGCTTCCTGGAACCTGGTTGATTTTTATTTGACAAATATGTTATTATTTGCTACAATTTTGGTGAGGTGCTTCATAAATAAAAAAAAAGTAGAGTGACGAGGTAGATTGCAGCATATCTTTAATCCTTGTTCTTCCTTAGGACTGGATTGAGAAAGCATCTATAAGAACAGAAATCTCCTTAATATCTACCTTTATTTCAGCATTTTGCTTTAGAGTTTGAACCATTCTTGGACTGCTTTTTGGATACAGTCAATTTATTACAAATTTGAAGTTTTACACCATCTATTTTATTTGTTTTTCAGTATCAGACGAAGCTGCAAGAAAGATCAGGAAAAGGTGACTGGATTTCTTGCTAGGAGATCTGTCACAAATGTATCCTCTCTGTTTCTTAATTCTTGTGTTTCTTGTGTTTTCATCAATGAAGTTAAGTCTATATTGGCTCTGTAACCTATACAGTTTCATGGTTCTGCACTTTGTGAATTGGTACCCAGTTTTTTAGCATTCTCCTCCCATTCTTATGCATACTGTGCACAGTTTTTCCAAATTTTAAAGTAGATTACATATGATTGCTTTCCCTTCCATCTCTTGATCCTTTGTCTTAGCTGGTTCCTAGGTCAAAGAGGAGTGTGACTAACCTGATATCAGGTGTTGTCCCTTATCTTATAAACAAGCATTGCTCGTCAACACTTTCTCAATGGCTTTAATCCTTCCACGCGGATGACTTTTCGGGTAAATCAGTAAATTTGACAAAATTTGCTTTATTCTTCTTTTAAACTAGTGCTTTATATGCTAACTCTTTCTCGATGAGGTTTGATCCTTTCGCTCATACTTTGTTTGGTAAATATGTAGATCTGATCTCTTGTTGCGTTGCTCACTATTTGCTTTATTCAGTTCCAAGGTCGAAAGAAAATTAAAAGCAAAGAATTCTTTTAAGAACCATGATTGAACTGGTTCCTAACACGATGGTATTTCATTTGGTAAATTGCAGAACAACTTATAGACTTTCCAGTATAGGCCCCTGTTTTATTGGAGTCCCCATACAAGCTACTGTATTATTTGATTCTATGGATGCCATATTTGTTCTATTAGATTTTCGCTTCTTGAAGTAAACATCAGAAATGGGAATCTACTTATAGTGGTCAAAATTTGACGCTAGTCAGGATCGCAACATGTGTCCAGTGACGAGAACATAACTGCTCCCGGAAACCTGTTCCGAAGCCTTTGTCAC
The DNA here is from genome assembly GCA_038442645.1 of Agave tequilana. Classification (NCBI taxonomy): domain Eukaryota; kingdom Viridiplantae; phylum Streptophyta; class Magnoliopsida; order Asparagales; family Asparagaceae; genus Agave; species Agave tequilana. The sequence goes on along the minus strand of JAVJIF010000015.1, from coordinate 177,931 downwards.
TCTCTCTCTGAAGACATCTCTCGCCTCAGAGTCAGAAGTCATACAACCATCCCCGAGTCGGCTCAATTCCGGACCAAATGTCCCGCCATGTGATCGTTACATGGCAACTTTATCATGCAAACAGATCGAGGTGAATCTCTTTGAATCACAAGAATTGTTACGTGACTCTATCCTCTCCCTCGTCCAAAGTCACCTTACAGCTAAGCAGAGCAGTTGGAGATAGCAATCGATAAACCTCCAGCACGCCAATCCTAACAACCTAGATTCGATCCCAACGGTTATGAGGATCAACAAACTCAAATCAGGAGGTTGAAGATCTGTTTCTATTCACATTTACTCAACCGTTTCTTCTAGGTATAAATATGTTTCCTTCTCTAACGAGAAGGCGATCACTTTCCTAATCCTCAGAGTACATACCACATTACGCTAGCAGTTTTCCTCTGCTAGCCCATCATCAATACACCGATAATTTTCCTCTGCCTAGTTCTCCATACTTTCCCTACTGATTCTCATGCCTAAGGGTTTTAGGTCGGCATCTCACCGGTGTTCCTAACCTGAGAGGCTTTATCTTTCTCTGTGTGCTCTGCTAGGTTCGATCGGAGGAGTCTAATTGCTTGTGGCGGAGTTTTATCCACCAAAAATTGGTGCTTCATGAATCTTGAGTCTGCCCTAGAGATTTTCCTCCCATCCAACCCAAACCCCCATCATTCCTCTAAAAAGCCTCTTCCCTAAAGTCGATGGCCCTGAAGAAACAAACGGTCATCCACAACGGCGCCCTTTCTGAAGAAAGGACCAATACCGCCGTTGGGGCACGGTCCCCCCACATGCCGTCGACCGCGAGCATGCCGCAGAGGACATTGGCTCATCTTATCTCAGAAGGCAGCTACCAGCGCCCAATCGCTGCCACCGTACGATGCTCACCGACACGAAAGAGAAGATGAAGGAAAAATAAGCCTAGTCAGATAATGACTGGAAGCAAGCGGCTCTCGACTGTGATAACGCCGCTCAAGAGCAATAGGCATTGAAATAATACAACTGCCAACTCCAGGTGCAGATCGCCGCCCTCTAAAGAACTCAGGTCCAAATGCAGCCAGAGGATGAATCTGAGACCAGGGAGACTCGAGTCGACATGCCCACTATGAACCTGAAGTGGTCCAGACCGACTTCTCCCTTGCACAAAGACTACTCCGACAACGAAGCTGATTCACCTCATTTCTGAACGTGTTCAACATGGCCAGACTCGGAGGAGGATTGAGGGGTTCCCCAACATACGAACCCTTAACAAGCTGATCCAAAGGCGAATCTAGAAGATGAAACTGCAACTTCGTAGCGGACCAAAACAGGCAGCTGCCAAAGTCTCCGACTCCCCTCTCTTCGAAGAGATTTTGGAGTGCGAGTTCCCAAAGAATTTTACAACTCCAACCTTTGACTACTACTCTGGAGCCAGCGACCCGGTTTAACACATCAGGCACTTCCGAGACAAGATGGGGTTTACTCCCGCAACGATCCGCTCATGTGCCTAACTTTTCTGTCCAATCTGGAAGGTGTGGCCTAAGATTGGCTTTATTTCTGCCGTCGCGTTCGCTCCACAACTTCGAGGAGATAACCGAGACGTTCCTCGAAGTAGAAAAATATTGTTCTTACCATGACAGTAAGAGACACCAGACCATCTACTGCAAAAGCCTTTGGAAGTACCTAGAAGAACTTGTTCGCCAAGGAGTATGTCCTTATCCCCAGGGTAGCCTCCGATGCAATGCAGCCGAGCGCTTCATCTCCTGCTCAACTGCAACACATGATCACCCAGTACAAGGATTGAGTGATCCGACCCCCTCCAATGGAGACAGTGGAGTACCTCCACCAATAACACCTCTTGTATTTCAGTTAAGTTCATGTATTTTATTCATCAAATGAAATAACATATTTCTCTTAACCATTTCAGCTCACTCTGCTCTAGGATTACCCCCTCTCAGAGTCCCGCCAGGTTCGCCGCTCCACTCGAAGATGACTGTGAACCCAACTTCGCTTATTGGTCTGACCCTATCGGAGTCCAATGCTTACACGCTCTGCTGATGGGTCTCATTCTCACTCAAAGATGGCAACGCGAGCTGCCTACACCCCCTCTCGATTAGCCTACAAGCAGTCGAAACCCTCTGTTGTGGGATTGCCTCATGCTCAGAGTTCCTACTCTGTTACAGGAATTTTTCTCTCTCAGAGTCTCTGGTGTTTGCACATTCCGTTGATGGGTCTTATCCCCACTTGGAGTCGACAAATATCAGCCTATGGGCTTCCCTCGTTTGACTTACGGGCAGGCGAACCATTGGAAGTTTCCTCTACCAGTGCCACTTCGCTGATGGGATTGTCCCCTACTCGGGAGTCCAAAGTCTGTCGCAACTCTGATGGGTCTTCCTCCCACTCGAAGATAACCGCGGACCCACTCTACTGATGAGTCTCACCCCCACTCAGAATTCTGCGGAGTCTGTCGCTCCACTGATAGGTCTTACCCTAACTCAGAGATAACTGCGGACCCACTCTGCTGATAGGTCTCACCCCCACTCAGAGTCCTGCAGAGTCTGTTGCTTCGTTGATGGGTCTTACTTTCACTCGGAGATGACTGCGGACTCACTCTGTTGATAGGTCTCACCCCCACTCGGAGTCCAAAGTCTGCCACTTTGCTAATGGGTCTTAACCCCACTCGGAGATGACTGCGGACCCACTTTGCTGATGGGTCTCACCTCACTCAGAGTCCTGCAGAGTCTGCCGCTCTGTTGATGGGTCTTAGCCCCACTGGAAGACGACTGCGGACCCACTCCGCTAATGGGTCTCACCCCCACTTGGAGTTCAAAGTTGCTCCGCTGATGGGTCTTACCCCTACCTAGAGAGACTACGGACCTATTCTGCTGATGGGTCTCACCCTTACTTAGAGTCCTATAAAGTACGCCGCTCCGCTAATAGGTCTTACCTCCACTCAAAGATGACTGCGGACCCACTACGTTGATGAGTCTCATCTCCACTCGGAGTCCAAAGTCCATTGCTTGCTGATAGGTCTTACCCCCACACGGAGACAACTGCGGACGCACTCTGCTATGGGTCTCACCCCAACTCAAAGTCCTGCAGAATTCGCCGCTCCACTGATGGGTCTTACCTAGTGTTATCGAGGCGAGGCGCAGTGTGAGGCGCAAAGGATCCAGTGCACATGAAGCGCAAGGCGCAAGGCGAGGCGATTGCCTCACATCAATGAGGCGCATATTTTTCTTTTTTCATAGATGTATTATGAATGTATTCTTTTCTATGTATTAATGTATTATGGATTTCTTCTTTGTGTGGATGTATTTTTTTTATATTGATGTATTATGGATGTATTCAGTGAGGCACATACTTCAGTAAAGCGCATGATTATGGATGTATTCTAAGATATTGAAAAATGCACACTAAAAATGCATTAAAAAATTTACACTAAAAATTCACTAAAAATTTATACTAAAAATGCATCAGAGACAGATCTATCTCTATTTGTTTCTCTCTCGTTCTTCCTCTCTCTCATGATCTCTCTCCTCTCCGGCTCTCCCCCCTCTTCCTCTCTCTCTTATCTCTCTGTCTCTCTTCTCTCTCAGAGATGAGAGATCTCTGTCTCTGATGTAGTAGGAGATACCATAGTGACTTGGCTTTGGGGTGGTTTCTCTGTGGACAATGTCACCTTAAATCATTTTTTTAGTCTCCATCATTTACTCCCCCTTATTTTAGTAGGCGCCAGTCTTCATCTAAGAGAGACAGAGAGAGATCAAGAGAGGGTTGAAAGTGAGGGGGGAGAGAGAAAGCTGAGCTGGAGTATAGAGAGAGTGCTTACCTGGCGACGACGACGAAGGCGATAGTGATGAAGACGACGACAACGAATGTGAGGGCCCCTCTGTCCTAGATTGGGTTTGCCTGCAGTAAAAAGGTTAATTTTTTTCATTTTTACTTTTTATCTAACTTAAGCGGGTTGGGTTTACCCGCTAAATTAGCGGGTTGTAACCTGACCTGCCCTACAAACAATAAGCGCCTAGAGGCGATCGCCTCGCGCGAGGCGCATTTGGGCGCGCGTCTCGCTTGCGAATTCGCCTCGCGCCTGAGGCGCATCGCCTCGATCGCCTCTAACAATACTGGTCTTACCCCTACTAGGAGACGCTTGCGGATCACTCCGCTGATGGGCCTCACCCCCATTCAGAGTCCAAAGTCCGCTGCTCCACTGATGGGTCTTACTCCCACTCGGAGACGACTGCAGATTCACTCTGCTGATGGGTCTCACCTCAATCGTAGTCCAAAGTCTGTCGCTCCGCTGATGGGTCTTACCCATACTCGGAGACGACTGCGGACCCACTCTACTTATGGATTTCACTGCCACTCAGAGTCTGTCGTTCAGTTGATGAGTCTTACCCCCACTCCGAAACGACCGCAGACCCACTCTGCTGATGGGTCTCACCTTCACTCAGAGTTCAAAATCTGTCGCTCCATTGATGGGTCTTACCCCCACTTGGAGACGATTATGGACCCACTCCTATTGATGGGTCTCATCTCACTCAAAGTTTTGCAGAGTCCGTTGCTTTGCTGATGGGCCTTACCCTCACTCGAAGACGACTGCAGACCCACTCTACTGGCGGGTCTCACCCCACTTGGAGTCTAAAGTTCGTCGCTCCAGTGATGGGTCTTAACCCTACTCGGAGACGACTGCAAACTCACTATGTTGATGGGTCTCACCCCCACTCAGAGTCCTGCAAAGAGTTCGTGGCTCCTCGATGGGTCTCACCCCCACTTGGAGATGATTGCGAACCCACTTCACTGATGGGTCTCACCCCCCACTCGGAGTTCAAAGTTTGCTGCTCCGCTGATGGGTCTTACCCCATCGGAGATGATTATGGACCCACTTTGCTGATGGGTCTCACCCCCCACTCAGAGTCCTGCATAGTTCATCGCCTCGCTGATAGGTCTTACCCCCACTCGGAGACGACTCAGACCCGTTCCGCTGCTAGGATATCCCCCACTCGGAGTCCAAAGTTTGCAAGTACCGCTGATGGGATCACCCCTACTTGGAGACAGCAGAGCAAACTCACCAAGATACATCGTTCCTAACTGACCCTATCGGAGATAGAGATCAACACTCCAAAGAGGCATGACCATATCAGTTACAAAAGCCTTTGGTAAATGCAAACCAGAAATACAGAAGATCTGAATCCAGACACTCTGATCCCTTCATCCTACCATTCCTGCCTCGCCTCCAAACTCCGAGGATGCATTTACAGGGGAACATCTACCTGAAGAAGTTATACCCCTTCGAGGATCTCGGCATCGGTGAAGAGAAGACCAAGAAGCTACACAAGATAAGGCAAGGTCCGGAGATGATGTTTTAAACTTGAATACCTTCTCCTTTCCGCTCCTCATGACTCCAAGGCAGCCAAACCGACGCCACCATTATCCTCGCATTTGCAAGAAGGATGAGATGGACTCTCAGGTAGCCCTCAGAAGGCAAGACAACGACGTCCGACCAGACTAAAGCTTACATCGATAGTTTCCCTCTGTTCGGTCCTTTCTCTTTTTTCACCTACTGATTCTCACGCCCGAAGGTCTTAGGCCGATACCTCACCGGTGCTCCTAACCTGAGAGACGTTCTCTTTTTCTATGTGCTCTGACAAGTTCGATTGGGAGTGTTCATTTGCTTGTGGCGGAGTTTATCCACCACACTACTCGAACAATGTTAGTCCAGGTTTTTTTGCGAAAATTAATAACAATAGAGGAAGAGGGGTGGGAGTTGGGGGGTGTTACAAAACCTTCACGGTACAACACGCAGGGTGGCAATGGGTAAGGGTATTTAGCGATTCACCCTAATCTTTTTGGGTGAGGATAAGTTCTTACCACGTTATCAAAATGTGTAGAGAATGGAAATGTGTCTCCTCCAATTCTATACAACCATTTACTTGTTTCCCCGTTTAGATATAACTAATACTAATATAATATTAAAAGCAAGGTTTGAAATATCTTCCGACACTGTTATTGCGCACACGGTCGGTATGATCAAGATGATACGATATTGCCATTATACTGAACTGAAACTGCTGATAAAAGACAGATATTGCCAATATGATACCAAAAACCTATGGCCGACACCGAGATTTCTAACCATTATTTGAAGTTTAGTCTTATGCTTTACCTCAGTTTCTACAGAATGAGGGAAATAATTTTTATTTTTTTCCTTTGAACATCATTTTTTTTGTTATTTGTCTTTGTTTGTGTATAAAAGTAGGGAAAATGCCGTTGCATTTTTTTATGTGGATTAAAATGACTCAAATAGTGTATGGTTTTTGTGTTGAACCACGGAATATGTCATGGGAAATTTGAACTTATCGACTTTGATATAGTTCATGGCTGTATTCTAGTGGAAGTAAGTAGTTTTTCATAAAATATTTAATTTAAAAGTCTTTTACCTATTTACTCTTTAGGGTAAAGGAAAATTTGATCCTCATACCCTCTATGATAATTTTAGTTTCTAGTTACCACACATAAAGGACCTTAGGGTACTATAGGGTATGGGTAAGACCCTTCTGCTACTCTACCCTACCCATTGCCACTCCTAGCAAGAGGGTTTTCTGCAATTTGCCCATTTTCGTTCATGGCAGATTTGATCATCAGGTTTGAAATTCTATCCTCTTTCATATGGATTTTGAGGTGAACGTTTTACTTGGGAGTGGAATTAATACTCAAAGCATTCCTTTTACTGGACTTGACGCATAAGGGTGCATTATGATATATAGGAGAGTTTAGTTTTTCAGTTGGGTTCATCTGTTGTGTTTATGTTACTGTTCTCAAGAGAGAAGACTCAATTGGTTTCATAACTCCGAATATGCCTTGTTAAGGTGATTATTCGATGCCTTTCTATTGTTTGTCTCTTTTTTTTTTTGTGAATTTATATTTGAAGTTCAACTAGATTGATGGATCCATCTGGCACTAATTCTGACTGTTCAATGACTCCCATTTTTCTTCAATTTGTCTATGAAAGGGCCTTTGGCTGGCATCAGGCACGTTAATTATTCCATGTTTTCGCTCTTGATTGTTATTGCCTCTCAGAGACTTCCTTGCATGTTACCTGTCAAGCTTTACATGTGAAGTGCATATCAGTTAGTCATTTCTCTATAGATTCATCCTTTATTGCTTGAGTTTAGGTTGATGTTTCTATATTGCTTTGTTCTTTCTGCTGCAAATGATTTCTCAGATCGACATAGAAGTTGGTTATAACAACAATGCGCTGCAAGACTTGACACCGTTCTGATTGTGTTCCTTTTTCAGTGTTCTCCTTGATTTTGATCTTTTTGCATTGGAGAGTTGATTTGGTGGTTTATGCTCATGAAAACTAAAAGGGCGAAAAAGGTCAGAAGGGGAGGAGGAATTTTGTTTCTCATCGCTTTGTAATTCTACTTACTTTCATGTGTTCCTTTCTGGATCGTATTGTCAACAAGTTTCTTATGATTTATTAGATGGCTCAAGTGAAATGAATCCCCAACGTCAACAGTGTTTTCCTTATTTTCCTACATTTTTGATTCTTTGAAAATGACTTTTGAGATTGAGCACATACAAGATTGTAGCAAAAGAGAAGGGAAAAAAAATTGGAAAACACGAGCCAACAATCCATGTGGTTAGTCCAAAAATGGCCTATGTGCATCAAGAGAAATAAGACAAAGTACATAGCACAAGAGAGAAATCACATTGAACAACTCCTCTTTTCTCAATAGAAACTTTTATATTGAAAACAAGACATATTCATTACAGATTCTCCATACCAAAGATTATCCAAACCTCCAAATTTCTTTCACATTACATTGTTATGGAATTTCTACCAAATAACTTTTTTTCCCGAGAAGAGGAGGCTGATCTGGAATAGTGAAATGCAGCATTGTTAGGGCATGTTTCAATAGAAAAGAGCTAGCTACCAGATAGAAGTTTTATTTGAGAATAAATTCCACAAGCTTTCCCTTAAAAACTATATCGATATCAGAAGATCTAAACCTTGCAACTCCTCTTGTATTTAATTTGCAATAGATGAGCAACTAATCTAGTGATGAAGCTTCGACCCACTTCCTTGCATTCCAGAAAAACGTCGAGACAAGTTATTCAGTGACTTTGATCACTTTCAGAACAGGACATATTGGACATATTATGCGAATCTGATTTCAGAAGCTACATCGTAAATTCTACTTTCAAAATGTCTTAAAGAGGATTTCTTGATGTGGTATAATCTGAATCATATGAGTCATATATTTATCCAAATACTATCCGTGATTGTTTAGCGGATACAGATATGGTGAATGCCATATCATGTCCGTTTGCACCCTATTCTGTTGTGAAATTTTTATGCTTTGATACCAATTGTCGTGACACAAATAATGCTTTGGTACCAATTGTTGTGCGTAGCGAAACCTATGGCGATATGATAATACTTGCAGAAGAAAAAATACTGTAAAATAAATTAGAAATACCTAGACAAAAGAGTAATAACAATAATAACACGAGAATTTAATGTGGTTTAGCCCAAACTTGGCCTACATTCATGGGGAGAGAATTTGAGAGAGTATTAATAAACTTGTTACAATGGAGAGCTAACATTTTCCTTGTATCTACACCTAGATTATAAGAGTATACCTTCTTTCTATGCATCGTCACCTTCCTCCTCTTTTTCTTGGCTTCTTCTGATAATCTTCTAAGATTATTCAGTATACTAGGTTGCAAATTTTTATTTATAGGACTTTATGACACAAATCTTATTCGTAACTATGAGATGGTCTTGACCATCGAATGCATGAAGAACTTTTCTTAATTTAAAAGAATTTTAGATCCTTCAAACTTTAGAAACAAACGTTTCATGAATAAAAATTGAGTTCTATTCAAAGTCCACCAGAAAAAACGTGCTAGAAAAAGGAAATATATTCGATTCCTTGTCGGCAGCCTTCTCAGGCCTGTCGATAGGTGTGCCAGTCTGTCGACAGTGAATACGACTTGTCGACAGCCTGAGCTTCCTTTTCTTCTCTGTATCTTGCTGTCGAGAGGCCTGTCGACAACCTACTGGGTGCAGTCGATAGGCCTGTCGACTGTCACCTTTTTTCTAAATTTGCTTATTCTCCATGTTCTTCTTTCTTCTTCCTTCAAGTGGATCTTCTTGACTATCATCTCCTTCTAAAAATAAGGCAAAATTCTAACAATTTTCACCTTGACTTACTTTTTATGCCTTTTGCAAGGCACCTTGAATTTTAGATTACTACCTTGATTTTTTTTAATTGTAATCGTACCATGAAGCCTTTAACTCTTGCCCCTCTTCCCGGGGCCTTTGGCTGATTCATGGCCATGGCTTGAGCCATTTCGAGCCTTACCCAAACACATCCTTTCTCTTTCCTGCAATACTTTGACCCAGTTCACATCCCATCACAGTCTCCTTGAAGCTCCATCTCGCGTTGAGCTCCCTTCTAAGCTTATCTCTGAAACTCCACCTCGATCTGAGTTTCCTTCCTGCAGCTTGTATAACCCTCCACACTTCTCTCCTTTCAAGATTACCATGTCTCCTTGGCTAACCGTGACGACATCATGTTACATTTGGATCCGACATCCTTCTTCTTCAAATACCTTTATGAATATAAGATTGTACTGTGCCTCTGTAACATACTAGACCACCTCTAGAGCATGCATCATCCCATCTCTTTTTATAAGCTTGACTGTGCCGGTGCCAATGATCTTGCAAGCTGAGTGATTCACCATCTTGACATTCTCTTCTTCCTTTGCAACTAAGGAGTTGAACATCTCCTTCTGGGAACATACATGAATCATACTACCAAAATCAAATATCTAGTCTTTACCTTGAGAAGTGTTATCTTCATACATAGTCATTAATACTTCGGTGTTCTCACCGCTCATTGCTATGTCTGCCTCCACAACTTACCTCTTCTTCTTCAATTACTCTTATCGATGCTTGCAGTCATTCCTTTCAGTCATTCTTTCTTGGCTTCTTCTGATCTTTTTCTAAGATTATTCAATACACTTGGTTACAACATTTAATTATAGGATTCATAACACAAATCCTATTCGGACTATGAGATGATCTTGGTCGTCGGATGCTTGAGAAACTTTTCTTGATCTAGAAAAAATTTTAGACTTTTCAAACTTTAGAAACAAACATTTCATTGAATAGAAATTGAGTTCTATTCGGAGTCCACTAGAAAAGAAACTTGACCATGTGAAAAAAGAAACAAAATTCGACTCTGACTTCTGCCTGTCGGCAGGTGTGCCAGTCAATTGATAGCGGATGACCTGTCAACAGACTGAATCTTGTTGTCGATAAACCCTGTCGGCAGCCTACTGGGTGCAGTCGACAGACCTATTGACTTCTACATTTTTTCTGAATTTGCTTATTCTCCAAGTTCTTTCTTCTCCACTTTAATTGGATCTTCTTGATCTTCATTTTCTTCTTAAAAACAAGGCAAAATCCTAGCATAATCTTCTCTCTCTTGATTTTTATTTTCTAATCCTTTTTTTTTCCTTCGAAATGTTTTGCTAAAATACGCGAGGACACCCCCACCTCCTACGTCCACCCATATTTTCCCTTTTTTCATTGTTTTTCCGCACATTCTTTTCTTGTTTTTTGAATCTTCTCTATTTTTATCTTTTTATCATCATTGTATTTTTTATTACATTTTTCTTTTTCTTTTTTATCGACTAGATACTACATCATTTTCCATTTCTTTGTGGTTTTCTTCTTTTCCTTTTTTTTCTCTTAAGAACAAGATATTATGATTATTGCAAACACATGTATACCACAAGAATGTCAAAAAAATGATGTTCTTTTAGACATAATGAATAACTTTGTTGGATTAAAATATCTTTTCCATGTTTCTAGCTAATTTGATCAATATAAAAATAGGAAAATTTCGCTATAGCCCCTATATCAAGTCGTAATTAGGAAAAACTCAGCTTCATAATTTTATTTGCTTAAGCCACCTCCTTTTTTAAACCAACTAGGTGTCCCCATGTGCCAAGCGCATAAGTGCTCCTCAGCTGCGAAAGACGTAAATGCTTCACGGTAATCGCTTAAAAAATGGACTGCTTCGAAATGCGGACTGTTGGTGCCCTATTTCTTAGGACTGCGACCATGATTACAATCCTTATAAAAATACCCTATTTCTGATCACAGTCCTCACAAAAATGCCCTATTTCTGAAGACTGCGATCATGATCACAGTTCTCATAAAAATACCTTATTTCTGAGTCTTTATAGGACTGCAACCATGATTACAGTCCTCACAGAGAAACTTTATTTTTTAGTCTTTATAGGACTACGGTCATGATTGAATTTCTCATTATTAGGACATGTTTCTGAGTCTTTATAGGACTGCGACCATGATCGCAATCCTAAAAAAAAATGTCTTGTTTTTTACTCTTTATTAAGACCGTGACTATGATCGCACTATTTACAAAATATAATTTTCCAACCTATATTGGGACTGCGACAATGATCCCATTCCTTACAAAATGTCTTAATTTCAATTAATAAAATAATTGTGATTATAGTCACAGTCTTCTAATAAAGAACTGCGATCATAGTCGCAGTCCTCACATAGAATTGCGATCATGAGTCGCAGTTCTCATATTAGCATCACCATCATTAGAAGACTCCCGTTTACCAACATCAAATGATCCCCAATTTTTTCTAGATCTAAACACCACATCGATCACAAACTCAAACAAAACTCATCGTGAGCACGAGCAAACGAGATCTGCAAAAGATCGATCCCAAAAAAATTGGTCCGGGAGCTCCGCCCCCTGAGACTCTCGAGAGGGGGCTCCCCGCCCCCTTCCAACCCTCACAACGACCTGATCGCGCAGGCTAACCTGCAAATTACTCTATGTCGATGAGAGCAACGTTGGGGCGGTTGGGAAGTTCAAAAGAGGAAATAAAAATATATAAAGAAGTGGTGATTGAGAGGAATCAAATTATGCTGACGTGAATGATACTGTAGTGAATAAAATTATGAAATTGAGTTTTTTTTCTAATTAAGAAGTAAAGTAGATGGTTGTAGCGAAATTTTTCATAAAAATAAGGAATTGATTTCTAGTTAGTGCCCTAAAGTATATGATGATTTTAGCATGTAAACAAATACCCCTAGGGGCCTTCTTTTTTATTTTGAACAAAATCTTTCTATTAAAAATAGTAAGTGACTTAAGTTAGCCAAAATCTTGTTTTAAAAATTAAAAAAATTAGAATATGAAACTTGACAAAAAAACAGAAATACTCATCCTCCTCCTCCTCCTACTAGTAATAATAATATGAATACAAAGAAGTTTTCAATAGATAATTGATATAGAATATTATCTTTTGTATTAGAGATTAGGACTGATGAGATAAGAGAGATAGGCACTTTAACTAGTAATATACCAAAAATTAAAGAAATTAAAATATCAGGCCAAATCTAGCCAATAAAGCTTTATGGTTAAGTCCAACCAAGAAATTGATTAAAGAAGAACACAAATGGACGATAAGAGCAATACTTATTGTTAGCCAATTCTTTTTTAAAATGTAAATAAAATTAAATATCAAAATTAGTCAAAAAATGTACAAAAAAGCAAATAATAATAATAATAATAATAATAATAATAATAAAGAAATTGAAAAAAAGGAAAATTCAAGTATTGAGGATTTAAATTGAGAATTAGGCTGGGTTCAGTTTCCTATTTTGGAGAGCAAGAAAAACGTAGCGTAATAATTCCACTGGGGGGCCCAGCTGGCGGGAGGGATTTCAAACTGTCAGAAATCTGGGCCGTTGATTAGTTCGTCGACCGCCACCGCCTCTCTCTCTCTCTCTCTCTCTCTCATAAAACCAAGGGCTCAGTCTGTACTGAACTCAATGCAACTCCACGCTCTCTTTCGCTCTCTCTGCCCCCAAATCGATCGATTGAATCTAGGGTTTTTTGCCGCCGCTTCAAATTGCCTCAAGAAACCCTAAATTCGTCTGAAAGAGAGTCCCATTTCTTCTCTCTTCTCTGAAATCATCATCATCATCATCTTAGAATGTCAACGTCATCATCAGCGATGATGATGCAAGGAGACAGAGGTCAAGAAGAAGGGTCATTGGTGCAATTCGGAGGTCATCTTTTCCCTGGCTTGCGATTCCAGCCGACGGATGTCGAGATCTTGGATATTTACCTTCGAAACAGATTAACGTCGAGCTCCTCTGCGACTGTCTCCTCATGTCTCATACAAGAGTTCGATGTCTACTCGACAGAGCCCTAGAATCTGCAAAGTAAGCCCTGGGCATTAATTCAAACATCACTAGTGCACCCATCCTAGTACTGCTTAACCTTCTTCCCATCCTCGTTGATCTTATAATGATTTAACTTTTTTATTTTTATTTTTTTAATCTATATTTCGTTAAGTATATTTATAATTAATTATTTAATTAAATCCTTTCACTCGATCTTTCCCTGTTCCCTGGTTTTATTTATTTATTCCTTTTGTTTTTTATGGAGTTCTGTGCTTTTAATCCCCTGGGGCGAATTTATTAATTGCTCTAAGTTTAGTTAAATCACTATATTGGAACCCTCGATTTAAGTAGAAATAATTATCCTTAAACTAGTCTTTATGTTTTAAATAATTATTTAATTAAATCCGCAAGTGGAGTTCCATAGAAAAAGAAAGGGTGCTACACGAGGACTTCCCATCCTAGTACTACTCTCGCCCGAGCTCATTTAACTGTGGAGTTCTGTGGGATCCCGTGCACTAGTGTTGGTATGATCGCACCCATCCAAGATTGATTTGCCTTCCTACTTAAACGCTGGGACTAACAAAGAAGGTATCTCACGGGGCCCGCTAGGGGCCATCGGTGTGGCCTTCCTGGCTAGTATACCGAGATGTCAATTAAAAAAATAGAAATTATAGAAAAATAAGAAAAGAAAAAAAGAAAAAACAAAATTAATAAACAAACAAAGAATGAACAGGGAAAGATAGAGCGAAACGATTTAATTAAATAATTAATTAAAAAATAATTATAAATATACGTAACGAAATATTGATAAAAAAATAAACAAAATAAAAAAGTTAAATCACTATGTTCGAACAGCGTGGAATAGCGAACGTGAAAATCAAAAAATAAATGAAAAAAGCGAGGGTGCAACACGAGGACTTCCCAGGAGGTCACCCATCCTAGTTCTACTCTCGCCCAAGCACGCTTAATTACGGAGTTCTGATGGGATCAGGTACACTAGTGCTGGTATGATCGCATCCGTCCGAAGCAGGTACGCCTTTCTACTTAACCTCTGTGACGAAGCAAAAGAAATCTCCCGCAAGGCACGTTATGGGCCATCGGCGGGGCTCGCCTTCCTAATGGCCCTTGATGTTAATTAAAATAAATAGAAATTATAGAAAAACAAGAAAAGGAAAAAAGAAAAATAAAAAACAAAATGAATAAATAAATAAAACCAGGGAACATGGAAAGATCGAGTGAAAAGATTTAATTAAATAATTAATTATAAATTAATTATAAATATACTTAACGAAATATAGATAAAAATAAGCAAAATAAAAAAGTTAAATCACTATATTCGAACCTCGTGGAATAGCGAACGTAGAAATTAAAATATAAAGGGAAAAAGTAAGGGTGCAACACGAGGACTTCCCATCCTAGTACGACTCTCGCCCAAGCTCGCTTAACTGTGGAGTTCTGTGGGATCCGGTGCACTAGTGTTGGTATGTTCCATCCATCCAAGATTGCTTTGCCTTCCTACTTAAACGCTGGGACTAACAAAGAAGGTATCTCACGGGGCCCCTAGCGGGCCCTGCGAGATACCTTCTTTGCTAGTCCCAGCGTTTAAGTAGGAAGGCAAAGCAATCTTGGATGGGTGCGATCAATGCAATCTAGGAAGTCCTCGTGTTGCACCCTCGCTTTTTTTCATTTATTTTTTGATTTTCACGTTCGCTATTCCACACTCTTCGAACATAGTGATTTAACTTTTTTATTTTGTTTATTTTTTATCAATATTTCGTTACGTATATTTATTATTATTTTTTAATTAATTATTTAATTAAATCGTTTCGCTCTATCTTTCCCTGTTCATTCTTTGTTTGTTTATTTATTTTGTTTTTTCTTCTCTTATTTTTCTATAATTTTTATTTTTTTAATTAACATCTCGGGATACTAGCCAGGAAGGCCACGCCGACGGCCCCTAGCGGGCCCCGTGAGATACCTTCTTTGTTAGTCCCAGCGTTTAAGTAGGAAGGCAAATCAATCTTGGATGGTTGCGATCAAACTAACACTAGTGCACCGGATCCCACAGAACTCCACAGTTAAGCGAGCTTGGGCGAGAGTAGTACTAGGATGTGAAGTCCTCGGTTGCACCCTTACTTTTTCCCTTTATATTTTAATTTCTACGTTCGCTATTCCACGAGGTTCGAAGATAGTGATTTAACTTTTTTATTTTGCTTTTTTTATCTATATTTTGTCCTTCTTTGTTTGTCCCAGCGTTTAAGTAGGAAGGCAAAGTAATCTTGGATGGTTACGATCATACCAACACTAGTGCACCGGATCCCACAGAACTCCACAGTTAAGCGAGCTTGGGCGAGAGTAGTACTAGGATGGGAAGTCCTCGTGTTGCACCCTTACTCTTTCCCTTTATATTTTAATTTCTACCTTCGCTATTCCACGAGGTTCGAAAATAGTGATTTAACTTTTTTAATTTGCTTTTTTATCTATATTTCGTTAAGTATATTTATAATTAATTTATAATTAATTATTTAATTAAATCTTTTCACTCGATCTTTCCCTGTTCTCTGGTTTTATTTATTTATTCATTTTGTTTTTATTTTTCTTTTTCCTTTTCTTGTTTTTCTATAATTATTTATTTTAATTAACATCAAGGGCCATTAGGAAGGCGGGCCCCACCGATGGCCCATAAAGTGCCTTGCGGGAGCTTTCTTTTACTTAGTCACAGAGGTTAAGTAGGAAGGCGTACCTACTTTGGACGGGTGCGATCATACCAGCACTTGTGCACTGGATCTCATTAGAACTCCGCAGTTAAGCGTGCTGGGGCGAGAGTAGTACTAGGATGGGAGACCTCCTGGGAAGTCCTCGTGTTGCACCCTCGCTTTTTTCATTTATTTTTTGATTTTCACGTTCGCTATTCCACGCTGTTCGAACATAGTGATTTAACTTTTTTATTTTGGAGATAATAATTGGAGAATGAACAAAATAAAAAAGTTATGGGTGACTATCTTGGATGGGTGCGATCATACCAACACTAGTGCACCGGATCCCACAGAACTCCACAGTTAAGCGAGCTTGGGCGAGAGTCGTACTAGGATGGGAAGTCCTCGTGTTGCACCCTTACTTTTTTCCTTTATATTTTAATTTCTACCTTCGCTATTCCACGAGGTTCGAATATAGTGATTTAACTTTTTTATTTTGCTTTTTTTAATCTATATTTCGTTAAGTATATTTATAATTAATTTATAATTAATTATTTAATTATAAATTAAATAAAGATAAAAATAAACGATTGTGATCCTCTCGCCTTATTAATTATAAATAAACAAAGTAAATCTTTTCACACGTTCGCTATTCCACAAACATGTCCCTTCGCACTAAGTTAAATCACTATATCCACACGAGGTATCCTAGTAAGGCGTGAAATATTAATTTGCTATTAGCGAAATTATAAATATACGTATTCTATCATTTAAACAAAGAAGGTATCTTACGGGGCCCGCTAGGGGCCGTCGGCGTGGCCTTCCTGGCTACTTAAACGCTGGCTAGTATCCCGTGATATCCATGCAAAATAGAAATTATTAGTTAAAAACAATCTGTTACGTATATTTATAATTATTTTTTAATTAATTATTTTGTTTATTTTTTATCAATATTTCGTTACATATATTTAAAATTATTTTTTAATTAATTATTTAATTAAATCGGCGGGGCCCGCCTTCCTAATAGCCCTTAAGAAAAATAAATAGAAATTATAGAAAAACAAGAAAAGGAAAAAGAAAAATAAAAAACAAAATGAATAAATAAATAAAACCAGGGAACAGGGAAAGATCGAGTGAAAAGATTTAATTAAATAATATCGGCGGGCCCGCCTTCCTAATAGCCCTCGATGTTAATTAAAATAAATAGAAATTATAGAAAAATAAGAAAAGGAAAAAGAAAAATAAAAAACAAAATGAATAAATAAATAAAACCAGGGAACAGGGAAAGATCGAGTGAAAAGATTTAATTAAATAATTAATTATAAATTAATTATAAATATACTTAACGAAATATAGATAAAAAAAGCAAAATGAAAAAGTTAAATCACTATATTCGAACCTCGTGGAATAGCGAACGTAGAAATTAAAATATAAAGGGAAAAAGTAAGGGTGCAACACGAGGACTTCCCATCCTAGTACTACTCTCGCCCAAACTCGCTTAACTGTGGAGTTCTGTGGGATCCAGTGCACTAGTGCTGGTATGATCGCACCCGTCCAAAATGGCTTATAGCTTTTTTAAAAGTAAATTTCAAGTTATTTTTACATTTATATTTTTAAAGTTTTAATGTTATTGAAACGTTTGCCCAAAATTGATATCTTTTTGCTCCCGTCCGAAGTAGGTATGGTACGCCTTGGAACATATCTTTTTATTTAATGATGGAAGAGATTCATAATCGACATACATTCATTTCCTACTTTAAGGACCCATTTATGTACATTGCGGTGGCACAATTGGCATGTAAATTGCGTACCCAAAAATGCGTAAGTGCGAAACGTCAGGTTCATACCCAATCACCAAGTGTAACGCAGAAATGGGTTGGGTGGCAGTGGGCCTCAAGCGGACCAACATGGTTGCATGCAAAATTATGCAGTCCCATGCAGAAACAGGAAGCTTGATGTGCATAACCAAGGTCCTTGAGATCAATTATAAGCGCTTTATAGTGATTTAACTTTTTTAAAGTGGTCATCTCGAGCACCGCGTGGAATAGAAATGCATCTGATAAAAGAGACTAGTTCCAGGCGTACTAGTGCTGGTAACGAAATATTGATAAAAATAGAAATTATAGAAAAATAAGAAAAGGAAAAAGAAAAAAAACAAAATGAATAGGCAAACAAAACCTGGGAATGAACAGGGAAAGATAGAGCGAAACAATTTTATTAAATAACACAGAGGTTAAGTAGAAAGGCGTACCTACTTCGGACGGGTGCGATCATACCAGCACTAGTGCACCGGATCCCATCAGAACTCCGCAGTTAAGCGTGCTTGGGTGAGAGTAGTAGTACTAGGATGGGTGCAACACGAGGATAAAAATTGCAAAGGATATCTATATTATTCATTTTTTAATTGACATATCTATATATACCATCAGAACGCTTAGCGATTAAAGGAAAAGCAAAATTTATTATCTAAGAAAACATTCTTTTGATAAAAAAATAGGCGTTAGAATATTTTTTGATTTTCGTGGGTGGAAGTCCTCTTATAAATAGCCCTTTTCTTTTTCCTAGTACTAACAAAATGAATATTTTTTTGCTTGGGCGAGAGTAGTAAATAGATATGATCGCACCTCACTAAAGTCCATAGCGTGCCAACGTGCCTTTGTATTTCTGGTTTTGTTTGTCTTTGTATGGTAGACACGAGGTTGGAAAGAAGAATAACTTTTTTATTTTGTTTTTTTTTATCAATATTTCGTTACGTATATTTATAATTATTTTTTAATTAATTATTTAATTAAATCGTTTTGCTCTATCTTTCCATGTTCATTCTTTGTTTGTTTATTCATTTTGTTTTTTTCTTTTTTCTTTTCTTAATTTTCTATAATTTCTAATTTTTTTTAATTGACATCTCGGGATACTAGCCAGGAAGGCCTCGCCGACGGCCCTTGGCGGGCCCCGCGAGATACCTTCTTTGTTAGTCCCAGCGTTTAAATAGGAAGGCAAAGCAATCTTGGATGGTTGCGATCATTCCTTGTTCCCTTGCGAGAAAGCACGACTGGGAAAGAAAAAAGAAAAAAACAAGGGACTTTCGGATGAGGACTTCCCAGGAGGTCACCCATCCTAGTACTACTCTCTCCCAAGCACGCTTAATTGCGAAATTCTAATGGGATCCGAAAACATCAGTGACTAATCAGTGATACATTAACGAAATCACATATTTTAGTAACCGAAACGATTTTTAAACATACAAAATAAATACAGTTACTAATATAGATAAAATATTATCATTCTAGCGGGCCGTCGGCGTGGCCTTCCTGTCTTCTTTCCCGAGGAAATATTGATAATTATTATTTTCTACTCACACGAACGGGAAAGTCATTACTCTCTATACTAAATCGCGAAGTGGATCCAAGAGTTACCAAGTGCACATTTCAAAGATGAAGGATCTGGCATGATGAAAATCGCATAAAGAAGAATAACATACACAAAAGTAAGGGTGCAACACGAGGACTTCCCATCCTAGTACCACTAGTAGGAATAAGCTCATACACATATTTCTCAGTGATTAATATTATTAACACGTTTTTCCCTGTCCCCTAGTGGTAGAATGCCCATCCAAGATAGCCCTAGTACATACAAACACTAGTGCACCGGATAAATCACTATATCTTTGAATCGGGCCCATAGCGTAGTATTTTACGTTATTTCGATAAGGCAATTGCTAATTATATAAGCTGACGAGGACCAGCAATTATATTTTAAATGAATATATATTTTAAAGATAGAGCGAAACGATGGGATTAACAAAAGATGGTATCCGGTGCACTAGTGTAGCCTTAACTAAATCACGTGAGATAAGCTCGCTGGTAGTCGCTTAGTAGGGCACTAGGTATTTCTATACGGGTGCACTAGTGCTGGTATGATCGCACCCATCAGAAGTAGTGATGGGCGAGAGTTATATTGGGAAAATTAATTACTTAAAAGGAAAAAGTAAGGGTGCAACACGAGGACTATACTGGTATGATCCCATAAGTGCTAGAAAGGCGTACTTATTTTGGACGGGTGCGATCATACCAGCACTAGTGCACCGGATCCCATCAGAATTCCGTAGTTAAGCGTGCTTGGGAGAGAGTAGTACTAGGATGGGTGACCTTCTGGGAAGTCCTCGTGTTGCACCCTCGCTTTTTTTCATTTATTTTTTGATTTTCACGTTCGCTATTCCACGCTGTTCGAACATAGTGATTTAACTTTTTTATTTTGTTTATTTTTATCAATATTTTGTTACGTATATTTATAATTATTTATAATTAATTATTTAATTAAATCGTTTCGCTCTATCTTTTCCAGTTCATTTTTTGTTTGTTTATTAATTTTGTTTATTTCTTTTTTCTTTTCTTATTTTTCTATAATTTCTATTTTTTAATTAACATCTCGGGATACTATCCAGGAAGGCCACGCCGACGGCCCCTAGCGGGCCCCGTAAGATACCTTCTTTGTTAGTCCCAGTATTTAAGTAGGAAGGCAAAGCAATCTTGGATGGTTGCGATCATACCAACACTAGTGCACCGGATCCCACAGACGAAGTAGGCACAGATCTTTCCCTGTTCATTCTTTGTTTGTTTATTCATTTTGTTCTTTTCTTTTTTCTTTTCTTATTTTTCTATAATTTTTATTTTTTTAATTAACATCTCGGGATACTAGCCAGGAAGGCTACGCCGACGGCCCCTAGCGGGCCCTGCGAGATACCTTCTTTGTTAGTCCCAACGTTTAAGTAGGTACGTCTTTCTACTTAACCTCTGTGACTAAGCAAAAGAAAGCTCCCGCAAGGCACGCTATGGGTCATCTGCGGGGGCCGCCTTCTTAATGGCCCTTGATGTTAATTAAAATAAATAGAAATTATAGAAAAATAAGAAAAGGAAAAAGAAAAATAAAAAACAAAATGAATAAATAAATAAAGCCAGGGAACAGGGAAAGATCGAGTGAAAAGATTTAATTAAATAATTAATTATAAATATACTTAACAAAATATAGATAAAAAATAAGCAAAATAAAAAAGTTAAATCACTATATTCGAACCTCGTGGAATAACGAACGTAGAAATTAAAATATAAAGGGAAAAAGTAAGGGTGCAACACGAGGACTTCCCATCCTAGTACTACTCTCGCCCAAGCTCGCTTAACTGTGGAGTTCTGTGGGATCCGGTGCACTAGTGTTGGTATGATCGCATCCATCCAAGATTGCTTTGCCTTCCTACTTAAACGCTGGGACTAACAAAGAAGGAATCTCACGGGGCCCGCTAAGGTCCGTCGGCGTGGCCTTCCTGGCTAGTATCCTTAGGTTTTATAAATATACTTTTTTATTTTATATTTACTAGTGCACCGGATCCCATCAGAACTCTGCAGTTAAGCGTGCTTGGGCGAGAGTAGTACTAGGATGGGTGACCTCCTGGGAAGTCCTCTTGTTGCACCCTCGCTTTTTTTTTATTTTTTGATTTTCATGTTCGCTATTCCACGCTGTTCGAACATTGTGCACCAGATCAATCTTGGATTAAAAAAAGCGTACCCTTACTTTTCTTGTAAGCTCTGGAATAGCGAACGTATTGTGATTTATAAAATTATTTTAAAAACTTAACCTATTGGGATGATCACTATTCGCAAACAGGTGCACAAAGATATTATAATATCACTATTTTGATTATAAATACCATGGAATAGTGATCATTTTGTTTATTTTTTGTAATAATTTATTAAATATAACAAACAAAGAAAGCACCCTTAATTTTTTAAATATACGTAACGAAATATTTTGAAAGAAATTTAATAGTAGTTAAATCATTATGTTTCATTCTTTGTTTGGGGCCTGCTAGGGTGATATCCTACTACAAAAGTTAAGTTTGCCTTGCCTTTCTACTCGATCTTTCGAGACTAAACAAGTTAAATCGCTCTTTTTAATTTCACAAGTCCATCTTATGTCAAAAATATAGAATAGCTATACAATATATACCCGATCCTAGTGTTGGAACCACTTTCTTTCGCTATTCCGCCGATGAAGGAAAAAACGATTTAACTTGTTCGTTTAATTTTATTTATTCAGTGGGGTGTTTGTTGGCTTCTTTATCGCAAGAGGCAATTTTATGATCTTGGCCGGGTAATAACCAGAGTAGTTACCCCTTTTGATGTTTATTTTTCATGGATTCCCAGGCGGTCGACTGATGTGCACAAACGTGCATAGCTTGCCTTCGTCTATGGGCCGGTTGACCGTCCTGTCAACCGATCTGAGAGCTTGCTCTCTGGATCTGGCCCCAGTCGTCCGTGCGGTCGACCGACCAGAGAGTTCACTCTCTGGTTCTGGCCTCGGTCGACTGGGCGGTCGATCGATAGGCAACTTACGTTGGGGCGATCGACCAACAGCCCCAACGATCAAAAATCTGACCATTGGCTGGTCGACTAGGCGCTCGACCGGCTGGTCAGTTTTGACCTGGTCTGGACCCCAACGACTATATTTTTAGACCCTATAAATATGGGTCATTTGAGGCCAGTTTAACTAAGATTTTTTAGAGCAATTTTTATTACCTTCTCAAGTATTTTTAACAAGGTTTTCAAAAGAGTTTTTGTGCCAAAATTCTCTATCTTTATTTGTTTTCAAAGTTTTAAAAAATCCAAGAAAATCAAGTCTTTGGGAATTCTATTTTGTTCTTCATTTTATATATCCATCAAGAAGTTTCTCTCTAATTGCCTTTGAGTTTTAGTTCCACATTGGATAGACAAAAGAAGTCTGAGTGGTATATATACCAACTCTTTTTAAGCCTATTGTTATGAGTGTTAGGCCATAGGCCAACTCCTCTGTGACAGCTGAGTATTTATTAATAAATACTACCTTCAGTTTACTATGAATGACATTTGACCAAAATTTGAGCACAGTCCCTGGCATCATCCAATGCAATGAATTAGTTCAAAGACTAAATCAAACTACTATCTTTTAACTGAGTAACATTTAAAGTGAAGAACATACCAAAACTGTGTTTCATAAAATCCTGTTTGACATTCCAATGTCTCAGTCAAATGAGGACTTTTCTTGAGTGTCCACCCAGCGGCATAAACTGCAGATGCAGGAGCTAAAGATGGTGGGTACTTGATAATCGAGTACTACATCAATCCCAACTCAGATGAGAAGAAGACCATGTGCTCCATCTGTATCAAGGTCATGAAAAAGCAAAATTGAAAGTTGCATTCTTTATCAGTCTACAAATAAAGTTGACATTGTTGCTATTAGTTACTGCCTCTTACCTCTTTATCGAACATTGCAGTCCGCAGACACCGCATAATAAACACATATTGAGTGGGAATTGTTAACATCCAATGCAGACTGTTAAGGATTTCGTTTTCTGTCGCTTGCATCTCCTGTCTGTGTAGGTTGCATCAGTTGTGTACATGAACTTATCTACCTGGAAGCGTTACATATTTAACTCCCGTCGGAAAAAATAAATATTCAACTCCAACTGTATATGGGGAAAATCGCAATAAGAGAAATACTCAGGTTGGATATTACCTCAGGTGCCAGTATCTCCTCATACTTGCAGGAGAGATGCAACACACTCATGCTAACAACTTCCAAGTTTATTTTCTTGTACTTTTTCTAGAGAAAGGTACCGGTCGATTATAGAGATAGTAAGATACAACATCTCAAGCCTCAAAGCAAAGTTTTGGTGAATTGCGATTATGAGGTCAACAATGGAGGCTCTCATCCTCTCACTTATCTCCACTTGATGTTTTATGTAGTCGGGTGGCAGATCAAATTTCTGCACGAGTTAAAGTAACTTTTTAATATAGTAAAAAAAAAAATTAAATGGCAGTAGCCTAAGAAAAATATAACAATGCCTCATAATATGTATAGAACATATACATGTCCTCAACAAAATCAGTGTTTATAAATAACGAGTGCTTGGGTGACTTCCTGGGAATTATCACTATTTCTTTTCACTCGATCTTTTTTGGGTATATTTATTTAATTAAAGAAGGTATAGAAAGTATATGTTCGTGATTGAGTAGTGCCTTGGGAATAAACAAAATTTTATTTCTAGTGTTTAAGCACCTTCTTTGTATAAAATTAAACGGGTCCGAGATTATTCGTATATAAAATGCTTCCTTTTGCTTAGTCACAGAGGTTGTGTTAGTGCTGTGGCAAAGTATACTAGTGCGTACACGAGGATCTTACTATAAATTCAAGGGCCATTAGGTGATTTTTGCAGCAATTAACATCCACGGCAGTGTATGAGCTGATTGTATAATTTTAAATATACTAGGATGGGATAAGTCCCCCGCTATAATTGGGAAGGTCTGGTGAGGGTGCGATCCTTATTTAAAAATATACCAGAGGTCGCGGATCATGGTAACGAAAGAAGTATGGGTAGATCGAGAGCTTTAGAGTTCTTTGTAAAATTTCCCTGCTCATTCTTTTCTTTTTTCCTTTTCTTGTTATTCTATAATTTCTATTTTTTAATTGACATCTTGGGATACTAGCCAGGAAGGCCACGCTGACGGCCCCTAGTGGGCCCCATAAGATACCTTCTTTGTTAGTCCCAGCGTTTAAGTAGGAAGGCAAAGCAATCTTGGATGGTTGCGATCATACCAACACTAGTGCACCGGATCCCACAGAACTCCACAGTTAAGCGAGCTTGGGCGAGAGTAGTACTAGGATGGGAAGTCCTCGTGTTGCACCTTTACTTTCCCTGTTCCCTGGTTTTATTTATTTATTCACTTTATTTTTTATTTTTCTTTTTCCTTTTCTTATTTTTCTGTAATTTCTATTTATTTTAATTAACATCAAGGGCCATTAGGAAGGCGGGCCCCACCGATGGCCCATAACGTGCCTTGTGGGAGTTTTCTTTTGCTTAGTCACAGAGGTTAAGTAGAAAGGCGTACCTACTTCGGACGGGTGCGATCATACCAGCACTATTGTACCGGATCCCATTAGAACTCCGCAGTTAAGCGTGCTTGGGCGAGAGAAGTACTAGGAAGGCAGACCTCCTGGGAAGTCCTCGTGTTGCACCCTCGCTTTTTTTCATTTATTTTTTGATTTTCACGTTCGCTATTCCATGCTGTTCGAACATAGTGATTTAACTTTTTTATTTTGTTTATTTTTTATCAATATTTCGTTACATATATTTATAATTATTTTTTAATTAATTATTTAATTAAATCGTTTCGTTCTATCTTTCCCTTCCCATCCTAGTATTATTTAATTAAATCTTTGTTAGTTAAATTAATTAACTCCGCAAGCACAGTGCCCTTAATACAAAAATACTCACTCTATCTTTTTATTTAAAAAATAATAATAAAAAATAAACAAAAGAAAAAAATAGTGATTTAACTTTTTCCCACCGGATCTGCCAAAACAAAATTACTTTTAATTCAGTAATTATTATTCCTATCACTAGTGCCCTTAATAAACTATCTATATATAAGATTATTAAACAGCATTACTCCCAAACATGAAATATTTTAATTTTATTATTTTGTAATTCATTTTTCTGTGGGATCCGATGTTCATTCTTTGTTTTCTCAAATTTTTTTCATTTATTTTTTGATTTTCACGTTCGCTATTTGCACCTTTTTCATGATTTTGTTGCGATCAACTTCCAATAATCTTGAGTAGTACATAACTAATAAAAGGTGCAAATAATTATAGAAATACAGACTAAAAATTGACATCTCAGTGGCCAAAATATTTAATTAAAACTTATATATTTTTTAGTTTACTTTAATTAACATAAAAAATAACAACAGAAGTAGGAAATCAATCTTTTCTATAATTTCTATATGATCGCAGTTAACTGATGCATTTGAAATTATTTCCGTTATAGATCATATGTTCCAAGGAAGTAGGAAATAAAAAAATAAATGAAAAGTCTTGTTTCTTTTTGTTAATTAATTTCTATTTTTTAATTGACTGGGAATGAACAGGGAAAGATAGAGTGAAACGATTTAATTAAATAATTAATTAAAATTAATAATAAATATATGTAACTAAATATAGATAAAAATAAATAAAATAAAAAAGTTAAATCATTATGTTCACACCGCGTGGAATAGCGAATAAGGAAATAAAAAAATAAATGAAAAAAATGCTGGGACTAACAAAAAAGGGACCTCGCGGGACCCGCTAAGGGCCATCGGCGTGGCCTTCCTGGCTAGTATTCCAAGATGTCAATTAAAAAAATAGAAATTATAGAAAAATAAGAAAAGGAAGACTATCATTTATTTCACTACCCTAGTACCAGCACATTTCTGTGGGATCTAGGAACTGTGGAGTTCTAGCAATTAAATAGCGATTTTTCATTTATTTTTTGAATTTCACGTATCGTCTTCAATAAATTAATTTTAATTTGCAAAGATAGTACGAGAACTTCCTGGCTAGTCCACAGTTTATTAAAGGGAGATATTAATTAAATGGGTGCGATCATATCTATTTACTACTCTCGCCCAAGCAAAAAAATATTCATTTTGTTCACTGCGAGGAAGGGTGCAACACGATTAGCCACAGTTAATAGTTATATATTTAGAAGTTACTACCCCATTATTAATTTAATCGGATATTTATAATTCAATAATATCTAGGATGGGAACACGAGTTCTATAATACGTTCGCTATTCCACGCTGTTCGAACATAGTGATTTAACTTTTTTATTTTGTTTATTTTTTATCAATATTTCGTTACGTATATTTATAATTATTTTTTAATTAATTATTTAATTAAATCGTTTCGCTCTCTTTCCCTGTTCATTCTTTGTTTGTTTATTAATTTTGGTTTTTTCTTTTTTCTTTCCTTATTTTTCTATAATTTCTATTTTTAATTGACATCTCGGGATACTAGCCAGGAAGGCCACGCCGACGGCCCCTAGCGGGCCCCGTAAGATACCTTCTTTGTTAGTCCTAGCGTTTAAGTAGGAAGGCAAAGCAATCTTCGATGGTTGCGATCATACCAACACTAGTGCACCGGATCCCACAGAACTCCACAGTTAAGCGAGCTTGGGCGAGAATAGTACTAGGATAGGAAGTCCTCGTGTTGCACCCTTACATTTTCCCTTTATATTTTAATTTCTACGTTCGCTATTCCACGAGGTTCGAATATAGTGATTTAACTTTTTTATTTTGCTTTTTTTACTATATTTCATTAAGTATATTTATAATTAATTTATAATTAATTATTTAATTAAATCTTTTCACTCGATCTTTCCCTGTTCCCTGGTTTTATTTATTTATTCATTTTGTTTTTTATTTTTATTTTTCCTTTTCTTGTTTTTCTATAATTTCTATTTATTTAAATTAACATCAAGGGCTATTAGGAAGGTGGGCCCCGCTGATGGCCCATAGCGTGCCTTGCGGGAACTTTCTTTTGCTTAGTCACAGAGGTACAGTTAAGCGAGCTTGGGCGAGAGTAGTACTAGGATGGGAAGTCCTCGTGTTGCACCCTTACTTTTTCCCTTTATATTTTAATTTCTACGTTCGCTATTCCACGAGGTTCGAATATAGTGATTTAACTTTTTTATTTTGCTTATTTTTTATCTATATTTCGTTAAGTATATTTAAAATTAATTTATAATTAATTATTTAATTAAATCTTTTCACTCGATCTTTCCCTGTTCCCTGGTTTTATTTATTTATTCATTTTATTTTTTATTTTTATTTTTCCTTTTCTTGTTTTTCTATAATTTCTATTTATTTTAATTAACATCAAGGGCTATTAGGAAGGCGGGCCCCGCCGATGGCCTATAGCGTGCCTTGCGGGAGCTTTCTTTTGCTTAGTCACAAAGGTAAAGTAGAAAGGCGTACCCACTTCGGACGGGTGCGATCATACCAGCACTAGTGCACCGGATCCCATCAGAACTCCGCAGTTAAGCGTGGGAAGTCCTCGTGTTGCACTCTCACTTTTTTTCATTTATTTTTTGATTTTCACTTTCGCTATTCCACGCTGTTCGAACATAATGATTTAACTTTTTTATTTTATTTATTTTTATCTATATTTAGTTACATATATTTATTATTAATTTTATTTAATTATTTAATTAAGTCGTTTCGCTCTATCTTTCCCTGTTCATTCCCAGGTTTTGTTTGTCTATTCATTTTGTTTTTTTCTTTTTCCTTTTCTTATTTTTCTATAATTTCTATTTTTTTAATTAACATCTCAGGATACTAGCCAGGATGGCCCCGCAGATGGTTCCAAGCGGGCATCGTGAGAGCCCTTCCTTATTTTAATCCCAGCATTTAAGTGGGAAGGCAAAGCAACCTTGGATTGGTGCGATCATACCAGCACTAGTGCACTGGATCCCATCAGAACTCCGCAGTTAAGCGTGCTTGGGCGAGAGTAGCACTATAGGATGGGTGACCTCCTGGGAAGTCCTCGTGTTGCACCCTCGCTTTTTTTCGTTTATTTTTTGTATTTTTTAGACATAGACCTCTCTCTCCCAAGAATTTCCTTAGTTAGTTTTATTTATTTTTTTGATTTTCACCTTTTTCATGATTTTCTGAAATTTTTTACTGTTAATTTTTGTTACATATATTTAGAACAAAATATTGATAAAAAATGAATCAAACGCAAACACAAAGATATGTTAACTAAATAGTACTAACATCAAGGGCCATTAGGAAGGCGTACCTATTTTGGACGGGTGCGATCATACCATCACAAGTGCACAGGATCACATCAGAACTCCGCAGTAAAGCGTGCTTGGGCGAGAGTAGTACTAGGATGGGTGACCTCCTGGGAAGTCTTTCTCAAGCTCGCTTAACTGTGGAGTTCTGTGGGATCCGGTGCACTAGTGTTGGTATGATTGCACCCATCTAAGATTGATTTGCCTTCCTACTTAAACGCGGGGACTAACAAAGATGGTATCTCACGGGGCCCGCTAGGGGCCGTCAGCGTGGCCTTCCTGGCTAGTATCCCGAGATGTCAATAAAAAAATAGAAATTATAGAAAAATAAGAAAAGAAAAAAGAAAAAAATAAAATGAATAAACAAACAAAGAATGAACAGGGAAAGATAGAGCGAAACGATTTAATTAAATAATTAATTAAAAAATAATAATAAATATACGTAACGAAATATTGATAAAAAATAAATAAAATAAAAAAGTTAAATCACTATGTTAATTAAAATAAATAGAAATTATAGAAAAACAAGAAAAGGAAAAAGAAAAATAAAAAACAAAATGAATAAATAAATAAAACCAGGGAATAGGGAAAGATTGAGTGAAAAGATTTAATTAAATAATTAATTATTAATTAATTATAAATATACTTAACGAAATATAGATAAAAAATAAGCAAAATAAAAAAGTTAAATCACTATATTCGAACCTCGTGGAATAGCGAACGTAGAAATTAAAATATAAAGGGAAAAAGTAAGGGTGCAACACGAGGACTTCCCATCCTAGTACTACTCTCGCCCAAGCTCGCTTAACTGTGGAGTTCTGTGGGATCCGGTGCACTAGTGTTGGTATGATCGCACCCATCTAAGATTGATTTGCCTTCCTACTTAAACGCTGGGACTAACAAAGAAGGTATCTCAAGGGCCCGCCGAGGACTTCCCATCCTAGTACGACTCTCGCCCAAGCTCGCTTAACGGTGGAGTTTTGTGGGATCCGGTGCAGTAGTATTGGTATGATCGCACCCATCCAAGATTGCTTTGCCTTCCTACTTAAACGCTGGGACTAGCAAAGAAGATATCTCGCAGGGCCCGCTAGGGGCCGTCGGCGTGGCCTTCCTGACTAGTATCCCGAGATGTTAATTAAAAAAATAAAAATTATAGAAAAATAAGAGAAGAAAAAAGAAAAAACAAAATGAATAAACAAACAAAGAATGAACAGGGAAAGATAGAGCGAAACGATTTAATTAAATAATTAATTAAAAAAATAATAAATATACGTAATGAAATATTGATAAAAAATAAATAAAATAAAAAAGTTAAATCACTATGTTCGAAGAGTGTGGAATAGCGAACGTGAAAATCAAAAAATAACTGAAAAAAAAAGCGAGGGTGCAACACGAGGACTTCCCAGATTGCATTGATCGCACCCATCCAAGATTGCTTTGCCTTCCTACTTAAACGCTGGGACTAGCAAAGAAGGTATCTCGCAGGGCCCGCTAGAGGCCGTCGGCGTGGCCTTCCTGGCTAGTATCCCGAGATGTCAAATTAAAAATAGAAATTATAGAAAAATAAGGAAAGAAAAAAGAAAAAAACAAAATTAATAAACAAACAAAGAATGAACAGGGAAAGATAGAGCGAAACGATTTAATTAAATAATTGATTAAAAAATAATTATAAATATACGTAACAAAATATTGATAAAAATAAACAAAATAAAAAAGTTAAATCACTATGTTCGAACAGCGTGGAATAGCGAATGTGAAAATCAAAAAATAAATGAAAAAAGCGAGGGTGCAACACGAGGACTTCTCAGGAGGTCACCCATCCTAGTACTACTCTCGCCCAAGCTCGCTTAACTGTGGAGTTCTGTGGGATCTGGTGCACTAGTGTTGGTATGATCACAACCTAGATGGCCAGTATACCGAGATGACTGTAGTTTTTTGATTCGCGTTTGGCGGGTGATTTTCTAGTCCCTTATTTAAAGATGATAATCCGCTTACAATTTTTATTTTCCAAACACGCAAGGCATGCTAGTAGTACTAGGATGGGTGACCTCCTGGGAAGTCCTCGTGTTGCACCCTCGCTATTTTTCATTTATTTTTTGATTTTAACGTTCGCTATTCCACGCTGTTCGAACATAAAAGTTTAACTGGAAGTGAAGCTCTTCGTTCAGAACTGGAAGTGAAGCTCTTCGTTCAGAAACTGGAAGTGAAGCTCTTCGTTCAGAACTGGAAAGTGAAGCTCTTCATTGAGAACTGGAAGTGAAGCTCTTCGTTCTTCGTTCAGAACTGGAAAGTGAAGTTCTGAAGTAACTTCCAACGAGAAGTGGGAGATTCAGTTTTCGAAGCGACTTTCAAAAGAGATTCTGCAAAAATTCATTCTGAAAGAGGGCTCAGAAAATTCAACAGATTCTTTAATAGAATTGTTGTATGAATCTGGGACTTCTGAAGAAGAATATTCTTTAACCTTCCTTCTTCCTCTATAGTGGGTGCTCCTCCAAAGTAAAGGCAAATATTCTCCCAAAATTTGTCCTTGTCCCGCTGCTTCAACAATCATGTGATGGTACTGGTTAACTACGGTTCGACCGTACGGTGATTTGGTAATGCTATCCAAATACCGTAAAGGAGTGATGTATCTTGGGAGACCAGCGTCCAATAACCCGTTAGCACCAGTGCGGGGGACGTAATTGTCTTAAAGAGATTCGCTTTAAGCGTACCTCACTCCAAGTACTGTATAAGTGAATTAATTTCTTTATACAGGGGATATACTGATATTCAGTATATTGAGACTGATTTATATCACTCTAATTGGTGTTTAACCAAGGAAGGAAATTGAAAGGTGGTTCTTAAATTAAGGAACATTCATTTGAACAGAAAACCTCCCACCTGATATTTGTCGACCTGGCCAATTAGAGAAGAATTCAGGTTCCCGCCTTCGTTAGAAAAAGAATAGCGGGGCATCGTGAGAGCTAGTATCAAGCTCGTGTAACACTCCTGGGAATTAAAAAATAGGTATCTTCTTTGTTTTGTTTTTCTTTTTCCTTTTCTTATAAAACACTAAGAGACCGAGAGTTAAATATACCCTTGAATATAACTAGGAAGGCAAATCAATCTTAAAAATCCTAGTACAAAATTATATTGGAATTTGACCTTTATGGAGAAATTATTAGTTAGTGATGTAACAGTATATATTTTGAAACTAAATAAGGAATATAGGGAAATGATTTAGCACTAGTACAAGCACCGGATACTTGTACTAGTGCTAAATCATTTCCCTATATTCCTTAAAGTTGGTAATATTCTAAACGTACATATTAATTGTTCTTCGCTTACTAATGATCCAACAGTAATTGGTACGAGGACTACCAACACTAGTACTACAAAATTGTTTCCTCCCGCTAGTATCCTAATTAATTTTAATTGACATCTCGGGATACTAGCCAGGAAGGCCACACCGACGGCCCCTAGCGTGTTGAGCTAAATCTTGGATGCGATCTATATTTATTTAAAATGAACACCGGGGTATATATAGATTAAAATCCTCACTAATCGCCCAAGATTCTGTGACTATGTAACACCTATTCTGTTGGATCATTAGTAATGCTTAACTATATAAAGTTCCTCTCTTGGGAACGAAATAGCGATTCATAGGGTGCACTATATATGATTTAATCGCTAAGTTTTAGTCGGAAGGCCGGTGAGTTGAATAGTGAGGACCTGCACAAATAAAGTTTTAGTGGTAGATGGAGTGCATAAAACTTTAAAAAAAGAAAAAGAAAAATAAACACCTTAGCTTTGCCTCCTCTCTGAAAACAATAATGATAATAAATAAAGCAGAACAGCTGACATATTGTTATCAACAGACATTGCAATCCACTTAAAGTTCATTGTTGAATCCAAACGTGTGGAGTTATATTAGACGTACTTAACCACATTTATTTTTATCTCTGTAAGTAAGTCTTTTCTTTAAACACGGGTGATTCTAACCTGATTGCTGAAATCTTCAAACAAATTTAGGGTTATTCTTAGGCTAACTTTTAGATTGTAACTTAGGTTTATTTTTAGTTTTCTTTTTTGTAATTTTTATTTTTTCTTTATGTAACTGAGAGGAGAGGATACTTTCATGGAGGAAGGAGAAAAGCTTGTACTAAGGTGACATCGGTGTAAGTAAAACTTTTCTTCCATTGTTAATTGAATCAAATCAAAATTTATTTTTGTTCTTCTATTCTTGTTTTGTTTTCTAGTCAAATCATAGGCGATCCCCAAATAGCTGATGTAACCTAAAAGCAATAATTTCCGATATTATTTCCCACTCCTGGGAAGGTATCGACACTTAAAAAACCAGCACTAGTGCACCGGATCCCATCAAAACTCCGCAGTTAAGCGTTATTGGGCGAGAGTAGTACTATGATGGGTGACCTCCTAGGAAATCCTCGTGTTGCACCCTCGCTTTTTTTCATTTATTTTTTAATTTTCACGTTCGCTATTCCACACTCTTCGAACATAGTGATTTAACTTTTTTATTTTGTTTGATTTTTTATCAATACACGAGAACTTCCCATCTAGTACTACTCTCACCCAAGCTCGCTTAGCTGTGGAGTTCTATGGGATCCGGTGCACTAGTGTTGGTATGATCCCACCCATCCAAGATTGATTTGCCTTCCTATTTTGGACGGGTGCGATCATACCAACACTAGTGCACCGGATCCCACAGTGTCCTTCCCTGGTTTTATTTATTTATTCATTTTGTTTTTATCTTAATTTTTTTGGCACGTTTCTAATGAGAGGGATTCATTGAAATCTAAACTAGACCTTGCACTAAAAGAAAATGAATTTTAAAAAATAAAAATGATTGTGAAACAATTTTGAAGAAAAATGAAAAATTGTCTTCAAAAGTTGATTTTGTTTTAAAAGAGAATGTTTCTTTGAAAAATAAAATAATTTCCATTTCAAATGAATTAGATGTTTGTTTAAAAAAATATATTTCTTTGATTTTTAATATGTTGCACCCTGTTCCTCCCGAGAAAATCATTATTATTTAATTAAATCGTCGGCTGCTTAAAAATACCAAGCCCTTCCTTATGATCGCACCCGTCTGCAGTGGGTATGCCTTTCTACTTAACCTCTGTGACTAAGCAAAAGAAATCACTTAATAAATAATTAACATCAAGGGCTAGGATGTACTCTCGCCAATAAACGACTAAAGATTTTTATTTCTTAGCCAGGAAGTCCTCGTGTTAGTAATTTTATATCCCATCCTAATAATTATAACACGTATATGCCTTTCTACTTATATCAACTTCTAAATTAGGAAAGCGCTTTCTTTGAGGACTATATTAGCTTTCTATATAGAAATCGAGTATAGGTGTTACATATAATTATAGTGCTATGGGCCATCCTAGTACTACTTACAAAAAAGGGACCTCGCGGGACCCACTAGGGGCCATCGGCGTGGCCTTCCTGGCTAGTATTCCGAGATGTCAATTAAAATATAGAAATTATAGAAAAATAAGAAAAGGAACAAGAAAAACAAAAAACAAAAAGAATAAACGAACAAAGAATGAACAGGGAATGAAAGAGCGAAACGATTAAAAAAGCGAGGGTGCAACACGCCTTGCGGGAGCTTTCCATATAATTAATCATTTCGCTCTTTCATTCCGAGGAATAGCTATGTTTTTAGGATGGGATATAAAATGAATAGAAATTACTTTTATTTATTTATTTTAATTAACATCAAGACACCCTCATTTCGCTCGTGTTATATTTATAACACGGGAAGTCCTTATTATCTCGTAGGGCCCCGTAGGTATAATTAAAAGAAAAAAGCCAACACTGATTCCTTTGTCACTGACTTCTTATTATTAAATCTGGGAACCCGCATATAGTATTATAACGTGTAGTCAACTTTTTTGATTATAGATAATAAATATTCAACTCCAGTTTCTAAATAGTATCCCGCCTTCCTAATGGCCCTTGATCATCGTGGAATAGCGAAGTGGGATTGAAAAATAGGTGCATCTGGTGTCTTGGATGGTCGAGTAATTATAATACAATGAGCTTAGGAAATCCCCGATGAAGTAGAAACTAGAATAAACAAAGTGTAATTGTGGGATCTTTGGTATAACTAAATCAATTGTGGGATCTTTGAGAACAAAGGGCGTTCCTAGTCAATTTTTGTATTTTTTGAATTTCATGTTCGCTATTCCTCGCTGTTCGAACATAGTGATTTAACTTTTTTATTTTGTTTATTTTTTATCAATATTTCGTTACGTATATTTATAATTATTTTTTATTTAATTATTTAATTAAATCGTTTCACTCTATCTTTCCCTGTTCATTCTTTGTTTGTTTATTCATTTTGTTTTTTTCTTTTTTCTTTTCTTATTTTTCTATAATTTCTATTTTTTTAATTAACATCTCGGGATACTAGCCAGGAAGGCCACGCCGACGGCCTCTAGCGGGCCCCGCGAGATACCTTCTTTGTTAGTCCCAGCGTTTAAGTAGGAAGGCAAAGCAATCTTGGATGGGTGCGATCATACCAACACTAGTGCACCAGATCCCACAGAACTCCACAGTTAAGCGAGCTTGGGCGAGAGTAGTACTAGGATGGGAAGTCCTCGTGTTGCACCCTTACTTTTTCCTTTTCTTAACGTTATCTATATTTCGAGAAACAAGATGTTAGTACTATATTCATACATTTCTGTGGGATATTATAATAGAAATTATTTTAACATATACGATAGCACCCCGTTATTAACGAAATATAGATTAAAAGAAAAGCAAAATAAAAAAGTTAAATCACTATATTGGAACCTCGTGGAATAGCGAACGTAGAAATTAAAATATAAAGGGAAAAAGTAAAGGTGCAACACGAGGACTTCCCATCCTAGTACTACTCTCGCCCAAGCTCGCTTAACTGTGGAGTTCTGTGGGATCCGGTGCACTGTATGCTTGTTTATTTATTTTTTAATTTAAAATATAAATGGAAATAAAGTTAACATTATAGAAATTTTTAACTTGAATAAACAAACATTATTTATAGAAAGATTTAATTTAATAAACAACACAAAAGCTCGCTTAACCGTCCTAAATATACTTCAATTTGCATTGGACACGTAATGTTAAAGCATCATGTAGAAGATGAAGGAGATTACATTGGAGAAGAAAGGAGGCATCTTTACATAGACTGTCACCATCTATTACATCAATCCCACTCTATCTCTCTCTCTGAATCTCTCAGCCATCGGCGTGGCCTTCCTGTTGGCCCAAAGGCCCATCACTCTAGTTTTGATGATGATCAACTCATGTAGTTATAGTACTAATGATCTTGTGCTTAATTAGTGACAGATTTATGATCAAGATCTTAGTAGGTGTGGAGCTTCAACAAAGGATTTAAAATCATGTTTTGGAGCTAGCACCATTTGATTCACGAGCTAATGCATTAAGATCACATCAAGTACTCAAGAAGAGTCGAGCTAGTGATCGAGTTTGGATCGTGTTTGGACCAAGTCAAGAAGATGAGAAGACTTCAAGTGAAGACCTTCATGATCAAGACTTGTGTCTAGGTTTGTTTTAGAAGATTTTGTTTTTAGTTAAAATGTAAAGGATAGAATAGTGGTGGATTGCTCAAGTACATATACACACACTCTTGATAGATATATTTTCATAAAAGAATTTTAGTTTTAGAAAAGACTTTTCATTTTGGAAAATTATCGTTTTGATTAAAACATATAACTTTGGTTTTTGGTGTTTCTCATATACATGTCTTTTTAACCAAAATCATGTTTAATGCTTAATGTCAAAAACATAGATATTTCATCATGTTTGTGTAGTGGATCATATCCATACACTCTATGGTTTAAATGAGTTTAAAATATCTTGTTTTTGTATATGGTGAAGTTTTGGTAAAACAAGTTTTGGAAAAATCATTTTTGGAAAATATAGTTTTCATTTTGAACCAATATTTCCAAGTTACAAAAATAGTTTAAATCATTTGTAACATGCCTTGATTTTGTGTAAGCATGTTTGATTATCAAAGTATAACATTAAAACTATTTTTGTAGATTTTCTGTATTTTTATGGGATTTTATTTCAATCAAAAAGACCAAGTTTTTAATCCCCAAACACTGTTTTCAGGCTTCAGCGGTCGACCGGTCGACCCAGTTCTGAAGTCGGTTGACCGGGCAGTCGACCGACGTGCACAGACGTGCACGCCTGTTCTGGCAGGAGGGCCGGCCGACCGATCCGGTCGACCGTCCAGAGAGCTTTGCTCTCTGGAAAGGCCCCGGTCGACCGACCGGTCGACCGGACAGAGAGCTGTGCTCTCTGTATCCTGACTCGGTCGACCGACCGGTCGACCGTTGGCACAACGGTCTGAAATATGACCGTTGGCCGGTCGACCGGGCGGTCGACCGATAGGCCTGACAGACCCCAACGGCTAGTTTTTCTAGCTCTATAAATTTGGGGGTTTGGGCATTGTTTTCACTAAGATTTTTAGTGGACTTTGAGCCAGTTTTTCCCACTTCATTAAAAGAGTTTTCTCCACTAAATTGAGAGCTAATACTTCCAATCAAAAGGGGAGTTTTTTTATTAAGAGTGTTAAAAGAGATTTTCTTGAGTTTTTCACCATAGATTCAATCCTTGTTTTCTCACAATCACTTGAGCTATCCATTGCTTTATCTATCCATAGAATTTTGTTGTGAGAGTTTTTATTGGTGATCAAAGTGTTTAGATCACCAAGATTTCATCTTGTACTTTGAGGAGGCGGACAAGTGTGTTCGCGGTAGTTTAGAGTTCGTGTGTGAACTCTTTGTTTGAGGTGCGGCCTCGGCGAGCTAGTGAGCTTGCGTGTGTACGGGACTAGGGAGTCCGAGGGATTGTAGGTGTTGCGACACCAAGGAGTGATCCATTGGGATCAAGCATAGTGGAAATCCTTCGTGTGTCGAAGGCGGGGATGTAGAGAAAGTGTGCTCGAACCTCGAAACAAATCCCTTGTGTTGGCGATTGCTCACACTCTCTCTATCTCATTGTTTATATCTTGCATTCCTTTGTTGTGTTTATCCTTATTTGCATGATATACTTGTGTGCTTAAATTGTGTATGCTTGGGATTGTTTGCTAACACTTGTATTCAACCAAGAGAGCCAACGCGGCACCTCAACTCTTATCTAGGGGAATCTAGAGGAGTTAGTCCAGAGCCCTTCACGGGGAATTCGACTACACTCTTGTGTTAAACTTGATGTTTAGTGTAATAGTTTTATTTAGGTCATAATAGTTTTTAATTCCGCATTTTTTATCATTAAGTGACCATTAGATTAGCCATCACCTATTCACCCCCCCTCTAGGTGTTTTTCATTTGGTATCAGAGCTTGGTACTCTGATTTGGGTCATACAACCTAGAGTTAAAGATCCTCATTTTTAGGCTAATCACAATATTTGTACACACACCATGGATTTCATGTCACTACCCACTTTTGACATTCTTAACATCCAAATTTGGAAGGTTAAGATGTCATTGTACCTCAAGGCCTTAGGATTTCATGTTTATCTTGCCACTACTAATAATACATATTGTTTAAACGGCAAGAATTTTGAGGCTAATGCAAAAGCCCTTCATGCTTTAAAGTCAACCCTAAATGATGATTATTTATCTAGGGTTTCTAATGTTGATTCGGCTTTTTTAGCATGGAACATCATCACCTCCCTTGACGAAAAGAATCTATACTATGCCGGGAGCGATTCGGACGTTGGAAGCGACACCTCCAACGCATGCTTTATGGTCCAAGGGGATAACCCCCTTGAGGTAACTACCGAATCCAAGGTAGATGAGGATAACATGTCATATGATGAGCTTACCACTTTTTATCAACTCCTACTTGAGAAATATGACATGATTAAAAAGAAAAATAAAAATTTGAAAAAGAAATTTGATTGCATGCATATAGAAAATGATTCTTTTAAAAATAATATTGCATGTTTAGAAAAGGAAAATGATATTTTGAAAAATGAAAATGTTTCCTTGATGTCTAAATTAAATGATTTATGTGAAGGGAACACTATTTTGAAAAATGAAATTATTTTGGTGGAAAAACAAAAGGAAATTGTTTTGCAAGAAAATAACTCTTTAAAAAGAAAATTTGTTGAAAAAGAAAAAGAAAGTTTTTCTAAAAGGAATAAGAAAAATGATTCTATATCTCATCATGCTTTACATGCCACCACAAATGAGATAAATGTTTTGAAAAGTAAAATTGATTGTTTGAGCTCAACTTTGAGTTCTTGTGCATTTAATCATTCTAGATTGGAGTCTTTGTTTTCAAAGAAACAAACTCCACATATTCATGCACATCCTCATCATGCATTTGCTTATGTTGCACGCCACGATCATACCCACACACATAAGCATCCTAAGGTGTACACATGTACACATTGTGGCCGCAAAGGCCATTTAGCAAAGTTTTGTTATGACAAGTTGCATCATATTAATTTTGCTAATAACAAAAAGTTTTGGGTCCCTTATAGTACTAACCCCGAAGGACCCAAGAAAAAATGGGTACCAAAATCCCCACCTTTTATTTTTGATGTAGGTGAGGGCTCTCACATGACGTGAGAGGGATGGTACCTTGATGGTGGATGCAATGGACATGATGGACATACTATTGGATGCACCACTATCAAGGAGGTTTGGTGGGACAACCACCATGTTTGGAGTTTTGGAACATAGTTCCTTAGTTGGTAACTATTTCTAAACTCTTAGTTTATTTACATGCTTCTTTTATTTGATGATCATTCTAGCATGTTCATGTTTCATGTGTTTTTGTGCTTCATGTGGTAAAAACTAGTTTAAATGTAGTGTTTATCAAAACTTGTATTTATACACGTACAAATAGTGAGAACAAATTGATTCATATATGTTTGTACTTCATGCTCATTTGTACCCACTATATGCACATGTATAGACTAGTTTTGATGATTCTCTCATTTACACATGTTTTGCCGATTTTCATGTTTTACTTCATGTATATGTATTGTTAAATTCAAATCTAATAAATATACATGTATACCCGTGAGTCTCTTGACTTCATGCAAATACCTTTAATAGACTCTTTTATGTTTGGGATATGTATGTGTATTATTAGGATTGAATAAATTATGCATATACCTAGAAGTTTGTTTTTAAGATGAAAAATGAATTTTCATGTTTTATTTGATAAAATGATACTCTTATTTCTTTTGAGTTTCATTGACTATTTTCATGAAAATACTAATTACATGACTTTTGAACACTCACCTTTTACTTTGTTTATTCATGACTTTGTTTCATGATAATTTTGAGCTTTATAGACCATGAGTGCTTAAATTTTTGTGTATTTAGTAGTATTCATGAAATACATATGTTTTGATGTTTTTGAAGGATCTTTAACTAGTTTTTTTTAAAAATCAATTTAAACTAGTTATTTATTCTTCAATTTGTTTATGAGATATACCATGATCCTCTTATTGTTTTAATTGGTATCATTGGACATTTTCAATTGGTATCAATATGACTCTATTTTTTGTATATACTCATATTTTGTTTCCTATATATGTATGCTTCATTTCAAATAATATCAATTTCTATTGGTATTCTCTTTTCATACATATATATGAGTTATTTGTGCTTGAGTCAAAATTGATTTACATGTTTAAGCACAAAGTTTATTTATGCTAAGCTTTATTCAATTTTCAATTGGTAATTTTTATTTTTAAATAAGCTTATGCATTGTGTTTTAAAATTGGTATCAAAAATTATATTTATTTGATTTCTTAAAATTTGTTTTATTGAGAAAATTCAAAATTCTGTTTGAATAAGAAAAATATTTTTGATTTGTATTGCCTATATGCAAGGAGAGCTTAACATCTCTTCTACATATAGATTCATGATTGAGTGTATCATGTATTGAGGAGCTTGACAATTCTTCTTTATGTGATACACGTGTGTAGGGGGAGCTTCACATCTCCTCTTATGTATTACATAATATGTGTTATGTGAATTGGGACTTGTCTTCCCTTCTTCATGTAATGCATATGTGTAGGGAAGTTAACTTAGCGTCTTCCTCTTCATGAATGTATATCGCATATACCCTTTATTGATAGATTTGAGTTTTACCCCTTATTGATCTCTTTGTTTATGACAAAAAGGGGGAGAAAAATTAATTTGTTGTGTTTTTACTTTAACCCCTTTGTTGATGATTGACAAAAAGGGGGAGAAGTATTTGAGATATATGCATGTTTTCCTTGCTTAAGGGGGAGAAGTATTTGTCTTCCTTGCTTAAGGGGGAGTAGTATTTATGTTTATGCATATATGTTTTGTTTTGCAAATAGGAGAAAAAGGATTTGATTTGGTTTCTCTCCATTCATTTGCATACATGTTTATACGCTTTCATTGCATATCTTATTATTTATTGTTATGCATGAGTTAAGGGGGAGCTTCTTTGAAGGTTTACTTTAATCCATGCATATATAACTTCATGAGTTTTGTCATCATCAAAAAGGGGGAGATTGTTGGCCCAAAGGCCCATCACTCTAGTTTTGATGATGATCAACTCATGTAGTTATAGTACTAATGATCTTGTGCTCAATTAGTGACAGATTTATGATCAAGATCTTAGTAGGTGTGGAGCTTCAACAAAGGATTTAAAGTCATGTTTTGGAGCTAGCACCATTTGATTCACGAGCTAATGCATCAAGATCACATCAAGTACTCAAGAGGAGTCGAGCTAGTGATCGAGTTTGGATCGTGTTTGGACCAAGTCAAGAAGATGAGAAGACTTCAAGTGAAGACCTTCATGATCAAGACTTGTGTCTAGGTTTGTTTTAGAAGATTTTGTTTTTAGTTAAAATGTAAAGGATAGAATAGTGGTGGATTGCTCAAGTACATACACACACTCTCTTCATAGATATGTTTTCATAAAAGAATTTTAGTTTTAGAAAAGACTTTTCATTTTGGAAAAATATCGTTTTGATTAAAACATATAACTTTGGTTTTTAGTGTTTCTCATATACATGTCTTTTTAACCAAAACCATGTTTAATGCTTAATGTCAAAAACATAGATATTTCATCATGTTTGTGTAGTGGATCATATCCATACACTCTATGCTTCAAATGAGTTTAAAATATCTTGTTTTTGTATATGGTGAAGTTTTGGTAAAACAAGTTTTGGAAAAATCATTTTTGGAAAATACAGTTTTCATTTTGAACCAATATTTCAAGTTACAAAAATAGTTCAAATCATTTGTAACATGCCTTGATTTTGTGCAAGCATGTTTGATTATCAAAGTATAACATTAAAACAATTTTTGTAGATTTTTTGTATTTTTATGGGATTTTATTTCAATCAAAAAGACCAAGTTTTTAATCCCCAAACACTGTTTCCAGGCTTCAGCGGTCGACCGAACGGTCGACCCAGTTTTGAAGTCGGTCGACCGGGCAGTCGACCGACGTGCACAGACGTGCACGCCTGTTCTGGCAGGAGGGCCAGCCGACCGATCCGGTCGACCGTCCAGAGAGCTCTGCTCTCTGGAAAGGCCCCGGTCGACCGAACGGTCGACCAGACAGAGAGCTGTGCTCTCTGTATCATGACTCGGTCGACCGACCGGTCGACCGTTGGCACAACGGTCTGAAATATGATCGTTGGCCGGTCGACCGAGCGGTCGACCGACAGGCCTGACAGACCCCAACGGCTAGTTTTTCTAGCTCTATAAATTTGGGGGTTTGGGCATTGTTTTCACTAAGATTTTTAGTGGACTTTGAGCCAGTTATTTTCACTTCATTAAAAGAGTTTTCTCCACTAAATTGAGAGCTAATACTTCCAATAAAAAGGGGAGTTTTTATCAAGAGTGTTAAAAGAGATTTTCTTGAGTTTTTCACCATAGATTCAATCCTTGTTTTCTCACAATCACTTGAGCTATCCATTGCTTCATCTATCCATAGGATTGTGTTGTAAGAGTTTTTATTGGTGATTAAAGTGTTTAGATCACCAAGATTTCATCTTGTACTTTGAGGAGGCGGACAAGTGTGTTCGCGGTGGTTTAGAGTTCGTGTGTGAACTCTTTATTTGAGGTGCGGCCTCGGCGAGCTAGTGAGCTTGCGTGTGTACGAGACTAGGGAGTCCGAGGGATTGTAGGTGTTGCGGCACCAAGGAGTGATCCATTGGGATCAAGCATAGTGGAAATCCTTCGTGTGTCGAAGGCGGGGATGTAGAGCAAGTGTGCTCGAACCTCGAAACAAATCCCTTGTGTTGGCGATTGCTCACTCACTCTCTCTCTCTCTCTATCTCATTGTTTATATCTTGCATTCCTTTATTGTGTTTATCCTTATATGCATGATATACTTGTGTGCTTAAATTGTGTATGCTTGGGATTGTTTGCTAACACTTGTATTCAACCAAGAGAGCCAATGCGGCACCTCAACCCTTATCTAGGGGAATCTTGAGGAGTTAGTCCAGAGCCCTTCACGGGGAATTCGACTACACTCTTGTGTTAAACTTGGTGTTTAGTGTAATAGTTTTGTTTAGGTCATAATAGTTTTTAATTCCGCATTATTTGTCATTAAGTGACCATTAGATTAGCCATCACCTATTCACCCCCCTCTAGGTGTTTTTCACTTCCTGGCTAGTATTCTGAGATGTTAATTAAAAAAATAGAAATTATAGAAAAATAAGAAAAGAAACAAGAAAAACAAAAAACAAAAAGAATAAAGAAACAAAGAATGAACAAAGAATGAAAGAGCGAAACGATTAAAAAAAACGAGGGTGCAACACGAAAGACTTCCCAGGAGGTCACCCATCCTAGTACTACTCTCACCCAAGCACGCTTTACTGCGGAGTTCTGATGGGATCCGGTGCACTAGTGTTGGTTTGATCGCACCCTCGCTAAAGAATAGCCTTTCCTTATTTTTCTATAATTTCATTTTTATCAATATTTTGTTACGTATATTTATAATTATTTTTAATTAATTATTTAATTAAATCGTTTCGCTCTATCTTTCCCTGTTCATTCTTTGTTTGTTTATTAATTTTGTTTTTTTCTTTTTTTCTTTTCTTATTTTTCTATAATTTCTATTTTTTTAATTGACATCTCGGTATACTAGCCAGGAAGGCCACGCCGACGGCCCCTAGCGGGCCCCATGAGATACCACAATTTTTTGAAATCACAAACAAAGAACAAAATTAATAAACAAACAAAGCAGATGTATAGACAAGATAAGGCGGGTCCCGCGATGTATAAAGGTAAAAAAAAGAGTTGCACCCTCGCTTTTTTTCATTTATTTTTTGATTTTCACGTTCGCTATTCCACGCTGTTCGAACATAGTAATTTAACTTTTTTATTTTATTTATTTTTATCAATATTTCGTTACGTATATTTATAATTATTTTTTAATTAATTATTTAATTAAATCGTTTCGCTCTATCTTTCCCTGATCATCTCGGGATACTAGCCAGGAAGGCCACGCCGACGGCCCCTGGCGGGCCCCGCGAGATACCTTCTTTGTTAGTCCAGCGTTTAAGTAGGAAGGCAAAGCAATTTTGACTTGGTAAGGGCACTGTAATCGGTTAAAATGAATTACAAAATCCGATCCTTTAATTTTGTGGCCTTTGTTAAAATTAT
Source organism: Agave tequilana (assembly GCA_038442645.1). Classification (NCBI taxonomy): domain Eukaryota; kingdom Viridiplantae; phylum Streptophyta; class Magnoliopsida; order Asparagales; family Asparagaceae; genus Agave; species Agave tequilana. Next base: position 133,686 of record JAVJIF010000015.1, on the reverse strand, counting down.
TGTAGGGAAAAAGTAAGGGTGCAACACGAGGACTTCCCATCTTAGTACTACTCTCGCTGTTTTTCTATAATTTCTATTTATTTTAATTAACATCAAGGGCCATTAGGAAGGCGGGCCCGCCGATGGCCCATAGCGTGCCTTGCGAGAGCTTTCTTTTGTTTTAGTCACAGAGGTTAAGTTGAAAGGCGTACCTATTTTGGACGGGTGCGAATATAATTAGAACATTGTGAAATTAAGTACCTTTTTTTCATTCTTTGTTTTTAGTCTTGTTGGTTAAGTAGAAAGGCGTACCTATATTGGATGGGCTATCATACCAGCACTAGTGCACATGATCCCATTAGAACTCTGTAGTTAAGCGTGCTTGGGCTGGAGTAGTATTAGGATGGGTGACCTTCTGGGAAGTCCTTGTGTTGCACCCTCACTTTTTTTCATTTATTTTTTGATTTTCACGTTCGCTATTCCACGCTGTTCGAACATAGTGATTTAACTTTTTTATTTTGTTTATTTTTTATCAATATTTCGTTACGTATATTTATTATTATTTTTAATTAATTATTTAATTAAATAGTTTCGCTCTATCTTTCCCTTTTAAACAAAGAATGAACGTGAACAGGGAACAGGGAAAGATATTTGAAATTTTGCTAAGTTCTCGTGTTGCTCCAATTTGCATTGCAGTGAGCTATGTTCGTCAATCTTGCACCCCTACTACGAGGTTCATATCTTTGCTCTGGGCCTAATGTAGTACTAGGATGGGTGACCTTCTGGGAAGTCCTCGTGTTGCACCCTCTCTTTTTTTCATTTATTCTTTGATTTTCATGTTCGCTATTCCACGCTGTTCGAACATAGTGATTTAACTTTTTTATTTTGTTTATTTTTTATCAATATTTCATTACGTATATTTATTATTATTATTTAATTAATTATTTAATTAAATCGTTTCGTTCTATCTTTCCCTTTTAAACAAAGAATGAACGTGAACAGGGAACAGGGAAAGATATTTGAAATTTTGCTAAGTCCTCGTGTTGCTCCAATTTGCATTGCAGTGAGCTATGTTCGCCAATCTTGCACCCTTACTACGAGGTTCATATCTTTGCTCTGGGCCTAATGTAGTACTAGGATGTTCAACTGCCCCAATTTGTTCCTCCTGCTTAAAAGTAAGATCTCAACTGGAAAAACAAGAGGCAATTTTATGGTCTCTTTCATCAAGTCACAAGATTGGCGAACATAGCTCACTGCAATACAAATTGGAGAAAGTTAGCAGTTAAACACAAAAGAAGCTGCAAAAGCGCTAAGTCAAATTCTTTGGGGCGAAGCTATTTATATCAGATTGCAGTTAAAACAGAGGATAGCCTCGCTTGCGCAGTGATGATGGGCTAGCTCAGCAAAACCCAAGTCCTAGCCTCGCCTATATGGCTAAGCCAGACTGATCCTGAGGGACTCAGTCTTAGCCCCACCTATATGGCAAGACTGGTTGTTTATTTTTTATCAATATTTCGTTACATATATTTATTATTATTTTTAATTAATTATTTAATTAAATCGTTTCGCTCTATCTTACCCTTTTCATTCTTTGTTTGTTTATTAATTTTAGATGAACCCCCTAGCTATGTCATCATCGTTCAAGGCTCGAAGCAATGCATAGTGCGCCTTTGCATTGGCATCAAACTCTTTGGTGGCAATATCGGACCAAGTGTCCTCATCATCAGTGGGTATACTAAAGGGTTTAGTCACCATCTTTGCAACCCGGCTTTCTAGGAATTGCAAAAACACGGTCATCTTAACCTTCCATATTGAAAATTTAAGGCCATCAAACTTGGAAGGGGTCTTAATACCTTCGGCCATTTTTACATTAGTGGATGAGAATGAAGATGTCAATGAAATAATTAGCAGTTAGGATCTCTCTAAGGTTGTTAAGCCAAAAACTTGAGACCAAGGCTCTGGTACCAATTGAAATTACACCTAAAGGAGGGTGAATAGGTGTATAGCTAATCAAATAATTTCTATTTTTTAATTGACATCTCGGGCACTGACTTTTCGGCGTAAGAGTAACAGAAATAATTGTGATTTAACTTGACTATTTAATAGGATCAAAGGATAATAAAATTAAAAAAAGCGTCTTTTCGTTTAATTTTATTTATCCGGTGGGGTGTTCGTTGGCTTCTTTATCGCAAGAGGCAATTTTATGATCGCTAGTACTACGATGATCCCCGTGAGATACCTTCTTTGTTTGGTGGGATGGGTGCGATTTTAATTAGAACAGCGTGGAATGTGCGGAGTTCTGTGGGATCCGGTGTACTAGTGTTGGTATGATCGCACCCATCATGTGATCTTTCCCTGTTCCCTGGTTTTATTTATTTATTCATCGTTATAATTTGTAAATTCAAAGGCAAAGCAATCTTGGATGGGTGCAATCATACTAACAATAGCGAATAAATAAACAATAATCAAATAATTGTTTAATAATTATTTAAAACGAAATAGTTTCCGAACATAGTAATTTAATATAGTCGAATGTTGGTTAGTACACCAAAACACATGAGGATGGGTGACCTCTCGGGGAAGTACTACTAAAAAAAAAATGAATAAATAAATAAAACCAGGGAACAGGGAAAGATCGAGTGAAAAGATTTAATTAAATAATTAATTATAAATTAATTATAAATATACTTAACGAAATATAGATAAAAATTAAGCAAAATAAAAAAGTTAAATCACTATATTCGAACCTCGTGGAATAGCGAACGTAGAAATTAAAATATAAAGGGAAAAAGTAAGGGTGCAACACGAGGACTTCCCATCCTAGTACTACTCTCGCCCAAGCTCGCTTAACTGTGGAGTTCTGTGGGATCCGGTGCACTAGTGTCGGTATAATCGCACCCATCCAAGATTGATTTGCCTTCCTACTTAAACGCTGAGACTAACAAAGAAGGTATCTCACGGGGCCCGCTAGGGGCCGTCGGCGAGGCCTTCCTGGCTAGTATCCCGAGATATCAATTAAAAAATTAGAAATTATAGAAAAATAAGAAAAGAAAAAAAGAAAAAACAAAATGAATAAACAAACAAAGAATGAACATATTTTTCTTTTTCCTTTTCTTATTTTTCTATAATTTTTATTTATTTTAATTAACATCAAGGGCTATTAGGAAGGCGGGCCCCGCCGATGGCCTATAGCGTGCCTTGCGGGAGCTTGGGCGAGAGTTTATATCCTGAGATGTCAATTATATTTGCACCCATCCAAAATTATTTCGTTACGTTTATCCTAATGTTGGTATGATCGCATCCATCAAAGCTCGCCCAAGCACGCTTAACTGCAGAGCCTGCTTAAAAGTAAGATCTCAACTGGGAAGGCCCCGCTAGATTTGGGACTTTGTTTAATTAGTTATATAAGCGACTGCCCTTGACTAATTAAAGAGGACTTTGTTTAATACATAAATAAACGATTTAATTAACTTATAAAAACTAACAAAAAATAAATGACCTAATCCCAACACGAGGACTAACAAAGAAGGGCCCTTGATGTAGGGTTTGATTTTCTATAAAATATATAAAATTTATTTTTTTATAATATAACCTCGTGGAATCCTCGTGAATTTTATTAAGGGTGGTATGACTTCGCTTAGGAGGAAATAAATTGTCCAAGCTCCGGAGATAATTTCGCTTTGGATTATCTCAGCTATTCCACAGAGGTCGCTAATATACCATTTAGTAAAAAACAAAGAATTAACTTGTGACCTCCTGGGAAGTCTTTCGTGTTGCACCCTCGCTTTTTTTAATCGTTTCGCTCTTTCATTCCCTGTTCATTCTTTGTTTATTTATTCTTTTTTTTTTGTTTTTCTTGTTCCTTTTCTTATTTTTCTATAATTTCTATTTTTTTAATTGACATCTCGGAATACTAGCCAGGAAGGCCACGCCGATGGCCCCTAGCGGGTCCCGTGAGGTCCCTTTTTTGTTAGTCCCAGCATTTTTTCATTTATTTTTTTTATTTCCTTATTCGCTATTCCACGCGGTGCGAACATAATGATTTAACTTTTTTATTTTATTTATTTTTATCTATATTTAGTTACATATATTTATTATTAATTTTAATTAATTATTTAATTAAATCGTTTCGCTCTATATTTCCCTGTTCATTCCCAGTCAATTAAAAAATAGAAATTAATTAACAAAAAGAAACAAGACTTATCATTTATTTTTTTATTTCCTTATTCGCTATTCCACGCGGTGCGAACATAATGATTTAACTTTTTTATTTTATTTATTTTTATCTATATTTAGTTACATATATTTATTATTAATTTTAATTAATTATTTAATTAAATCGTTTCGCTCTATCTTTCCCTGTTCATTCCCAGGTTTTGTTTGTCTATTCATTTTGTTTTTTCTTTTTCCTTTTCTTATTTTTCTATAATTTCTATTTTTTTAATTAACATCTCAGCATACTAGCTAGGAAGGCCCCGCAGATGGCCCCTAACGGGCATCGTGAGAGCCCTTCCTTATTTTAGTCCCAGCGTTTAAGTGGGAAGGCGAAGCAACCTTGGATTGGTGCGATCATACCAGCACTAGTGCACTGGATCCCATCAGAACTCCGCAGTTAAGCGTGCTTGGGCGAGAGTAGTACTATAGGATGGGTGACCTCCTGGGAAGTCCTCGTGTTGCACCCTCGCTTTTTTTCGTTTATTTTTTGTATTTTTTGAATTTCACGTTCGCTATTCCTCGCTGTTCGAACATAGTGATTTAACTTTTTTATTTTATTTTTTTATCTATATTTCGTTAAGTATATTTATAATTAATTTATAATTAATTATTTAATTAAATCTTTTCACTCGATCTTTCCCTATTCGCTAGTGCTACTGGGAATATAGTTACATCAATTACTAGCAAAGTTATAATTAATTTATACTAGCCAGGTAAAAACGCTGGGACTCACGAATAAATCAACACGATTTTGTTTATTTTTTTATTTTGTTTATTTTTTATCTGATGGTTGGATCACTAGTTGACAATATAGATAAAAACGAGGTTCTTATAATTTTCATTTCTTATGAAAAGATTTTATATACCTTCTTTGTTGAAGTAGGAAGGGTTTTATTTCACCCTCGCTAGTGCACCGTCATTCTGGGCCTTAAGCTGCTCAAGCCGGGCAGTCTCTTCAAGACGCACTGGTTCAGCCCCTCCAGGGAAGTCCTCGTGTTGCACCCTCGCTTTTTAATTTTTCCCTGTGACTTATTATAAATATACTTTTTCCCTTTATATTTTAATTTCTACGTTCGCTATTCCACGAGGTTCAAATATAGTGATTTAACTTTTTTATTTATTCACGTTTCTACTTAACGTTGGAGGGAGAGCACGAATGATCTTCCTCACCTTTTGATCGTTGTCAATAGCATCACCTAAAGAAGAAAGTCCATTAGTAATCTTTATAAATTTTGTAACCATATCATCTATGGTTTCATTCTCTTGCATAGAAAAATTTTCATATTGGGACCAAAGAAGGTCTATTTTAGCCCTCTTAACTTGTGAAGTCCCTTCATATGTGACAAGCAAGTGAGTCCAAATCTCATGTACGGATTTACAATGAATAACTCTAGAGATATCATCATCATTAAGTGCTTGAAGCAATGCATAGTGTGCCCTAGCATTCGCATCAAATTCTTTTGTCTCAATATCGGACCAAGTGTCCTCATCACCGGTGGGTACACTAAATGGTTTGGTCACCGCCTTTGCGACCCGGTTTCCTAGGGATTGCAAAAATACGATTATCTTAACCTTCCATATTGGAAAGTTAAGGCCATCAAACTTTGGTGGGGTCTTAATTCCTTCGGGCATTTTTACTAAATGAATGAGGATGAAAAATGATTAGCAATAAGGATCTCTCTAAGGTTGTTAAGCCAAGAGCCTAGAGACCAAAGATCTGATACAAATTGTAAAACACCTATAGGGGGGTGAATAGGTGTTAATGCTAATCTTAAGTATTGTAGTCTCAGCTAACTTTAAATGTTTGTGAAGGGTTTCAGGATGTTCTGGAACATATATCAATTTTACTACTCTCTATATGCTATCACAAAACTTCCTGGCTAGTATCCCCGATCCATCTTTTATATAGAAATTAGTTCAGGCTAGACACAATCATCATAAACATGCTTCAAAATCACACAAACATGCATACACACATAAACAAACAAATACAGGGCTATTGAGATACACCACTTGTTGTACCCTCCTTGTTTTGTTGTATCCCTCTTTGGTAGAGGTTGATTGGAGTGGTGATTTGCTCCCTCTTTGGTAGAGGTTGAGATTGTGGTTTACTCCCTCTTGGTGAGGTGGAGTTGGATTGGTTTTGTATCCCTCTTTGGTAGAGGTGGATTGTGATTGTTTGGCTATGGGCCTATCCCTCTTTGTGAGTGGATTATGTTTGTATTGCCTCGGTGGCATTTGTATTGGTTGAGAGAGGAGTTCGGTACTCCTAGTGGATTAGAAACCTTCTCGATGAAGGCGGGGACGTAGAGCTAGGGGCTCGAATCTCGGAACATATCTTTGTGTTTGCGTTTGATCCATTGTCTCTTAACCCTCTCTCTTTATTTGTGTTGTGCATCATTCATATCATTCATATCATATTTGCTTGTGTTGTGTCTTGCATCTTTCATATTGTTATATATCCATTATATGCTTGGCTTATGTTTGTGTGCCTCACTTGTACTTAACCACGAGAGCTTCATATAGCATCTCAACTCTTATTCAGAGGAATCAAGAGGAGTTAGTCCAGAGCCCTTCACGGGGAATTCGGCTACACTCGTTGGTTGTACGAAGTGTTGTTGCAAATTAGTTTTAATTTTTGCATTTAGTTTTTAGATTAGCATTATCACCTATTCACCCCCCTCTAGGTGATTTCAATTGGTAACAGAGTCTCCGCTCCTGATACTTAGGTTTAACCACCTAGGAGTGAGATCCTGTTTGCTAATCTATCATTTACATTTGCACATTATTTGTTTGCACATACTCATGGATAGCCTTCCTATGTTTGACATTTCTAGACTTGATATTTGGAAGGCCAAGATGAGTTGTTATTTGAAAACCCTAAGATTGCATGTTTTCCTTGCCGCTACCAAGAAATGTTATCTTGGTAACCGCAATCATATAGGGGTCAATACACAAGCCCTTGAGGCTATTAGAAGCACGCTTAACAAAGTTCATCTTTTGCTTGTTTCTAACCTTGATTCCACTTTTGTAGTGTGGAACAAGTTGACCACCTCCACCTCCAAGCTTCAATTGCAAATCAAACCGGAGAAATCTAGTGGAGAATCCGAGTCACAATACTTCATGGTCCAAGGGAATGACTCCCTTGAGGTATACTCGGAAACTCAATTAGATAGTGATGATGCTAGTTCTTCATATGATGATCATGTTGACCCTAACACTTTAAATGAAGAACTTTCTATAGTTTGTGAAAAATTAATAGAAAAATATAACATTTTGAAAAAGAAGAGCTTTCCTGATATACGTCCGAGATGTTAATTATTTTTAGTATTTTTTGAATTTCACGTGCAATAATTATACTTAAAGATGGTACAAACCAGGGAACAGGGAAAGATCAAGTTGCCTAGCGGGCCCCGTAAGATACCTTCTTTGTTAGTCCCAGCGTTTAAGTAGGAAGGCAAAGCAATCTTGGATGGTTGCGATCATACCAACACTAGTGCACCGGATCCCACAGAACTCCACAGTTAAGCGAGCTTGGGAGAGAGTAGTACTAGGATGGGAAGTCCTCGTGTTGCACCCTTACTTTTTCCCTTTATATTTTAATTTCTACGTTCGCTATTCCACGAGGTTCGAATATTTCGTTAAGTATATTTATAATTAATTTATAATTAATTATTTAATTAAATCTTTTCACTGGATCTTTCCCTGTTCCCTGGTTTTATTTATTTATTCATTTTGTTTTTTATTTTTATTTTTCCTTTTCTTGTTTTTCTATAATTTCTATATATTTAAATTAACATCAAGGGCTATTAGGAAGGCGGGCCCCGCCGATGGCCCATAGCGTGCCTTGCGGGAACTTTCTTTTGCTTAGTCACAGAGGTTAAGTAGAAAGGCGTACCGTACCTACTTCGGACGGGTGCGATCAAACCAGCACTAGTGCACCGGATCCCATCAGAACTCCGAAGTTAAGCGTGTGACCTCCTGGGAAGTCCTCTTGTTGCACCCTCGCTTTATTTATTTATTTTTTGATTTTCACGTTCGTTATTCCACGCTGTTCGAACATTGTGATTTAACTTTTTTTTTTGTTTATTTTTTATCAATATTTTGTTACGTATATTTATTTTTATTTTTTAATTAATCTTAATTATTTTTACTAAACTTTTTAATTACATATTGGATGGGTGCGATCATACCAACACTATAAAGTGGTCATCAAGGATTACTTATATAGCTTTAAATTAATCATTGATAGCAAAGGTTTGAATAGCGAACGTAGAAACTGTGTTATTTAATTAAAACATTCTTTGCCATGGGAAGTCCTCGTGTGATTAAATAGGAGGTTAAAATTAGCTTTCCCTGTTCCCTGGCTTTTTTTAATCGCGGTATGATCTCCCGTTATAGAACATCGGGATGGGAAGTCCTGCAACTATTTTTATTTCACTATGTTGGATGGGTGCGACACCCGTTCGAACAAAAAATAAACAAAATATCCCGGTCCTCGTGTTGGGACTTCATAATGGCCTTGCGATAGTGTAGGAAGCTCTGTGACAAATTCTTGGGTGCAACACGAATGACCTATTACTCTTGCCCAGCCACGTATTCATTATATATCCCATGGGATCCAGTGCACTAGTGCTGGTATGATCGCACCAATCAGCTAGGAGCTTGAACCTCATAACATATCTTTGTATTTGCGTTTGATCCATTGTATCTTAACCCTCTCTCTTTATTTATTGCTTGGGGCCATCCGGTGACTATATTCGAACGTGAAAATCAAAAAATACTTAGCGAAATGATTGCCTGATGGGATCCGGTGCACTAGTAGACTAACGTAGGTTCCAATATAGTGATTTAACTTTTTTATTTTTCTCTTTTTTACCTATATTTCGTTAAGTATATTTAAAATTAATTTATAATTAATTATTTAATTAAATCTTTTCACTCGATCTTTCCCTGTTCCCTGGTATTATTTATTTATTCATTTTGTTTTTTATTTTTATTTTTCCTTTTCTTGTTTTTCTATAATTTCTATTTTTTAATTGACATCTCGAGATACTAGCCAGGAAGGCTACGCCGACGGCCCTTAGCAGGCCCCGTAAGATACCTTCTTTGTTAGTCCCAGCGTTTAAGTAGGAAGGCAAAGCAATCTTGGATGGTTGCGATCATACCAACACTAGTGCACCGGATCCCACAGAACTCCACAGTTAAGCGAGCTTGGGCGAAAGTAGTACTAGGATGGGAAGCCCTCGTGTTGCACCCTTACTTTCCCTGTTCCCTGGTTTTATTTATATATTCATTTTGTTTTTTATTTTTATTTTTTATTTTCTTGTTTTTCTATAATTTCTATTTATTTTAATTAACATCAGGGGCCATTAGGAAGGCGGGCCCCGCCGATGGCCCATAACGTGTCTTGCGGGAGCTTTCTTTTGCTTAGTCACAGAGGTTAAGTAGAAAGGCGTACCTACGGTGGACGGGTGCGATCATAAGTAAGGGTGAAAAGATTGGAAAAATAAAAAGTTAAATAATACTCCTACTTTAATTAAAAGCGAGGGTGCAACACGCGTAAGCACGCTGGAAATATCGCGATGGGATCCGGTGCAAAATGAATAGCGTACCCATCAGAACTCCACAGTTAAAATCAAGGGCCATTAGGAAGGCGGGCCCCGCCGATGGCCCATAACGTGCCTTGCGGGAGCTTTCTTTTGCCTCGTCACAGAGGTTAAGTAGAAAGGCGTACCTACTTCGGACTGGTGCGATCATACCAGCACTAGTACACCGGATCCCATCAGAACTCTACAGTTAAGCGTGCTTAGGCGAGAGTAGTACTAGGATGGGTGACCTCCTGGGAAGTCCTCTTGTTGCACCCTCGCTTTTTTTCATTTATTTTTTGATTTTCACGTTCACTATTCCACGCTGTTCGAACATAGTGATTTAACTTTTTTATTTTGTTTATTTTTTATCAATATTTCGTTACGTATATTTATTATTATTTTTAATTAATTATTTAATTAAATCATTTCGCTCTATCTTTCCCTATTCATTCTTTGTTTGTTTATTCATTTTGTTTTTTTCTTTTTTCTTTTCTTATTTTTCTATAATTTCTATTTTTTAATTGACATCTCGGGATACTAGCCAGGAAGCCACGCCGACGGCCCCTAGCGGGCCCCGTAAGATACCTTCTTTGTTAGTCCCAGCGTTTAAGTAGGAAGGCAAAGCAATCTTGGATGTGTGCGATCATACCAACACTAGTGCACCGGATCCCACAGAACTCCACAGTTAAGCGAGCTTGGGCGAGAGTAGTACTAGGATGGGAAGTCCTCGTGTTGCATCCTTACTTTTTCTCTTTATATTTTAATTTCTACGTTCGCTATTCCACGAGGTTCGAATATAGTGATTTAACTTTTTTATTTTGCTTTTTTTAATCTATATTTCGTTAAGTATATTTATAATTAATTATTTAATTAAATCTTTTCACTTGATCTTTCCCTGTTCCCTGGTTTTATTTATTTATTCATTTTGTTTTTTATTTTTATTTTTTCCTTTTCTTATTTTTCTATAATTTCTATTTATTTTAATTAACATAGTGATTTAACTTTTTTATTTTGTTTATTTTTATTAATATTTCGTTACGTATATTTATTATTATTTTTTAATTAATTATTTAATTAAATCGTTTCGCTCTATCTTTCCCTGTTCATTCTTTGTTTGTTTATTCATTTTGTTTTTTTTCTTTTTTCTTATTATAAAATAAATTATAAATAAAATTAAACAAAATTAATTAAATAATTGGCTGATCACGTTGAGTACCCTTTACTATAGGTTCGAATATAGTGATTTAACTTTTTTATTTTGGGGCGTGGCCTTCCTGGCCTATCCCGAGATGTTAATTATTTTTGATGCTATTGACAACGAATGAACATATCTTTGTGTTCGAACCTCGTGGAATAGGAAATAAGGAAATAAATAAATAAAATGAAAATTGGCAATGGGGAGATCCGCGACCTTACAGGTGACGTCCGCTTTTCCGAATGCGCTAGGTAGGTCACCCATCCTAGTATTACTCTCACCCAAGCACGCTTAACTGCGGAGTTCTGATGAGATCCGGTGCACTAGTGCTGGTATGATCGCACCTGTCCGAAGTAGGTACGCCTTTCTACTTAACCTCTGTGACTAAGCAAAAGAAAGCTCCCGATGGCACGCTATGGGCCATCGACGGGGCCCGCCTTCCTAATAGCCCTTGATGTTAATTAAAATAAATAGAAATTATAGAAAAATAAGAAAAGGAAAAATAAAAATAAAAAACAAAATGAATAAATAAATAAAACCAGGGAACAGGGAAAGATCGAGTGAAAAGACTTAATTAAAAAATTAATTATAAATTAATTATAAATACACTTAACGAAATATAGATTAAAAGAAAAGCAAAATAAAAAAGTTAAATCACTATATTGGAACCTCGTGGAATAGCGAACGTAGAAATTAAAATATAAAGGGAAAAAGTAAGGGTGCAACACGAGAACTTCCCATCCTAGTACTACTCTCGCCTAAGCTCGCTTAACTGTGGAGTTCTGTGGGATCCGGTGCACTAGTGTTGGTATGCATATGTAATGCCGGGTTGGTAATATCCGAATTGAAAGAGGTTGGGGTGAAATATGGATTTGAGTTATAATCAGAATAATTGTAATTATAATCCATTTTCACAAGAACAAACAACAACAAACAAATAAACAAACAAGAAAATAAATAAAAAATCTAGCCTATGTTAGGGTAGAGCTTAGACCTAGACGACTCCTAACTGTTGATTATCCGTAGGAGGTATATTGCAGAAGCTGACCACAAGTTAATCGGCCAGGTAGGGGCAAGATTGGTGGGAGGTATCCGTGTCTAAGCAACATGCCTAATTATGCAAAAACCACCAACCTTCGGGGTTTCGCCCCTCAATCCCCAACCTTAGACACCGATTTGGCAAGAGTCAACTTCTAACAACTTCCCCCTTAGGTCAGTCCCTATTTGAGTCCGAGATGTCCCTAGGGCCAACGTCTACTTAATTTTAAGTTAGGATGGGTTAGTGAGTGAGGAGATGGTTTTTGGGCTAAGGAAGGGTAATGACTTCCCCACCTTATCTTGTTTAAGGATATGCCCTTAGTCTTTTTAGTGCAGTGTACAAGTATAAAGCAAAAGGTAACATTTAAGCAATATGAATCACTCAAAATATGTTTCCTAAACTATATGCAATGCACACATACCTTTATAAATTAAATGCTAGGACTAGCTTAGAAAAATACGTAAAAATAGGGAAAGATATCGGTGCAGAGTAGTACTAGGATTGATCCACTATTTCCGCCATAGGAACCCCGCATGATCGCACCCGTTCCCAACACTTCTCTTTATTAGTCAATGACTAGCCAGGATAGTCACAGAGGTTCGCACCCATAACGTGTGCACTGTTCCGGTCATAATCAAATAAATAGTCAAGATGAGAAGATGACTATTAAAGGGAGATGAACTTTTTATATACCCATTATGCAACGTTTTTTGTTTATCCTATTAAACTAACGTCCAATATAAAACACCCGTTCGCTCTATCTTTCCCCGTTCCCTTGAAAAGCTTTCTATATATACAACGTGATTTTCAGGATACAATCAAATCAAAATGTATCCTGACGACGAAAAACATATCTCTTTCAGGACACCACTGGGGGTATACTGCTACACCGTCATGCCCTTCGGACTGAAGAATGCAGGGGCGACATATCAAAGGGCCATGAATGCCATTTTCCATCAGCATATGTGCAAAACTGTGGAATGCTATGTTGATGACATTGCAGTAAAAAGCCGCGCTAAAGGTGATCACATAACTGACCTGAAGGTTGTCTTCGACACATGCGGACTCGTCAATTGGAGATGAATCCCACCAAATCCTTCCTGGGGGTGGCCAGTGGCAAATTCCTAGGATTTGTTATAACTTCCACGGGAATTCATTTAGATCCAGAAAAGGTTCGCGCTATCTAGGAGATGCAACCTCCGAGAAACCTCAAGGAGCTCAGGGGATTGTAAGGACGATTGGCGTACATCCGCAGGTTTATCTCAAATCTCTCTGGAAGATGCCAACCCTTCGCCAAATTAATGAAGAAGGGTGTCTCGTTCATTTGGGACGACAATTGCCAACAAGCATTTGAGGAAATTAAACAATACCCCGAGATAAATAGCGATCGTGTTTATTTTAATTTATAATCATATCTCGGGATACTAGCCAGGAAGGCCACGCCGACTGCCCCTAGCGTATAATTTTTTATTTTGTGATGTTGCACCCTTAATGATGTATTCCACCGGATCCCAAATCTAGCATGTAAAAGAAAAATAGAAATTATAGAAAAATAAGAAAAGGAAAAACAAAAAAAACAAAATGAATAGACAAACAAAACCTGGTAATGAACAGGGAAAGATAGAGCGAAACGATTTAATTAAATAATTAATTAAAATTAATAATAAATATATGTAATGTGGCCCTGCTGATGGCCCATAGCGTGCCTTGCGAGAGCTTTCTTTTGTTTTAGTCACAGAAGTTAAGTAGAAAGGCGTACCTATTTTGGACGGGTGCGATCATACCAGCACTAGTGCACAAGATCCCATCAGAACTCCGCAGTAAAGCGTGCTTGGGTGAGAGTAGTACTAGGATGGGTGACCTCCTGGGAAGTCTTTCGTGTTGCACCCTCGCTTTTTTTAATCGTTTCGCTCTTTCATTCCCTGTTCATTCTTTGTTTGTTTATTCTTTTTGTTTATTTTTTTTCTTGTTCATTTTCTTATTTTTCTATAATTTCTATTTTTTTAATTGACATCTCGGAATACTAGCCAGGAAGGCCACGCCGATGGCCCCTAGCGGGTCCCGCGAGGTCCCTTTTTTGTTAGTCCCAGCATTTTTTTTCATTTATTTTTTTATTTCCTTATTCGCTATTCCACGCGGTGCGAACATAATGATTTAACTTTTTTATATTATTTATTTTTATCTATATTTAGTTATATATATTTATTATTAATTTTAATTAATTATTTAATTAAATCGTTTCGCTCTATCTTTCCCTGTTCATTCCCAGGTTTTGTTTGTCTATTCATTTTGTTTTTTTCCTTTTTCCTTTTCTTATTTTTCTATAATTTCTATTTTTTAATTAACATCTCAGGATACTAGCCAAGAAGGCCCCGCAGATGGCCCCTAGCGGGCATTGTGAGAGCCCTTCCTTATTTTAGTCCCAATGTTTAAGTGGGAAGGCGAAGTAACCTTGGATTGGTGCGATCATACCAGCACTAGTGCACTGGATCCCATCAGAACTCCGCAGTTAAGCGTGCTTGGGCGAGAGTAGTACTATAGGATGGGTGACCTCGTGGGAAGTCCTCGTGTTGCACCCTCACTTTTTTTCGTTTATTTTTTGTATTGGTCTAGAAGTTAATAATCCCATAGCGTGCCTTGCGGGGCCCGCCTTCAGAATTAAAATTTCCTTTTCTTAATGAGATCATACGGTCTGGTTTTTTATTTTTTCTAATCCACTAGGAGTACCGAACTCCTCTCTCAACCAATACAAATGCCACCGAGGCAATACAAACACAATCCACCTCACAAAGAGGGATAGGCCTTTAGCCAAACAACCACAATCCACCTCTACCGAAGAGGGATACAAAACCAATCCAACTCCACCTCACCAAGAGGGAGTAAACTACAATCTCAACCTCTACCAAAGAGGGAGCAATCAGCGTACCTCGGATGAACTCCACAATTAAGCGAGCTTGGGCGAGAGTAGTACTAGGATGGGAAGTCCTCGTGTTGCACCCTTACTTTTTCCCTTTATATTTTAATTTCTACGCTCGCTATTCCACGAGGTTCCAATATAGTGATTTAACTTTTTTAATTTGCTTTTCAGAGAAACTTTATTTTGTTAAGTATATTTATAATTAATTTATAATTAATTATTTAATTAAATCTTTTCACTCGATCTTTAAAGTTATTGATGAAACTGCCTTGCGGGATCCGGTGATCTTTTAATACGATCAGGAGGTCAATAATTATGATGGGTGCAAAATCACTAAAATAACGTTATGGGCAACTAGGATATCTATATGATCGAATCAATGAAAGAGCGAAACGATTAAAAAAAGCGAGGGTGCAACACGAAAGACTTCCCAGGAGGTCACCCATCCTAGTACTACTCTCACCCAAGCACGCTTTACTGCGGAGTTCTGATGGGATCCTGTGCACTAGTGCTGGTATGATCGCACCCGTCCAAAATAGGTACGCCTTCTACTTAACCTCTGGGACTAAAACAAAAGAAAGCTCTCGCAAGGCACGCTATGGGCCATCGGCGGGGCCCGCCTTCCTAATGGCCCTTGATGTTAATTAAAATAAATAGAAATTATAAAAAAACAAGAAAAGGAAAAAATAAAAATAAAAAACAAAATGAATAAATAAATAAAACCAGGGAACAGGGAAAGATCGAGTGAAAGGATTTAATTAAATAATTAATTATAAATATACTTAACGAAATATAGATAAAAAAAGCAAAATAAAAAAGTTAAATCACTATATTCGAACCTCGTGGAATAGCGAACGTAGAAATTAAAATATAAAGGGAAAAAGTAAGGGTGCAACACGAGGACTTCCCATCCTAGTACGACTCTCGCCCAAGCTCGTTTAACTGTGGAGTTCTGTGGGATCCGGTGCACTAGTTTTGCTATGATCGCACCCATCCAAGATTGCTTTGCCTTCCCACTTAAACGTTAGGACTAACAAATAAGGTATCTCGTCGGACCCGCTAGAAGCCGTCTGCGTGGCCTTCCTGGCTAGTATACCGAGATGTCAATTAAAAAATAGAAATTATAGAAAAATAAGGAAAGAAAAAAACAAAATTAATAAACAAACAAAGAATGAAAAGGGAAAGATAGAGCGAAACGATTTAATTAAATAATTAATTTAAAAATAATAATAAATATACGTAACCAAATATTGATAAAAAATAAAAAAAATAAAAAAGTTAAATCACAATGTTCGAACAACGTGGAATAGCGAAAGTGAAAATCAAAAAAAAAAAAAAAACCAAGAGTGCAACAAGAGGACTTCCCAGGAGGTCACCCATCCTAGTACTGCGGAGTTCTAATAGGATCCGGTGCACTAGTGCTGATATGATCGCACCACTCCAAAGTAGGTACGCCTTTCTACTTAACCTCTGTGACTAAGCAAAAGAAAGCTCCCGCAAGGCACGCTATGGGCTATCGGCGGGGCCCGCCTTCCTAATAGCCCTTGATGTTAATTAAAATAAATAGAAATTATAGAAAAACAAGAAAAGGAAAAATAAAAATAAAAAACAAAATGAATAAATAAATAAAACCTAGGAACATGGAAAGATCGAGTGAAAAGATTTAATTAAATAATTAATTATAAATTAATTATAAATATACTTAACGAAATATAGATTAAAAGAAAAGCGAAATTAAAAAGTTAAATCACTATATTGGAACCTCGTGGAATAGCGAACGTAGAAATTAAAATATAAAGGGAAAAAGTAAGGGTGCAACACGAGGACTTCCCATCCTAGTACTACCTCGCCCAAGCTCGCTTAACTGTGGAGTTCTGTGGGATCCGGTGCACTAGTGTTGGTATGATCGCAACCATCCAAGATTGCTTTGCCTTCTTACTTAAACGCAGGGACTAACAAAGAAGGTATCTCACGGGGCCCGCTAGAGGCCGTCGGCATGCCCTTCCTGGCTAGCATCCCGAGATGTCAATTAAAAAATAGAAATTATAGAAAAATAAGGAAAGAAAAAAGAAAAAAAATAATAAACAAACAAAGAATGAAAAGGGAAAGATAGAGCGAAATGATTTAATTAAATAATTAATAAAAAATAATTATAAATATACATAACGAAATATTGATAAAAAATAAACAAAATAAAAAAGTTAAATCACTATGTTCGAATAGCGTGGAATAGCGAATTTGAAAATCAAAAAATAAATGAAAAAAAGCGAGGGTGCAACACGAGGACTTCCCAGGAGGTCACGGATCATAGTACTACTCTCGCCGAAGCACGCTTAACTGCGGAGTTCTGATGGGATCCGGTGCACTAGTGCCGGTATGATCGCACCCGTCCAAAGTAGGTAAGCCTTTCAACTTAACCTCTGTGACTAAGCAAAAGAAAGCTCCCGCAAGGCACGCTATGGGCCATCGGCGGGGCCCGCCTTCCTAATGGCCCTTGATGTTAATTAAAATAAATAGAAACTATAGAAAAACAAGAAAAGGAAAAAGAAAAATAAAAAACAAAATGAATAAATAAATAAAACCAGGGAACAGGGAAAGATCGAGCGAAAAGATTTAATTAAATAAATAATTATAAATTAATTTTAAATATACTTAACGAAATATAGATAAAAAAAGAGAAAAATAAAAAAGTTAAATTACTATATTTGAACCTCGTGGAATAGCGAACGTAGAAATAAAATATAAAGGGAAAAAGTAAGGGTGCAACACGAGGACTTCCCATCCTAGTACTACTCTCGCCCAAGCTCGCTTAACTGTGGACTTCTGTGGGATCCGGTGCACTAGTGTTGGTATGATCGCACCCACCAAGATTGCTTTGTCATCCTACTTAAACGCTGGGACTAACAAAGATGGCATCTCGCGGGGCCCGCTAGAGGCCGTCGGCGTGGCCTTCCTGGCTAGTATCCCGAGATGTTAATTAAAAAAATAGAAATTATAGAAAAATAAGAAAAGAAAAAAGAAAAAAACAAAATGAATAAACAAACAAAGAATGAACAGAGAAAGATAGAGCGAAACGATTTAATTAATTAATTAATTAAAAAATAATTATAAATATACATAACGAAATATTGATAAAAAATAAAAAAGTTAAATCACAATGTTCGAACAGCGAGGAATAGCAAACGTAAAATTCAAAAAATACAAAAAATAAACGAAAAAAAGCGAGGGTGCAAAACGAGGACTTCCCAGGAGGTCACCCATCCTATAGTACTACTCTCGCCCAATCTCGCTTAACTGCGGAGTTCTGATGGGATCCAGTGCACTAGTGCTGGTATGGTCGCACCAATCTAAGGTTGCTTCGCCTTCCCACTTAAATGCTGGGACTAAAATAAGGAAGGGCTCCCACGATGCCTGTTAGGGGCCATCTGCGGGGCCTTCCTAGCTAGTATCCTGAGATGTTAATTAAAAAAATAGAAATTATAGAAAAATAAGAAAAGGAAAATGAAAAAAAACAAAATGAATAGACAAACAAAACCTGGGAATGAACAGGGAAACATAGAGCGAAACGATTTAATTAAATAATTAATTAAAATTAATAATAAATATATGTAACTAAATATAAATAAAAATAAATAAAATAAAAAAGTTAAATCACTATGTTCGCACCGCGTGGAATAGCGAATAAGGAAATAAAAAAATAAATGAAAAAAATGTTGGGACTAACAAAAAAGGGACCTCGCGGGACCCGCTAGGGGCCATCGGCGTGGCCTTCCTGGCTAGTATTCCGAGATGTCAATTAAAAAATAGAAATTATAGAAAAATAAGAAAAGGAACAAGAAAAAAAAGAATAAACAAACAAAGAATGAACAGGGAATGAAAGAGCGAAACGATTAAAAAAAGCGAGGTGCAACACGAAAGACTTCCCAAGAGGTCACCCATCCTAGTACTACTCTCACCCAAGCACGCTTTACTACGGAGTTCTGATGGGATCCTGTGCACTAGTGCTGGTATGATCGCACCCGTCCAAAATAGGTACGCCTTTCTACTTAACCTCTGTGACTAAAAAAAAAAAAGCTCTCGCAAGGCATGCTATGGGCCATCGGCGGGGCCCGCCTTCCTAATGGTCCTTGATGTTAATTAAAATAAATAGAAATTATAGAAAAACAAGAAAAGGAAAAATAAAAATAAAAAACAAAATGAATAAATAAATAAAACCAGGGAGCAGGGAAAGATCGAGTGAAAGGATTTAATTAAATAATTAATTATAAATTAATTATAAATATACTTAACGAAATATAGATTAAAAGAAAAGCAAAATAAAAAAGTTAAATCACTATATTGGAACCTCGTGGAATAGCGAATGTAGAAATTAAAATATAAAGGTAAAAAGTAAGGGTGCAACACGAGGACTTCCCATCCTAGTACGACTCTCGCCCAAACTCGCTTAACTGTGGAGTTCTGTGGGATCCGGTGCACTAGTGTTTGTATGATCGCACCCATCCAAGATTGCTTTACCTTCCCACTTAAACGCTAGGACTAACAAAGAAGGCAACTCGCAGGGCCCGCTAGGGGCCGTCGGCGTGGCCTTCCTGGCTAGTATACCGAGATGTCAATTAAAAAATAGAAATTATAGAAAAAATAAGGAAAGAAAAAAACAAAATTAATAAACAAACAAAGAATGAAAAGGGAAAGATAGAGCAAAACGATTTAATTAAATAATTAATTAAAAAATAATAATAAATATACGTAACGAAATATTGATAAAAAATAAACAAAATAAAAAAGTTAAATCACAATGTTCGAACAGCGTGGAATAGCGAGCGTGAAAATCAAAAAATAAATATAAAAAAGCGAGGGTGCAACAAGAGGACTTCCCAAGAGGTCACCCATCCTATTACTACTCTCTCCCAGGCACGCTTAACTGTGAAGTTTCAATGGGATCAGGTGCACTAGTGCTGGTATGATCGCACCCGTCCAAAGTAGGTACGCCTTTCTACTTAACCTCTGTGACTAAGTAAAAGAAAGCTCCCGCAAGGCACGTTTATTGGCCATCGGCGGGGCCCGCCTTCCTAATTGCCCTTGATGTTAATTAAAATAAATAGAAATGATAGAAAAACAAGAAAAGAAAAAATAAAAATAAAAAACAAAATGAATAAATAAATAAAACTAGGGAACAGGGAAAGATCGAGTGAAAAGATTTAATTAAATAATTAATTATAAATATACTTAACGAAATATAGATAAAAAATAAGCAAAATAAAAAAGTTAAATCACTATATTCGAATCTCGTGGAATAGCGAATGTAGAAATTAAATATAAAGGGAAAAAGTAAGGGTGCAACACGAGGACTTCCCATCCTAGTACTACTCTCGCCCAAGCTCGCTTAACTGTGGAGTTCTGTGGGATCCGGTGCACTAGTGTTGGTATGATCGCACCCATCCAAGATTGATTTGCCTTCCTACTTAAACGCTGGGACTAACAAAAAAGGTATCTCACGGGGCCCGCTAGGGGCCGTCGGCGTGGCCTTCCTGGCTAGTATCCCGAGATGTCAATTAAAAAATAAAAATTATAGAAAAATAAGAAAAGAAAAAAGAAAAAAACAAAATGAATAAACAAACAAAGAATGAACAAGGAAAGATAGAGCGGAACAATTTAATTAAATAATTAATTAAAAAATAATTATAAATATACGTAACAAAATATTGATAAAAAATAAACAAAATAAAAAAGTTAAATCACTATGTTCGAACAGCGAGGAATAGTGAACGTGAAATTCAAAAAATACAAAAAATAAACGAAAAAAAGCGAGGGTGCAACACGAGGACTTCCCAGGAGGTCACCCATCCTATAGTACTACTCTCGCCCAAGCACGCTTAACTGCTGAGTTCTGATGGGATCCAGTGCACTAGTGCTGGTATGATCGCACCAATCCAAGGTTGCTTCGCCTTCCCACTTAAACGCTGGGATATGTTCGTAAATATATTTGTGGGATCGAGTTTTACCTGGTATCTCGCGGGGTACCCTCGCTTAATTTCTATTTATTTTAATTAACATCAAGGGCCATTAGGAAGGCGGGCCCCGCCGATTTTATGCCCATCATACCAGCACTAGTTAAATCAAACAATCGACAACTATTTATAGAAAAAAAGCGAGGGTTCAATTAAAAAATAATTATAACACATTCTTTATATAGGCGTACCTACTTCAGATCTTTCCCTGTTGCCAATTTATAATTACAAAGAACGTGATATTTGGTGATGGGTTGGCATCTTCCAAGGCATAGGAACCCGAGCTCCTAGTATACCCCGTTTGGTATTGGTTTTAAATTCTGATGGGATCCGGTGCACTAGTGATTTAATGCTGGATAGGGGAAACAAGAAAAACCCAACGAGAGTAGTACATGGTTGTTTATTATTTATAGCGAGGATCCGGTTTCTACATCTAGGCCGCCGAGTGAATATTAACTCCGTAGTTAAAAATAATTATATTTCTATAATTGTTTGAATAAATAAAAATTAAACAAACTATCTTTCTAGTGTTAATTCCAATCTTGGGAGAGTCTACATAAATTAGGATAATTGTTTTTTATTTTTATTTTTCCTTTTCTTGTTTTTCTATAATTTCTATTTATTTTAATTAACATCAAGGGCCATTAGGAAGGCGGGCCCCGCCGATGGCCCATAGCGTGCCTTGCGAGAGCTTTCTTTCGTTTTTGTCACAGAGGTTAAGTAGAAAGGCGTACCTATTTTGGACGGGTGCGATCATACCAGCACTAGTGCACAGGATCCCATCAGAACTCCGCAGTAAAACGTGCTTGGGCGAGAGTAGTATTAGGTTGGGTGACCTCCTGGGAAGTCTTTCGTGTTGCACCCTCGCTTTTTTTAATCATTTCGCTCTTTCAATCCTTGTTCATTCTTTGTTTGTTTATTCTTTTTGTTGTTTGTTTTTCTTGTTCCTTTTATTATTTTTCTATAATTTCTATTTTTTAATTGACATCTCGGAATACTAGCCAGGAAGGCCACGTCGATGGCCCCTAGCGGGTCCCGCGAGGTCCCTTTTTTGTTAGTCCCAGCATTTTTTTTATTTCCTTATTCGCGACTCCACGCGGTGCGAACATAATGATTTAACTTTTTTATTTTATTTATTTTTATCTATATTTAGTTACATATATTTATTATTAATTTTAATTAATTATTTAATTAAATCGTTTCGCTCTATCTTTCCCTGTTCATTCCCAGGTTTTGTTTGTCTATTCATTTTGTTTTTTTCTTTTTCCTTTTCTTATTTTTCTATAATTTCTATTTTTTAATTAACATCTCAGGATACTAGCCAGGAAGGCCCCGCAGATGGCCCCTAGCGGGCATCGTGAGAGCCCTTCCTTATTTTAGTCCCAGCGTTTAAGTGGGAAGGCGAAGCAACCTTGGATTGGTGCTATCATACCAGCGCTAGTGCACTGGATCCCATCAGAACTCCGTAGTTAAGCGTGCTTGGGCGAGTTTTTTTTATCTATATTTCGTTAAGTATATTTATAATTATTAATAATTAATTATTTAATTAAATCTTTTTACTCGATCTTTCCCTGTTCCCTGGTTTTATTTATTTATTCATTTTGTATTTTATTTTTATTTTTCCTTTTCTTATTTTTCTATAATTTCTATTTATTTTAATTAACATCAAGGGCTATTAGGAAGGCGGGCCCCGCCGATGGCCCATAGCTTGCCTTGCGGGAGCTTTCTTTTGCTTAGTCACAGAGGTTAAGTAGAAAGGCGTACCTACTTCAAACGGGTGCGATCATACCAGCACTAGTGCACCGGATCCCATTAGAACTCCGCAGTTAAGCGTGCTTGGGAGAGAGTAGTACTAGGATGGGTGACCTCTTGGGAAGTCCTCGTCCGGAAGTCCCTTGTTTTTTTCTTTTTTCTTTCCAAGTCGTGCTTTCTCGCCCGCTAGGGGCCGTCGACGTGGCCTTCCTGGCTAGTATCCCGAGATGCAATACTTCCTGGCTAGCATAGTGATATAACGCGAGATACCTTCTTTGTTAGTCCCATCGTTTAAGTAGGAAGGCAAAGCAATCTTGGATGGTTGCGATCATACCAACACTAGTGCACGATCCCACAGAACTCCACAGTTAAGCGAGCTTGGGCGAGAGTAATACTAGGGTGGGAAGTCCTCGTGTTGCACCCTTACTTTTTCCCTTTATATTTTAATTTCTACGTTCGCTATTCCAGGAGGTTCGAATATAGTGATTTAACTTTTTTATTTTGCTTTTTCTTCTTTGTCATTAAACAGTTAAGCGTGCTTGGGCGAGAGTAGTACTAGGATGTAGACACAAACCGAAGTCTTCTTGTTTCCAAGCCGACTTAATCCAAACACGATCCACCGAGCTTGACTCTAACCGAGTACTAGATGGGATCTTGACTCTGAGCTCTTGAATCTACATGTGAAAGCTCCAAAATATCTTTGTTGAAACTAATCACCTACTAATATCTTGATCAAATATCTGAAACTAAATATCACAAGATTATTAGTATACTATAACTACATGGGTTCATCATCATCAAAACTAGAGTGAAGGGCCTCTGGGCCAACAGTCATTGCAAACAGCTGATAAAGCGGTATCCCAAGAAAGTAGAGGAACTTTTTGGGAGTAATGCTGAGTGTGGACCCTGAATTAACCTGTATCCTTTCGATGCACGTCGAGCCGATGTATCTAGTATAGTACAAAGGTCGATCGTGTTTATTGTCCTTAAGGAGTATGTCCTCGGCTGTGAAAGTGATAGAGGGCACCTTGATTGTACATGATGACATTCAAGGGTTGAGTGTCATCTTCAGGGGTTTCTGGCATATGTGTTGAAATGATTCTGAATTAGCCAGTGCATCCCTTAGTGCTTCTCTTGTCTCTTCGAGAGGCAAAGTAGTTCGTGTATGGTAATACGAGCTGGGATATTAGTCAGCTGGGCCAATATGTCAAAGCGAAAAGGAACGTTAAGTCCCAGGCTTGAAAGTTTCTTCAAAACACGTCAAACCGGACTTCTTTCTGCTTCTCTTTCCGCCATAGGAACCCCGCCTTCCTAATTAATTATTTAATTAAATCCGAAGTAGGTACGCCTTTCTACTTAACCTCTGTGACTAAGCAAAAGAAAGCTCCCGCAAGGCACGCTATGGGCCATCGGTGGGGCCCGCCTTCCTAATAGCCCTTGATGTTATTCTAAACTCCACAGTTAAGCGTGCTTGGGCGAGAGTAGTACTAGGATGGGTGACCTCCTGGGAAGTCCTCGCGTTGCACCCTCGCTTTTTTTCATTTATTTTTTGATTTTCACGTTCGCTATTTCACGATGTTCGATCAAAGTGATTTAACTTTTTTATTTTGTTTATTTTTTATCAATATTTCGTTACGTATATTTATAATTATTTTTTAATTAATTATTTAATTAAATCGTTTCGCTCTATCTTTCCCTTTTCATTCTTTGTTTGTTTATTAATTTTATTTTTTTCTTTTTCTTTCCTTATTTTTCTATAATTTCTATTTTTAATTGACATCTCGGGATACTAGCCAAGAAGGTCACGCCGACGGCCCCTAGCGGGCCTCGTGAGATACCTTCTTTGTTAGTCCCAGCGTTTAAGTAGGAAGGCAAAGCAATCTTATTCCTGGGAATTAAAAGCTTGGTTTTATTTATTTTGTTTATTTTTTATCAATATACGTTGGTATGATCGCACCCTATATTTCACTCCCGCAAGGTACGCCTTATTAGTGCAACACGAAAGACTTCCCAGGAGGTCACCCATCATAATACTACTCTCACCCAAGCACGCTTTACTGCGGAGTTCTGATGGATTTCGCCCATCCTACTACTACTCTCGCCCAAGCTCGCTTAATAAGTACGCCTTTCTACTTAACCTCTAAAAGTAGAGAAACTCGTGTTGCACCTAAGTTACAAACTACAAATCTTACCCTGTTCCCACGGAAAAAGGATATACCCAGCATTTAAGTAGGAAGGCAAATCAATCTTGGATGGGTGCGATCATACCAACACTAGTGCACCGGATCCCACAGAACTCCACATTTAAGCGAGCTTGGGTGAGAGTAGTACTAGGATGGGAAGTCCTCGTGTTGCACCCTTACTTTTTCCCTTT
This sequence comes from Agave tequilana, assembly GCA_038442645.1. Classification (NCBI taxonomy): domain Eukaryota; kingdom Viridiplantae; phylum Streptophyta; class Magnoliopsida; order Asparagales; family Asparagaceae; genus Agave; species Agave tequilana. The sequence goes on along the minus strand of JAVJIF010000015.1, from coordinate 108,616 downwards.
ATATTTTAATTTCTACGTTCGCTATTCCACGAGGTTCGAATATAGTGATTTAACTTTTTTATTTTGCTTATTTTTTATCTATATTTCGTTAAGTATATTTATAATTAATTTATAATTAATTATTTAATTAAATCTTTTCAATCGATCTTTCCGTGTTCCCTGGTATTATTTATTTATTCAGTTTGTTTTTTATTTTTATTTTTTCCTTTTCTTGTTTTTCTATAATTTCTATTTATTTTAATTAACATCAAGGGCCATTAGGAAGGTGGGCCCCACCGATGGCCCATAGCGTACCTTGCAGGAGCTTTCTTTTGCTTAGTCACAGAGGTTAAGTAGAAAGGCGTACCTACTTCGAATGGGTGCGATCATACTAGCACTAGTGCACCAGAACCCATCAGAACTTCGTAGTTAAGCGTGCTTGGGCGAGAGTAGTACTAAGATGGGTGACCTCCTGGGAAGTCCTCGTGTTGCACCCTCGCTTTTTTCATTTATTTTTTGATTTTCACGTTGCTATTCCACGCTGTTCGAACATAGTGATTTAACCTTTTTATTTTGTTTATTTTTTATCATATTTCGTTATGTATATTTATAATTATTTTTTAATTAATTATTTAATTAAATCGTTTCGCTCTATCTTTCCCTTTTCTTGTTTATTAACTCTAAAGCACGCTTATTTACATACCTTTATTAGAAATTATATCTTTTTCCTTTTCTTGTTTTTCTATAATTTGTTAGTCCCAGCGTGAGATACCTTCTTTGTTAGTCCCAGCGTTTAAGTAGGAAGGCAAATCAATCTTGGATGGGTGCAATCATACCAACACTAGTGCACCGGATCCCACAGAACTCCACAATTAAGCGAGCTTGGGCAAGAGTAGTACTAGGATGGGTGACCTCTTGGGAAGTCCTCGTGTTGCGCCCTTACTTTTTCCCTTTATATTTTAGTTTCTACTTTTACGCCAAAAAGTAGAAATTATAGATGACTATTACACATGTATACTATAATAGAGCGAAAAGGTCCCTATTTCGAGGGTGCAACACGAGGACTTCCCAAGAGGTCACCCATCCTAGTACTACTCTCGCCCAAGCACGCTTAACTGCGGAGTTTTGATGGGATCCGGTGCACTAGTGCTGGTATGATCGCACCCGTCCGAAGTAGGTACGCCTTTCTACTTAACCTCTCTGACAAAAACAAAAGATAATGGCCCGGCATGATATCACACCTGTCCAAAATCTAATTAAATAAATAATCTTGTTTTTTTCTTTTTTCTTTTCTTATTTTTCTATAATTTCTATTTTTTAATTAACATCTCAGGATACTAGCCAGGAAGGCCTAGCGGGCCCCGTAAGATATCTTTTTTGTTAGTCCCAGCGTTTAAGTAGAAAGGCAAAACAATCTTGGATGGTAGAGATCATACCAACACTAGTGCACCAGATCCCACAGAACTCCACAGTTAAGCGAGCTTGGGCGAGAGTAGTACTAGGATGGGAAGTCCTCGTGTTGCACCCTTACGCTAGGATGGCCCATAGCGTGCCTTGCAAGATACCTTCTTTGTTAGTCCCAGCGTTTTAGTAGGAAGGCAAAGCAATCTTGGATCGGTGCGATCATACCAAGACAAGTGCACCGGATCCCATTAGAACTCCGCAGTTAAGCGTGCTTGGGAGAGAGTAGTACTAGGATGGGTGACTTCCTGGGAAGTCCTTGTGTTGCACCCTCGCTTTTTGTCATTTATTTTTTGATTTTCACGTTCGCTATTCCACGCTGTTCGAACATAGTGATTTAACTTTTTTATTTTGTTTATTTTTTATCAATATTTCGTTACATATATTTATAATTATTTTTTAATTAATTATTTAATTAAATCGTTTCGCTCTATCTTTCCCTTTTCATTCTTTGTTTGTTTATTAATTTTGTTTATTTCTTTTTTCTTTCCTTATTTTTCTATAATTTCTATTTTTTAATTGACATCTCGGGATACTAGCCAGGAAGGCCACGCCGACGGCCCTAGCGGGCCCCGTGAGATACCTTCATTGTTAGTCCCAGCGTTTAAGTAGGAAGGCAAAGCAATCTTGGGTGGATGCGATCATACCAGCACTAGTGCACCGGATCCCACAGAACTCCACAGTTAAGCGAGCTTGGGCGAGAGTAGTACTAGGATGGGAAGTCCTCGTGTTGCACCCTTACTTTTTCCCTTTATATTTTAATTTCTACGTTCGCGCTTCCACGAGGTTCGAATATAGTGATTTAACTTTTTTATTTTGCTTATTTTTTATCTATATTTCGTTAAGATTGATTTTTGTACATTTAAAATCATATCTATCTTTTGTTTTTTCTATACCAACACTAATAAAATAGAGGGAAAGTCCCAGCGTTTCGTTCTATAATTCCCTGTTGGCCATCTCGGGATACTAGCCAGGAACGAGAAGTGGGAGATTCATTTTCCGAAGCGACTTTCAAAAGAGATTCTGCAAAAATTCATTCTGAAAGAGGGCTCAGAAAATTCAACAGATTCTTTAATAGAATTGTTGTCTGAATCTGGGACTTCTGAAGAAGAATATTCTTTAACCTTCCTTCTTCCTCTACAGTGGGTGCTCCTCCAAAGTAAAGGCAAATATTCTCCCAAAATTTGTCCTTGTCCCGCTGCTTCAACAATCCTATGATGGTACTGGTTAACTACGGTTCGACCGTATGGTGATTTGGTAATGCAATCCAAATACCGTGAATGAGTGTTGTATCTTGGGAGACCAGCGTCCAAAACCCGTTAGCACCAGTGCGTTGGACGTAATTGTCTTAAAGAGATTTTCTTTAAGCGTACCTCACTCTAAGTACTGTATAAGTGAATTAATTTCTTTATACAGGGGATATACTGATATTCAGTATATTGAGACTGATTTATATCAGTCTAATTGGTGTTTAACCAAGGAAGGAAATTGAAAGGTGGTTCTTAAATTAAGGAACGTTCATTTGAACGGAAAACCTCCCACCTGATATTTGCCGACCTGGCCAATTAGAGAAGAATTCAGGTTCCCGCCTTCCTAATTCAAAGCCAAAATGGGACTAAAGGTAGCTAAAGACATTTAGTCCCACATTGGCCATGGGATGAAAGTTCATAGTGTTTATATAGAGAAAATTGAGAACAAAGGGCGTGCCCTTTAGGTACTTGGAGTTTTCGCACGCGATTGGGAGGGGACCATGCCGGCTCATGCGAGCGCGCGTCGCCGCTGGCGGCGGCGGCCGGCCGGTTTATTTACATAACGAAATATTGATAAAAAATAAACAAAATAAAAAAGTTAAATCACTATGTTCGAACAGCGTGGAATAGCGAGGGTCCAACACGAGGACTTCCCATCCATAGACAAACAAAGAATGAAATAATAAAATAGAAATACTAGTTATGTGATCCCACTTAACAAAAAGAAAATCACGAGGCGTTCCTTCAACACATATTTTCATTTATTTTATTTATTTTTTATCTATATTTAGTTACATATATTTATTATTAATTATAGATAAAAAATATACGTAACGAAATATTGATAAAAAATAAACAAAATAAAAAAGTTAAATCACAATGTTCGAACAGCGTGGAATAGCGAACGTGAAAATCAAAAAATAAATAAAAAAAAAGCGAGGGTGCAACAAGAGGACTTAACAGGAGGTCACCCATCCTAGTACCACTCTCACCCAAGCACGCTTAACTACGACGTTCTAATGGGATCCGATGCACTAGTGCTGGTATGATCGCACCCATTCGAAGTAGGTACGCCTTTCTACTTAACCTCTGTGACTAAGCAAAAGAAAGCTCCTGCAAGGCACGTTATGGGCCATCGGCGGGGATCACCTTCCTAATGGCCCTTGATGTTAATTAAAATTAAGGGTGCAACACGAGAACTTCCCATCCTAGTACGAAATAGGTACGCTTACAATTTGGTGATTGGCATTTTTATTTGACGAAAATTAGGAAAAACGTTCTTACATCCCGTGAAAATATTTCGAACCTAATTGCGGGACCTCGCGGGTTAAGGGATACTTAAATCTTTTTATTAGTAATGTAATTTTTTTTCACATTTTGTACGTTTAGAATACTTATGGTGTGTAGAATAGCGGCATCTGCGGGCCTTGGAGATATCTGATGGGATCCTGTGCACTAGTGCTGGTATGATCGCACCAATCCAAGGTTGCTTCGCCTTCCCACTTAAACGCTGGGACTAAAATAAAGAAGGGCTCTCACGATGTCCGCTAGGGGCCATCTGTAGGGCCTTCCTGGCCAGTATCCTGAGATGTTAATTAAAAAATAGAAATTATAGAAAAATAAGAAAAGGAAAAAGAAAAAAACAAAATGAATAGACAAACAAAACCTGGGAATGAACAGGGAAAGATAGAGCAAAACGATTTAATTAAATAATTAATTAAAATTAATAATAAATATATGTAACTAAATATAGATAAACATAAATAAAATAAAAAAGTTAAATAAGGCATCTCAAATTCGTTAAGTAGTCTTCATCCCTTTTTGAAGGTGGTTTTGAAGAGAGGACCGCACGCACAAGAGAGAGGACCGCACTGGGGAGAGAGAGAGAGAGAGAGAGAGAGAGAGAGAGAGCTACGCTTCAAACTTGAAAATCCCCCCTCGGAAAATTTAAGATTTCAACACCATGTAATAAATATATGCCATATCATCAGCTGAAGTCTTTGAGCATCAGGTGGGGCGTGGCTCATCTAAAGATCCCTGTACGTGGGCAAGTATGAGCCTGACGCCTGTGCTCGAGATGACCACTGCTGGCTGATAAAAAACGAGAAGCTTCCTTCATGGTGTTGCGACCTACAGCAACAACCTGATGAGGATCCCTTGAATCTCTCAAGCACTAAAAACAATCCAAACTATGTTCGCACCCTTACTAGGGGTCGTCGGCGTTCTGATGGGATGGGAAGTCTTCGTGTTGCACCCTTACTTTTAAATTTTTTAATTGAAGTTGAGATAGGAAGGCAATTTATTTATAATAAAGGCGTTGTATCCTACTTTGGGCGAACGTAAGGGTGCAACAAAATCTGTTTAAACATTGTGATGCTCATGAGATACCTTAACGATTTATTCATTTTGTTTTTATAAGTTAATATATATTTCTATTTTGGGGATATATTAAATTATTTATGTTTGCTTAGTTAATAAATATTTTACTTTTTTATTTTGCTTTTTTTTATCTATATTTCTTAAGTATATTTATAATTAATTATTTAATTAAATCTTTTCACTCGATCTTTCCCTGTTCCCTGATTTTATTTATTTATTCATTTTGTTTTTTATTTTTATTTTTCCTTTTCTTGTTTTTCTATAATTTCTATTTATTTTAATAGAAATTATAGAAAAACAAGAAAAGGAAAAGGGTGCGATCTTGGGATAGCGAACGTTCGAAGTAGTGACTAAGCAACCGACGGCCCCTAGTAAGGAAGCTCTGTGAATGAATAGGGAAAGAAAGCTATCCAGTGTTGGTATTGAGAAATACTAGCGTGCCTTGCGGGAGCTTTTGATTTGTAAGGTCGCGGATTTTTTTATTATATTACTATAAATAGCTACTTATCGATATGATAGCTATTAAAAATAAATAAAACAAAAGATTGCTTTTTAAATCACTAGTGTTGCTTTAATTAATAGATAAAATGATTTAATTAAATAAACTTTATTTTTATCAATATTTCGTTAACGTAGGATTGGTTGTTAATTAAGACAAATACTAGCGTGCCTTGCGGGAGCTTTCTTTTGCTTAGTCACAGAGGTTAAGTAGAAAAGCGTACCTTCTTTGGACGGGTGTGATCATACCAGCACTAGTGCACCGAATCCCATCAGAATTTTGCAGTTAAGCGTGCTTGGGCGAGAGTAGTACTAGTATGGGTGATCTCCTAGGAAGTCCTCGTGTTGCACCTTTGTTTTTTTTCATTTATTTTTTGATTTTCACGTTCGCTATTCCATGTTGTTCGAACATAGTGATTTAACTTTTTTATTTTGTTTATTTTTTATCAATATTTTGTTACGTATATTTATAATTATTTTTTAATTAATTATTTAATTAAATCGTTTCGCTCTATCTTTCCCTGTTCATTCTTTGTTTGTTTATTAATTTTGTTTTTTTCTTTTTTCTTTCCTTATTTTTCTATAATTTCTATTTTTTAATTGACATCTCGGGATACTAGGATGGGCGTACCTATTGTGTTTTATATACAATGACTGTTGGTAAATTTAAAGCCAAATATTTATGAAAACAAATAAGTTTCGTTACGGTGAAATTAGTTTAATCTTTTAACCAAATTGTAAGCATACCACGCAATTTTTTTTTACAATGGCCCCTAGCGGGTGCACTAGTGCTTTTATTTTGTTAAGTAGAAATTATCCAGAAACGTGAATATTTGAAATTGTTGCACCCTTACTTTTATTATTTATATTCTTTAGGAAGTTTTTGTGATAGCATATAGAGAGTAGTGACTAAAACTTTTTTATTGCTTGCCAGGAAGACCTTCCCAGATTTGACTAAGATCAATCTTTCTATAAATATTATATAGGAAGGCGGGCCCCGCCGATGGCCTATAGCGTGTCTTGCGGGAGTTTTCTTCTGTTTAGTCACAGAGGTTAAGTAGAAAGGCATACCCACTTCGGACGGGTGCGATCATACCAGCACTACGGCACCAGATCCCATCAGAACTCCGCAGTTAAGCGTGCTTGGGCGAGAGTAGTACTATAGGATGGGTGACCTCCTGGGAAGTCCTCGTAAGTACGCTACGCTAGTGCACCGGATCCCACAGAACTCCACAGTTAACCGAGCTTGGGCGAGAGTAGTACTAGGATGGGAAGTCCTCGTGTTGCACCCTTACTTTTTCCCTACAATAATTTTAACAAAGGCCACAAAATTAAAGGATCGGATTTTGTAATTCATTTTAACCGATTATAGTGCCCTTACCAAGTCAAAATTGCTTTGCCTTCCTACTATTTTGTATGTACGAGCTCATCACTAGGCCCTTAGCTTTATAGGGTTTACTGAGTAGCCCGTAATCTTTTTTATTCTAGGAAGGCGGTATCCTAGTACTACCTCCCGCAGTTTCTACAAAGAATGAAATCACAAGCTTGGTATTTTTATGACTAGTATAACCGACATACACTGTGGGACCCTTTGGTATCCCACTATAATTATTCGAACCCCGTAATTAACTTTTCAGCAGTTAAACAAAAAACGTTGCATAATGGGTATATAAAAAGTTCATCTCCCTTTAATAGTCATCTTCTCATCTTGACTATTTATTTGATTATGACCGGAACAGTGCACACGTTATGGGTGCGAACCTCTGTGACTATCCTGGCTAGTCATTGACTAACAAAGAGAAATGTTGGGAACGGGTGCGATCATGCGGGGTTCCTATGGCGGAAATAGTGGATCAATCCTAGTACTACTCTGCACCGATCATTCACTTTTTACGTATTTTTCTAAACTAGTCCCAGTATTTAATTTATAAAGGTATGTGTGCATTGCATATAGTTTAGGAAACATATTTGAGTGACTCATATTGCTTAAATATTACCTTTTCCTTTATACTTGTACACTGCACTAAAAAGACTAAGGGCATATCCTTAAACAAGATAAGGTGGGAAAGTCATTACCCTTCCTTAGCCCAAAAACCATCTCCTCACTCACTAACCCATCCTAACTTAAAATTAAGTAGCGTTGACCCTAGGGACATCTCGGACTCAAATAGGGATTGACCTAAGGGGGAAGATGTTAGAAGTTGACTCTTGCCAAATCAGTGTCTAAGGTTGGGGATTGAGGGGCGAAACCCCGAAGGCTGGTGGTTTGGCATAATTAGGCCCGTTGCTTAGGCACGGATACCTCCCACCAATCTTGCCCCTACCTGGCCGATTAACTTGTGGTCAGGTTCTGCAATATACCTCCTATGGATAATCAACAGTTAGGAGTCGTCTAGGTCTAAGCTCTACCCTAACATAGGCTAAATTTTTTATTTATTTTCTTGTTTGTTTATTTGTTTGTTTTTGTTTGTTCTTGTGAAAATGGATTATAATTACAATTATTCTGATTATAACTCAAATCCATATTTCACCCCAACCTCTTTCAATTCAGATATTACCAACCCGGCATTACATAACTCTAACCAACCAAGTATGCCAGATTGGTCTTATCAGAATCAAAATATGCCCCAATCCTAGTACTATGAACAAGAATGAGATAATCATCACCACTCTTCACCGAGTCAATGGGGATACAACTCCCCGAGTCTTACTATCAACAACCTTACCAAAAAATAGCTTCATATAATCCATACCCGATTCGGACTTAATTCTGAAGCCAGGGAACAGGGAAAGATGGAGTGAAAAGATTTAATTAAATAATTAATTATAAATTAATTATAAATATACTTAACGAAATATAGATAAAAAAACCAGGATTATTTTAAGCTCAAAGAAAAAGAAAATATAAGGAGAAAATCTCAAAATGAGAAATCTTCGGTTAGTGTTGTAGAAGAAGCCTCCACATCACATGAAGTTCTTTCAGTTACCGTCTTTGATGTCCATTCACGAGATGAGTGGGTTCTTGGTATCTAGTCTTGAACGATGATAACATAGGATTTTTCATTTTCTTTTTAGGATTTTTCATTTTCTTTTTAGATTTTTCATTTTCTTTTTAGGATTTTTCATTTTCTTTTTAGATTTTTCATTTTCTTTTTAGGTTTTTTCATTTTCTTTTTAGATTTTTCATTTTCTTTTTAGGATTTTTCATTTTCTTTTTAGATTTTTCATTTTCTTTTTAGGATTTTTCATTTTCTTTTTAGATTTTTCATTTTCTTTTAGAATAACCAAAAAAAAAGAGAGAAAAAAATTACTAACATAGGATTTTTCATTTTCTTTTTAGATTTTTCATTTTCTTTTAGAATAACCTTAAAAAAAGAAAAAAAGAAAAAAAAAGAAAAGAAAAATATTTTGATCCATTTTTAAAGAATTAAACTTGATCTTGGGAATTACGAATATTCTAAACTAAGATTTCTTAATATAAGTTGAAAAAAAAAGTTTTGTTGGATCTTTAGGTTAAGAAAAAAAGAATAGAAAAGATAGCTAGATTTTAATTCTTTCTTGAGCATTATATACATTTACATATTGAGGGATTAATCAAAGATTTAGTAATTCTATTTACACACACACACACACACACACACACACATATATATATATATATTTGTTTAGGGATGGCCCATAGCGTGACTAAGCAAAAGAAAGCTCCCGCAAGGCATGCTATGGGCCATCGGCGGGGCCCGCCTTCCTAATGACCCTTGATGTTAATTAAAATAAATAGAAATTATAGAAAAACAAGAAAATAAGAAAAGAAAAATAAAAAACAAAATGAATAAATAAATAAAATCAGGGAATAGGGAAAGATCGAGTGAAATAATTAATTATAAATTAATTATAAATATACTTAACGAAATATAGATAAAAAAAAGCAAAATAAAAGAGTTAAATCACTATATTCGAACCTCGTGGAATAGCGAACGTAGAAATTAAAATATAAAGGAAAAAAAAGTAAGGGTGCAACACGAGGACTTCCCATCCTAGTACGACTCTCGCCCAAGCTCGCTTAACTGTGGAGTTCTGTGGGATCCGGTGCACTAGTGTTGGTATGATCGCACCCATCCAAGATTGCTTTGCCTTCCTACTTAAACGCTGGGACTAGCAAAGAAGATATCTCGCAGGGCCCGATAGGGGCCGTCGGCGTGGCCTTCCTGGCTAGTATCCCGAGATGTTAATTAAAAAAATAAAAATTATAGAAAAATAAGAGAAGAAAAAAGAAAAAAACAACAGCGTGGAATAGCGAGGGTCCAACACGAGGACTTCCCATCCATTTTGATTGTTTATCAAAACCAAGATTCCTTTTCTTCTCAAATCTAGATCCGTGTTTCGAAAATAAACGCCTTAAAGGATATTATTAAGGTACTACATCTTCCTTAATAATCACAAAGTGGCCCGTGAGATAACTTGCTCCAATTTCTTGTTGGTATGATCATTTTTGTTTTTATAAATCCTATTCGTGATACACATTTTTTTGCCTAGTACTTAAGTAACAAAGAAATACCCCGCCGATGGCCCATCCTAGTACTAGTGTTGGTATGATCGCACCTAGTTCATTCTGCGTGATACATAGTGATAATTATTTGTTAAATTGTGATGATAACAATAATAAATATATGAATGGGGAGTCTAGCGGGAAGTACTACTAATAACGAACATTGTCACCGGTCCGAAGTGGGTACGCCATGAGGCTCTTCGTTCAGAACTGGAAGTGAAGGTCTTCGTTCAGAACTGGAAGTGAAGCTCTTCGTTCTTCGTTCAGAACTGGAAAGTGAAGTTCTAAAGTAACTTCCAACGAGAAGTGGGAGATTCAGTTTCCGAAGCGACTTTCAAAAGAGATTCTGCAAAAAAATCATTCTGAAAGAGGGCTCAGAAAATTCAACAGATTCTTTAATAGAATTGTTGTCTGAATCTGGGACTTCTGAAGAAGAATATTCTTTAACCTTCCTTCTTCCTCTACAGTGGGTGCTCCTCCAAAGTAAAGGCAAATATTCTCCCGAAATTTGTCCTTGTTCCGCTGCTTCAACAATCCTGTGATAGTACTGGTTAACTACGGTTCGACCGTACGGTGATTTGGTAATGCTATCCAAATACCGTGAAGGAGTGCTGTATCTTGGGAGACCAGCGTCCAATAACCCGTTAGCACCAGTGCGGGAGACATAATTGTCTTAAAGAGATTCGCTTTAAGCGTACCTCACTCCAAGTACTGTATAAGTGAATTAATTTCTTTATACAGGGGATATACTGATATTTAGTATATTGAGACTGATTTATATTAGTCTAATTAGTGTTTAACCAAGGAAGGAAATTGAAAGGTGGTTCTTAAATTAAGGAACGTTCATTAACTGTTACCCATCACTATTCATATAGGATGTTCTCACACAGAATTAACTAACTCGTGTTGCACCCTCGCTTTATTTATTTATCGAAATATGAATAAGTATTTTTAAAATTAATTTGCCTTCCTTTTTTTAAATCAAAGTATATTTTAATTACGAGGACTTCCCATCCTAGTACGACTCTCGCCCAAGCTCGCTTAACTGTGGAGTTCTGTGGGATCCGGTGCACTAGTGTTAGTATGATCGCACCCATCCAAGATTGCTTTGCCTTCCCACTTAAACGCTAGGACTAACAAAGAAGGTATCTCGCAGGGCCCGCTAGGGGCCGTCGGCGTGGCCTTCCTGGCTAGTATACCGAGATGTGAATTAAAAATAGAAATTATAGAAAAATAAGGAAAGAAAAAAACAAAATTAATAAACAAACAAAGAATGAAAAGGGAAAGATAGAGCGAAACGATTTAATTAAATAATTAATTAAAAAATAATAATAAATATACGTAACGAAATATTGATAAAAAATAAACAAAATAAAAAAGTTAAATCACAATGTTCGAACAGCGTGGAATAGCGAACGTGAAAATAAAAAAATAAATAAAAAAAGCGAAGGTGCAACAAGAGGACTTCCTAGGAGGTCACCCATCCTAGTACTACTCTCTCCCAAACACGCTTAACTGCGGAGTTCTGATGGGATCCGATGAACTAGTGCTGGTATGATCACACCCATCCGAAGTAGGTACGCCTTTCTACTTAAACTCTGTGACTAAGCAAAAGAAAGCTCCTGCAAGCCACGCCATGGGCCATCGGCGGGGCCTGCCTTCCTAATAGCCTTTGATGTTAATTAAAATAAATAGAAATTATAGAAAAACAAGAAAAGGAAAAATAAAAATAAAAACAAAATGAATAAATAAATAAAACCAGGGAACAGGGAAAGATCGAGTGAAAAGATTTAATTAAATAATTAATTATAAATTAATTATAAATATACTTAACGAAATATAGATTAAAAGAAAAGCAAAATAAAAAAGTTAAATCACTATATTGGAACCTCGTGGAATAGCGAACGTAGAAATTAAAATATAAAGGGAAAAAGTAACGGTGCAACACGAGGACTTCCCATCCTAGTACTACTCTCGCCCAAGCTCGGTTAACTGTGGAGTTCTGTGGGATCCGGTGCACTAGTGTTGGTATGATCGCACCCATCCAAGATTGCTTTGCCTTCCTACTTAAACGCTGGGACTAACAAAGAAGGTATCTCGCGGAGCCCGCTAGAGGCCGTCGGCGTGGCCTTCCTGGCTAATATCCCGAGATGTCAATTAAAAAAATAGATATTATAGAAAAATAAGAAAAGAAAAAAGAAAAAAACAAAATGAATAAATAAACAAAGAATGAACAAGGAAAGATAGAGTGAAACGATTTAATTAAATAGTTAATTAAAAATAATAATAAATATACGTAACGAAATATTGATAAAAAATAAACAAAAAAAAGTTAAATCACTATGTTCGAACAGCGTGGAATAGCGAACGTGAAAATCAAAAAATACAAAAAATAAATGAAAAAAAGCTAGGGGTGCAACACGAGGACTTCCCAGGAGGTCACCCATCCTAGTACTACACTCGCCCAAGCACGCTTAACGACGGAGTTCTGATGGGATCCGGTGCACAAGTGCTAGTATGATCGCACCCATCCAAGGTTGCTTCACCTTCCCACTTAAACGCTGGGACTAAAATAAGGAATGGCTCTCACGATGCCCGCTAGGGGCCATCTGCGGGGCCTTCCTGGCTAGTATCCTGAGATGTTAATTAAAAAAATAGAAATTATAGAAAAATAAGAAATGGAAAAAGAAAAACAAAAAACAAAATGAATAGACAAACAAAACCTGGGAATGAACAGGGAAAGATAGAGCGAAACGATTTAATTAAATAATTAATTAAAATTAATAATAAATATATGTAACTAAATATAGATAAAAATAAATAAAATAAAAAAGTTAAATCATTATGTTCGCACCGCGTGGAATAGCGAATAAGGAAATAACAAAAATAAATGAAAAAAATGCTGGGACTAACAAAGAAGGTATCTTACGGGGCCCGTTAGGGGCCGTCGGCGTGGCCTTCCTGGCTAATATCCCGAGATGTCAATTAAAAAATAGAAATTATAGAAAAATAAGAAAAGGAACAAGAAAAACAAAAACAAAAAGAATAAACAAACAAAGAATGAACAGGGAATGAAAGAGCGAAACGATTAAAAAAAGCGAGGGTGCAACACGAGGACTTCCCAAGAGGTCACCAATCCTAGTACTACTCTCGCCCAAGCACGCTTAACTGCGGAGTTCTGATGGGATCCGGTGCACTAGTGCTGGTATGATCGCACCCGTCCGAAGTAGGTACGCCTTTCTACTTAACCTCTGTGACTAAGCAAAAGAAAGCTCCCGCAAGGCACGCTATGGGCCATCGGCGGGGCCCGCCTTTCTAATGGCCCTTGATGTTAATTAAAATAAATAGAAATTATAGAAAAACAAGAAAAGGAAAGAGAAAAATAAAAAACAAAATGGATAAATAAATAAAACCAGGGAACAAGGAAAGATCGAGTGAAAAGATTTAATTAAATAATTAATTATAAATTAATTATAAATATACTTAACGAAATATAGATAAAAAAAGAGAAAATAAAAAAGTTAAATCACTATATTCGAACCTCGTGGAATAGCGAACGTAGAAATTAAAATATAAAGGGAAAAAGTAAGAGTGCAACACGAGGACTTCCCATCCTAGTACGACTCTCGCCCAAGCTCGCTTAACTGTGGAGTTCTATGGGATCCGGTGCACTAGTGTTGGTATGATCGCACCCATCCAAGATTGCTTTCCCTTCCTACTTAAACGCTGGGACTAACAAAGAAGGTATCTCGCGGGGCCCGCTAGGGGCCGTCGGCGTGGCCTTCCCAGCAAGTATCCCGAGATGTCAATTAAAAAATAGAAATTATAGAAAAATAAGAAAAGCAAAAGAAAAAAACAAAATGAATAAATAAACAAAGAATGAACAGGGAAAGATAAAACGAAACGATTTAATTAAATAATTAATTAAAAAATAATTATAAATATACGTAACGAAATATTGATAAAAAATAAACAAAATAAAAAAGTTAAATCACTATGTTCGAATAGCATGAAATAGCGAACGTGAAATCAAAAAAAAAAAAAAGCGAGGGTGCAACACGAGGACTTCCCAGGAGGTCACCCATGAAATCACCTAGAGGGGGGGGTGAATAGGTGATATGGCTAATCTATGTGACTTAATGCGGAATTTAAAAACTAATTGCAATACACTCAAGTGTGATCAACTAATGATGCACACACAACCAAGCCAAGCAAATATGAATGCACAATATGGATATAAATGCAAGGCACAAAGTAAAGAGAAAGATAGAGAGAGAGTCAATGGATCAAACGCAAACAACATGATAAGTTCTCGAGGTTCGAGCACCCAGCTCTACATCACCGCCTTCCCAGAAGGATTTCTAATCCACTAGCTAGAGTACCCAACTCCACAGGAGTACCCAGTTACACAATCACAACCTCCACTTGAGGCAAACGCACCAAGCCAACAACAATCACCTCACACCTTGAGGGATTAGCACAAAGCAAACAAGGATCACCTCACCACTTGAGGGATACTACCCAAAGGCACAAAGCCAGACAAAGATTGGGTTTACAACTTGGTGGTCAATACAACAACCACAAACAATCTCTTTCAACTTGGTGGTTTCAAACAACAACCACAAACAATCTCTTTCTCCCACACAAAAATCCTATAGAAAAGATAGTAGATTGTAGCTCAAGTGTGGAGAAAACCAAGGGATTTGAAACCAGCAACTCAAAGAAAATCTTTGGGAAATAAATGAAACCAAGATAGTGAAGTTCAAACAAAAGCTTTTCCCAAAATCCCTTTTCTTTGATTTTTCAAACCCTAACAAAAACACCAAAAAGATTGTTCAATTTGAATTCAAAAACCTCTTTTGATTGCAGCAAAAACACCAGAGAGAATGAAAATTTTAGCCCAAAAATTCTTGTAGAAAAACTCTTACAAATGGGGTATTTATAGGCTAATTTGGGAACTAGCCGTTGGCAGCTATTTTTTCCAGAAATACCCTGACGGTCGACTGCTCGGTCGACCGTCCAACGGTCAAAATTTGAACGTTGGCAACCACCGGTCGACCGCCCGGTCGACCCAAACAAACAGAGAGCAAACTGCTCTCAGTCGGTCGACCGGCTACAATGTTAGCCAGCGTGCACGTATCCGTGCACGTCGGTCGACCCTCACGGTCGGCCGGCTTCATGGTGCGGTCGACCGTCAGGGTCGACCGACCAAACCTGGAAGACACTGTTCAGGTCAGAAAAACAGAGGTAAAAATATTTCAATAAATCTGTTTAAGTCTTGTAAAAATCCCCAAAAATAGTTTTGTCAATTTGCATTGATATATAAACATGTGATAAAAGTTTGACTCAAATATCAAGCACTTAAAACTATTTTTGTGTCTTTTCATTTTTACCAAAAACCAAACCTTGTATTTTCTAAAACTTGGATTCTTGAATAGAAAATACATTTTGTCTAAAACTCATCCAAATACAAAAACATGATATTTAAACATCTTGAAGCATGATGCATATGGATAGAAATCCAATATACATGAAACATATACATATCATAGTTTTTGTCATTAATTCCAAATATATGTTTTGATTAGAAATGCCAAAACATAAAACACATGAAATAGAATATCAAACTAAGTTTCTTTAAATAGTTGAAGCATACATGTATATAGAACAAATCTAATATACATTAAACCATGTAAACTTGTTTTGATATAATCCTATTTATGTAAACCAAGATCGGTTAAACCAAAAAACGAAAACCAATATTCAAAAACATGAAACGTGTGTGTTGTGAACTTGAGCTTATCATACTATTCTAATCTTTTCAATATGGATCTAAAACACTAACTCTAAACTATGGATGCCTAAGTCTTCTTGTAGAGCGCAATCTCCAAGTCGACTCGATCCAAAACTCCTTGATCCATCGAGCAAGTGCTAAATATGATCTTTGACGCTTGGGCTCTTGAATCAACATGTGAAAGATGTGTGGAAGCTTTCACCAACTAATATCTTGTTAAATATCTGAAACTTAAACATTGCAAGATTATTAGTACATATAACTACATGAGTTAATCATCATCAAAACTAGAGTGGAAGGCCTTTGGGCCAACAATCTCCCCCTTTTTGATGATGACAAAACTCATGGAGTTATATATGCATGGATTAAAGTAAAGCTTCAAAGAAGCTCCCCCTTAACTCATGCATCATAATAAAACATATAAGATATGCAATGAATGTTCTTAAACACATATAAACATGTTCTGGATACCAATTAAAATAAAACATAAAACAATGAAACATGCTCTTTATACCAATAAAACAATACTAATAAAACAAAACATTATCAAAACATGCTCTTGCTCTTGATACCAAAATTTAAACAAAACATTATTAAAACATGCTCTTGATACCAATAACCAATAATATTGAAACCAACATATTATTAAAACATATGCATAAATTAACCATGCATATAAACTACAAATTCTTCTCCCCCTTTTTATCAATCATCAACAAAGGGGTAAAAACAAACATAATGAAAACAAATACTTCTCCCCCTAAATGTTCAAAACAAAGAAGCAATAAATTATTCCAAGGGGTAAAACCAAAGTCAATATGATATCAATTGAAAATAACAAACTTTGAGAAATGCCAAATCTTATTTGAAATAAAACAAGGCATTGAAACAAAATAACATTTTATATCAAAATGAAAACATGTAATGTAAACTTGATACCAATAGATAAAAAAAAATTGATACCAAATTTAAGGAAACAAATAGCATCTTGATACCAAAAGAAGATATTTTTCTTTATAAGCATATGATACCAATTACATTAATATTGATGTGTAATTGTTTTTCATCATAAGGTTAGGGAGTGGGAAACAAAAACAATGGTAAACCAAATGCCAATTGAAATATAAAATACGAGTTTTCTCCCCCTTTATGAAATACCAAAAGAAAATATGCATAGGCTTGAAATAAGATACCAATTAAAAATTAAATCAATTGAAACATGATATTCATTATAAATTCAAGCTTAGCAATCTTAAAATTATGATAAAGCTTGTATATGGATACCAATTGAAAAACTCAAGCTTATCATAACCAAAATTTGTGCTTCAAGATATAGGGATATAATAAGCACAAATAAATCATCTATATATGTATGTAAGAAATAGATACCAATTGAAATTGATACTATGTGAAGTGTAAGCATACATATATAAAGCAAAACAAATATGAGTATACAAAAGGATGTCAAGATTGATACCAATTGAAAGAATTCAATGATACCAATTGAAACAACAATAAGATCAAGTGTATGACTCATATCAACTACCACCCATTTCATGATCAAGTCTAAAATGATTTTCAATATAAAGCATACATGAGTATGATCTCCCATCCAACCGCCCATAGATGGTAGGGGTTTTCAAAAATAGGTTTGAGAATATAGTGTGTTTGAAAACAACTACCAAAGTGAAGAATACGAATTTTTTTTTTTTTTTTTGAAAACTAGTATGAAATCCTTCAAGAAAGGGAATAAACAAGATTTTCATGAAACATGAAAATCACATGATCACCAAACACTCAAAAACCAATCCATATAGCTATTACACTAAACACTATGTATAACACCAGAGTGTAGCCGAATTCCCCGTGAAGGGCTCTGGACTAACTCCTCTAGATTCCCTGTAAATAAGGGTTGAGGTGCCGCGTTGGCTCTCTTGGTTGAATACAAGTGTTAGCAAATAATCCCAATCAATATATGTACTCATGAAAACTAAATCATGATACCAATTTGAAAATTAAATCATGGGAAAACATCAAGTAAGTTGAGTGTACAAGTGTTGTGAGAAACATATCATCATGAAAATGGACAATCAAGCTCAATATAGAAATCATCAAAATATGGAACATAAGTGAATCATGAAATTAATTGAAGTCATCATAAAACATGAGAATCACAATCAAACATGGAAATCATCACAATGATTTAAACTTCAAGGCATATGTATGTCATGTAAAAACTAAAGTATACATACATATCCCAAACATAATGAGTCACAAGATAATATGCATGAAGGCACGTGGCTCAAGGATGTATATGTATATATGATAGTTTGGACAAGATGGACATATACATGAAGTCAACCAAATTACATAGAATGGTGAATACAAGTCAAATGCATGAATCATCAAAACTAGACTATACAAGTACATCTAATGAATACAAATGAGCGTTTAAGCACAAACATATATAAAGGTATATTTGTAGCTCACTAGTTGTACAAATATAGGTTCTAGTCTTAATGAAAACAGTCATTCAAGCAAGTAGTCAAGACATGAATCACAAAACGTTATGCAAATGTATAAATCAACATGATAAATACAATCATGATAGTCAAAACTATGGAGTGTCAAAATAATCACAAAAATTCATATGATTATTATGATAAAGACATGTGCATTAGATCTATGATTAACATGATAGTTGAAACATAAAGAGAACACAAAAATATGGGTCCATATTAAACATGGGTGTCTCAAGAACTAATCATGTAAAGCATAAGACTAATAATCATGGCAATTAACATACTAATCATGAAACAATAAAACATGCTATAAAAGATGAAATGAAAGCATGTAAACAATAAATGGGAGTTAGAGAATGATACCAAAACCGATGAAGGTGCATCTCTAGTTCTCCAAAACATGGTGGTCCTCTCCACCTAATTCCCTTGAGAGTGAAGCATCCAAATGGTTCTCATTTAAGCTCGGAACGCATCCACCTCAAGGCACCAAAACTCTCACGTGATGCGAGAGCCTCCACCTACATCAAAAATCAAAGAGGTGGATCTTGGTACCCATTTCCTTGTGGGTCCACGGGGGTTAGTATCTCTCCTAACCCAAACAAGATTAGTTGCTAAATTTTCAACATGTAATCTATCATAGCAAAATCTAGCAAGATGGCCTTTTCGACCACAATGTGTACAAGTGTACACATGAGCATACATGTTATGATTGTGTCCGTGATGAACATGTGTATGCCTTGTAGGGTGTGCATACATAGTTGGAGCTTGTTTCTTGCGAACCAAGGATTCCAAACGAGTGTGGTTCATGGCACAATGGCTCAAAGTGGAGCCCAAACAATCAACACTTCTCTTTAAATCATTTATATCATTTTTAATGCTAGAAGATAAAGTGGAGCATGCAATAGGTGTGGAAGAGGTAGTGGCTATGTTAGCATGGCAAACATGAAAATCAATATTATTTTTCAAAGATTTATTTTTGTTCAAAACCAAATCCAATTCTTTTGAAATGAAATCAATTTCATTTTTCAAAGCAATGTTTTCTTTTAGAACAAGATCTAATTTTGAAGATAAAACCTTATTGTTCTTCAAAGTATCATCACAATCATTTCTATTTTTCAAAACCTCAATTTCTTTAAGGGCAAGTTCAAGTTGAGATTTTAGTGAGTCGCGTTCACTAGCAATCTCTCCTTTCTCTTGCAAAACAGTTTCAAAAGTAGAGCATAAATCTTTCAATTCTTCTTTTACATCAAAATGTTTCTTTTTCAAAAGTTCATGTTTTTCTAAGAATTTTTCAAGCTTAGAGGTAAGTTCAACATTTAAAGTTTGAACCTCACCACATCCATAGCAATAAGAACTAGAGCAATCATCTAGTTGAGAGTCCGATTGTACCTCATGGGAGTCATTCCCATGGACCATAAAGCAAGGTTCTTCGGATATGTCTCTCCTAGATCTCCTTATCTTGTTGATAATCTTTGGAAGCTCGGGAAATGACAACATGCTCCAAACTGCAAAAGCCGAATCATATCGATCAAAAACATGTAGAAGATTTTTATTGAGAGATGCTCTAAGTGCCCTAAGTGCTAATGCATTGGCCTTTTTATGCTTGCTACTATTTGGGAAGGATTCTTGTGTAGAGACTTGATAAGCTAGATGTCCTAGGCTTTTTAAATGACTACTCATCTTGGCTATCCAAATATCATGTCTAGCAAAATTAAACATAGGAGGGCTATCCATGAGTGCAAACTAATATGTGTGCAAATGACAATGCAAATGAAGATTAGCAAACCAAGATCTCACTCCTAGGTGGTTAAACCTAAATATCAGGAGCACTAGCTCTGATACCAATTGAAATCACCTAGAGGGGGGGTGAATAGGTGATATGGCTAATCTATGTGACTTAATGCGGAATTTAAAAACTAATTGCAATACACTCAAGTGCCAAGCAAATATGAATGCACAATATGGATATAAATGCAAGGCATAAAGTAAAGAGAGAGATAGAGAGAGAGAGTCAATGGATCAAACGCAAACAACAGGATATGTTCTCGAGGTTCGAGCACCCAGCTCTACATCCCCGCCTTCCAAGAAGGATTTCTAATCCACTAGCTAGAGTACCCAACTCCACAGGAGTACCCAGTTACACAATCACAACCTCCACTTGAGGCAAAGGCACCAAGCCAACAACAATCACCTCACACCTTGAGGGATTAGCACAAAGCAAACAAGGATCACCTCACCACTTGAGGGATACTACCCAAAGGCACAAAGCCAGACAAAGATTGGGTTTACAACTTTGTGGTCAATACAACAACCACAAACAATCTCTTTCAACTTGGTGGTTTCAAACAACAACCATAAACAATCTCTTTCTCCCACACAAAAATCCTATAGAAAAGATAGTAGATTGTAGCTCAAGTGTGGAGAAAACCAAGGGATTTGAAACCAGCAACTCAAAGAAAATCTTTGGGAAATAAATGAAACCAAGATAGTGAAGTTCAAACAAAAGCTTTTCCCAAAATTCCTTTTCTTTGATTTTTCAAACCCTAACAAAAACACCAAAAAGATTGTTCAATTTGAATTCAAAAACCTCTTTTGATTGCAGCAAAAACACCAGAGAGAATGAAAATTTTAGCCCAAAAATTCTTGTAGAAAAACTCTTACAAATGGGGTATTTATAGGCTAATTTGGAAACTAGCCGTTGGCAGCTATTTTTGCCAGAAATACCCTGACGGTCGACTGCTCGGTCGACCGTCCAACGGTCAAAATTTGAACGTTGGCAACCACTGGTCGACCGCCCGGTCGACCCAAACAAACAGAGAGCAAACTGCTCTCAGTCGGTCGACCGCTCGGTCGACCGGCTACAATGTTAGCCAGCGTGCACGTATCCGTGCACGTCGGTCGACCCTCACGGTCGGCCGGCTTCATGGTGCGGTCGACCGTCAGGGTCGACCGACCAAACCTGACAGACACTGTTCAGGTCAGAAAAACAGAGGTAAAAATATTTCAATAAATCTGTTTAAGTCTTGTAAAAATCCCCAAAAATAGTTTTGTCAATTTGCATTGATATATAAACATGTGATAAAAGTTTGACTCAAATATCAAGCACTTAAAACTATTTTTGTGTCTTTTCATTTTTACCAAAAACCAAACCTTGTATTTTCTAAAACTTGGATTCTTGAATAGAAAATACATTTTGTCTAAAACTCATCCAAATACAAAAACATGATATTTAAACATCTTGAAGCATGATGCATATGGATAGAAATCCAATATACATGAAACATATACATATCATAGTTTTTGTCATTAATTCCAAATATATGTTTTGATTAGAAATGCCAAAACATAAAACACATGAAATAGAATATCAAACTAAGTTTCTTTAAATAGTTGAAGCATACATGTATATAGAACAAATCTAATATACATTAAACCATGTAAACTTGTTTTGATATAATCCTATTTATGTAAACCAAGATCGGTTAAACCAAAAACCGAAAACCAATATTCAAAAACATGAAACGTGTGTGTTGTGAACTTGAGCTTATCATACCATTCTAATCTTTTCAATATGGATTTAAAACACAAACTCTAAACTATGGATACTTAAGTCTTCTTGTAGAGCGCAATCTCCAAGTCGACTCGATCCAAAACTCCTTGATCCACCGAGCAAGTGCTAAATATGATCTTTGACGCTTGGGCTCTTGAATCAACATGTGAAAGATGTGTGGAAGCTTTCACCAACTAATATCTTGTTAAATATCTGAAACTTAAACATTGCAAGATTATTAGTACATATAACTACATGAGTTAATCATCATCAAAAATAGAGTGGAAGGCCTTTGGGCCAACAACCCATCCTAGTACTACTCTCAGCCAAGCACGCTTAACTACAGAGTTCTAATGGGATCCGGTGCACTAGTGCTGGTATGATCGCACCCGTCCGAAATAAGTATGCCTTTCTACTTAACCTCTGTGACTAAGCAAAAGAAAGCTCCCGCAAGGCACGTTATGGGCCATCGGCGGGGCCCGCCTTCCTGATGGCCCTTGATGTTAATTAAAATAAATAGAAATTATAGAAAAACAAGAAAAGGAAAAAGAAAAATAAAAAACAAAATGAATAAATAAATAAAATCAGGGAACAGGGAAAGATCGAGTGAAAAGATTTAATTAAATAATTAATTATAAATTAATTATAAATATATTTAACGAAATATAGATAAAAAATAAGCAAAATAAAAAAGTTAAATCACTATATTCGAACCTCGTGGAATAGCGAACGTAGAAATTAAAATATAAAGGAAAAAAGTAAGGGTGCAACACGAGGACTTCCCATCCTAGTATGACTCTCGCCCAAGCTCGCTTAACTGTGGAGTTCTATGGGATCCGGTGCACTAGTGTTGGTATGATCGCACCCATCCAAGATTGCTTTGCCTTCCTACTTAAACGCTGGGACTAGCAAAGAAGATATCTCGCAGGGCCCGTTAGGGGCCGTCGGCGTGCCCTTCCTGGCTAGTATCCTGAGATGTTAATTAAAAAAATAAAAATTATAAAAAAATAAGAGAAGAAAAAAAAAAAAACAAAATGAAAAAATAAACAAAGAATGAACTGGGAAAGATTGAGCGAAACGATTTAACTAAATAATTAATTAAAAAATAATAATAAATATACGTAACGAAATATTGATAAAAAATAAACAAAATAAAAATTTAAATCACTATGTTCAAAGTGTGTGGAATAGCGAACGTGAAAATCAAAAAATTAATGAAAAAAAGCGAGGGTGTAACACGAGGACTTCCCAGATTGCATTGATCGCACCCATCCAAGATTGCTTTGCCTTCCTACTTAAACGCTGAGACTAGCAAAGAAGGTATCTCGTAGGGCCCGCTAGGGGCCGTCGGCGTGGCCTTCCTGGCTAGTATCCCGAGATGTCAATTAAAAAAATAGAAATTATAGAAAAATAAGAGAAGAAAAAAGAAAAAAACAAAATGAATAAACAAACAAAGAATGAACAGGGAAAGATAGTGCGAAACGATTTAATTAAATAATTAATAACAAAATAATAATAAATATACGTAACGAAATTTTGAAAAAATAAACAAAATAAAAAAGTTAAATCACTATGTTCGAAGAGTGTGGAATAGCGAACGTGAAAATCAAAAAATAAATGAAAAAAAGTGAGGGTGCAACACGAGGATTTCCCAGGAGGTCACCCATCATAGTACTACTCTCGTCCAAGCACGCTTAACTGCAAAATTTTGATGGGATCCAGTGCACTAGTGCTGGTATGATCGCACCCGTTCGAAGTAGGTACACGTTTCTGCTTAACCTCTGTGACTAAGCAAAAGAAAGCTCCTTGCCACGCTATGGGCCATCGGCGGGGCCCGCCTTCCTAATAGCCATTGATGTTAATTAAAATAAATAGAAATTATAGAAAAACAAGAAAAGAAAAAATAAAAATAAAAAACAAAATGAATAAATAAATAAAACCTGGGATTGAATAGGGAAAGATAGAGCGAAACGATTTAATTAAATAATTAATTAAAATTAAAAATAAATATATGTAACTAAATATAGATAAAAATAAATATAGTAATAAAGTTAAATCATTATGTTCGCACCGCGTGGAATAGCGAGTAAGGAAATAAAAAAAATAAATGAAAAAATGCTGGGACTAACAAAAAAGGGACCTCGCGGCACCTGCTAGGGGCCATCGGCGTAGCCTTCCTGGCTAGTATTCCGAGATGTCAATTAAAAAAATAGAAATTATAGAAAAATAAGAAAAGGAACAAGAAAAACAAAAAACAAAAAGAATAAACAAACAAAGAATGAACAGGGAATGAAAGAGCGAAACGATTAAAAAAAGCGAGGGTGCAACACGAAAGACTTCCCAGGAGGTCACCCATCCTAGTACTACTCTTACCCAAGCATGCTTTACTGCGGAGTTCTGATGGGATCCTGTGCACTAGTGCTGGTATGATCGCACCCGTCCAAAATAGGTACGCCTTTCTACTTAACCTCTGTGACTAAAACAAAAGAAAGCTCTCGCAAGGCACGCTATGGGCCATCGGCGGGGCCCGCCTTCCTAATGGCCCTTGATGTTAATGAAAATAAATAGAAATCTTGCCAGGAAATCTAGCCAATACAAAACAATCACCTCACACTTGAGGGATTCCAACATAAACACCACCTCTCACTAAAGGGCACCAACAATCTCCACCTCTCACTAGAATGAGCCAACCACCACTCCAAAATCAACCTCTACACAAGGGGGATATCACAAATAAGGAGGGTTTACAACTTGGTGGTTTCCACAACCACAAACTAATTTCTTTTCCTACAAAACAAAAGATCCTAATAGATATGATAGAATGATATGGCTCAAGTGTGGAAAATAAAGAGTTCGGAAATCAAAAACTCAAAGAAAAACTCTGGCTAGTATCCCGTGATCACAATGTTTAAACAGATTTTGACCAGGAAGTGATTAAAATATTAGGTACGATTATTTAATTAGATTTTGGACGGGTGCGATATCATGCCGGGCCATTATCTTTTGTTTTTGTCACAGAGGTTAAGTAGAAAGGCGTACCTACTTCGGACGTGTGCGATCATACCAGCACTAGGGCACCGGATCCCATCAGAACTCCGCAGTTAAGCGTGCTTGGGCGAGAGTAGTACTAGGATGGGAAGTCCTCGTGTTGCACCCTTACTTTTTCCCTTTATATTTTAATTTCTACATTCTCTATTCCACGAGGTTCGAATATAGTGATTTAACTTTTTTACAGAACTTCGCAGTTAAGCGTGCTTGGGCGAGAGTAGTACTAGGATGGGTGACCTCCTGGGAAGTCCTCGTGTTGCACCCTCGAAATAGGGACCTTTTCGCTCTATCCCGAGATGTCAAAACACTAGTATAGTATACATGTGTAATAGTCATCTATAATTTCTACTTTTCGGCGTGAGAATGAAATATACTTAATCAAAAAATACAAAATAAAAAAGTTAAATTACTATATTCGAACCTCGTGGAATAACGAACGTAGAAATTAAAATATAAAGGGAAAAAGTAAGGGTGTAACACGAGGACTTCCCATCCTAGTACTACTCTCGCCCAAGCTCGCTTAACTGTGGAGTTCTGTGGGATCCGATGCACTAGTGTTGGTATGATCGCACCCATCCAAGATTGATTTGCCTTCCTACTTAAACGCTGGGACTAACAAAGAAGGTATCTCACGCTGGGACTAACAAATTATAGAAAAACAAGAAAAGGAAAAAGAAAAATAAAAAACAAAATGAATAAATAAATAAAACTAGTGAACAGGGAAAGATCGAGTGAAAAGATTTAATTAAATAGGTAATTAGAAATTAATTATAAATATACTTAACGAAATATAGATAAAAAATAAGCAAAATAAAAAAGTTAAATCACTATATTCGAACCTCGTGGAATAGAGAACGTAGAAATTAAAATATAAAAGGGAAAAAGTAAGGGTGCAACACGAGGACTTCCCATCCTAGTACTACTCTCGCCCAAGCTCGCTTAACTGTAGAGTTCTGTGGGATCCGGTGCACTAGTGTTGGTATGATCGCAATCAAGAATGAACATGGAAACATCCTGAGTGAAATCACTAGACGGGTGCGATCATACCAGCACTAGTGCACCGGATCCCATCAGAACTCCGCAGTTAAGCGTGCTTGGGCGAGAGTAGTACTAGGTTGGGTGACCTCCTGGGAAGTCCTCGTGTTGCACCCTCGCGTTTTTTCATTTATTTTTTGATTTTCACGTTCGCTATTCCACGCTGTTCACACATAGTGATTTAACTTTTTTATTTAATTTATTTTTTATCAATATTTCGTTACGTATATTTATAATTATTTTTTAATTAATTATTTAATTAAATCGTTTCGCTCTATCTTTCCCTGTTCATTCTTTGTTTGTTTATTAATTTTTTTTATTTTTTCTTTCCTTATTTTTCTATAATTTCTATTTTTTAATTGACATCTCGGGATACTCCCGAGATGTTAATTAAAAAAATAAAAACTATAGAAAAATAAGAGAAGAAAAAAGAAAAAAACAAAATGAATAAACAAACAAAGAATGAACTGGGAAAGATAGAGCGAAACGATTTAATTAAATAATTAATTAAAAAATAATAATAAATATACGTAACGAAATGTTGATAAAAAATAAACAAAATAAAAAAGTTAAATCACTATGTTCGAGGAGTGTGGAATAGCGAACGTGAAAATTAAAAAATAAATGAAAAAAAGCGAGGGTGCAACACGAGGACTTCCCAGATTGCATTGATCGCACCCATCCAAGATTGCTTTGCCTTCCTACTTAAACGCTGGGACTAGCAAAGAAGGTATCTCGCGGGAACCATAAAATTGCCTTTGATGTCAATTAAAAATACTAGCCAGGGAACAGGGAAAGTAATCTTGGATGGGTGCGATCAATGCAATCTGGGAAGTCCTCGTGTTGCACCCTCACTTTTTTTCATTTATTTTTTGATTTTCACGTTCGCTATTCCACACTCTTTGAACATAGTTCTTTAACATGATCATACCAGCACTAGGATACAATCACGTTCGCACCCATCCAAACTGAAAATCACCTAGAGAGGGGGTGAATAGGTGATAATGCTAATCTAATGAAACTCAATGCGGAATTTAAAAACTTAAAACAATGAGCACTCAAGTGTGATCAACAAGTGATGCACACACAACCAAGCCAAGCAATAGAGATATGTATGCACAATATAAATAGAGATGCAAGGCACAAAGTAAAGAGAGAGATAGAGAGAGAGTCAATGGATCAAGCGCAAACAACAAGATATGTTTCGAGGTTCGAGCCGCTAGCTCTACATCCCCGCCTTCGACACACGAAGGATTTCCAATCCACTAGCTTGTCCACAAAGGACTCCCACCGAGGGAACCTCCACCGAGGATTTGGGGCAATCATAATTACAAGGAGTACCCAACTCCTCTCCTTACAAACACAACCTCCTCCTTGAGGCACAACTCCAATCCAACAACAATCACCTCACAACCTTGAGGGATAAACACCAACCAATACAAGGATCACCTCACAACCTTGAGGGATACAACCCAATAGCAAAACTTCCTCAACACAATGAGGGAAAGGCACTAAGCCAAGCTAAAGATAGGGTTTACAACTTAGTGGTTTCAAACAACAATCACAAAACAATCTCTTTCTCCCACACAAAGATCCTATAGAAAAGATAGTTGATTTAGCTCAAGTGTGGAGAAAACCAAAGGATTTGAAACCAGCAACTCAAAGAAAATCTTTGGGAAATAATAGAAATCAAGATAGTGAAGTTCAAACAAAAGCTTTTCCCAAAATCCCTTTTCTTTGATTTTTCAAACCCTAGCAAAAACACCAAAAAGATTGTTCAATTTGAATCCAAAAACCTATTTTGATTGCAGCAAAAACACCAGAGAGAATGAAAAAATTTGCCCAAAAATTCTTAGAGAAAAACTTTTGCAAATGGGGTATTTATAGGCAAATCTGAAAACTAGCCGTTGGCAGCAGATTTTGCCAAAATAACCCTGCCGGTCGACCGCCCAACGGTCATATTTTGACCCGTTGGCACTACCGGTCGACCGCCCGGTCGACCTAAACAAACAGAGAGCAAACCTGCTCTCAGTCGGTCGACCGGCCCAACTGGCAGCCAGCGTGCACGTATCTGTGCACGTCGGTCGACCCATACGGTCGACCGGATACTTGGTGCGGCCGACCGTCAGGGTCGACCGACCTAGCCTGGCAGAGCCTGTTCTGGACAGAAAAACTAAGAAATTAAATATCCAATAAATTCTTGTAAACTGTTAAAAATCCTCAAAAATAGTTTTGATAATATGCATTGATATATAAACATGTGATAAAAGTTTTGACTCAAATATCAAGCAATTAAAACTATTTTTGTGTCTTAACATTTTTACCAAAAACCAAAACTTGTATTTTGTAAAAACTTGGATTTTTGAATATAAAATAAATTTTGTCTAAAACTCTTTCAAATACAAAAACATAATATTTAAACACTTTGAAGCATGATGCATATGGATAGAAATCCAATATGCATGAAACATATACGTATCATAGTTTTTGTCTTTAATTCCAAAATATGTTTTGTTAGAAATACCAAAAACATAAAACACATGAAATAGATTATCAAACTAAGTTTGTCTAAGTAGTTGAAGCATGTATGTATATAGAACAAATCTAATATACACTAAACCATGTAAACTTGTTTTGATATAAAATCTATTCATGAAAACCAAGATCGGTTAAACCTAAAACCGAAAACCCAAAACATGAAACGTGTGTGTTGTGAACTTGAGTATATCATACTATTCTAATCTTTATACATGGATCTAAAACACAAACTCTAAACTATGGATACCTAAGTCTTCTTGTAGAGCGCAATCTCCAAGCCGACTTGATCCAAACCTTGATTCACCGAGCAAGTGCTAAATATAATCTTTGACGCTCGGGCTCTTGAATCAACATGTGAAAGCTTCCAAATCATCTTGTTGAAGCTAATCACCAACTAATAACTTGATTAATGATCTGAAACTAAAATCACAAGATTATTAGTACATATAACTACATGAGTTAATCATCATCAAAACTAGAGTGGAAGGCCATGGGCCAACACAAACCCCTCGTATATAGAAAAACAAGAAAAGGAAAAAGAAAAATAAAAAACAAAATGAATAAATAAATAAAACCAGGGAACAGGGAAAGATCGAGTGAAAAGATTTAATTAAATAATTAATTATAAATTAATTATAAATATACTTAACGAAATATAAATAAAAAAGAGAAAAATAAAAAAGTTAAATCACTATATTCGAACCACGTGGAATAGCGAACGTAGAAATTAAAATATAAAGGGAAAAAGTAAGGGTGCAAGTGGAGTTCTGTTGTATCCCTCTTTGGTAGAGGTTGATTGAAGTGGTGATTTGCTCCCTCTTTGGTAGAGGTTGAGATTGTGGTTTACTCCCTCTTGGTGAGGTAGAGTTGGATTGGTTTTGTATCCCTCTTCGGTAGAGGTGGATTGTGGTTGTTTGGCTAAGGGCCTATCCCTCTTTGTGAGGTGGATTGTGTTTGTATTGCCTCGGTGGCATTTGTATTGGTTGAGAGAGGAGTTCGGTACTCCTAGTGGATTAGAAATCCTTCTCGGTGAACGCGGGGACGTAGAGCTAGGGGCTCGAACCTCGAAACATATCTTTGTGTTTGCGTTTGATCCATTGTCTCTTAACCCTCTCTCTTTATTTATTGCTTGGGGCCGTCCGGTAACTATATTCGAACGTGAAAATCAAAAAATACTTAGCGAAATGATTGCCTGATGGGATCCGGTGCACTAGTGGACTAACGTAGGTTCCAATATAGTGATTTAACTTTTTTATTTTTCTCTTTTTTTATCTATATTTCGTTAAGTATATTTAAAATTAATTTATAATTAATTATTTAATTAAATCTTTTCACTCGATCTTTCCCTGTTCCCTGGTTTTATTTATTTATTCATTTTGTTTTTTATTTTCTTTTTCCTTTTCTTGTTTTTCTATAATTTCTATTTTTTAATTGACATCTCGGGATACTAGCCAGGAAGGCCACGCCGACGGCCCCAAGCGGGCCCCGTAAGATACCTTCTTTGTTAGTCCCAGCGTTTAAGTAGGAAGGCAAAGCAATCTTGGATGGTTGCGATCATACCAACACTAGTGCACCGGATCCCACAGAACTCCACAGTTAAGCGAGCGATAAAAAAAGAGAAAAATAAAAAAGTTAAATCACTATATTCGAACCTCGTGGAATAGCGAACGTCGGCGTGGCCTTCCTGGCTAGTATCCCAAGATGTTAATTAAAAAAATAAAAATTATAGAAAAATAAGAAAAGAAAAAAGAAAAAACAAAATGAATAAACAAAATGTAGAACATGAAGTAACAGTAGTGCATTTTAGACAGGGAAAGATCGAGTGAAAAGATTTAATTAAATAATTAATTATAAATTAATTATAAAATTACTTCATGAAATATAGATTAAAAAAAAGCAAAAGAAAAAAGTTAAATCACTATATTCGAACAATCACCTCTGGTACTACTCTCGCCCAAGTGTTTATTAGTCCACGCTCGATACCTTCTTTATTTTCCGATAAATATAATTACTTTTCTTGTGAGAATTTTCCCAACGTTTTTATTTTGCTTAAACTCTCATGGAATTATTATTTTGCTTAACCTCTTAAACGAGCTAATGATTTATTATTATTAGTCCTAGCGGTTTACTTTCGGGCAAAAAAAGTTATGGGCTTTAACCATTAGGAAGAATAAATTAAGTAGGCATACGATATTTAATAATCCCATACTTTTATATCCCATCCTGTGACTTTCTAACCCGAGCAATATTTAACTTTTTTAAAAAACAAAATGAATTAGTGCGATCGTTTATATTGATTATTGAAAAATCTTATATTATAGTTGATTTTCTTAACAAAGCTATTGATAAAAATGCGTAAGTGCGAAACGTCAGGTTCATACCCAATCACCAAGTGTAATGCAGAAATGGGTTGGGTGGCAGTGGGCCTCAAGCGGACCAACATCGCTGCATGCAAAATTATGCAGCCCCATGCAGAAACAGGAAGCTTGGTGTGCATAACCAAGGTCCTTGAGATCAATTATAAGCGCTTTAAAGTGATTTAACTTTTTTAAAGTGGTCATCTCGAGCACCGCGTGGAATAGAAATGCATCTGGTAAAAGAGACTAGTTCCAGGCGTACTAGTGCTGGTAACGAAATATTGATAAAAATAGAAATTATAGAAAAATAAGAAAACGAAAACGAAAAAAAATAAAATGAATAGACAAACAAAACCTGGGAATGAACAGGGAAAGATAGAGCGAAACGATTTAATTAAAAAACACAGAGGTTAAGTAGAAAGGCGTACCTACTTCGGACGGGTGCGATCATACCAACACTAGTGCACCGGATCCCATCAGAACTCCGCAGTTAAGCGTGCTAGGGCGAGAGTAGTACGAGGATGGGTGCAACACGAGGATAAAAATTGCAAAGGATATCTATATTATTCATTTTTTAATTGACATATCTATATATAACATCAGAACGCTTAGCGATTAAAGGAAAAGCAAATTTTATTATCTAAGAAAACATTCTTTTGATAAAAAAATAGGCGTTAGAATATTTTTTGATTTTCGTGGGTAGAAGTCCTCTTATAAATAGCCCTTTTCTTTTTCCTAGTACTAACAAAATGAATATTTTTTTGCTTGGGCGAGAGTAGTAAATAGATATGATCGCACCTCACTAAAGTCCATAGCGTGCCAACGTGCCTTTGTATTTCTGGTTTTGTTTGTCTTTGTATGGTAAACACGAGGTTGGAAAGAAGAATAACTTTTTTATTTTGTTTATTTTTTATCAATATTTCGTTATGTATATTTATAATTATTTTTTAATTAATTATTTAATTAAATCGTTTCGCTCTATCTTTTCCTGTTCATTCTTTGTTTGTTTATTCATTTTGTTTTTTTCTTTTCTTATTTTTCTATAATTTCTAATTTTTTAATTGACATCTCGAGATCCTAGCCAGGAAGGCCTCGCCGACGGCCCTTGGCGGGCCCCGCGAGATACCTTCTTTGTTAGTCCCAACGTTTAAGTACGACTGGGAAAGAAAAAAGAAAAAACAAGGGACTTCCGGACGAGGACTTCCCAAGAGGTCACCCATCCTAGTACTACTCATTCCCAAGCACGCTTTACTGCAGAGTTCTGATGGGATTCGGTGCACTTGCTGGTATGATCGCACCCATCCAAAGTAGGTACGCCTTTCTACTTAACCTCTGTGACTAAGTAAAAGAAAGCTCCCGCAAGGCACGCTATGGGCCATCGGCGGGGCCCGCCATCCTAGTAATAGCGAACGTAGAAATTAAAATATAAAGGAAAAAAGTAAGGGTGCAACACGAGGACTTCCCATCCTAGTACGACTCTCGCCCAAGCTCGCTTAACTGTGGAGTTCTGTGGGATCCGGTGCACTAGTGCTGGTATTATAGGTATCTATATTGCGGGAGCTTTCTTTTGCTTAGTCACAGAGGTTAAGTAGAAAGGCGTACCTACTTCAAATGGGTGCGATCATACCAACACTAGTGCACCGGATCCCATCAGAACTTCGCAGTTAAGCGTGCTTGGGCGAGAGTAGTACTAGGATGGGTGACCTCCTTTGGGAAGTCCTCTTGTTGCACCCTCCCTTTTTATTTATTTATTTTTTTGATTTTCACATTCGCTATTCCACGCTGTTCGAACATTGTGATTTAACTTTTTTATTTTGTTTATTTTTTTATCAATATTTCGTTACGTATATTTATTATTATTTTTTAATTAATTATTTAATTAAATCGTTTCGCTCTATCTTTCCCTGTTTATTCTTTGTTTGTTTATTCATTTTGTTTTTTTGTTTTTTTTTTTCTTATTTTTCATAGTGATTTAAATTTTTTATTTTGTTTATTTTTTATCAATATTTCGTTACGTATTTTATAATTATTTTTAATTAATTATTTAATTAAATCGTTTCGCACTATCTTTCCCTTTTCATTCATTGTTTGTTTATTAATTTTTTTTTTTTCTTTTTTCTTTCCTTATTTTTTTATAATTTCTATTTTTTTGTTGACATCTTGGGATACTAGCCAGGAAGGCCACACCGACGGCCCCTAGCGGGCTCCGTGAGATACCTTCTTTGTTAGTCCCAGCGTTTAAGTAGGAAGGCAAATCAATCTTGGATGGGTGCGATCATACCAACACTAGTACACCGGATCCCACAGAACTCCACAGTTAAGCGAGCTTGGGCGAGAGTAGTACTAGGATGGGAAGTCTTCGTGTTGCACCCTTACTTTTTCCCTTTATATTTTAATTTCTACGTTCGCTATTCCACGAGGTTCGAATATAGTGATTTAACTTTTTTATTTTTCTCTTTTTTTATCAATATTTCGTTAAGTATATTTATAATTAATTTATAATTAATTATTTAATTAAATTTTTTCACTCTATCTTTCCCTGTTCCCTCGTTTTATTTATTTATTTATTTTGTTTTTTATTTTTATTTTTCCTTTTCTTATTTTTCTATAATTTCTATTTATTTTAATTAACATCAAGGGCCATTAGGAAGGCGGGCCCCGCCGATGGCCCATAACGTGCCTTGCGGGAGCTTTCTTTTGCTTAGTAACAGAGGTTAAGTAGAAAGGCGTACCTACTTTGGATGGGTGTGATCATACCAGCACTAGTGCACCGGATCCTATCAGAATTTTGTAGTTAAGTGTGCTTGGGCGAGAGTAGTACTAGGATGGGTGACCCTCCTGGGAAATCCTTGTGTTGCACCCTCGCTTTTTTCATTTATTTTTTGATTTTCACGTTCGCTATTCCACGCTGTTCGAACATAGTGATTTAACTTTTTTATTTTGTTTATTTTTTATCAATACCTTGATGTTAATTAAAATAAATAGAAGTTATAGAAAAACAAGAAAAGGTAAAAGAAAAATAAAAAACAAAATGAATAAATAAATAAAACCAGGGAACAGGGAAAGATCGAGTGAAAAGATTTAGTTAAATAATTAATTATAAATTAATTATAAATATACTTAACGAAATATGGATAAAAAAAGAGAAAAATAAAAAAAGTTAAATCACTATATTCGAACCTCGTGGAATAGCGAACGTAGAAATTAAAATATAAAGGGAAAAAGTAAGGGTGCAACACGAGGACTTCCCATCCTAGTACGACTCTCGCCCAAGCTCGCTTAACTGTGGAGTTCTGTGGGATCCGGTGCACTGATGTTGGTATGATCTCTCCCATCCAAGTTGGCTATCACAATTATAGCGTGCCGGGTAAAAACAAGAAAGCACTAGTGCACGCACCCTAGTAAACACGTAAGTAAATACTAGTGCATCCTTACTTTTTCCCTTTATATTTTAATTTCTACGTTCGCTATTCCACGAGGTTCGATTATAGTGATTTAACTTTTTTATTTTGCTTTTTTTTATCTATATTTCGTTAAGTATATTTATAATTAATTTATAATTAATTATTTAATTAAATCTTTTCACTCGATTTTTCCCTGTTCCCTGGTTTTATTTATTTATTCATTTTGTTTTTTATTTTTATTTTTCCTTTTCTTGTTTTTCTATAATTTCTATTTATTTAAATTAACATCTCAGGATACTAAACAAAGACTCCAGATGGTAGCCTACTTCGGACGGGTATGATCGCACCAATCAGAACTCCGCAGTTAAGCGTTCGCTATTTATAAAGCGAGGGTGCAACACGAGGAAGAAGTTTAATTAAAATAAATAGAAATTACAGAAAAACAAGAATAGAAAAAAGAAAAAAACAAAATGAATAAATAAATAAAGAATGAACAGGGAAAGATAGAGCAAAACGATTTAATTAAATAGTTAATTAAAAAATAATAATAAATATACGTAACGAAATATTGATAAAAAATAAACAAAAAAAAGTTAAATCACTATGTTCGAACAGCGTGGAATAGCGAACGTGAAAATCAAAAAATACAAAAAATAAATGAAAAAAAGCGAGGGTGCAACACGAGGACTTCCCAAGAGGTCACCCATCCTAGTAAATAAATTAAGTTATCTTTTTCGTTAGTAGGATGGGTGCCCTCCTGGCTAGTATAACACAAAATATTGATAAAAAATAAACATAAATTAACTTTTATATTTTAATTTCTAGTACTACCCATCAGAGGAAAAAGTAAGGGTGCAGAATAACCGAACTAACAAAAAAGGTATCTCGCGGGGGCCAAAATATAATTCAAAGATAAGGGTGCAACACAAGGACTTCCGATCATAATTATATTCGAACCTTTTCTAGAACAATATGTCAGCTGTTCCACGGACTTATTTTCCACATTGATGAATTAACCCAAGATCACAGTGAAAAGCTATATAATAACCCTTATCAATAAATAAATAATTACCCAAGATATCTTCTCAGGATATTGATAAAAAATCACACCTATAGTAAACGAAAAATAAAAATTAATTAGTGCTGGTATGATCGAACATACTTTGTGTCTTCTTCTCTATCTTATAATAAGTCACAGGGAAAAGGTCCCTATCATTGGGTTACCTTCGAGGGCTTATCTACGGAGTGCTTTTAGTCCCAGTATAAAGGGCCTCTGTTAGTTTTAAATACGATTGATTTGCTTATCCTCTTATTGCAATCTTGGACTTCCCTTCCTAGCACGCTTTTTCCTAATGGTCATTGATGTTAATTATACTAGCCCACTTTTTTTAAATCACTAGTGCACCCATCCCAAGACTTCCCAGGAGGTCACCCATCCTAGTACTACTCTCGCTCAAGCACGCTTTACTGCGGAGTTCTGATGGGATCCTGTGCACTAGTGCTGGTATGATCGCACCCGTCCAAAATAGATATGCCTTCCTAATGGCCCTTAAACGCTGTGACTAATAAAGAAGGTATCTTACGGGGCCCGCTAGGGGCCGTCGGCGTGGCCTTCCTGGCTAGTATCCTGAGATGTGATTTAAAAAATAGAAATTATAGAAAAATAAGGAAAGAAAAAAAAGAAAAAAACAAAATTAATAAACAAACAAAGAATGAACAGGGAAAGATAGAGCGAAACGATTTAATTAAATAATTAATTAAAAAATAATTATAAATATACGTAATGAAATATTGATAAAAAATAAACAAAATAAAAAAGTTAAATCACTCAATTGGAACCTCGTGGAGTAGCGAACGTAGAAATTAAAATATAAAGGGAAAAAGTAAAGGTGCAAGTGGAGTTCTGTGGGATCCGGTGCACTAGTGTTGGTATGATCGCACCCATCCAAGATTGCTTTGCCTTCCTACTTAAACGCTGGGACTAACAAAGAAGGTATCTCGCGGAGTCCGCTAGGGGCCGTCGGCGTGGCCTTCCTGGCTAATATCCCGAGATGTCAATTAAAAAAATAGAAATTATAGAAAAATAAGAAAAGAAAAAAGAAAAAACAAAATGAATAAATAAGCAAAGAATGAACAGGGAAAGATAGAGCGAAACGATTTAATTAAATAGTTAATTAAAAAATAATAATAAATATACGTAACGAAATATTGATAAAAAATAAACAAAATAAAAAAAGTTAAATCACTATGTTTGAACAACGTGGAATAACGAATGTGAAAATAAAAAATATAAAAAATAAATGAAAAAAGCGAGGGTGTAACACAAGGACTTCCCAGGAGGTCACCCATCCTAGTACTACTCTCGCCCAAGCATGCTTAACTGCAGAGTTTTGATGGGATCCAGTGCACTAGTGCTGGTATAATCGCACCCATTCAAGGTCGCTTCGCCTTCCCACTTAAACGCTGTGACTAAAATAAGGAAGGGCTCTCACGATGCCCG
This sequence comes from Agave tequilana, assembly GCA_038442645.1. Taxonomy (NCBI): domain Eukaryota; kingdom Viridiplantae; phylum Streptophyta; class Magnoliopsida; order Asparagales; family Asparagaceae; genus Agave; species Agave tequilana. Next base: position 71,755 of record JAVJIF010000015.1, on the reverse strand, counting down.
CTAGGGGCCATCTGCGGGGCCTTCCTAGCTAGTATCCTGAGATGTTAATTAAAAAAATAGAAATTATAGAAAAATAAGAAAAGGAAAAACAAAAACAAAAAACAAAATGAATAGACAAACAATACCTGGGAATGAACTGGGAAAGATAGAGCGAAACGATTTAATTAAATAATTAATTAAAATTAATAATAAATATATGTAACTAAATATAGATAAAAAAATAAATAAAATAAAAAAGTTAAATCATTATGTTTGCACCGCGTGGAATAGTGAATAAGGAAATAAAAAATAAATGAAAATAAATGCTGGGACTAACAAAGAAGGGACCTCGCGGGGCCCACTAGGGGCCATCGGCGTGGCCTTTCTGGCTAGTATTCCGAGATGTCAATTAAAAAAATAGAAATTATAGAAAAATAAGAAAAGGAACAAGAAAAACAAAAAACAAAAAGAATAAACAAACAAAGAATGAACAGGGAATGATAGAACGAAACGATTAAAAAAAGCGAGGGTGCAACACGAAAGACTTCCCAGGAGGTCACCCATCCTAGTACTACTCTCACCCAAGCACGCTTTACTGCGGAGTTCTAATGGGATCCTGTGCACTAGTGCTGGTATGATCGCACCTGTCCAAAATAGGTACGCCTTTCTACTTAACCTCTGTGATTAAAACTAAAGAAAGCTCTCGCAAGGCACGCTATGGGCAATCGGCGGGGCCCGCCTTCCTAATGGCCCTTGATGTTAATTAAAATAAATAGAAATTATAGAAAAACAAGAAAAGAAAAAAATAAAAATAAAAAACAAAATGAATAAATAAATAAAACCAGGGAACAGGGAAAGATCGAGTGAAAGGATTTAATTAAATAATTAATTATAAATATACTTAACGAAATATAGATAAAAAAAAGCAAAATAAAAAAGTTAAATCACTATATTCGAACCTCGTGGAATAGCGTGGCCTTCCTTGCTAGTATCCCGAGATGTCAATTAAAATTAATTAGGATACTAGCGGGAGGAAACAATTTTGTAGTACTAGTGTTGGTAGTCCTCGTACCAATTACTGTTGGATCATTAGTAAGCGAAGAACAATTAATATGTACGTTTAGAATATTACCAACTTTAAGGAATATAGGGAAATGATTTAGCCCTAGTACAAGTATCCGGTGCTTGTACTAGTGCTAAATCATTTCCCTATATTCCTTATTTAGTTTCAAAATATATACTGTTACATCACTAACTAATAATTTCTCCATAAAGGTCAAATTCCAATATAATTTTGTGACTAAGCTTATCCGGTTAAAATCGGTTAAAATGAATTATGAAGGCGGGCCCCGCGAGGTCCCTTTTACGAGGAGTTAAAAAGTATACCACCGGATCATGAAGTCCTCGGCGGCTAGTTTTTATTTTGCTTAGCTTTCAATATGAGTGCAAATCTTTTAAATACTATATCGCACCCATCCGAAGCAGTGTTTGTACCCTCGCTTTTTTGTGACCTTAATCAGCAAAAATCACAATTGAAAGCTATTAACCAATTTAAAAGTATAATATAGGCTGGAAATACAGTGTGCTTGGGAGGTCACCTCCTGGAAAGCCCTTTATATTTTAATTAACAAACTCTCTTTTTTAAAAATAAGTATTTTTATTTATTTATTAATAATTTACATATAAAATCTATATTTAGTTAATAATAGAGCGAAACGATTTAATTAAATAATTAATTAAAAAATAATTATAAATATACGTAACGAAATATTGATAAAAAATAAATAAAATAAAAAAAGTTAATTACTATGTTCGAATAGCGTGGAATAGCGAACGTGAAAATCAAAAAATAAATGAAAAAAGCGAGGGTGCAACACGAGGACTTCCCAGGAGGTCACCCAATCCTAGTACTACTCTCGCCCAAGCAACTTTTTACCTTTATATTTTAATTTCTAGGTTCGAATATAGTGATTTAACTTTTTTATTTTGCTTATTTTTTATCTATATTTAGTTAAGTATATTTATAATTAATTTATAATTAATTATTTAATTAAATCTTTTCACTCGATCTTTCCCTGTTCCCTGGTTTTATTTATTTATTCATTTTGTTTTTCATTTTTATTTTCCTTTTCTTGATTTTCTATAATTTCTATTTATTTTAATTAACATCAAGGGCCATTAGGTTCCAATATAGTGATTTGAAGTTGAGATAGGAAGGCAATTTATTTATAATAAAGGCTTTGTATCCTACTTCGGGCAAACGTAAGGGTGCAAAAAAATCTGTTTAAACATTGTGATCCTCGTGAGATACCTTAACGATTTATTCATTTTGTTTTTATAAGTTAATATTATATTTCTATTTTGGGGGATATATTAAATTATTTATGTTTGCTTTTCTTTTAGTGCTGCCATATTTAATAAAACTCCACAGTTAAGCGAGATTGGGCGTTCCTTAGGGCTAGTCAAACAAATGATGGGATCCGGTGCACAAACATAATTCACTATGTTAATAGAAGGTTAAGTACTTAATGTTAAAGTTAATTCTTGACTATTAATTCTTCCCATCCAAAAACTTAGTAGTGCTTCCCATCATTATGTTCACACCATAACGTTATGTGTAGAAATTATTCAATATTTTTTTTTTAATATGCCTCTGTGACCTTCGCAAGGCACGAGGACTTCCCACCGAGGTATTTTTTTATAGTATCCTGTGTTTGGCATAATCAAAAAAAGCGAGCTTGGGCGAGAGTAGTACTAGGATGGGAAGTCCTCGTGTTGCAACCTTACTTTTTTCCTTTATATTTTATTTTCTATGTTCGCTATTCCACGAGGTTCCAATATAGTGATTTAACTTTTTTATTTGTTTTTTTATCTATATTTCGTTAAGTATATTTATAATTAATTATTTAATTAAATCTTTTCACTCGATCTTTCCCTGTTCCCTGGTTTTATTTATTTATTCATTTTGTTTTTTATTTTTATTTTTCCTTTTCTTGTTTTTCTATAATTTCTATTTATTTTAATTAACATCAAGGGTCATTAGGAAGGCGGGCCCCGCCGATGGCCCATAGCGTGCCTTGCGAGAGCTTTCTTTTGTTTTTATCACAGAGGTTAAGTAGAAAGGCGTACCTATTTTGGACGGGTGCGATCATACCAGCACTAATGCACAGGATCCCATCAGAACTCCGCAGTAAAGCGTGCTTGGGAGAGAGTAGTACTAGGATGGGTGACCTCCTTGGAAGTCTTTTGTGTTGCACCCTCGCTTTTTTTAATCGTTTCGCTCTTTCATTCCCTGTTCATTCTTTGTTTGTTTATTCTTTTTGTTTTTCTTGTTCCTTTTCTTATTTTTCTATAATTTCTATTTTTTTTAATTGACATCTCGGAATACTAGCTAGGAAGGCCACGCCGATGGCCCCTAGCGGGCCCCGCGAGGTCCCTTCTTTGTTAGTCCCAGCATTTTTTTATTCGGCGGATGGAGGTGCCATTAGTTTTGACTCTATCTTTCTTGCCCACGTATAAATAAAAAAGCCAAGAATGCACCGGATTATATGCACCCTTACTTTTTCCCTTTATATTTTAATTTTTACGTTCGCTATTCCACTCGATCTTTCCTGGGAATGAACATCAAGGGCCATTAGGAAGGCGGGCAAAGAAATGGGTTCGATATTGGGATTTAAAGGAACAAGCGATTACCAGCTGTGGGATTAGTCACAGAGGTTAAGTAGCTAAGTAAAATAAGTAAACAAAAGAAGGTATTTAGTTAATAAGCAAAAGTTAAATTACAGTCACCCTTACTATTTCGCCTTAAAATTAATTAAAAAAGTTAAATTACTATATTCGAACCTCGTGGAATAGCGAACGTAGAAATTAAAATATAAAGGGAAAAAGTAAAGGTGCAACACGAGGATTTCCCATCCTAGTACTACTCTCGCCCAAGCTCGCTTAACTGTGGAGTTCTGTGGGATCCGGTGCACTAGTGTTGGTATGATCGCACCCATCCAAGATTGCTTTGCCTTCCTACTTAAACGCTGGGACTAACAAAGAAGGTATCTCGCGGGGCCCGCTAGAGGCCGTCGGCGTGGCCTTCCTGGCTAGTACCCCGAGATGTTAATTAAAAAAATAGAAAAAAAAATAGGGAACAGCGTGGATTAATAAAAGACTTAGTAATTCTATTTACACACACACACACACACACACACACACACACACACACACACACATATATATATATATATATATTTGTTTAGGGATGGCCCATAGCGTGACTAAGCAAAAGAAAGCTCCCGCAAGGCACGCTATGGACCATCGGCGGGGCCCGCCTTCCTAATGGCCCTTGATGTTAATTAAAATAAATAGAAATTATAGAAAAACTAGAAAAGGAAAAAGAAAAATAAAAACAAAATGAATAAATAAATAAAACCAGGGAACGGGGAAAGATCGAGTGAAAAGATTTAATTAAATAATTAATTATAAATTATAAATATACTTAACGAAATATAGATAAAAAAAGCAAAATAAAAAAATTAAATCACTATATTCGAACCTCGTGGAATAGCGAACGTAGAAATTAAAATATAAAGGGAAAAAGTAAGGGTACAACACGAGGACATCCCATCCTAGTACTACTCTCGCCCAAGCACGCTTAACTGCGGAGTTCTGATGGGATCCGGTGCACTAGTGCTGGTATGATCACACTAGTGATTTAACTTTTTTATTTTGTTTATTTTTTATCAATATTTCGTTATGTATATTATTATTATTTAATTAATTATTTAATTAAATCGTTTCGCTCTTTCTTTCCCTGTTCATTCTTTGTTTGTTTATTCATTTTGTTTTTTTTTTTTCTTTTCTTATTTTTCTATAATTTCTATTTTTTTAATTAACATCTCAGGATACTAGCCAGGAAGGCCACGCCGACGGCCTCTAGCGGGCCCCGCGAGATACCTTCTTTGTTAGTCCCAGCGTTTAAGTAGGAAGGCAAATATTCTAATATCTATCTTTCCCTTTTCATTCTTTGTTTGTTTATTAATTTTCTTTTTTTCTTTTTTCTTTCCTTACTTTTCTATAATTTCTATTTTTTAATTGACATCTCGGGATACTAGCCAGGAAGGCCACGCCGACGGCCCCTAGCGGGCCCCGTGAGATACCTTCTTTGTTAGTCCTAGCGTTTAAGTAGGAAGGCAAAGCAATCTTGGATGGTTGCGATCATACCAACACTAGTGCACAGGATCCCACAAAACTCCACAGTTAATCGAGCTTGGGCGAGAGTAGTACTAGGATGGGAAGTCCTCGTGTTGCACCCTTACTTTTTCCCTTTATGTTTTAATTTCTACGTTCGCTATTCCACAAGGTTCGAATATAGTGATTTAACTTTTTTATTTTGCTTATTTTTTATCTATATTTCGTTAAGTATAATTATAATTAATTTATAATTAATTGGTTGCGATCATACCAACGCTAGTCCCTTACCAACATTAATAGCGAGATGTCAACAAGTACTAACGCTGTGTACCCTATAGTAATATAAGTATATTTAGAAATAAAATTTATCTAGTATATATTGATAAAAATTTAAGTGCACTATCCTATTCGTTAAGTATATTTATTTATTCATTTTATATGCGATCATACCAACACTAGTGCACTATGCGAACAAATGGAATTAATTATATGCGTGGAATAACAAAGATGGTATCTCGCGGGGCCTTCTAGGGGCCGTCGGCGTGGCCTTCCTGGCTAGTATACCGAGCAAGGCACGCTATGCATCAGAACTCCGCAAAGGTTCGCGAATAATTCTGAATAATTTAAACTTGCTCAAGGGTTAAGTATAAAGAAATCACTATGTTACTAGCGAGGGTGCAACGCGGATATATTAAGCTATCTCACGGATATATGCTATGGACCGTAGTCCCAGCGTTTAAGTAGGTCACCCATGAGATGTTAAAGATTATAGAAAAACGTGAAGCTATCCTAGCACCCACAGAAAAAGTACCCATCTTTGAATTAACATCCCATATAGTTACCTTCTCATGGGTGACCTACTTTTTTAAAAAAAAGCGAGGGTGGAATATTTAATCGCTGGGAAAGGTTAAGATGTATATATTCTGGAAGTGATGAATTTCTTTTTTTTTCACAGAGTTAAATAAAGGGACTACATATCACTATTAAAGAGCGGCCCGCCAAGGGCCGTCGGCGAGGCCTTCCTGGCTAGTATCCCGAGATGTCAATTAAAAAATTAGAAATTATAGAAAAACAAGAAAAGAAAGAAAAAAAAATTATTCTTTTTCCTTTTCTTATTTTTCTATAATTTCTAATTTTTTAATTGACATCTCGGGATACTAGCCAGGAAGGCCTCGCCGACGGCCCTTGGCGGGCCCCGCGAGATACCTTCTTTGTTAGTCCCAGCGTTTAAGTAGGAAAGCAAAGCAATCTTGGATGGTTGCGATCATACCAACACTAGTGCACCGGATCCCATAGAACTCCACTGTTAAGCGAGCTTGGGCGCGAGTACTACTAGGATGGGAAGTCCTCGTGTTGCACCCTTACTTTTTCCCTTTATATTTTAATTTCTACGTTCGCTATTCCACGAGGTTCGAATATAGTGATTTAACTTTTTTATTTTGCTTTTTTTTATCTATATTTCGTTAAGTATATTTATAATTAATTATTTAATTAAATCCTTTCACTCGATCTTTCCCTGTTCCTTGGTTTTATTTATTTATTCATTTTGTTTTTATTTTTCTTTTTCCTTTTCTTGTTTTTCTATAATTTCTATTTATTTTAATTAACATCAAGGGCCATTAGGAAGGCAGGCCCCGCCGATGGCCCATAGCGTGCCTTAAGAGAGCTTTCTTTTGTTTTAGTCACAGAGGTTAAGTAGAAAGGCGTACCTATTTTGGACGGGTGCGATCATACCAGCACTAGTGTACAGGATCCCATCAGAACTCCGCAGTAAAGCGTGCTTGGGGGAGAGTAGTACTAGGATGGGTGACCTCCTGGGAAGTCTTTCGTGTTGCACCCTCGCTTTTTTTAATCGTTTCGTTCTATCATTCCCTGTTCTTAAGCCAACACGATCATACCAGCACTATGAGAAGATGACTATTATCTGCGAACGTGAAAATAAATAGAAATTATAGCGTGCCTTGCGGGAACATCCATCGACCCATCCGAAGTTGCGAAGAACAAGGAATGTAAAAAAATAAATGAAAAATATTATTCTTTTTCTATAAAACATGAATAATTTCTTATTTTTTAATTAATCGTATAATTAATTAAAATTGCGCTAGTAGTTAAAGGGTGCAACGTTCGCTATTTATTTAATTAAATCGTTTCGCTCTATCTTTCCCTGTTCATTCTTTGTTTGTTTATTCATTTTGTTTTTTTCTTTTTTCTTTTCTTATTTTTCTATAATTTCTATTTTTTAATTGACATCTCGGGATACTAGCCAGGAAGGCCACGCCGACGGCCCCTAGCGGGCCCCGTGAGATACCTTCTTTGTTAGTCACAACGTTTAAGTAGGAAGGCAAATCAATCTTGGATGGGTGCGATCATACCAATACTAGTGCACCGGATCCCACAGAACTCCACAGTTAAGCGAGCTTAGGCGAGAGTAGTACTAGGATGGGAAGTCCTCGTGTTGCACCTTTACTTTTTCCCTTTATATTTTAATTTCTACGTTCGCTATTCCACGAGGTTCGAATATAGTGATTTAACTTTTTTATTTTGCTTATTTTTTATCTATATTTCGTTAAGTATATTTATAATTAATTTATAATTAATTATTTAATTAAATCTTTTCACTCGATCTTTCCCTGTTCCCTGGTTTTATTTATTTATTCATTTTGTTTTTTATTTTCTTTTTCCTTTTCTTGTTTTTCTATAATTTCTATTTATTTTAATTAACATCAAGGGCCATTAGGAAGACTCTCGCCCAAGCTAGCTTAACTGTGGAGTTCTGTGGGATCCGGTGCACTAGTGTTGGTATGATCGCACCCATTAAAGATTGATTTGCCTTCCAACTTAAACGCTGGGACTAACAAAGAAGGTATCTCACGGGGCCCGCCGCTAGGGGCCGTCGGCGTGGCCTTCCTGGCTAGTATCCCGAGATGTCAATAAAAAAATAGAAATTATAGAAAAATAAGAAAAGAAAAAAATAAAATAAATAAACAAACAAAGAATGAACAGGGAAAGATAGAGCGAAACGATTTAATTAAATAATTAATTAAAAAATAATAATAAATATATGTAACGAAATATTGATAAAAAATAAACAAAATAAAAAAGTTAAATCACTGTGTTAATTAAAATAAATAGAAATTATAGAAAAACAAGAAAAGGAAAAAGAAAAATAAAAAACAAAATGAATAAATAAATAAAACCAGGGAACACGGAAAGATCGAGTGAAAAGATTTAATTAAATAATTAATTATAAATATACTTAACAAAATATAGATAAAAAATAAGCAAAATAAAAAAGTTAAATCACTATATTCGAACCTCCTGAAATAGCGAACGTAGAAATTAAAATGTAAAGGGAAAAAGTAAGGGTGCAACACGAGGACTTCCCATCCTAGTACTACTCTCGCCCAAGCTCGCTTAACTGTGGAGTTCTGTGGGATCCGGTGCACTAGTGTTGGTATGATCGCACCCATCCAAGATTGATTTGCCTTCCTACTTAAAGGCTGAGACTAACAAAGAAGGTATCTCACGGGGCCCGCTAGAGGCCGTCGGCGTGGCCTTCCTGGCTAGTATTCCGAGATATCAATTAAAAAAATAGAAATTATTGAAAAATAAGAAAAGAAAAAAAAATTAATAATAAGGGACACCTATGCACCGGATCCCACAGAACTCCACAGTTAAGCGAGCTTGGGCGAGCTAAGTTTAGGGAGATGAACCCCCTAAAGCTATTCGTGTAGTACTAGTGTTGGTATGATCACAGCAATCCAAGGTTGCTTCGCCTTCCCACTTAAACGCTGTGACTAAAATAAGGAAGGGATCTCACGATGCCTGCTAGGTGCCATCTGCGGGGCCTTCCTGACTAGTATCCTGAGATGTTAATTAAAAAAATAGAAATTATAGAATAAGAAAAGAAAAAAAAAACAAAAAACAAAATGAATAGACAAACAAAACCTTGGAATGAACAGGGAAAGATAGTGCGAAACGATTTAATTAAATAATTAATTAAAATTAATAATAAATATATGTAACTAAATATAGATAAAAATAAATAAAATAAAAAAGTTAAATCGTTATGTTCGCACCGCGTGGAATAGCGAATATGGAAATAAAAAAAATAAATGAAAAAATGCTGGGACTAACAAAGAAGGGACCTCGCGGGGCCCGCTAGGGGCCATCGGTGTGGCCTTCCTGGCAAGTATTCCGAGATGTCAATTAAAAAGATAGAAATTATAGAAAAATAAGAAAAGGAACAAGAAAAACAAAAAACAAATAGAATAAACAAACAAAGAATGAACAGGGAATGAAAGAGCGAAACGATTAAAAAAAGCGAGGGTGCAACACGAAAGACTTCCCAGGAAGTCACCCATCCTAGTACTACTCTCGCCCAAGCACGCTTTACTGCGGAGTTCTGATGGGATCATGTGCAATAGTGCTGGTATGATCGCACCCGTCCAAAATAGGTACGCCTTTCTACTTAACCAACGTGACTAAAACAAAGAATGAAAAAAAGGTACTTAATTTCACAATGTTCTAATTATATTCGCACCCGTCCAAAATAGGTACGCCTTTCTACTTAACCTCTGTGACTAAAACAAAAGAAAGCTCTCGCAAGGCACGCTATGGGCCATCGGCGGGGCCCGCCTTCCTAATGGCCCTTGATGTTAATTAAAATAAATAGAAATTATAGAAAAACAAGAAAAGGAAAAATAAAAATAAAAACAAAATGAATAAATAAATAAAACCAGGGAACATGGAAAGATCGAGTGAAAGGATTTAATTAAATAATTAAATATAAATTAATTATAAATATACTTAACGAAATATAGATAAAAAAAGAAAAATAAAAAAGTTAAATAACTATATTCGAACCTCGTGGAATAGCGAACGAAGAAATTAAAATATAAAGGGAAAAAGTAAGGGTGCAACACGAGGACTTCCCATCCTAGTACGACTCTCGCCCAAGCTCGCTTAACTGTGGAGTTCTGTGGGATCCGGTGCACTATTGTTGGTATGATCGCACCCATCCAAGATTGCTTTGCCTTCCCACTTAAACGCTGGGACTAACAAAGAAGGTATCTCGCAGGGTCCGTTAGGGGCCGTCGGTGTGGCCTTCCTGGCTAGTATACCGAGATGTCAATTAAAAAATAGAAATTATAGAAAAATAAGGAAAGAAAAAAGAAAAAACAATTTAATAAACAAACAAAGAATGAAAAGGAAAGATAGAGCGAAACGATTTAATTAAATAATTAATTAAAAAATAATAATAAATATACGTAACGAAATATTGATAAAAAATAAACAAAATAAAAAGGTTTGGTCTCTATTTATTTTCATCTTCTCAACATCCGAGGGACTTATTAATTTATTCCACTTAATTACTAGTGCTCTTCCTTTGCCTTCCTACTAGGGAACATCAAGCATAGTGATTTATAGTTGCAACCTTGGATTGGTGCCAATCACTATATCACCCTCGTGACTCTCCTAAAACGAGTAAGAAGATTAGGGGAAGTGCCAGTAGGGTTCGGTTCATCATCCCAGTTTCTTATGAGGACAACCTTCTATTGTGTGATCACCAGATCCATATGCCAGGCATAATCCATTGGCCTTACGGCACTCCTGATGCGTGTGGCCTATCCTCTGACAATAATCACATATAGGAAGTGGTTGAGTTATCTGAAGAGGGGCTGATCGAAATGGTCTTCTAACCATTGGGGCCTTTACAGCTCTGACTGGACCTCCTCTGCCTAGTTGTTGAAATGGCCTCTTCATGGCCTGTTTCCTCCTCTGATCAAGATTCTTTTTCTCCAGTCCTCGCTCCACCTCTCGAGCTACAGTGAAGATCTAAGAATATGTTTTTAGCTATTGGAGAATCAAAAGGACTTGAATATCCATTTGTAAGCCCTGCTGAAATCTGCTTGCCCGTTTCTCCTCATCGGCTATCATATACGGAGCAAAACGACTCAGCCTTAAGAACTCAGCAGCATATTCATCAACAGATCGGTTCCATTGTTGAAGTCGGATGAATTGCTCTTCCATCTTAAGAAAAGGAACAATTTATTTCTAGGACTATTTTTTTAAGTGCGCATACTATTCACGTTTTGCTAAGTATATATTTATTTTTAATAATCTTTTCTAATATGTTTTATTGAACAGGGAAAGATAGAGTGAAAGATAGTGCTGGTAGTGATTATTGCAACACTACTCATACCAGTAGGCTTGTGGCATACTAATAATCTTGTGATATTTAGTTTCAGAAACCTAGTATCGCATAAAGAAGATATCTCGCAGCGTGGAATATATAGGGAAGGATGGCCCGCAGAACTCGGGACTAACTCCGTCCAAATTAAATCACTAGGTAGTACTAGGATGGGTGCGATCATACCAACACTAGTGCACCGGATCCCACAGATTCCACAGTTAAGCGAGCTTGGGCGAGAGTAGTACTAGGATGGGAAGTCCTCGTGTTGCACCCTTACTTTTTCCCTTTATATTTTAATTTCTACGTTCGCTATTCCACGAGGTTCGAATATAGTGATTTAACTTTTTTATTTTGTATTTTTTGATTAAGTATATTTCATTCTCACGCCGAAAAGTAGAAATTATAGATGACTATTACACATGTATACTATACTAGTGTTTTGACATCTCGGGATAGAGCGAAAAGGTCCCTATTTCGAGGGTGCAACACGAGGACTTCCCAGGAGGTCACCCATCCTAGTACTAATCTCGCCCAAGCACGCTTAACTGCGAAGTTCTGATGGGATCCGATGCACTAGTGCTGGTATGATCGCACCCGTCCGAAGTAGGTACGCCTTTCTACTTAATCTCTGTGACAAAAACAAAAGATAATGGCCCGGCATGATATCGCACCCGTCCAAAATCTAATTAAATAATCGTACCTAATATTTTAATCACTTCCTGGTCAAAATCTGTTTAAACATTGTGATCACGGGATACTAGCCAGAGTTTTTCTTTGAGTTTTTGATTTTCGAACTCTTTATTTTCCACACTTAAGCCATATCATTCTATCATATCTATTAGGATCTTTTGTTTTGTAGGAAAAGAAATTAGTTTGTGGTTGTGGAAACCACCAAGTTGTAAACCCTCCTTATTTGTGATATCCCTCTTGTGTAGAGGTTGATTTTGGAGTGGTGGTTGGCTCCTTCTAGTGAGAGGTGGAGATTGTTGGTGCCCTTTAGTGAGAGGTGGTGTTTATGTTGGAATCCCTCAAGTGTGAGGTGATTGTTTTATTTATTTTTTGATCCATAGCGAAACTCCAAAATTAATCGGTTAAAATGAATTACAAAATCCGTCGGCGTATCCCAATCACTAGTGTGGTATCGTATATCTTAAGGGAAATATAAGGAATACCAACCTTTCCCTTATACAATCAATCGTGGAACAGCATATAAAGCAGTGGATTATTAAGGGAGCTTTTTTATTGACATCTCGGGATACTAGCCAGGAAGGCCGCACCGACGGCCCCTAGCGGGCCCTGTGAGATACCTTTTTTGTTAGTCCCAGCGTTTAAGTAGGAAGGCAAATCAAAAGTTCCCGCAAAAAGAAAAATAAAAAGCAAAAGAAAGTTCCCGCAAGGCATTATGAAACAAAAAGTACTCTCGCCGTTTCAAACACCACTAAATAAATGAAAAAATGCTGGGACTAACAAAGAAGGGACCTCGCGGGGCCCGCTAGGGGCCATCGGCGTGGCCTTCCTGGCAAGTATTCTGAGATGTCAATTAAAAAAATAGAAATTATAGAAAAATAAGAAAAGGAACAAGAAAAACAAAACAAAAAGAATAAACAAACAAAGAATGAACAGGGAATGAAAGAGCGAAACAATTAAAAAAAGCGAGGGTGCAACACGAAAGACTTCCCATGAGGTCACCCATCCTAGTACTACTCTTGCCCAAGCACGCTTTACTGCGGAGTTCTGATGGGATCCTGTGCACTAGTGCTGGTATGATCGCACCCGTCCAAAATAGGTATGCCTTTCTACTTAACCTCTGTGACAAAAACAAAAGAAAGCTCTCGCAAGGCACGCTATGGGCCATCGGCGGGGCCCGCCTTCATAATGGCCCTTGATGTTAATTAAAATAAATAGAAATTATAGAAAAACAAGAAAAGGAAAAATAAAAAATAAAAAACAAAATGAATAAATAAGTAAAACTAGGGAACAGGGAAAGATAGAGCGAAACGATTTAATTAAATAATTAATTAAAAATAATAATAAATATACGTAACAAAATATTGATAAAAAATAAACAAAATAAAAAAGTTAAATCACGATGTTCGAAGAGTGTGGAATAGCGAACGTGAAAATCAAAAAATAAATGAAAAAAAGCAAGGGTGCAACACGAGGACTTCCCAGATTGCATTGATCGCACCCAATCAAGATTGCTTTGCCTTCCTACTTAAACGCTGGGACTAGTAAAGAAGGTATCTCGCAGGGCCAGCTAGGGGCCGTCGGCGTGGCCTTCCTGGCTAGTATCCAGAGATGTCAATTAAAAAAATAGAAATTATAGAAAAATAAGAGAAGAAAAAAGAAAAAACAAAATGAATAAACAAATAAAGAATGAACAGGGAAAGATAGAGCGAAACGATTTAATTAAATAATTAATTAAAAAATAATAATAAATATACGTAACGAAATATTGATAAAAAATAAACAAAATAAAAAAGTTAAATAACTATGTTCGAAGAGTGTGGAATAGCGAACGCCGACGGCCCCTAGCTGGCCCCGTGAGATACCTTCTTTGTTAGTCTCAGCGTTTAAGTAGGAAGGCAAAGCAATCTTGGATGGATGCGATCATACCAACACTAGTGCACCGGATCCCACAGAACTCCACAGTTAAGCGAGCTTGGGCGAGAGTAGTACTAGGTTAGGAAGTCCTCGTGTTGCACCCTTACTTTTTCCCTTTATATTTTAATTTCTACGTTCGCTATTCCACGAGGTTTCAATATAGTGATTTAACTTTTTTATTTTGCTTTTCTTTTAATCTATATTTCATTAAGTATATTTATAATTAATTATTTTATTAAATCTTTTCACTCGATCTTTCCCTGTTCCCTGGTTTTATTTATTTATTCATTTTGTTTTTTATTTTTATTTTTCCTTTTCTTGTTTTTCTATAATTTCTATTTATTTTAATTAACATCAAGGGCTATTAGGAAGGCAGGCCCCGCCGATGGCCCATAGCGTGCCTTGCGGGAGTTTTCTTTTGCTTAGTCACAGAGGTTAAGTAGAAAGGCGTACCTACTTCGGACGGGTGCGATCATACCAGCACTAGTGCATCGGATCCCATCAGAACTCTGCAGTTAAGCGATCTTGGGCGAGAGTAGTACTAGGATGGGTGACCTCCTGGGAAGTCCTCGTGTTGCACCCTCGCTTTTTTTCATTTATTTTTGATTTTCCCGTTCGCTATTCCACGCTATTCGAACATAGTGATTTAACTTTTTTTTTGTTTATTTTTTATCAATATTTCGTTACATATATTTATAATTATTTTTTAATTAATTATTTAATTAAATCGTGTTGCACCCTCACTTTAAACGATTTAATTAAAGGAAGGCGGGAAATAAAACCAGGGAACAAAGAATGGGAAGTCCTCGTGTTGCACCCTCGCTAAGTATAAATATAACTGGTATGATTTCATATTAAAAAATCTCGGATCATCCGATAATCAATTGGAATACCGAAAATTGACTTTATTATTTTTTATTAACAGAACATACGATAATCAATTTAAAAAAATCTTGTTTTTGCACTATATAATTTTATTTTCATGAGGATACTATATTTATTTTATTAGTTAATTATAAATAAAACTAAATTCAACCTAGTCTCCACGTAATTAAATAAAAAAGGCCGTCGGCCTGGCCTTTTCATTCTTTGTTTGTTTATTAATTTTGTTTTTTTCTTTTTTTTCTCTTATTTTTCTATAATTTTTATTTTTTTAATTAACATCTCGGGATACTAGCCAGGAAGGCCACGCCGACAGCCCCTAGCGGGCCCTGCGAGATATCTTCTTTGCTAGTCCCAGCGTTTAAGTAGGAAGGCAAAGCAATCTTGGATGAGTGCGATCATACCAACACTAGTGCACCGGATCCCACAGAACTCCACAGTTAAGCGAGCTTGGGCGAGAGTCGTACTAGGATGGGAAGTCCTCGTGTTGCACCCTTACTTTTTCCTTTATATTTTAATTTCTACGTTCGCTATTCCACGAGGTTCGAATATAGTGATTTAACTTTTTTATTTTGCTTATTTTTTATCTATATTTCGTTAAGTATATTTATAATTAATTTATAATTAATTATTTAATTAAATCTTTTCACTCGATCTTTCCCTTTTCCCTGGTTTTATTTATTTATTTATTTTGTTTTTTATTTTTCTTTTTCCTTTTCTTGTTTTTCTATAATTTCTATTTATTTTAATTAACATCAAGGGCTATTAGGAAGGCGGGCCCCACCGATATTATTTAATTAAATCTTTTCACTCGATCTTTCCCTGTTCCCTGGTTTTATTTATTTATTCATTTTGTTTTTTATTTTTATTTTTCCGTTTCTTGTTTTTCTATAATTTCTATTTATTTTTCATAACATCAAGGGCTATTAGGAAGGCGGGCCCCGATGATTAAATTAAATAATTAATTAAAAAATAATTATAAATATACGTAACGAAATATTGATAAAAAATAAACAAAATAATTAATTAAAAAATAATTATAAATATACGTAACGGATTGTTTTTAACTAATAATTTCTATCTTGCATGGATATCACGGGATACTAGCCAGCGTTTAAGTAGCCAGGAAGGCCACGCCGACGGCCCCTAGCTGGCCCCGTAAGATACCTTCTTTGTTTAAATGATAGAATACGTATATTTATAATTTCGCTAATAGAAAATTAATATTTCACGCCTTACTAGGATACCTCGTGCGGATATAGTGATTTAACTTAGTGCGATGGGACATGTTCGTGGAATAGCGAACGTGTGAAAAGATTTACTTTGTTTATTTATACTTAATAAGGCGAGAGGATCACAATCGTTTATTTTTTATCTTTATTTAATTTATAATTAAATAATTAATTATAAATTAATTATAAATATACTTAACGAAATATAGATAAAAAAAGCAAAATAAAAAAGTTAAATCACTATATTTGAACCTCGTGGAATAGCGAATGTAGAAATTAAAATATAAAGGAAAAAAATAAGGGTGCAACACGAGGACTTCCCATCCTAGTACGACTCTCGCCAAAGCTCGCTTAACTGTGGAGTTCTGTGGGATCCGGTGCACTAGTGTTGGTATGATCGCACCCATCCAAGATTGCTTTGCCTTCCTACTTAAACGCTGGGACTAGCAAAGATGTCTCGCAGGGCCCGCTAGGGGCCGTCGGCGTGGTCTTCCCGAGATGTTAATTAAAAAAAAAAAATTATAGAAAAATAAGAGAAGAAAAAAGAAAAAAAACAAAATGAATAAACAAAAAAAGAATGAAAAGGGAAAGATAGAGCGAAACGATTTAATTAAATAATTAATTAAAAAACTATGTTCGATCTTTCCCTGTTTGTAGGGGCCAATTAAATCTTTTCACTCTGGGACTAAAAGTTTTTGATGGGATCCGGTTAAATCACTATGTTAATTAATTATTTAGCCAGGAAGGCCACGCCGACACGAAAGACTTAAACTAGATATTTAATCAGAACCATATTAACAATATTAATCCATCGCACTATAAGATACCTTCAGCTTGAAAATCCCCCCTGGTTCACTCGAGCCTCGTTCACTTCGGCGTGGTTAGTTTAAGTGGAAGGCGGGTGCGATCATACACGAGTAACAAAACGGCAAAACAAATTGTATATTAGCATTATTATTATCTAATTATTTTTAAGATGGTAATAATTAAAATATAAAGGGAAAAAGTAAGGGTGCAACACGAGGACTTCCCATCCTAGTACTACTCTCGCCCAAGCTCGCTTAACTGTGGAGTTCTGTGGGATCCGGTGCACTAGTGTTAGTATGATCGCACCCATCCAAAATTATTGTCCTCGTGTGCACTAGTGTTGGTACGATCCCACAGTTTTTGCGAGATCCCGGGAAGAAATAGCGGGCCCAATATTAATTATAAGTAGCCCCGATGTGAAAGGACATTTCTATTTATATTAACTTTTTTCACTATGTTCCAGGGCACTAGTATTTAAATTAGCGTTTGTTTAGTGTTGCTGGAAATAGTGATAAACTTTTTTCACTATGTTCCAGGGCACTAGTATCTACGAAGAGCGAAACGATTTAATTAAATAAATAGAAATTAAAATAATCGCGAGGTCCCTTTTTTGTTAGTCCCAACATTTTTTTCATTTATTTTTTTATTTCCTTATTCGCTATTCCACGCGGTGCGAACATAATGATTTAACTTTTTTATTTTATTTATTTTTATCTATATTTAGTTACATATATTTATTATTAATTTTAATTAATTATTTAATTAAATCGTTTCACTCTATCTTTCCCTGTTCATTCCCAGGTTTTGTTTGTCTATTCATTTTGTTTTTTTTTCTTTTTCCTTTTCTTATTTTTCTATAAATATACTTTTTTTAATTAACATCTCAGGATAGTAGCCAGGAAGGCCCTGCAGATGGCCCCTAGCGGGCATCGTGAGAGCCTTTCCTTATTTTAGTTCCAGCGTTTAAGTGAGAAGGCGAAGCAACCTTGATTGGTGCGATTATACCAGCACTAGTGCACTGGATCCCATCAGAAGGGCCCAGTTAAGCGTGCTTGGGCGAGAGTAGTACTATAGGATGGGTGACCTCCTGGGATGAGATGATTCCTTTTGAGGGGCATCGCACCATTGGGACCTCCTGGGAAAAGCAATCTTGGATGGATGCGATCATACCAACACTATCGTTTCACACGAACACTATTCCCCGTATTTATTTTAACTTTTCATACTGCAATGCAAATAGATTTAAATCGTTAAGTATATTTATAATTAATTAATTAAATAAGTATATTCGAGTGAAATAAAAAGTAGGACGTTTGACTAGACAAACAAAAGAAACTTAACGAAATATAGACCGAAATAGGGACCTTTTGCTCTAGCCCCGCGAGATACCAAGTCCCAGCGTTTAAGTAGGAAGGCAAAGTAATCTTGGATGGGTGCGATCATACCAACACTAGTGCACCGGATCCCACAGAAATCCACAGTTAAGCGAGCTTGGGCGAGAGTCGTACTAGGATGGGAAGTCCTCGTGTTGCACCCTTACTTTTTCCATTTATATTTTAATTTCTACGTTCGCTATTCCACGAGGTTCGAATATAGTGATTTAACTTTTTTATTTTGCTTTTTTTATCTATATTTTGTTAAGTATATTTATAATTAATTTATAATTAATTATTTAATTAAATCTTTTCACTCGATCTTTCCCTGTTCCCTGGTTTTATTTATTTATTCATTTTGTTTTTTATTTTTCTTTTTCCTTTTCTTGTTTTTCTATAATTTCTATTTATTTTAATAAGGCGGGCCCCGCCGATGGCCCATAACGTGTGCACTGTTCCGGTCATAATCAAATAAATAGTCAAGATGAGAAGATGACTATTATCTGCTTGCCGCGCATATGCCGATGGGTCTGGGCTCCAGAAATTTTAAGATTTTCTTGAGAGAGAGAGAGAGAGATTCAATTATTTTAATTAATTATTTAATTAAATCGTTTGGGCGAGAGTAGTACTAGGATGGGAAGTCCTCGTGTTGGACCCTCACTATTCCACGCTGTTCGAACATAATGATTTAACTTTTTTATTTTGTTTATTTTTTTATCAATATTTCGTTAGTATATTTATAATCATTTTTTATTAATTATTTAATTAAATCGTTTCACTCTATCTTTCCCTTTTCATTCTTTGTTTGTTTATTAATTTTGTTTTTTTCTTTCCTTATTTTTCTATAATTTCTATTTTTTAATTGACATCTCGGGATACTAGCCAGGAAGGCCACGTCGACGGCCCCTAGCGGGCCCCGTGAGATACCTTCTTTGTTAGTCCCAGTGTTTAAGTAGGAAGGCAAAGCAATCTTGGATGGATGCGATCATACCAACACTAGTGCACCGGATCCCACAGAACTCCACAATTAAGCGAGCTTGGGCGAGAGTAGTAGTACTAGGATGGGAAGTCCTCGTGTTGCACCCTTACTTTTTCCCTTTATATTTTAATTTCTACGTTCGCTATTCTACGAGGTTCCAATATAGTGATTTAACTTTTTTTTTTTGCTTTTCTTTTAATCTATATTTCGTTAAGTATATTTATAATTAATTTATAATTAATTATTTAATTAAATCTTTTCACTCGATCATTCTCTGTTCCCTGGTTTTATTTATTTATTCATTTTGTTTTTTATTTTTATTTTTCCGTTTCTTGTTTTTCTATAATTTCTATTTATTTTAATTAACATCAAGGGCTATTAGGAAGGCGGGCCCTGCCGATGGTCCATAGCGTGCCTTGCGGGAGCTTTCTTTTGCTTAGTCACAGAGGTTAAGTAGAAAGGCGTACCTACATCGGATGGGTGTGATCATACCAACACTAGTGCACCGGATACCATCAAAACTCCGCAGTTAAGCATGCTTAAGTGAGAGTAGTACTAGGATGGGTGACCTTTTGGGAAGTCCTCGTGTTGCACCCTCGCTTTTTTTCATTTATTTTTTGAATTTCACGTTCGCTATTCGATGCTGTTCGAACATAGTGATTTAACTTTTTTATTTTGTTTATTTTTTATCAATATTTCGTTACGTATATTTATAATTATTTTTTAATTAATTATTTAATTAAATCGTTTCGCTCTATCTTTCCCTGTTCATCTTTGTTTGTTGATAAGCAAAAGATATTCTCCCCTTGTGCATTTTCGAGGGAGAATCGGATTTTGTACCCTCCTTGTTTTTTATCTATATATAGAAAGCTCTCACGATCACTTCTTATTTAGATTTTAGAAAAACAAGAACTTTCATGGAGGTCATATTATTCTGATGCCTTTAATGTGCTAAACAACATCCCTCAAAAGGAATAAACTTAACGAAATATAGATACAAAAAAGCAAAATAAAAAAGTTAAATCACTATATTCGTTTATTTTGTTAATGAAAAAATACTTACCTCTTCGGCCTGTTTTTGAAAATTCAATCCCATTTATATTTAATTATTTATAAATAAATAAATAACGCTCAGCGAACGTTCACTATTTTCTTAATAAATAATTCCACTTTCTTTCTTTGTTTATTTTTTATCAATATTTAGGTGACGTATATTTATTATTAATTATAGAAAAATGAATATTTATATATTCTGGGATTTTGCTTTTTAATAAACATTTTTAATTAAATCACCTGGGACTTCATAATGAGATAATCAAACATAATATGGATTAAAAGAAAAGCCTATTCGAGAGCTTTAGTTTGAACAATGTTTTCTTTTTTCATGGCCATAAGGAGATAATTACCCTAGTGAGGGTGCAAGTATTCAATAAAGAAAAAGAAAACCTTAACATGATAGGTACGATCATCTGGTATGAACAAACATTAAGCAATTTTGACTTGATAAGGGCACTGTAATCGGTTAAAATGATTTACAAAATCCGATCCTTTAATTTTGTGGCCTTTGTTAAAATTATTGTAGGGAAAAAGTAAGGGTGCAACACGAGGACTTCCCATCCTAGTACTACTCTCGCCCAAGCTCGCTTAATTGTGGAGTTCTGTGGGATCTGGTGCACTAGTGTTGGTATGATCGCATCCATCCAAGATTGCTTTGCCTTCCTACTTAAACGCTGGGACTAACAAAGAAGGTATCTTACGGGGCCCGCTAGGGGCCATCGGCGTGGCCTTCCTGGCTAGTATCCCGAGATATCAATTAAAAAAATAGAAATTATAGAAAAATAAGGAAAGAAAAAAGAAAAAAAACAAAATTAATAAACAAACAAAGAATGAACAGGGAAAGATAGAGCGAAACGATTTAATTAAATTTTTAATTAAAAAATAATAATAAATATACGTAACGAAATATTGATAAAAAATAAACAAAATAAAAAAGTTAAATAACTATGTTAATTAAAATAAATAGAAATTATAGAAAACCAAGAAAAGGAAAAATAAAAATAAAAAACAAAATGAATAAATAAATAAAACCAGGGAACAGGGAAAGATCGAGTGAAAAGATTTAATTAAATAATTAATTATAAATTAATTATAAATATACTTAACGAATGGGTGGATGAAAAAAAGCGATTCCATGGGACCATACCAGCACTAGTGCACCGGATCCCACAAATACGTGGGCGAGAGGATCACAATCGTTTATTTTTTATCTTTATTTAATTTATAATTAAATAATTAATTATAAAAAAATTATAAATATACTTAACGAATATAGATTAAAAAAAAGAAAAATAAAAAAGTTAAATCACTATATTCGAACCTCGTGGAATAGCGAACGTAGAAATTAAAATATAAAGGAAAAAAGTAAGGGTGCAACACGAGGACTTCCCATCCTAGTACGACTCTCGCCCAAGCTCGCTTAACTGTGGAGTTCTGTGGGATCCGGTGTGCACTAGTGTTGGTATGATCGCACCCATCCAAGATTGCTTTGCCTTCCTACTTAAACGCTGGGACTAGCAAAGAAGATATCTCGCAGTCATCGACGCTATTGTTGTCAAATAGTGAACGTGAAAAGGTGGCCCATCACTATGTTAGTCAGATTAATCAACTAATACTTGGAGCTTTCCCACTTACTAACTACATTTTTGTGCGAAAAGTGGAATATTTATAATTAATCCTATTTCGTTACGTATTCGTACTAGCGAGAAATCACAAAGAACGTTATTAACCGCGTTCGGGATTAATAGTTTCGCTCTATCTTTCCTATCCTATCCAGCACTAGGGACAAAAATCATTATAAACAATGCCAAGCTTGCGAGCGCTTTCTTTTTCTTAGTCACAGAGGTTAAGTAGAAAGGCGTACCTACTTCTGACGGGTGCAATCATACCAGCACTAGTGCACTGGATCCCATCAGAACTCCGCAGTTAAGCGTGCTTGGGCGAGAGTAGTACTAGGATGGGTGATCTCCTGGGAAGTCCTCTTGTTGCACCCTCGTTTTTTTTCATTTTTTTAATTTTCACGTTCGCTATTTCACGCTGTTCGAACATAGTGATTTAACTTTTTTATTTTGTTTATTTTTTATCAATATTTCGTTACGTATATTTATAATTATTTTTTAATTAATTATTTAATTAAATCGTTTCGCTCTATCTTTCCCTGTTCATTCTTTGTTTGTTTATTAATTTTGTTTTTTTTCTTTTCTTATTTTTTTATAATTTCTATTTTTTTAATTGACATCTCGGTATACTAGCCAGGAAGGCCACGCCGACAGCCCCTAGCGGGCCCCGCGAGATACCATCTTTGTTAGTCCCAGCGTTTAAGTAGGAAGGCAAAACAATCTTGGATGGGTGCGATCATACCAACACTAGTGCACCGGATCCCACAGAACTCCACAGCTAAGCGGGCTTGGGCGAGAGTCGTACTAGGATGGGAAGTCCGCGTGTTGCACCCTTACTTTTTCCCTTTATATTTTAATTTCTATGTTCGCTATTCCACAAGGTTCAAATATAGTGATTTAACTTTTTTATTTTTCTCTTTTTTTATCTATATTTCGTTAAGTATATTTATAATTAATTATAATTAATTATTTAATTAAATCTTTCACTCGATCTTTCCCTGTTCCTGGTTTTATTTATTTATTCATTTTGTTTTTTATTTTTCTTTTTCCTTTTCTTGTTTTTCTATAATTTCTATTTATTTTAATTAACATCATGGGCCATTAGGAAGGCGGGCCCCGCCGATAGCCCATAGCGTGCCTTGCGGGAGCTTTCTTTTGTTTAGTCACAGAGGTTAAGTAGAAAGGCGTACCTACTTCAGATGGGTGTGATCATACCAGCACTAGTGCACCAGATCCCATCAGAACTCCGCTTTTTTTCATTTATTTTTTGATTTTCACGTTCGCTATTCCACGTTGTTCGAACATAGTGATTTAATTTTTTTATTTTGTTTATTTTTTATCATTATTTCGTTACGTATATTTATAATTATTTTTTAATTAATTATTTAATTAAATCGTTTCGCTCTATCTCTCCCTTTTCATTCTTTTTTGTTTATTAATTTTGTTTTTTTCTTTTTTCTTTCCTTATTTTTCTATAATTTCTATTTTTTAATTGACATCTAGGGATACTAGCCAGGAAGTCCACGCCGACGGCCCCTAGCGGGCCCCGTGAGATACCTTCTTTGTTAGTCCCAGAGTTTAAGTAGGAAGGCAAAGCAATCTTGGATGGATGCATCATACCAACACTAGTGCACCGGATCCCACAGAACTTACAGTTAAGCGAGCTTGGGCGAGAGTAGTACTAGGATGGGAAGTCCTCGTGTTGCACCCTTACTTTTTCCCTTTATATTTTAATTTCTACGTTCGCTATTCCACGAGGTTCCAATATAGTGATTTAACTTTTTTATTTTGCTTTTCTTTTAATCTATATTTCGTTAAGTATATTTATAATTAATTTATAATTAATTATTTAATTAAATCTTTTCACTCGATCTTTCCCTGTTCCCTGGTTTTATTTATTTATTGATTTTGTTTTTTATTTTCATTTTTCCTTTTCTTGTTTTTCTATAATTTATATTTATTTTAATTAACATTAAGGGCTATTAGGAAGGCGGGCCCCACCGATGGCCCATAGCGTGCCTTGCGGGAGCTTTCTTTTGCTTAGTCACAGAGGTTAAGTAGAAAGGCGTACCTGAAATAACACCTAGAAGGGAGGTGAATCGGTGTTGGCGAATCTAATGGTCACTTAATGCCAAATGATGCGGAATTAAAAACAATAATGACCTAATTAAATTTTTACGCTAAACACTATGTGTAACACAAGAGTGTTGCCGAATTCCCCGTGAAGGGCTCTGGACAAACTCCTCTAGATTTTCCTTGAATGGGTTGAGGTGCCGCGTTGGCTCTCTTGGTTGAATACAAGTGTTAGCAAACAATCCCACGCAAGTATATCAATTAAGCATATAAGAGAATATATCATGCAAGTAAAGATAGACACAATAATTGAATGCAAGATATAAACAGAGAGAGAGAGAGAGAGAGAAGATGGCAATCGCAAACACAAAGGGTTTGTTTCGAGGTTCGAGCACACTTGCTGTACATCCCCGCCTTCGACACACGAAGGATTTCCACTATGCAAGATCCCAATGGATCTCTCTCCGGTGCCGCAACACCTACAATCCCTCGGACTCCCTAGTCCCGTACACACGCAAGCCCACTAGCTTGCCGAGGCCGCACCTCAAACCAAAGAGTTCACAACCGAACTCTAAACCACCACGAGCACACTTGCCCGTTTCCTCAAAGAACAAGAAAAGATCTCTTGGTGATCTAAACACTTGATCACCAAATGAAAACTCTCACAATACAATCCTATGGATAAATAGACAATGGATAGCTCAAGTGTAGTGTGAGAAAACAAGGATGAGAAAGGTGGAGGAAAACTCAAAGAATCACTTTAAACACTCTTGATAAATTCTTTCCTTAAGATAGGAAATATTTGCTCTCAAATATGTGGAGAAAACTCTTCTAAAAGAATGGGAAAAACTGGTCCTAAAAGTCTCCAAAATCTTCTTTTTAAAACAATGACCAAACCCCCATATTTATAGGCTAGAAAAATATAGCCGTTGGGGTCTGTCAGGCCTGCCGGTCGACTGGTCGGTCGACCGCCAACGGTCAGAAATTCGACCGTTGGAGCCACGGTCGACTTCCCGGGTCGACCGAGCCACTGGAGCAGAGAGTAGAACTCTCTGTCGGTCGACCCGTACGGTCGGCTGAAATTTCCAGAGAGCAGAGCTCTCTGGAGTGGTCGACCGTCCGGTCGGCCGTCCTCCAGTGCACAAAGGCGTTCACATCTGTACACGTCGGTCGACCCAGCCGGTCGACCGACTTCAGAGATAGTCGACTATAAAGGTAGTAAGTCGACTAGCTGAAGCTTGAAAACAGATTTTCTGGGATTTAAAACTAAGTCTTTTGGTTCACATAAAATCCCATAAATACATAGAAATTCTACAAAAATAGTTTTACCAATATACTTTGATAAACAAACATGCTTGCACAAAATCAAGGCATGTTATAAAAGATTTGGACTATTTTTGTAACTTGGAAATATTGGCTCAAAATAAAAACTGTTTTTCTAAAACATGTTTTTCCAAAACATGTTTTTCCATAACTTCACAAAGTACAAAAACAAGATATTTAAGTTCATTTTAAAGCATAGTGTGTATGGATATGATCCACTACACAATCATAATGAAATATCTATGTTTTTGACATTAAGCATAAATATGGTTTTGGTTAAACATATGTAAACATGAATTTGGTTGAAGTATATAAACTTGAATACCGAAAACCAAATTGATATTTTGTCATAATGAAAAATCTTTTCTAAACATAAAATTCTTTTATGAAAGCAATTCTATCAAGAGAGTGTGTGTGTGTAATATATTTTTGAGCAATCCACCAACTATTCTATCCTTTACATTTTAACTAAAAACAAAAACAAAATCTTATACCTAGACACAAGTCTTGATCTTGAAGTCATCCCTTGAACTCTTCTCATCTTCTTGACTTGGTCCAAATGCAATCCAACGAGCTCGACTCCTCTTGAGTACTTGATGTGATCTTGATGCATAGGCTCGTGAATCAACCGGTGCTAGCTCCAAAATATGTCTTTAAATCCTTTGTTGAAGCTCCACACCTACTAAGATCTTGATCATAAATCTGTCACTAATTAACCACAAGATCATTAGTACTATAACTACATAAGTTGATCATCATCAAAACTAGAGTGATGGGTCTTTGGGCCAACAATCTCCCCCTTTTTGATGATGACAAAACTCATGAAGTTTTATATGCATGGATTAAAGTAAAGCTTCAAAGAAGCTCCCCCTTAACTCATGCATACCAAATAAATAAATAAATATGCAATGTATGCTCATAAATATGTATGCAAATGAATGGAGATAAAACAAATCAAATCTTTTTCTCCTATTTGCAATACAAAACATATATGCATAACTAAGCAAGGAAGACAAATACTTCTCCCCCTTAAGCAATGAAAACATGCATATATCTCAAATACTTCTCCCCCTTTTTGTCAATCATCAACAAAGGGTTCAAAGTAAAAACAAAACAAATACATTTTCTCCCCCTTTTTGTCATAACCAAAGAGATCAATAAGGGGTAAATCAAATTCAATCAATAAAGGTTTATATGCGATATACATTCATGAAGAGGAAGACGCTAAGTTAGCTTCCCTACACATATGCATTACATGAAGGAGGGATGATAAGCCCCAATTCACATAACACATATTATGTAATGCATAAGAGGAGATGTGAAGCTCCCCCTACACACGTGTACCACATAAAGAAGAGTTGTAAAGCTCCTCAATATACAATACACTCAACATGAATCTATATGTAGAAGACATGTTAAGCTCTCCTTGCATATAGACAATACAAATCAAAAATTTTTTAAGTTTTTCTTTATAAAATTTTGAACTTTCTTAATAAAACACATTTTGAGATATCAAGTAAACATAATTTTTATTTTGATATCAATTTTGAAAACATATTGCATAAGCTTAAAAAAAAAAAATTTACCAATTGAAAATTGAATTAAGCTAAGCATATACAATGTGTTTTAAGAGTGTGAATCAATTATAAATCAAGCACAAATAGATCACATATATGTATGAAAAGATAATACCAATAGAAATTGATATAATTTAAATTTGAAAGCATTCATACATACAATCAAAATATGAGTATATAAAAATCATATTGATACCAATTGAAAATATCCAATGATACCAATTAAAGAGTAAGCTTATCATATACTCTACCATATGAAGAATTTGAACTAGTTAATATGAAAATGTTTTAAAACTAGTACGAAATCCTTCAAGCAAGGAACAAATCAAAAAGGTTTTTCATGAAATATGTGTAAGTCACATGGCACTAAAACACTCTAATATCCATAAAGTCCATATAAAACTCATGAAATCATACTCATGAGAAAATATTCAAAAGAAGTGAGTGTACTAGTGTTATGTGGAACATGGCATCATGAAAATGGCAATAAAGCTCAATATTCCTTTATGAGACAATATGAAAATCATCACAAATTTTTTATTAAAAACAAAATTTATATTTCAAGATATATGTATGTTTTGACAACACAATAAGTATACATACATATCCCTTAAAACAATTGAGTCCATATAAGTAGATTTGCATTAAAGGTAAATGACTCAGAGGTATACATGTATATCTTAAAGTTTGGCAAAATAAACATATACATGAAATGTAAACACATGATCATAAATCACATCCAAAATGGGAATACAAGTTTAAAAATGTATGTATCATCAAAACCAAGCAATACAAGCACATCTAATGGGTTCAAATAAGCATTCAAGCACAAATATAAATAGATTTATTTGTGGCCCACAATATGTACAAGTGTAAATCCTAGTGTTGACAAAAACTAACATTTAAACTAATATTCAAATCATGAAGCATCAAATTTTGATAACACAAAAGAATTTATCCATATAAAAAAAATCATGTGTATATCTTATAAACTATTTGAAGAATAAATAACTAGTATAACATAGTTTTTGAACAACTAGTTAAAGATCCTTCAAATACATCAAATCATATGTTTTTCATAAAACATAACTAAATACACAAAGTTGACACTCAAGATCTATAAAGTTCATAAAATGTGTACATGAAGCATAGTCATGACAATCATATCAAAAAAAAAATGTGAGTGTACAAGCATCATGTAATTAGTAATTTCATGAAAATAATCAATGAAGCTCACATCAAACATGAATAACATATTATCAAAAACAAATCTCGAAAATACAATTTTTCATTTTACAATAAACTTCTAGGCATATGTATGATTTATCCAATTCTAACAATATGCATACATATCCCAAATATAAAAGAGTCTATTAATAATGTTTGCATGAAGGCAAGAGACTCACGGGTATACATGTATATTTATTAGATTTGAATTAAACATGCATATACATGAAGTGGAACATAAAATTGGCACAACATGTATAAAAGAGAATCATCAAAACTAATCTATACATATGCATATAGTGGTTACAAATGAGCATGAAGTTCAACTATATATGAGTCAATTGTAATTCACTATTCATATATGTATAAATGCAAGTTTGACACATTCTACATCTAAGCATGTAAATACCACATGAAGCACACACAAAAAAAATATGAACATGCTATAAGATATATGAAATTAAAAGCATGTACATAAAAGTAGGAGTTTAGAGATTGTTACCAACTCCAAAGCTCCAAATATGGTGGTCATCCCACCAAGCTTCCTTGATAGTGATGCGTCAAAAGTGTGTCCGTTCAATCCATGTGCATCCACTACCAAGGCACCAATCCTCTCACGTTATGTGAGAGCCCTCACCTACATCAAAAGTAAAAGGTGGGGATTTTGGTACCCATATTTTCTTGGGTCATTTAGGGTTAGTCTTGTAAGGAACCCAAAAATTTTTATACTTAGCAAAATTTAAATTATGCTTCTTGTCAAAACAAAACTTTGGTAAATGGCCTTTGCGGCCACAATGTGTACAAGTGTACACCTTAGTATGCTTATGTTTAAGTGTGTGGTCATGGTGTACAACATAAGCAAATGCATGATGTTGTTGTGTATGAATATGTGGAGTTTGTTTCTTTGAAAACAAGGACTCCAATCTATTGTGATTACATGCACAAGAGTTCAAGGTTGAACTCAAACAATCCATTTTATTTTTCAAATTGTTAATCTCATTAGTGGTGGCATGTAAAGCATGATGAGATATAAAATCATTTTTTTATTCTTTTTAGAAACAAATTCTTTTTCTTTTTCAACAAATTTTCTTTTCAAAGAGTTATTTTCTTGCAAAACACTTTCTCTTTGTTTTTCCACCAAATCAATTTTATTTTTCAAAGTATTATTTTCTTCACATAAATCATTTAATTTAGATATGAGGGAAACATTTTCATTTTTCAAAATCTCATTTTCCTTTTCTAAGCATGCAATGTTATTCCTAAATGAATCATGTTCTTTATGCATGCAAGCAATATTCTTTTTCAAACTTTTATTTTCTTTCTTAATTTTGTCATATTTCTCAAGCAATAATTGGCAAAATGTAGTGAGCTCATCATATGACATAACATTATCTTCATCCTCGGATTCGGTAGTTACCTCAAGGGGGTCAACCCCTTGGACCATGTAGCACAAGTTGGAGGTGTTGCTTCCAACATCCGAATTGCTCCCCGCATAGTATAGATCCTTTTCGCCAAGGGAGGTGAGGGTGTTCCAAACTACAAAAGCCGAATCAAAGTTAGAAACCCTAGATAAATATTCATCATTTAGGGTTGACTTTAAAGCATGAAGGGCTTTTGCATTAGCCTCAATATACTTGCTATCATTAACGTATGAATCTTTAATAGTAGCAAGATAAACATGAATGCCTAGGGCCTTGAGGTACATGGACATCTTAACCTTTCAAATTTGGATGTTAAGAATGTCAAATGTGGGTGGTGACATGAAGTCCATGGTGTGTGTACAAATATGTGATTAGCCTAAAAATGAGGATCTTTAACTCTTAGGTTGTTAGACCCAAATCAAGAGCACTAGCTCTGATACCAATTGAAATAACACCTAGAGGGGGGGTGAATAGGTGTTGGTTAATCTAATGGTCACTTAATGCCAAATGATGCGGAATTAAAAACAATAATGACCTAATTAAACTTTTACGCTAAACACTATATGTAACACAAGAGTGTTGCCGAATTCCCCGTGAATGGCTCTGGACAAACTCCTCTAGATTCCCCTTGAATGGGTTGAGGTGCCGCGTTGGCTCTCTTGGTTGAATACAAGTGTTAGCAAACAATCCCACGCAAGTATATCAATTAAGCATATAAGAGAATATATCATGCAAGTAAAGATAGACACAATAATTGAATGCAAGATATAAACAAGAGAGAGAGAGAGAGAGAAATGGCAATCGCAAACACAAAGGGTTTGTTTCGAGGTTCGAGCACACTTGCTCTACATCCCCGCCTTCGACACACGAAGGATTTCCACTATGCAAGATCCCAATGGATCTCTCCCCGGTGCCGCAACACCTCCAATCCCTCGGACTCCCTAGTCCCGTACACACGTAAGCCCACTAGCTTGCCGAGGCCGCACCTCAAACCAAAGAGTTCACAACGGAACTCTAAACCACCATGAGCACACTTGCCCGTTTCCTCAAAGAACAAGAACAGATCTCTTGGTGATCTAAACACTTGATCACCAAATGAAAACTCTCACAACACAATCCTATGGATAAATAGACAATGGATAGCTCAAGTGTACTGTGAGAAAACAAGGATGAGAAAGGTGGAGGAAAACTCAAAAAATCACTTTAAACACTTTTGATAAATTCTTTCCTTAAGATAGGAAATATTTGCTCTCAAATATGTGGAGAAAACTCTTCTAAAAGAATGGGAAAAACTGGTCCTAAAAGTCTCCAAAATCTTCTTTTTAAAACAATGACCAAACCCCCATATTTATAGGCTAGAAAAATATAGCCGTTGGGGTCTGTCAGGCCTGCCGGTCGACCGGTCGGTCGACTGTCAACGGTCAGAAATCCGACCGTTGGAGCCACGGTCAACCTCCCGGGTCGACCGAGCCACTGGAGCAGAGAGTAGAACTCTCTGTCGGTCGACCCGTATGGTCGGCCGAAATTTCCAGAGAGCAGAGCTCTCTGGAGCGGTCGACCGTCCGGTCGGCCGTCCTCCAGTGCACAAAGGCGTGCACGTCTGTGCACGTCGGTCGACCTAGCTGGTCGACCGACTTCAGAGATAGTCGACTATAAAGGTAGTAAGTCGACTAGCTGAAGCCTGAAAACAGATTTTCTGGGATTTAAAACTAAGTCTTTTGGTTCACATAAAATCCCATAAATACATAGACATTCTACAAAAATAGTTTTACCAATATACTTTGATAAACAAACATGCTTGCACAAAATCAAGGCATGTTATAAAAGATTTGGACTATTTTTGTAACTTGGAAATATTGGCTCAAAATAAAAACTGTTTTTCTAAAACATGTTTTTCCATAACTTCACAAAATACAAAAACAAGATATTTAAGTTCATTTTAAAGCATAGTGTGTATGGATATGATCCACTACACAATCATAATGAAATATCTATGTTTTTGACATTAAGCA
Organism: Agave tequilana; assembly: GCA_038442645.1. NCBI lineage: Eukaryota > Viridiplantae > Streptophyta > Magnoliopsida > Asparagales > Asparagaceae > Agave > Agave tequilana. The sequence goes on along the minus strand of JAVJIF010000015.1, from coordinate 40,214 downwards.
TAAATATGGTTTTGGTTAAACATATGTAAACATGAATTTGGTTGAAGTATATAAACTTGAATACCGAAAACCAAATTGATATTTTGTCATAATGAAAAATCTTTTCTAAACATAAAATTCTTTTATGAAAGCAATTCTATCAAGAGAGTGTGTGTGTAATATATTTTTGAGCAATCCACCAACTATTCTATCCTTTACATTTTAACTAAAAACAAAAACAAAATCTTATACCTAGACACAAGTCTTGATCTTGATGTCTTCCCTTGAAGTCTTCTCATCTTCTTGACTTGGTCCAAATGCAATCCAACGAGCTCGACTCCTCTTGAGTACTTGATGTGATCTTGATGCATAAGCTCGTGAATCAACCGGTGCTAGCTCCAAAATATGTCTTTAAATCCTTTGTTGAAGCTCCACACCTACTAAGATCTTGATCATAAATCTGTCACTAATTAAGCACAAGATCATTAGTACTATAACTACATGAGTTGATCATCATCAAAACTAGAGTGATGGGCCTTTGGGCCAACAGTCCCTACTTCGGACGGGTGCGATCATACCAGCATTAGTGCACCGGATCCCATCAGAATTACGCAGTTAAGCGTGCATGGGCGAGAGTAGTACTAGGATGGGTGACCTCCTGGGAAGTCCTCTTGTTGCACCCTCTCTTTTTTTTAATTTATTTTTTATTTTCACGTTCGCTTTTCCATGCTGTTCGAACATTGTGATTTAACTTTTTTATTTTGTTTATTTTTTATCAATATTTCATTACGTATGTTTATTATTATTTTTTAATTAATTATTTAATTAAATCGTTTCGCTCTATCTTTCCCTTTTCATTCTTTGTTTGTTTATTAATTTTGTTTTTTTCTTTTTTCTTTCCTTATTTTTCTATAATTTCTATTTTTTAATTGACATCTCGGAATACTAGCCAGGAAGGCAACACCGACGGCTCCTAGCGGGCCCTGCGAGATACCTTCTTTGTTAGTCCCAGCGTTTAAGTAGGAAGGCAAAACAATCTTTGATGGTTGCGATCATACCAACACTAGTGCACCGGATCCCACAGAACTTCACAGTTAAGCGAGCTTGGAGAGAGTAGTACTAGGTTGGGAAGTCCTCGTGCTGCACCCTTACTTTTTCCCTTTATATTTTAATTTCTACGTTCGCTATTCCCACGAGGTTCGAATATAGTGATTTAACTTTTTTATTTTGCTTTTTTTTATCTATATTTCGTTAAGTATATTTATAATTAATTATTTAATTAAATCTTTCCATGTTCCCTGGTTTTATTTATTTATTCATTTTGTTTTTTATTTTTATTTTTCCTTTTCTTGTTTTTGTATAATTTCTATTTATTTTAATTAACATCAAAGGCTATTAGTAAGGCGGGCCCCGCCGATGGCCCATAGCGTGCCTTGCGGGAACTTTCTTTTGATTAGTCACAGATACTAAGTAGAAATGCGTACCAAATTTAGATTGTTGCGATCATACCAGCACTAGTGAGACATGGGTGACCTTGTGTAAGGGTGCAACACGAGGGAATGAAGCAGATAAACAAACTAGTGATATGAAAAAATTTAGTCCCGAAATAAAAATTTAAATAATAAACATGGAATAATTAATTTATACCTGCTTAGGATTTGAGAAAAACAATCAATATTTATTTTTTAACTTTTTTGTTTATTATGACGTGATAAATCACTATAGAGTAGTACTAGGATGGCCCATAGCGTGCCTTGCGAGAGCTTTCTTTTTTTTTAGTCACAGAGGTTAAGTAGAAAGGTGTACCTATTTTGGACGGGTGCGATCATACCAGCACTAGTGCACAGGATCCCATCAGAACTCCGCAGTAAAGCGTGCTTGTGTGAGAGTAGTACAAGGAACGGTGACCTCCTGGGAAGTCCTCGTGTTGCACTCTCTCATTTTTTCATTTATTTTTTGATTATTCACGTTCGCTATTCCACGCTGTTCGAACATAGTGATTTAACTTTTTTATTTTGTTTATTTTTTATCAATATTTCGTTACGTATATTTATAATTATTTTTTAATTAATTATTTAATTAAATCGTTTCGCTCTATCTTTCCTTTTTCATTCTTTGTTCGTTTATTCATTTTGTTGTTTTATTTTTTCTTTTCTTATTTTTCTATAATTTTATTTTTTTAATTGACATCTCGGTATACTAGCCAGGAAGGCCACGCCGACGGCCCCTAGTGGCCCCCGCGAGATACCATCATTGTTAGTCCCAGCGTTTAAGCAGGAAGGCAAATCAATCTTGGATGGGTGCGATCATACCAACACTAGTGCACCGGATCCCACAGAACTCCACAGTTAAGCGAGCTTGGGCGAGAGTAGTACTAGGATGGGAAGTCCTCGTGTAGCACCCTTACTTTTTCCCTTTATATTTTAATTTTTACGTTCGCTATTCCACGAGGTTCGAATATAGTGATTTAACTTTTTTATTTTGCTTATTTTTTATGATTATACCAGCACAAAAAAGTACTAACAATAATAAACATTAAAATAGATGGTATCCCTAATAAATATATGAGTGATTAATCTGTGACTAGATATTTAATAAAAAGTCCTCTTGTGGGATCCGGTGCACTAGTGTTGGTATGATCGCACCCATCCAAGATTGATTTGCCTTCCTACTTAAACGCTGGGACTAACAAAGATGGTATTTCGCGGGGCCCGCTAGGGGCCGTCGGCGTGGCCTTCCTGGCTAGTATCCCGAGATGTCAATTAAAAAGAAAGAAAAACAAAAAATAAAATGAATAGACAAACAATACCTGGGAATGATAAGGGAAAGATAGGGCGAAACGATTTAATTAAATAATTAATTAAAAAATAATAATAAATATACGTAACGAAATATTGATAAAAAATAAACAAAATAAAAAAGTTAAATCACTATATTCGAATCTCATGGAATAGCGAACCTGAAAATCAAAAAATAAATGAAAAAAAGCGAGGGTGCAACACGAGGACTTCCCAGGAGGTCACCCATCCTAGTACTACTCTCGCCCAAGCACGCTTGACTGCGGAGTTCTGATGGGATCCGGTGCACTAGTGCTGGTATGATCGCAACCGTCCGAAGTAGGTACGCCTTTCTACTTAACCTCTGTGACTAAGCAAAAGAAAGCTCCCGCAAGATACGCTATGGGCCATCGGCGGGGCCCGCCTTACTAATAGCCCTTGATGTTAATTAAAATAAATAGAAATTATAGAAAAATAAGAAAAGGAAAAATAAAAATAAAAAACAAAATGAATAAATAAATAAAACCAGGGAACAGGGAAAGATCGAGTGAAAAGATTTAATTAAATAATTAATTATAAATTAATTATAAATATACTTAACGAAATATAGATTAAAAGAAAAGCAAAATAAAAAAGTTAAATCACTATATTGGAACCTCGTGGAATAGCGAACGTAGAAATTAAAATATAAAGTGAAAAAGTAAGGGTGCAACACGAGGACTTCCCATCCTAGTACTACTCTCGCCCAAGCTCGCTTAACTGTGGAGTTCTGTGGGATCCGGTGCACTAGTGTTGGTATGATCGCACCCATCCAAGATTGCTTTGCCTTCCTACTTAAACGCTGGGACTAACAAAGAAGGTATCTCGCGGGGCCCACTAGAGGCCGTCGGCGTGGCCTTCCTGGCTAGTATCCCGAGATGTTAATTAAAAAAATAGAAATTATAGAAAAATAAGAAAAGGAAAAAGAAAAAAAACAAAATGAATAGACAAACAAAACTGGGAATGAACAGGGAAAGATAGAGCGAAACGATTTAATTAAATAATTAATTAAAATTAATAATAAATATATGTAACTAATTATAGATAAAAATAAATAAAATAAAAAGTTAAATTATTATGTTTGAACAGCGTGGAATAGCGAACGTGAAAATCAAAAAATAAATGAAAAAAAGCAAGAGTGCAACACGAGGACTTCCCAGGAAGGAGGTCACCCATCCAAGTACTACTCTCGCCCAAGCTCGCTTAACTGTGGAGTTCTGTGGGATCCGGTGCACTAGTGCTGGTATGATCGCACCTGTCCAAGGTAGGTACATCTTTCTACTTAACTTCTGTGACTAAACAAAAGAAAGCTCTCGCAGGGCACACTATGGGCCATCAGGATTGATTTGCCTTAAGTTAAATATTTTGCACTAGAGGTTAAGAAAAGGAAAAATAAAAATAAAAAACAAAATGAATAAATAAATAAAACCAGGGAACAGGGAAAGATCGAGTGAAAAGATTTAATTAAATAATTAATTATAAATTAATTATAAATATACTTAACGAAATATAGATTAAAAGAAAAGCAAAATAAAAAAGTTAAATCACTATATTGGAACCTCGTGGAATAGCGAACGTAGAAATTAAAATATAAAGCGAAAAAGTAAGGGTGCAACACGAGGACTTCCCATCCTAGTACTACTCTCGCCCAAGCTCGCTTAACTGTGGAGTTCTGTGGGATCCGGTGCACTAGTGTTGGTATGATCGCATCCATCCAAGATTGCTTTGCCTTCCTACTTAAACGCTGGGACTAACAAAGAAGGTTTCTCACGGGGCCCGCTAGGTGCCGTCGGCGTGGCCTTCCTGGCTAGTATCCCGAGATGTTAATTAAAAATAGAAATTATAGAAAAATAAGGAAAGAAAAAAGAAAAAAACAAAATTAATAAACAAACAAAGAATGAAAAGGGAAAGAGAGTGAAGCGATTTAATTAAATAATTAATTAAAAAATAATTATAAATATACGTAACGAAATATTGTTAAAAAATAAGCAAAATAAAAAAGTTAAATCACTATATTCGAATCTCGCTTTTGCCATAATTGAGGTTGATATATCGAAAGTGGACTAACAAAGATGGTATCTTGCGGGGCTAGAGTAAAAGGTCCCTATTTCGCTCTATATTTCGTTAAGTTTATTTTGTTTGTCTAGTCAAATGTCCCACTTTTTATTTCACTCGAATATACTTATTTAATTAATTAAAATTTTATCAAATAAAATTAAAAAAGAAATTACTTCACGAACATATTGTCAAAATGAATAACCAGAGGACAACCCAGGAGGTCACCCATCCTACTAACGAAAAAGATAACTTAATTTATTTACTAGGATGAGTGACGTCCTGGGAAGTCCTCGGATTGGTTTGCCTTCTAATGGATTGCTAACAGGGATATAATGCTAAACAAAATATCCCATCCTAGTACTACTCTCGCCCAAGCTAGTATCATTCACTTGCACCCTTACAACGCCCAAATTCCTATATAGTTCACGAGATGTCAATTTACATCAGAACTCCAGCGTTTTTTAATTCGGGTTAATTCTTTTTCCTTTTCTTGATGTTAATTATCTCGTGAGAAACATTTTTATTTTGTATCAATAATTACTAGGATAGGGAAGGCACAGATGAAAAGATTTTGGACGGGTGAAAAAAGTTAAATCTGTGCACCCATCACTCTTGGATGGGTGCGATCATACCAACACTAGTGCACCGGATCCCACAGAACTCCACAGTTAAGCGAGCTTGGGCGAGAGTCGTACTAGGATGGGAAGTCCTCGTGTTGCACCCTTACTTTTTCCCTTTATTTTTTATCAATACGTTCGCTATTCCACGAGGTTCGAATATAGTGATTTAAATTTTTTATTTTGCTTTTTTTAATCTATATTTCGTTAAGTATATTTATAATTAATTTATAATTAATTATTTAATTAAATCCTTTCACTCGATCTTTCCCTATTCCTTGGTTTTATTTATTTATTCATTTTGTTTTTTATTTTTATTTTTTCCTTTTCTTGTTTTTCTATAATTTCTATTTATTTTAATTAACATCAAGGGCCATTAGGAAGGCGGGCCCCACCGATGGCCCATAGCGTGCCTTGCGAGGGCTTTCTTTTGTTTTAGTCACAGAGGTTAAGTAGAAAGGCGTACTTATTTTGGATGGGTGCGATCATACCAGCACTAGTGCACAGGATCCCATCAGAACTCCGCAGTAAAGCGTGCTTGGGTGAGATACTAGGATGGGTGACCTCCTGGGAAGTCTTTCGTGTTGCACCCACGCTTTTTTTAATCATTTCGTTCTATCATTCCCTGTTCATTCCTTGTTTGTTTATTCTTTTTGTTTTTTGTTTTTCTTGTTCCTTTTCTTATTTTTCTATAATTTCTATTTTTTTAATTGACATCTCGGAATACTAGCCAGAATATATACATCTTAACCTTTCCCAGCGATTAAATATTCCACCCTCGCTTTTTTCCAAAAAAGTAGGTCACCCATGAGAAGGTAGTTAACTATATGGGATGTTAAGTCAAAGATGGGTACTTTTTCTGTGGGTGCTAGGATAGAGCTTCACGTTTTTCTATAATCTTTAACATCTCTTGGGTGACCTACTTAAACGCTGGGACTAAGTTCCATAGCATATATTGGTAAGATAACTTAATATATCCGCGTTGCACCCTCGCTAGTAACATAATGATTTCTTTATACTTAACCCTTGAGCAAGTTTAAATTATTCAGAATTATTCGCGAACCTTTGCGGAGTTCTGATGGGATCCGGTGCACTAGTGTTGGTATGATCGCACCCGTCCGAAGTAGGTACGCCTTTCTACTTAAGTTCACATCACGTTACGTATATCAATATTTTATACCCCGGGCCTACCCAATGCATCCAGTAAACAATTTCTTTTAATGTATATTTTTATAATAACATACGCAAAGTACGCTCGGGTTTTAACCATTCTAGTAACACTAAAAAATATAAATCATAAGTCACAGGGGATCTCGCAGGGCCCGCAGTTAAAGTGGTCATCACGAGGCCTTCCTTCAACACATATTTTCATTTATTTTATTATTTTTTATCTATATTTAGTTACATATATTTATTATTAATTATAAGTAAAAAATATATTAGTATTTATCAATAGAAATTATAGAAAAACATTGCCAATTAGGAATTTTAATGGCCTTACGATATAATACTCAATAACAAATAATTAATTAAACCAGTCCCTACACTAGTGCCTTGCGAGAGTTTTTGATGGATCGCACATGAAAATCCAAGATTTGTACCTAATGAGCTTTCTTTGATATCCCTTCCTAATGACCCTTGATGTTAATTAAAATAAATTGAAATTATAGAAAAACAAGAAAAGGAAAAATAAAAATAAAAAACAAAATGAATAAATAAATAAAACCAGGGAACAGGGAAAGATCGAGTGAAAAGATTTAATTAAATAATTAATTATAAATTAATTATAAATATACTTAACGAAATATAGATAAAAAAAGAGAAAAATAAAAAAGTTAAATCACTATATTCGAACCTCGTGGAATAGCGAACGTAGAAATTAAAATATAAAGGGAAAAAGTAAGGGTGCAACACGAGGACTTCCCATCCTAGTACTACTCTCGCCCAAGCTCGCTTAACTGTGGAGTTCTGTGGGATCTGGTGCACTAGTGTTGGTATTATCGCACCCATCCAAGATTGCTTTGCCTTCCTACTTAAACGCTGGGACTAACAAAGAAGGTATCTCGCGGGGCCCGCTAGAGGCCGTCGGCGTGGCCTTCCTGGCTAGTATCCCAAGATATTAATTAAAAAAATAGAAATTATAGAAAAATAAGAAAAGGAAAAAGAAAAAAACAAAATGAATAGACAAACAAAACCTGGGAATGAGCAGGGAAAGATAGAGCGAAACGATTTAATTAAATAATTAATTAAAATTAATAATAATATATGTAACTAAATATAAATAAAAATAAATAAAATAAAAAAGTTAAATCATTATGTTGGAACAGCGTGGAATAGCGAACGTGAAAATCAAAAAATAAATGAAAAAAAGCAAGAGTGCAACACGAGGACTTCCCAGGAGGTCACCCATCCTAGTACTACTCTCGCCCAAGCTCGCTTAACTGTGAAGTTCTGTGAGATCCGGTGCACTAGTGTTGGTATGATCGCATCCATCCAAGATTGCTTTGCCTTCCTACTTAAACGCTGGGACTAACAAAGAAGGTATCTCACGGGGCCCGCTAGGGGCCGTCGGCGTGGCCTTCCTGGCTAGTATCCCGAGATGTCAATTAAAAAATAGAAATTATAGAAAAATAAGGAAAGATAAAAGAAAAAAAACAAAATTAATAAACAAACAAAGAATGAAAAGGGAAAGATAGAGCGAAACGATTTAATTAAATAATTAATTAAAAAATAATTATAAATATACGTAACGAAATATTGATAAAAAATAAACAAAATAAAAAAGTTAAATCACTATGTTCGAACAGCGTGGAATAGCGAACATGAAAATCAAAAAAATAAATGAAAAAAAGCGAGGGTGCAACACGAGGTCACCCATCCTAATACTACTCTCGCCCAAGCACGCTTAACTGCGGAGTTTTGATGGGATCCGGTGCACTAGTGCTGGTATGATCGCACCCATTCGAAGTAGGTACGCCTTTCTACTTAACCTCTGTGACTAAGCAAAAGAACGCTCCTGCAAGGCACGCTATGGGCCATCGGCGGGGCCCGCCTTCCAAATGGCCCTTGATGTTAATTAAAATAAATAGAAATTATAGAAAAACAAGAAAAGGAAAAATAAAAATAAAAAACAAAATGAATAAATAAATAAAATCAGGGAACAGGGAAAGATCGAGTGAAAAGATTTAATTAAATAATTAATTATAAATTAATTATAAATATACTTAACGAAATATAGATAAAATAAGAGAAAAATAAAAAAGTTAAATCACTATATTCGAACCTCGTGGAATAGCGAACGTAGAAATTAAAATATAAAGGGAAAAAGTAAGGCAATAGCTTAAATATTTGGTCGCTATTATCAAAAAGGTATCTAGTGCACCGGATCCTCCTTAAGGCTCGCTAGGAGGACTAATGATCATATTAAACGCTAATTGCCTTACTTTTAATATAATTTCTACCTGCGAGGTCCCGCCGATGTCCTTATTAAACGCATAATTTCTACCTGGAATAGAATTAAGTAAGGGTGTATCTCCAGCGGTTAGAAGGGTATTCGCTCCATGGCAATCTTGAATTATTTGTTGGACTAGTAGAAAGTACTAGTCCTATGAATAAGTAACTGGCACTATAAAACATTTAACCGAGCTACCTACTGTAGGATAAGTCACTTAACTGAGATACCCATAAACCCATCCTTGCTAGTATACAGAACTGACTAAATAAATTAACATAATGACAATGCCAAAATAGATGCCAATAAGAAGGTAGGTACGCCATCCTAGTTATAAGTAGGAAGTCCTCGTTTGCACCCTATTTAAATAACCAAGGTTGCTTCGCCTAGCGGGAATAATTTTTTATTTTTCTCTTTTTTTATCTATATTTCGTTAAGTATATTTATAATTAATTTATAATTAATTATTTAATTAAATCTTTTCACTCGATCTTTCCCTGTTCCCTGGTTTTATTTATTTATTCATTTTTTTTTATTTTTATTTTTCCTTTTCTTGTTTTTCTATAATTTCAATTTATTTTAATTAACATCAAGGGCCATTAGGAAGGGATACCAAAGAAAGCTCATTTGGTACAAATCTTGGATTTTCATGTGCGATCCATCAAAAACTCTCGAAGGCACTGGTGTAGGGACTGTTGGCCCAAAGGCTTTCCACTCTAGTTTTGATGATGATTAACTCATGTAGTTATGTGTACTAATAATCTTGTGTTTTAGTCTCAGATATTTAATCAAGATATTAGTAGGTGATTTGCTTCAACAAGATGATTTGGAAGCATTCACATGTTGATTCAAGAGCTTAAGCATCAAAGATGTCATCTAGCACTCATTGGAGTCGAGCTTGGCGAATCAAGTTTTTGGATCGAGTCAACTTGGAGATTGCGCTCTACAAGAAGACTTAGGTATCCATAAGTTTGGGTTTAAGTCTTAATTATAAAGATTAGTATAGTATGATAAGCTTAAGTTCACAACACACTTGTTTTCACGTTTTGAATATTGGTTTTCAGTTTTTGGTTTAACCGATCTTGGTTTTCATGAATAGATTTCATATCAAAACAAGTTTACATGTTTTAGTGTATATATGATTTGTTCTATATACATGCATGCTTCTATTGCTTAAACAAACTTAGTTTGATAGTCTATTTCATGTGTTTTATGTTTTGGTATTTTTAATCAAAACATTATTTTGGACTTAATGACAAAAATCATGATATCTATATGTTTCTTGTATATTGAATTTCTATTCATATACAACTTGCTTCAAAGTGCTTAAATATCATATTTTTGTATTTGGATGAGTTTTAGACAAAACGTATTTTCTATTCAAGATTCTAAGTTTTAGAAAATACAAGTTTTGGTATTTGGCAAAATTTCTATGACACAAAAATAGTCAAATTTGTTTGAAATTTGTGTTGAGATTTTTAACACAAGTTCATATTTCAATATAAAATGACAAAACTATTTTTGTGGAATTTTAGAGATTTTATGGGATTTATTCTAATATATTTTTCTTTGTGTTCTGACCTGAACCGGTCGACTGGCAGTCGACCGAGTCTGTGTCAGGCTGGTCCGGTCGACCGGACCAGTCGACCGAAGTCCTGGCACATGCACGTATTTGTTGTGCATGTCTGCCAGTCGACCGGGTCGGTCGACCGAGATGAAGTTTTTGCTCTCTGTATTTTTCAGTCGACCGGAACGGTCGACCGATAGTTTGTTTTTGCTCACTGTTTTTATCAGTCGACCGGGTCGGTCGACCGATAGCTCACAACGGTCGGATATTTTGAACTACCGGTCGACCGGGCCGGTCGACCGATCTAGCCGTTGAACAGTAAACGGGTAGATTTTTAAATGCTGATTTATTTTGTCTTTTGTGTTTAAAATTTGAAATTAGGTTTTATTTCAAATCTAATATTACTTAATTAACCTTAAGTGTATTTTATCTCTTAACCTAGCCCTCTCCTATAAATAGGGGTGTTTAGGGTGAGATTCATTAACAAGAGAAATATTTGAAAAAGTTTGAAAAAGTTTTTAGGTTTTCTTTGAGAGTTTTTGAGCTAAAATTTAATATCTCTCTGGAGTTTTTGCTGCAATCAAAATTGGTTTTTGGATTCAAAGTAAACAATCTTTTGAGTTTTTGATTAGGGTTTGAAAAACCAAAGAAAAGGGATTTTGGGAAAAGCTTTTGGATTGATTCTCTATATCTTGATTTCACTTATTTCCCAAAGATTTTTCTTTGAGTTGCTGGTTTCAATACCCTTGGTTTTCTCCACACTTGAGCTAAAATCTACTATCTTTTCTATAGGATTTTGTGTGAGAGAAAGAGATTGTTTGTGGTTGTTGTTTGAAACCACCAAGTAGCAAGAGATTGTTTTGTGGTTATTGTTGTAAGCCACTAAGTTGTAATCCTTTCCTTTGTGTGGAGTTGTGTACTCCGGTGGAGTTGTGTACTCCGGTGTTTGTATCTGTCTGTGTGATAGTGAAGCTAGAAATCCTTCTGGGGAAGGCGGGGACGTACAGCTGGGTGCTCGAACCTCGGAACATATCTTGGTGTTTGCGTTTGATCGATTGGCTCTCACTATCTCTATCTCTATTTACTTTGTGCCTTGCATTCATATTCATATTGTTCATCATATTTGCTTGGCTTGGATTGTGTGTGCATCATTTGTTGATCACACTTGAGTGTATTGCATTTAGATTTTTAATTCCGCATTTAGTTCCATTGATTAGCATCATCACCTATTCACCCCCCCTCTAGGTGATTTTCAATTGGTATCAGAGCTAGTGCTCCTGATATTTTGGTTTAACAACCTAGGAGTAAAAGATCTTGGTTTGCTAATCTTCATTTTCATTTCATTTTGCACTCATACTAGATTACACACATGGCTAGCCCTCCTATGTTTGACCATTTTAGACTTGATGCATGGAAGGTAGACATGACTAGACATCTAAAAGGATTAGGACATCTAGTTTATCAAGCCATCACCATAGAAGACCTCCCTAATAGTAGCAAGCATAAGAAGTCCAATGCACTTGCACTTAGGACACTTCAAGCATCTTTAAATGAACACCTTTTTCCTATATTTGCTAAATATGATTCGGCTTTTGCAGTATGGAGTATTCTAACTTCTCCGGAGCTACCCGTGATTATCAACAAGATAAGGAGATCTAAGAGAAAAGCTTCCGAAGAGCTTGGCTTTATGGCATATGGGAATGACTCTCATGAGGTACATTCGGATTCCCCTCTTGATGATAGCTCTAGTTTTTTTTGCAATGGTTGTTTTGAAGTTCAAAATTTGAATGTTGAACTTGCTTCTAAACTTGAAAGTTTTATGGAAAAACATAACTCTTTGAAAAAGAAACATTTTGATTTAAAAGGAGAATTAAAGGATTTATGTTCAACTTTTGAATCGGTTTTGCAAGAGAAGGAAGAGATTACTAGTGAACGTGACTCACTACAATCTCAACTAGACATTGCTTTAAAAGAGATTGAAGTTTTGAAAAACAAAAATGATGTTGATGATTGTGATGATATTGTTGAGCACAATGAGATTTTGTCTTCTAGATTGGATGTTGTTTTCAAAGAAAATCTTACTTTGAAAAATAAAATTGATTCAATTTCAAAAGAATTGGATTTGGTTTTGATTAAAAATAAATCTTTGCAAAATGATATTGATTTGCATGTTTGCCATGATAGCATTGCTTCTTGTTCTAGCACACCTATTGCATGCTCCACTTTGTCTTCTAGCATAGAAATTGATATAGATAATTTGAAGAAAAGTGTTGATTGTTTGGGCTCCACTTTGAGCCAATGTGCTTTGAACCACACTCATTTGGAATCCTTGGTTCGCAAGAAACAAGTTCCAACTTTGCATGCACACCCAACACGGCATACACATGCTCATCACGGACACAATCATAACACGTATGCTCATGTGTACACATGTACACATTGTGGTCGAAAAGGCCATCTTGCTAGATTTTGTTATGATAGATTAAATGTTGAAAATTTAGCAACTAATCTTGTTTGGGTTAGGAGAGATACTAACCCCCGTGGACCCACAAGAAAATGGGTACCAAGATCCACCACTTTGATGTTTGATGTAGGTGGAGGCTCTCGCATCACGTGAGAGATTTGGTGCCTTGAGGTGGATGCGTTCCAAGCTTGAATGAGAACCTTTTGGATGCTTCACTCTCAAGGAGATTTGGTTGAAAGACCACCGCGGTTTGGAGAACTAGAGATGCACCTTCATCGGTTTTGGTATCATTCTCTAACTCCTATTTATACTTGCATGCTTTCATTTCATCATTTATAGCATGTTTGTAGTTTCATGATTAATATGATAATTACCATGTTAATTAGAATTATGCTTCACATGATTAGTTCCTGAGACACCCTTGTTTAATATGGACCCATATTTTGTGTTCTCCTTTGTTTTAGCTATCATGTTGATCATAGATCTAATGCACATGTCTTTATCATATTGATCATATGGATTTTTGTGATTGTTTTGATATTCCATGTTGTTGTTTTTGATGATAATTTTATCATGTTGATTCTTGATTCATTCTTGTGATTCATAAGTTGACTACATGCTTGAATGATTGTTTTCATTAAGACTAGAATTTATACTTGTACAACTTATGAGCTACAAATATACCTTTATATATGTTTGTGCTTGAACGCTCATTTGTATTCATTTGATGTACTAGTATAGTCTAGTTTTGATGATTCATGCATTCTAACTTGTATTGAATTATGTGAATGACCCATTTTGATATGTTTTATGATCTTGAGTTTTGACTTCATGTATATGTCTATTGTGTCCAAACTATTATTTATACATGTACATCCTTGAGCCACGTGCCTTCATGCATATTATTTTGTGGACTCTTCATGTTTGGGGTATGTATGTATACTTTAGCTTGTACATAACATACATATGCCTTGAAGTATAAATCATTGTGATGATTCCATGTTTGATTGTGATTCTCATATTTTATGATGATTTCTATATTGAACTTGATTGTTCATTTTCATGATGATACGTTTCTCACAACACTTGTACACTCAAACTACTTGATATTTTCCCATGATTTAATTTTCAATTTGGTATCATGATTTAGTTTTCATGAGTACATTTATTAATTGGGATTATTAGCTAACACTTGTATTCAACCAAGAGAGCCAACGCGGCACCTCAACCCTTTTTACGGGGAATCTAGAGGAGTTAGTCCAGAGCCCTTCACGGGGAATTCGGCTACACTTTGGTATTATACATAGTGTTTAGTGTAATAGCCATATGGATGGTTTTTGAGTGTTTAGTGATTTTGTGATTTTCATGTGTTATGAAAAATCTATTTATTTTATCTTGAAGGATTTCGTACTAGTTGACTCATATAACTAGTTGTGATATTCTTCATGAGGTAGTGATTTTCAAACATACAATATTGTTCAAATCTATTTTTGAAAACCCCTACCATCAATGGGCGGTTGGATGGGAGACCATGATCAAGTATGTTTCATCTTGAAAATCATTTAAAACTTATCTTGGATGGGTGGTAGTTGATATGAGTTATACACTTGACCTTACTTTGGTTATTTCAATTGGTATCATTGAATTCTTTCAATTGGTATCATATGACTTCTTTTTGTATACTCATATGTATTTGTTTCATATATGTATGCTTGCACTTCATATAGTATCAATTTCAATTGGTATCTATTTCTTACATACATATATAGATGATTCATTTGTGCTTATTATATCCCTATATCTTAAAGCACAAATGTTGGTTATGGTAAGCTTGTGTCTTTTCATTGGTATCCATATACAAGTTTTATCATAATTTTAAGATTGCTAAGCTTGAATTTTTCAATGTATATCATGTTTCAATTGATTTAATCTTCAATTGGTATCTTATTTCAAGCCTATGCATAATTTCTTTTGGTATTTCATAAAGGGGGAGAAAACTCGTATTTTACTTTTCAATTGGTATTTTACCTTTCAATTGATTTCATATTTCAATTGGTAGTTAGTTTACCATTGTTTCGTTTCCCACTCCCTAACTTTATGATTGGAATATTATTGTAATTGGTATCAATGTGTTTTATTTGCAATATGCTTTAATTTCAATTGGTATCAAGATGATGATTTGTTTTCAATGCCTTGGTTTTGGGCATTCCTTTTCAATCGGTCTTGGTTTATTATTTTCAATTGGTATCCTAATGCTCTTCATTGCTACATGTTTTTAAATTGGTATCATATTGATTTACCCCTTTGTTGATGATTGACAAAAGGGGGGAGAAGAATTTGAGTTTATATGCATGATTTGAATGCATAAGTTTGGTATCAACAAGTTTTAGTTTTATGTTTATTTTTGGTATCAAGTGATTATAAGTTTCATTGGTATCAAGAGTAGTTTTATTGGTAATAGTTTTAATTGGTATCAAGAGCATGTTTTAGTAAATGACTTGTTTTATGCAATTGGTATCAAGTACATGTTTTGATAATATTTAATTGATATTGTTTCATTGGTATCAAAAGCATGTTTTCATTGTTTATGCATATTGATGCATACATATTTATGAGCTTCATGTCATATCTTATTATTTGTGTTTATGCATGAGTTAAGGGGGAGCCTCTTTGAAGCTTAACTTTAATCCATTAATATATAACTCCATGAGTTTTGTCATCATCAAAAAGGGGGAGATTGTTGGCCCAAAGGCTTTCCACTCTAGTTTTGATGATGATTAACTCATGTAGTTATGTGTACTAATAATCTTGTGTTTTAGTCTCAGATATTTAATCAAGATATTAGTAGGTGATTTGCTTCAACAAGATGATTTGGAAGCATTCACATGTTGATTCAAGAGCTTAAGCATCAAAGATGTCATCTAGCACTCATTGGAGTCGAGCTTGGCGAATCAAGTTTTTGGATCGAGTCAACTTGGAGATTGTGCTCTACAAGAAGACTTAGGTATCCATAAGTTTGGGTTTAAGTCTTAATTGTAAAGATTAGTATAGTATGATAAGCTCAAGTTCACAACACACTTGTTTTCACGTTTTGAATATTGGTTTTCAGTTTTTGGTTTAACCGATCTTGATTTTCATGAATAGATTTCATATCAAAACAAGTTTACATGTTTTAGTGTATATATGATTTGTTCTATATACATGCATGCTTCTATTGCTTAAACAAACTTAGTTTGATAGTCTATTTCATGTGTTTTATGTTTTGGTATTTTTAATCAAAACATTATTTTGGACTTAATGACAAAAATCACGATATCTATATGTTTCTTGTATATTGAATTTCTATTCATATACAACTTGCTTCAAAGTGCTTAAATATCATATTTTTGTATTTGGATGAGTTTTAGACAAAACGTATTTTCTATTCAAGATTCCAAGTTTTAGAAAATACAAGTTTTGGTATTTGGCAAAATTTCTATGACACAAAAATAGTCAAATTTGTTTGAAATTTGTGTTGAGATTTTTAACACAAGTTCATATTTCAATATAAAATGACAAAACTATTTTTGTGGAATTTTAGAGATTTTATGGGATTTATTCTAATATATTTTTCTTTGTGTTCTGACCTGAACCGGTCGACTGGCAGTCGACCGAGTCTGTGTCAGGCTGGTCCGGTCGACCGGACCAGTCGACCGAAGTCCTGGCACATGCACGTATCTGTTGTGCATGTCTGCCGGTCGACCGGGTCGGTCGACCGAGATGAAGTTTTTGCTCTCTGTATTTTTCAGTCGACCTGAACGGTCGACCGATAGTTTGTTTTTGCTCACTGTTTTTATCAGTCGACCGGGTCGGTCGACCGATAGCTCACAACGGTCGGATATTTTGAACTACCGGTCGACCGGGCCGGTCGACCGATCTAGCCGTTGAACAGTAAACGGGCAGATTTTTAAATGCTGATTTATTTTGTCTTTTGTGTTTAAAATTTGAAATTAGGTTTTATTTCAAATCTAATATTACTTAATTAACCTTAAGTGTATTTTATCTCTTAACCTAGCCCTCTCCTATAAATAGGGGTGTTTAGGGTAAGATTCATTAACAAGAGAAATATTTGAAAAAGTTTGAAAAAGTTTTTAGGTTTTCTTTGAGAGTTTTTGAGCTAAAATTTAATATCTCTCTGGAGTTTTTGCTGCAATCAAAATTGGTTTTTGGATTCAAAGTAAACAATCTTTTGAGTTTTTGATTAGGGTTTGAAAAACCAAAGAAAAGGGATTTTGGGAAAAGCTTTTGGATTGATTCTCTATATCTTGATTTCACTTATTTCCCAAAGATTTTTCTTTGAGTTGCTGGTTTCAATACCCTTGGTTTTCTCCACACTTGAGCTAAAATCTACTATCTTTTCTATAGGATTTTGTGTGAGAGAAAGAGATTGTTTGTGGTTGTTGTTTGAAACCACCAAGTAGCAAGAGATTGTTTTGTGGTTATTGTTGTAAGCCACTAAGTTGTAATCCTTTCCTTTGTGTGGAGTTGTGTACTCCGGTGGAGTTGTGTACTCCGGTGTTTGTAACTGTCTGTGTGATAGTGAAGCTAGAAATCCTTCTGGGGAAGGCGGGGACGTAGAGCTGGGTGCTCGAACCTCGGAACATATCTTGGTGTTTGCGTTTGATCGATTGGCTCTCACTATCTCTATCTCTATTTACTTTGTGCCTTGCATTCATATTCATATTGTTCATCATATTTGCTTGGCTTGGATTGTGTGTGCATCATTTGTTGATCACACTTGAGTGTATTGCATTTAGATTTTTAATTCCGCATTTAGTTCCATTGATTAGCATCATCACCTATTCACCCCCCCCTCTAGGTGATTTTCAGGGACTGGTTTAATTAATTATTTGTTATTGAGTATTATATCGCAAGGCCATTAAAATTCCTAATTGGCAATGTTTTTCTATAATTTCTATTGATAAATACTAATATATTTTTTATTTATAATTAATAATAAATATATGTAACTAAATATAGATAAAAAAATAAATAAAATAAATGAAAATATGTGTTGAAGGAAGGCCTCGTGATGACCACTTTAACTGCGGGCCCTGCGAGATCCCCTGTGACTTATGATTTATATTTCCTAGTGTTACTAGAATGGTTAAAACCCGAGCGTACTTTGCGTATGTTATTATAAAAATATAGATTAAAAGAAATTGTTTACTGGCTGCATTGGGTAGGCCCGGGATATAAAATATTGATATACGTAACGTGATGTGAACTTAAGTAGAAAGGTGTACCTACTTCGGACGGGTGCGATCATACCAGCACTAGTGCACCGGATCCCATCAGAACTCCGCAAAGGTTCGCGAATAATTCTGAATAATTTAAACTTGCTCAAGGGTTAAGTATAAAGAAATCACTATGTTACTAGCGAGGGTGCAACGCGGATATTAATTATCTCACTGATATATGCTATGAAACTTAGTCCCAGCGTTTAAGTAGGTCACCCATGAGATGTTAAAGATTATAGAAAAACGTGAAGCTATCCTAGCACCCACAGGAAAAGTACCCATCTTTGAATTAACATCCCATATAGTTACCTTCTCATGGGTGACCTACTTTTTTGAAAAAAAACGAGGGTGGAATATTTAATCGCTGGGAAAGGTTAAGATGTATATATTCTGGAAGTGATGAATTTTTTTTTCCACAGAGTTAAATAAAGGGACTACATATCACTATTAAAGAGCGGCCCGCCAAGGGCTGTCGGCGAGGCCTTCCTGGCTAGTATCCCGAGATGTCAATTAAAAAATTAGAAATTATAGAAAAACAAGAAAAGGAAAAAGAAAAATATGTTCATTCTTTGTTTGTTTATTCATTTTGTTTTTTTCTTTTTTCTTTTCTTATTTTTCTATAATTTCTAATTTTTTAATTGACATCTCGGGATACTAGCCAGGAAGGCCTCGCCGACGGCCCTTGGCGGGCCCCTCTTTATACCTTCTTTGTTAGTCCCAGCGTTTAAGTATGAAGGCAAAGCAATCTTGGATGGGTGCGATCATACCAACACTAGTGCACCGGATCCCACAGAACTCCACAGTTAAGCGAGCTTGGGCGAGAGTAGTACTAGGATGGGAAGTCCTCGTGTTGCACCCTTACTTTTTCCCTTTATATTTTAATTTCTACGTTCGCTATTCCACGAGGTTCGAATATAGTGATTTAACTTTTTTATTTTTCTCTTTTTTTATCTATATTTCGTTAAGTATATTTATAATTAATTTATAATTAATTATTTAATTAAATCTTTTCACTCGATCTTTCCCTGTTCCCTGATTTTATTTATTTATTCATTTTGTTTTTTATTTTTCTTTTTATTTTTCTTGTTTTTCTATAATTTCTATTTATTTTAATTAACATCAAGGGCTATTAGGAAGGCGGGCCCCGCCGATGGCCCATAGCGTGCCTTGCGGGAGCTTTCTTTTGCTTCGTCACAGAGGTTAAGTAGAAAGGCGTACCTACTTCGATTGGGTGCGATCATACCAGCACTAGTGCACCGGATCCCATCAAAACTTCGCAGTTAAGCGTGCTTGGGTGAGAGTAGTGCTAGGATGGGTGACCTCCTGGGAAGTCCTCGTGTTTCACTCTTGCTTTTTTCATTTATTTTTTGATTTTCACGTTCGCTATTCCACGCTGTTCGAAGCTTAAATCAGTAACTAATATTTAACTAATCAAATATAATCGCAACAAAAAGAAATTTGCAAATACTTAACCTCAAGGGCTATTAGTACGCCAGGTACTAGAATTAGTTAGAAGGCCTGGAAGTATCTCGTGTTACAAACAAGCAGATTTAATTATACTAGGTTAATAGCATTAATCCTCCTTTCCCATCATTCTATTGCCTTCTCAATCCCGCTGCATTGCCATCAGAACTCCGCAATAAAAAATATCCCAGCACCTCGTGCTGGTATCTTCGTTATCCTACTTATAAAGGCGGGCCCCATACCTATTCCAAGTAGCGAACAACGCTTTAATGAAAAAGTAACTTAAATACATCGGCGGGGAAATCCGGTGCACGCGGACCGCCATACAATTTCACTCGAATATACTTTTTATCTATATTTAATTGTTTCACTATTGTAGGATAGCTTTCTTAAATTGTATATACCTATTAAAAAACCTTCCTGGCTTTAATCGTTTTACGGGTGCGATCACATAACTAGTATTTCTATTTTATTATTTCATTCTTTGTTTGTCTATGGATGGGAAGTCCTCGTGTTGGACCCTCGCTATTCCACGCTGTTCGAACATAGTGATTTAACTTTTTTATTTTGTTTATTTTTTTATCAATATTTCGTTACGTAAATAAACCAGCCGGCCGCAGCCGCCAGCGGCGGCGCGCGCGCATGAGCCGGCATGGTGTAATCCCAATCGCGTGCGAAAACTCCAAGTACCTAAAGGGCACGCCCTTTGTTCTCAATTTTCTCTATATAAACACTACGAACTTTCATCCCATGGCCAATGTGGGACTAACAAAGAAGGAATCTTAAACACTACTCTATGTTGCCTTATGAACATATACTGCGGGTTGATGTTAATATAGTTAGTCCTCGTGTAAAGAAATCACATCGTGTTACCTCGCCTTCCTATTAGTCCAAGCTACAAAGAAGTAAGGTACGATCGCTACAAAACTATTTTTACCCTGTGGAATAGCGAATATAAATTTCGTTACGTTTATTAAACGCTGGGACTTCCCAGGAGGTACGCCTAACTAAAAACTCCTGGGAAGTCCTCGTGTAGAACCTTACACTATCAAGTACTTATTTCCATCAAACGATCTCTATTCTAAATTTCGTTAAAAAAGAGAAAAATAAAAAAGTTAAATCACTATATTCGAACCTTGTGGAATAGTGAACGTAGAAATTAAAATATAAAGGGAAAAAGTAAGGGTGCAACACGAGGACTTCCCATCCTAGTACTACTCTCGCCCAAGCTCGCTTAACTGTGGAGTTCTGTCAGATCCGGTGCACTAGTGTTGGTATGATCGCACCCATCCAAGATTGCTTTGCCTTCCTACTTAAACGCTGGGACTAATAAAGAAGGTATCTCGCGGGGCCCGCTAGAGGCCGTCGGCGTGGCCTTCCTGGCTAGTATCCCGAGATGTTAATTAAAAAAATAGAAATTATAGAAAAATAAGAAAAGGAAAAAAAAAAAAAACAAAATGAATAGACAAACAAAACCTGGGAATGAACAGGGAAAGATAGAGCGAAACGATTTAATGCAAAACTTAAATTAACTTTATCCCTTTTCATCCTAGTACTACTCTCACCCAAGCACGCTTTACTGCGGAGTTCTGATGGGATCCTGTGCACTAGTGCTGGTATGATCGCACCCGTCCAAAATAGGTACGCCTTTCTACTTAACCTCTGTGACTAAAACAAAAGAAAGCTCTCGCAAGGCACGCTATGGGCCATCGGCGGGGCCCGCCTTCCTAATGGCCCTTGATGTTAATTAAAATAAATATAAATTATAGAAAAACAAGAAAAGGAAAAATAAAAATAAAAAACTATTTAATTAAATAATGAATAAACAAACAAAGAATGAACAGGGAAAGATAGAGCGAAACGATTTAATTAAATAAATAATTAAAAAATAATAATATATATACGTAACGAAATATTGATAAAAATTAAACAAAATAAAAAAGTTAAATCACTATGTTCGAACAGCATGGAATAGCGAACGTGAAAATCAAAAAATAAATGAAAAAAAAGTGAGTGTGCAACAAGGCACGAGGACTTCCCAAAAGGTCACCCATCCATACGTAACGAAATATTGATAAAAATTAAACAAAATAAAAAAGTTAAATCACTATGTTCGAACAGCATGGAATAGCGAACGTGAAAATCTAAATGAAAAAAAAGTGAGTGTGCAACACGAGGACTTCCCAGAAGGTCACCATCCTAGTACTTTTCTCACCCAAGCACGCTTAACTTCAGAGTTCTGATGGGATCCGGTGCACTAGTGCTGGTATGATCGCACCTAATCGAATTAGGTACGCCTTTCTACTTAACCCCTGTGACTAAGCAAAAGAAAGCTCCCGCAAGGCACGCTATGGGCCATCGGCGGGGCCCACCTTCCTAATAGCCCTTGATGTTAATTAAAATAAATAGAAATTATAGAAAAACAAGAAAAAGAAAAATAAAAATAAAAAAAAATGAATAAATAAATAAAATCAGGGAACAGGGAAAGATCGAGTGAAAAGATTTAATTAAATAATTAATTATAAATTAATTATAAATATACTTAACGAAATATAGATAAAAAAAGAGAAAAATAATAAAAGTTAAATCACTATATTCGAACCTCGTGGAATAGCGAACGTAGAAATTAAAATATAAAGGGAAAAAGTAAGGGTGCAACACGAGGACTTCTCATCCTAGTACTACTCTCGCCCAAGCTCGCTTAACTGTGGAGTTCTGTGGGATCCGGTACAGTAGTGTTGGTATGATCGCACCCATCCAAGATTGCTTTGCCTTTCTACTTAAACGCTGGGACTAACAAAGAAGGTATCTCACGGGGGCGATCATACCAGCACTAGTGCACCGGATCCCATCAGAACTCCACAGTTAAGCGTGCTTGGGCGAGAGTAGTACTAGGATGGGTGACCTCCTGGGAAGTCCTCGTGTTGCACCCTCGCTTTAAGTAATTTATTTTTTGATTTTTCACGTTCGCTATTCCACGCTGTTCGAACATAGTGATTTAACTTTTTTATTTTGTTTATTTTTTATCAATATTTCGTTACATATATTTATAATTATTTTTTAATTAATTATTTAATTAAATCGTTTCGCTCTATCTTTCCCTTTTCATTCTTTGTTTGTTTATTAATTTTGTTTTTTTCTTTTTTCTTTCCTTATTTTTGTATCATTTCTATTTTTTAATTGACATCTCGGGATACTAGCCAGGAAGGCCACGCCGACGGCCCCTAGCGGGCCCCGTGAGATACCTTCTTTGTTAGTCCCAGCGTTTAAGTAGGAAGGCAAAGCAATCTTGGATGGGTGCGATCATACCAACACTAGTGCACCGGATCCCACAGAACTCCATAGTTAAGCGAGCTTGGGCGAGAGTAGTACTAGGATTGGAAGTCCTCGTGTTGCACCCTTACTTTTTTTTCCTTTATATTTTAATTTCAATGTTCACTATTCCACGAGGTTCGAATATAGTGATTTAAATTTTTTATTTTGCTTTTTCTTATCTATATTTCGTTAAGTATATTTATAATTAATTTATAATTAATTATTTAATTAAATCCTTTCACTCGATCTTTCCCTATTCCCTGGTTTTATTTATTTATTCATTTTGTTTTTTATTTTTATTTTTCCTTTTCTTGTTTTTCTATAATTTCTATTTATTTCAATTAACATCAAGGGCTATTAGGAAGGCGGGCGCCACCGATGGCACTCGATCTTTCCCTGTTCCCTGGTTTTATTTATTTATTAATTTGTATTTTATTTTTATTTTTTCCTTTTCTTGTTTTTCTATAATTTCTATTTATTTTAATTAACATTAAGTGCTATTAGGAAGGCGGGCCCCGCCGATGGCCCATAGCGTGCCTTACGGGAGCTTTCTTTTGCTTAGTCACAGAGGTTAAGTAGAAAGGCGTACCTACTTCGATCGGGTGCGATCATACCAGCACTAGTGCACCGGATCCCATCAGAACTCCGCAGTTAAGCGTGTTTGAGTGAGAGTAGCACTAGGATGGGTGACCTCCTGGGAAGTCCACGTTTTGCACCCTCGCTTTTTTTCATTTATTTTTTGATTTCCACGTTCGCGTGGATTGGTTCGAGCATAGTGATTTAACTTTTTTATTTTGTTTATTTTTTTCTATATTTCATTACGTATATTTATTATTAGTTTTTAATTATTTCTTTAATTAAATCGTTTCGCTCAATCTTTCCCTGTTCATTCTTTGTTTGTTTATTCATTTTGTTTTTTTGTTTTTTCTTTTCTTATTTTTCTATAATTTCTATTTTTTTAATTAACATCTCAGGATACTAGCCAGGAAGGCCACGCCGACGGCCTCTAGCGGGCCCCGCGAGATACCTTCTTTGTTAGTCCCAGCGTTTAAGTAGGAAGGCAAATATTCTAATATCTATCTTTCCCTTTTCATTCTTTGTTTGTTTATTAATTTTGTTTTTTTCTTTTTTCTTTCCTTATTTTTCTATAATTTCTATTTTTTAATTGACATCTCGGGATACTAGCCAGGAAGGCCACGCCGACGGCCCCTAGCGGGCCCCGTGAGATACCTTCTTTGTTAGTCCCAGCGTTTAAGTAGGAAGGCAAAGCAATCTTGGATGGATGCGATCATACGAACACAAGTGCACCGGATCCCACAGAACTCCACAGTTAAGCGAGCTTGGTTGAGAGTAGTACTAGGATGGGAAGTCCTCGTGTTGCACCCTTACTTTTTCACTTTATATTTTAATTTCTACGTTCCCTATTCCACGAGGTTCCAATATAGTGATTTAACTTTTTTATTTTTCTTTTCTTTTAATAAGAGGGAACCTCGTGGGTGCAAAGGAAGGCACCTTCAAGATAAATAAGGAAATCTTTTCTTATTTGTTTGTTAGTATAAGCTAGTATTATGATCTGGTTAAGCAAAAGAACGCTCCGTTATATGTTAGAACTCCGCAGTGAAGCGTGCTTGGGCGAGAAAAGTACTAGGATGGGTGACCTCCTGGGAAGTCCTCGTGTTGCACCCTCGCTTTTTTTCATTTATTTTTTTATTTTCACGTTCGCTATTCCATGCTGTTCGAACATAGTGATTTAACTTTTTTATTTTTTATCAATATTTCATTACGTATATTTATTATTATTTTTTAATTAATTATTTAATTAAATCGTTTCGCTCTATCTTTCCCTGTTCATTCCCAGGTATTGTTTGTCTATTCATTTTGTTTTTTTTTGTTTTTCTTTTTTTAATTGACATCTCGGGATACTAGCCAGGAAGGCCACGCCGACGGCCCCTAGCGGGCCCCGCGAGATACCATCTTTGTTAGTCCCAGCGTTTAAGTAGGAAGGCAAATCAATCTTGGATGGGTGCGATCATACCAATACTAGTGCACCGGATCCCACAAGAAGACTTTTTATTAAATATCTAGTCACAGATTAATCACTCATATATTTATTAGGGATACCATCTACTTTAATGTTTATATTGTTAGTATTTTTTTGTGCTGGTTTAATCATAAAAAATAAGCAAAATAAAAAAGTTAAATCACTATATTCGAACCTCGTGGAATAGTGAACGTAAAAATTAAAATATAAAGGGAAAAAGTAAGGGTGCAACACGAGGACTTCCCATCCTAGTACTACTCTCGCCCAAGCTCGCATAACAGTGGAGTTCTGTGGGATCCGGTGCACTAGTGTTGGTATGATCGCACCCATCCAAGATTGCTTTGACTTCCTACTTAAACGCTGGGACTAACAAAGAAGGTATCTCGCGGGGCCCGCTAGGGGCCGTTGGCGTGGCCTTCCTGGCTAGTATCCCGAGATGTCAATTAAAAAATAGAAATTATAGAAAAATAAGAAAAGAAAAAATAAAAAACAAAATGAATAAACAAATAAAGAATGAACAGGGAAAGATAGAGCGAAACGATTTAATTAAATAATTAATTAAAAAATAATAATAAATATACGTAACGAAATATTGATAAAAAATAAACAAAATAAAAAAGTTAAATCACTATGTTCGAACAACATAGAATAGCGAACGTGAAAATCAAAAAATACAAAAAATAAATGAAAAAAAGCGAGGGTGCAACACGAGGACTTCGCACGAGGTCACCAATCCTAGTACTACTCTCGCCCAAGCACGCTTAACTGCTGAGTTCTGATGGGATCCGGTGCACTAGTGCTGATATGATCGCACCCATCCAAGGTTGCTTCGCCTTCCCACTTAAACGCTAGGACTAAAATAAGGAAGGGCTCTCACGATGCCCGCTAGGGGCCATCTGCGGGGCCTTCCTAGCTAGTATCCTGAGATGTTAATTAAAAAAATAGAAATTATAGAAAAATAAGAAAAGTAAAAAAGAAAAAAAAACAAAATGAATAGACAAACAAAACCTGGGAATGAACAGGGAAAGATAGAGCGAAACGATTTAATTAAATAATTAATTAAAATTAATAATAAATATATGTAACTAAATATAGATAAAAATAAATAAAAAAAAGTTAAATCATTATGTTCGCACCGCGTGGAATAGCGAATAAGGAAATAAAAAAAATAAATGAAAAAAAGCTGGGACTAACAAAAAAGGGACCTCGCGGGACCCGCTAGGGACCATCGGCGTGGCCTTCCTGGCTAGTATTCCGAGATGTCAATTAAAAAAATAGAAATTATAGAAAAACAAGAAAAACAAAAAACAAAAAGAATAAACAAACAAAGAATGAACAGGGAATGAAAGAGCGAAACGATTAAAAAAAGCGAGGGTGCAACACGAAAGACTTCCCAGGAGGTCACCCACCTAGTACTACTCTCGCCCAAGCACGCTTTACTGCGGAGTACTGATGGGATCCTGTGCACTAGTGCTGGTATGATCGCACCTGTCCGAAGTAGGTACGCCTTTCTACTTAACCTCTGTGACTAAGCAAAAGAATGCTCCCGCAAGGCACGCTATGGGCCATCGGCGGGAATGAATAAATAAATAAAACCAGTGAACAGGGAAAGATCGAGTAAAAAGATTTAATTAAATAATTAATTATAAATTAATAATAAATATAGAGTTCTAAACTGTGGAGTTCTGTGGGATCCGGTGCACTAGTGTTGGTATGATCGCACCCATCCAAGATTGCTTTGCCTTCCTACTTAAACGCTGGGACTAACAAAGAAGGTATCTCACGGGGCCCGCTAGGGGCCGTCGGCGTGGCCTTCCTGGCTAGTATCCCGAGATGTCAGTTAAAAAATAGAAATTATAGAAAAATAAGGAAAGAAAAAAGAAAAAACAAAATTAATAAACAAACAAAGAATGAAAAGGGAAAGATAGAGCGAAACGATTTAATTAAATAATTAATTAAAAAATAATTATAAACATACGTAACGAAATATTGATAAAAAATAAACAAAATAAAAAAGTTAAATCACTATGTTCGAACAGCGTGGAAAAGCGAACGTGAAAATCAAAAAAAATATGAAAAAAAGCGAGGGTGCAACACGAGGACTTCCCAGGAGGTCACCCATCCTAGTACTACTCTCGCCCAAGCACACTTAACTACGGAGTTCTGATGGGATCCGGTGCACTAGTGCTGGTATGATCGCACCCGTCCGAAGTAGGTACGCCTTTCTACTTAACCTCTGTGACTAAGCAAAAGAAAGCTCCCGCAAGGCACGCTATTTTAATAACTTTGCTTATTCACATATAAAACCCAATGTATAAACTGAGTACTAGTTAATTAAAAGAAGGAATAAAATAAAAAAAGTGTGGATTAGTGTACGTTTGGAATAAGGTAATCGGTTAATACTACTTTTCACAAACAAAATCCGCAACCTCGTGGAATAAGCAAAAATGATGGGGTATCATATAATCAATGTTGTTGCACGCTTTTTATGGTGCCGCATCCATCCATAATTTTGTTGGTATGTATAATTATTCAGGGCCCCGTGAGATACCTTCTGATAACTTCGAATAAATTACATTTAACTTCAGAAATATAGATTGTTTGGTGGGGTCCTTGGAAAAGGAGGATTTTCTAATATATATAAAACATCTATACTTTTGAACGCAAGGCACGCTACTAAACGCGACGCCCAGGCACTAGTACCGGATTTAAATTAACATCGTCCTCGTTTTCCATCCAGGACTCCTAATCTCTCTCAAAATTAGAAAAATTCCATATAAGGTATCATATTAAAAAATCAACACGAAAGACTTCCCATCCTAGTGTTACTCTCGCCCAGCATCATGGAATAGCGAACGCTTACAAGGTTTCTGTACTAAAAGGAATTTCTAGTGCAAAACGGGTGCGAGAGTAGGAAGTAGGCTAGTATCTTTGGTCGAGATACCTTCTAGTGTATATAACCAGTGTTAAGGGTGCAACACGAGGACTTCCCATCCTAGAAAAATAAGGAAAGAAAAAAGAAAAAAACAAAATTAATAAACAAACAAAGAATGATAAGGGAAAGATAGAGCGAAATGATTTAATTAAATAATTAATTAAAAAATAATTATAAATATACGTAACGAAATATTGATAAAAAATAAACAAAATAAAAAAGTTAAATCATTATGTTCGAACAAACCGAGATATTATTATTAATTAACCGGACTAGTGTTGGTCGAGCACCCTTAATCTTTCTTTTGATTATCTCGTGAGAAACTTTTTTATTTTGTATCAATAATTACTAGGATATGGAAGGCACATATTATTTTACATTTATAATTAAATAGCCAATAATTACAGTTCTGTAGTTTTGTCAATATTTTGTTACGTATATTTATTATTATTTTTTAATTAATTATTTAATTAAATCTTTTCACTCGATCTTTTCCTGTTCCCTGGTTTTATTTATTTATTCATTTTGTTTTTTATTTTTATTTTTCCTTTTCTTGTTTTTCTATAATTTCTATTTATTTTAATTAACATCAAGGGCTATTAGGAAGGCGGGCCCCGCCGATGGCGCATAGCGTGCCTTGCGGGAGCTTTCTTTTGCTTAGTACTCACAGAGGTAATTGTTAGATTGCTATCATATACGTGCACCTGATATTTGTTTAGTTTAACGAAAATATAGGTTAATAAATTTTTCATTAATTAACACTATCTTGCCCATCCTACTAAAAAAATTATTTGGTATGGAGCTTATTCTCCTATGCACGACTAATTAATACGTATGAGTATTAGTAACACGATTCGCATAGCTAAATTTAACGTTCGCTAATTTGTACGAGGATCCGGTGTTGCATTTTAAAATTCATTAGGCTAGTGAATGGGCACGCTGCGACATTCGCGTCTAATGAAAAAGGTTGCTATTGATTTTCACGTAACTAGTGATTTGAAATTTCACGTGCTCACTATTCATAATTTATTAGAAATAATTTCTCCTCAAAATAAAAATTATTGCTCCAACACGAGCATATCATCGCCTTAACTTCGACCAATCAGAACTCCACAGTTAAGCGTGTTATTTCACCCTTTAGATATCAGATCCTAATAACTAGTTAAATCTTGGGGTACGGGTACGACAAAATAAACTATAGCCTAATGGCCCTTGATGTTAATTAAAATAAATTGAAATAAGGGCCCTTACTTTTTCACTTTATATTTTAATTTCTACGTTCGCTATTTTTTATCAATAAAAATTAAGAACATAATTTCTATTTATTTTAATTAACATCAAGGGTTATTAGTAAGGCGGGCCCCGCTGATAGCCCATAGCGTGCCTTGCGGGAGCGTTCTTTTGCTTAG
Source organism: Agave tequilana (assembly GCA_038442645.1). Classification (NCBI taxonomy): domain Eukaryota; kingdom Viridiplantae; phylum Streptophyta; class Magnoliopsida; order Asparagales; family Asparagaceae; genus Agave; species Agave tequilana. The sequence continues at coordinate 10,819 of JAVJIF010000015.1, read as the reverse complement.
TCACAGAGGTTAAGTAGAAAGGCGTACCTACTTCGAACGGGTGCGATCATACCAGCATTAGTGCACCGGATCCCATTAGAACTCCGCATTTAAGCGTGCTTGGGCGAGAGTAGTACTAGGATGGGTGACCTCTTGGGAAGTTCTCGTGTTGCACTCGCTCTTTTTTTCATTTATTTTTTGATTTTCACGTTCGCTATTCCACGCTGTTCGAACATAGTGATTTAACTTTTTTATTTTGTTTATTTTTTATCAATATTTCGTTACGTATATTTATAATTATTTTTTAATTAATTATTTATTTAAATCGTTTCGCTCTATCTTTCCCTTTTCATTCTTTGTTTGTTTATTAATTTTCTTTTTTTTTTTTCTTTCCTTATTTTTTTATAATTTCTATTTTTTAATTTACATCTCGGGATACTAGCCAGGAAGGCCACGCCGACGGCCCCTAGCGGGCCCCGTGAGATACCTTCTTTGTTAGTCCCAGCGTTTAAGTAGGAAGGCAAAGCAATCTTGGATGGATGCGATCATACCAACACTAGTGCACCGGATCCCACAGATCTCCACAGTTAAGCGAGCTTGGGCGAGAGTAGTACTAGGATGGGAAGTCCTCGTGTTGCACCCTTACTTTTTCACTTTATATTTTAATTTCTACGTTCGCTATTCCATGAGGTTCCAATATAGTGATTTAACTTTTTTATTTTGCTTTTCTTTTAATCTATATTTCGTTTAGTATATTTATAATTAATTTATAATTAATTATTTAATTAAATCTTTTCACTCGATCTTTCCTTGTTCCCTGGTTTTATTTATTTATTCATTTTGTTTTTTATTTTTATTTTTCCTTTTCTTGTTTTTCTATAATTTCTATTCATATTAATTAACATCAAGGGCTATTAGTAAGGCGGGCCCCGCCGATGGCCCATAGCGTGCCTTGCGGGAGCGTTCTTTTGCTTAGTCACAGAGGTTAAGTAGAAAGGCGTACCTACTTCGGACGGGTCGATCATACCAGCACTAGTGCACCGGATCCCATCAGAACTCCGCAGTTAAGCGAGCTTGGGCGAGAGTCATACTAGGATGGGAAGTCCTCGTGTTGCATCCTTAACTATTTAATTAAATCTGGGACTAACAAAGAAGGTATCTCACGGGGCCCGCTAGGGGCTGTCGGCGTGGCCTTCCTGGCTAGTATCTCGAGATGTCAATTAAAAAACAGATACCTTTTTTGAGATCTGGCACGAGGACTATAAATTAACTTCCACGAGGTTCGAATAATTAGTCACAGCGTATAAAACAATATTTTTATTTAATTAAAATATCGAACGAGTATGTGGCGAAAATAAGCAAAACAAAAAAGTTATCTTAACCTCTAGAGCAAAATATTGATAAAAAATAAACAAAATAAATATACGTAAAATTAACTGCGGAGTGTTGATTTTATAATTAAGATTTCCCATCCTAGTACTGCTCCCGCAAGGCACTCTATGGCCCGCCTTATTAATAGCCCTTGATGTTAATTAAAATAAATAGAAATTATAGAAAAACAAGAAAAGGAAAAATAAAAATAAAAAACAAAATGAATAAATAAATAAAACCAGGGAACATGGAAAGATTTAATTAAATAATTAATTATAAATTAATTATAAATATACTTAACGAAATATAGATTAAAAGAAAAGCAAAATAAAAAAGTTAAATCACTATATTGGAACCTCGTGGAATAGCGAACGTAGAAATTAAAATATAAAGTGAAAAAGTAAGGGTGCAACACGAGGACTTCCCATCCTAGTACTACTCTCGCCAAGCTCGCTTAACTGTGGAGTTCTGTGGGATCCGGTGCACTAGTGTTGGTATGATCGCATCCATCTAAGATTGCTTTGCCTTCCTACTTAAACGCTGGGACTAACAAAGAAGGTATCTCGCGGGGGCGATCATACCAGCACTAGTGCACCGGATCCCATCAGAACTCCGCAGTTAAGCGTGCTTGGGCGAGAGTAGTACTTGGATGAGTGACTCCTGGGAAGTCCTCGTGTTGCACCCTCGCTTTAAGTAATTTATTTTTTGATTTTTCACGCTCGCTATTCCACGCTGTTCGAACATAGTGATTTAACTTTTTTATTTTGTTTATTTTTTATCAATATTTCGTTACGTATATTTATAATTATTTTTTAATTAATTATTTAATTAAATGTTTCGCTCTATCTTTCCCTTTTCATTCTTTGTTTGTTTATTAATTTTGTTTTTTCTTTTTTCTTTCCTTATTTTTCTATAATTTCTATTTTTTAATTGACATCTCGGGATACTAGCCAGGAAGGCCACGCCGACGGCCCCTAGCGGGCCCCGTGAGATACCTTCTTTGTTAGTCCCAACGTTTAAGTAGGAAGGCAAAGCAATCTTGGATGGGTGCAATCATACCTACACTAGTGCACCGGATCCCACTAGTGCCGCTAGTTTATGGAATACTAGTATATGGATTATTGAGTGCACTATATTTTACTTGAACTCAACATTATAGGATTATTGAATTGTATTATACGCTAGTTTTTAATACACTAGTGATCTAGCGAACGTATATACGAGGATTTATAATTAGGACATTGTCACAGAAGATCGAATAACTTAATTAATTACAGTGGGTGCTTGGGCGAGACTATGTGCGCTAGGATTCGTATGTAAAGGAAAAATAAATTAATTAATTACAGTGGGTGCTCCTCCAAAGTAAAGGCAAATATTCTCCCGAAATTTGTCCTTGTCCCGCTGCTTCAACAATCCTGTGATGATACTGGTTTTTATTTATTTATTCATTTTGTTTTTTATTTTCTTTTTCCTTTTCTTGTTTTTCTATAATTTCTATTTATTTTAATTAACATCAAGGGCCATTAGGAAGGCAGGCCCCGCCGATGGCCCATAGCGTGCCTTGCGAGAGTTTTCTTTTATTTTTGTCACAGAGGTTAAGTAGAAAGGCGTACCTATTTTGGACAGTTGCGATCATACCAGCACTAGGGCACCGGATCCATTATAACTCCGCAGTTAAGCGTGCTTGGGTGAGAGTAGTACTAGGATGGGTGACCTCCTAGGAAGTCCTCGTGTTGCTCTCTTGCTTTTTTTCATTTATTTTTTGATTTTCACGTTCGCTATTCCACGCTGTTCAAACATAATGATTTAACTTTTTTATTTTATTTATTTTTTTCTATATTTAGTTACATATATTTATTATTAATTTTAAGTAATTATTTAATTAAATCGTTTCGCTCTATCTTTCCCTGTTCATTCCCAGGTTTTGTTTGTCTATTCATTTTGTTTTTTTCTTTTTCCTTTTCTTATTTTTCTATAATTTCTATTTTTTTATTAACATCTCGGGATACTAGCCAGGAAGGCCACGCCGACGGCCCCTAGCGGGCCCCGTGAGATACCTTCTTTGTTAGTCCCAGATTTAATTAAATAGTTAAGGGTGCAACATGAGGACTTCCCATCCTAGTACGACTCTCGCCCAAGCTCGCTTAACTGCGGAGCTCTGATGGGATCCTGTGCACTAGTGCTGGTATGATCGCACCCGTCCAAAATAGGTACGCCTTTCTACTTAACCTCTGTGACAAAAACAAAAGAAAGCTCTCGCAAGGCACGCTATGGGCCATCGGCAGGGCCCGCCTTCCTAATGGCCCTTGATGTTAATTAAAATAAATAGAAATTATAGAAAAACAAGAAAAGGAAAAAGAATTCTGCTCCCCCGCAAGACACGCTATGGGCCATCGGCGGGGCCCGCCTTACTAATAGCCCTTGATGTTAATTAAAATAAATAGAAATTATAGAAAAACAAGAAAAGGAAAAAAAAATAAAAACAAAATGAATAAATAAATAAATAAAACCAGGGAACATGGAAAGATCGAGTGAAAAGATTTAATTAAATAATTAATTATAAATTAATTATAAATATACTTAACGAAATATAGATTAAAAGAAAAGCAAAATAAAAAAGTTAAATCACTATATTGGAACCTCGTGGAATAGCGAACGTAGAAATTAAAATATAAAGTGAAAAAGTAAGGGTGCAACTCGAGGACTTCCCATCCTAGTACTACTCCAAGAATGAACATATGTTAATTAATCCTATTCCAAGGCACGCTATGATATTAATTAAATCGTCGGAGGGACGTTCGCATTTAATTAACTTTTTTAAGAAAGCCTCCTGGTATTATTAAATGTACCCATCAATATTTCAAGAAAGTGTTGCACCGTGGGACATCGTGTTACATTTAAGCGTGCCATGAGGTGAGTAAAATAAGGAAGGGCTCTTTCATTAACATCAAGGCAAACCAATCCTAGAGCGAAACTTATATAACATCGTTCGCTATTAAAAAATAAAGGCAAAGCAAGGTATCTTTTGCACTAGTAGAAAGGCGTACCTAGTAGAAAGGCGTACTTATTTTTCTCCAGGATGTTCGAAAACGACTTTTTAATTTCTACCTTCGTGTTGCCGCCTTGTTTAAATATACTTATTTAATTAAAAAAATAAACAAGATTAAGGTTCCCGCCTTGTCTATATTTCTAATAGAATAAAGATAGAGCGAAACGAGAAAGGTCACCCATTGTTTGGATAGGTGCGATCATACCAAAACTAGTGCACCGGATCCCACAGAACTCCACAGTTAAGCGAGCTTGGGCGAGAGTAGTACTTGGATGAGAAGTCCTCGTGTTGCAAAAAAAAATATTTAGAATTACCAGTGCACTATCAAGTACATACATGACGCTTCTCTGTGACTAAGCATTTTATCTTAGAAAAAAGAAAACAACAAAATGAATAAACAAACAAAGAATGAACAGGGAAAGATAGAGCGAAACGATTTAATTAAATAATTAATTAAAAAATAGTAATAAATATACGTAACGAAATATTGATAAAAAATAAACAAAATAAAAAAGTTAAATCACTATGTTCGAACAGCATGGAATAGCGAACGTGAAAATCAAAAATAAATGAAAAAAGCGAGAGTGCAACACATCAAGGGCTATTAGTAAGGCGGGCCCCGCCATGGCCCATAGCGTGTCTTGCGGGAGCTTTCTTTTGCTTAGTCACAGAGGTTAAGTAGAAAGGCGTACCTACTTCAGACGGGTGCGATCATACCAGCACTAGTGCACCAGATCCCATAAGAACTCCGCAATAAGCATGCTTGGGCGAGAGTAGTACTAGGATGGGTGACCTCCTGGGAAGTCCTCGTGTTGCACCTTCGCTTTTTTTAATTTATTTTTTGATTTTTCACGTTCGCTATTCCACGTTGTTCGAACATAGTGATTTAACTTTTTTATTTTGTTTATTTTTTATCAATATTTCGTTACGTATATTTATAATTATTTTTTTAATTAATTATTTAATTAAATCGTTTCGCTCTATCTTTCCCTTTTCATTCTTTGTTTGTTTATTAATTTTGTTTTTTTCTGTTTTCTTTCCTTATTTTTCTATAATTTTTATTTTTTAATTGACATCTCGGGATACTAGCCAGGAAGGCCACGCCGACGGCCCCTAGCGGGCCCCGTGAGATACCTTCTTTGTTAGTCCCAGCGTTTAAGTAGGAAGGCAAAGCAATCTTGGATGGATGCGATCATACCAACACTAGTGCACTGGATCCCACAGAACTCCACAGTTAAGCGAGCTTGGGCGAGAGTAGTACTAGGATGGGAAGTCCTCGTGTTGCACCCTTACTTTTTCACTTTATATTTTAATTTCTACGTTCGCTATTCCACGAGGTTCCGATATAGTGATCTAACTTTTTTATTTTGCTTTTCTTTTAATCTATATTTCGTTAAGTATATTTATAATTAATTTATAATTAATTATTTAATTAAATCTTTTCACTCGATCTTTCCCTGTTCCCTGGTTTTATTTATTTATTTATTCATTTTATTTTTTATTTTTATTTTTCCTTTTCTTGTTTTTCTATAATTTCTATTTATTTTAATTAACATCAAGGGCTATTAGTAAGGCGGGCCCCGCCGATGGCCCATAGCGTGCCTTGCGGGAGCGATCTTTTGCTTAGTCACAGAGGTTAAGTAGAAAGGCGGACCTACTTCGGACGGGTGCGATCATACCAGCACTAGTGCACCAGATCCCATCAGAACTCCGCAGTTAAGCGTGCTTGGGTGAGAGTAGTACTAGGAACGGTGACCTCCTGGGAAGTCCTCGTGCTGCACTCTCACATTTTTCCATTTATTTTTTGATTTTCACGTTCGCTATTCCACGCTGTTCGAACATAGTGATTTAACTTTTTTATTTTGTTTATTTTTTATCAATATTTCGTTACGTATATTTATAATTATTTTTAATTAATTATTTAATTAAATCGTTTCGCTCTATCTTTCCCTTATCATTCTTTGTTTGTTTATTAATTTTGTTTTTTCTTTTTTTCTTTCCTTATTTTTCTATAATTTCTATTTTTTAATTGACATCTCGGGATACTAGCCAGGAAGGCCACGCCGACGGCGCCTAGCGGGCCCCGTGAGATACCTTCTTTGTTAGTCCCAGCGTTTAAGTAGAAAGGCAAAGCAATCTTGGATGGATGCTTAGTCACAGAGGTGGTTCTCGCGGGGATATCAATTAAAAAATTAGATTTAATTAAGAATGATCGAAGTCCTCGTTTAAGAATCCGGATAGAGTTTCACTGGTACTATAGCCAGGAAGGTATAGTGATTTAAATTTTTTATTTTGCTTTTGTTTTATCTATATTTCGTTAAGTATATTTATAATTAATTTATAATTAATTATTTAATTAAATCCTTTCACTCGATCTTTCCCTATTCCCTGGTTTTATTTATTTATTCATTTTGTTTTTTATTTTTATTTTTCCTTTTCTTGTTTTTCTATAATTTCTATTTATTTAATTAACATCAAGGGCCATTGGGAAGGCGGGCTCCACCGATGGCCCATAGCGTGCCTTGCGAAAACTTTCTTTTGTTTTAGTCACAGAGGTTAAGTAGAAAGGCGTACTTATTTTGGACGAGTGCGATCATACCAACACTAGTGCACAGGATCCCATCAGAACTCCGCAATAAAGCGTGCTTGGGTGAGAGTAGTACTAGGATGGGTGACCTCCTGGGAAGTCTTTCGTGTTGCACCCTCGCTTTTTTTAATCGTTTCGTTCTATCATTCCCTGTTCATTCTTTGTTTGTTTATTCTTTTTGTTTTGTTTTTCTTGCTCCTTTTCTTATTTTTCTATAATTTCTATTTTTTTAATTGACATCTCAGAATACTAGCCCGAAAGGCCACGCCGATGGCCCCTAGTGATTTACCTTATCCGCCCAAGCAAGGTATTAAAAATAGCGAATAAAGTGGGTACACAAGGACTATCTTCGTTAAGTATATTTATAATTAGGATTCATATTTTAATTTATAAATAACTCTGTTATATTACGTGCCTTGCGGGAATTTAACCTCTGTGAAGGGAACAAGGAACGAGGATTTCCTTATTCGCTATTCCATCCGATGCACTAATTAACAAAAACAACACGAGGACTAATCTTAGAATTTATTTATAAAGGATCGTGGTATCTCACGGGGATGATCATACCAGCACTAGCAAATAAAAAATAGATTGTAATTATAATGCAAGTGAGATTTACATGAGCAAAAAATTAACTTATTTCCAAGGGTTACCTCCTAGTATGACTCTCGCCCTTGATGTTATCTTTTAAAATCCTGTGCACTAATAAATAACTCAATTTCATCCAAAAAATATTGCTTACTGAAGTAAAAAAGTATAAGTTGAATATAAATCCTAGTGCACTCCCAATCACGCGGATTTAAAGGTAAACAACCGATCATACGAGCCATTCTTGATTTAATGCACAGGATATTAGTACTAGTGTTTATAAAAAATATTGAGAAGTACTTGCATTAAATGACACTCCCTAGTATGGGAAGTCCTTGTGTTGCACCGGCGTAACGAATATATTATCCGATGAGCTTTATAATGCGAGAGTGCAACATTTAAGCGAGCTTGGGCGAGAATATTAACATTGATATGATTTATATTTCCCAGCGAGGTAACTTCACACCAAATTATAGAAAAGAAGGGTTTTATAAGCGTTTAATTAGTCATCCTAGTACCTGTAGATATAATACCGCTAGGATGGCGTACCTACCTTCTTATTGGCATCTGGGAAGTGCTTTAAGCCTTACCTGATATACCCTACTATTAACAATCTTAACTGTAATTATAGAATGGGGGTATTATCTACTGATGGATATGCTTCCATAACACCCAACGATTTTATTGCACTCTGGCGTCATACGTTCCTGGGTGCGATTATTTCTTTTTTCGCAGGGCTTAGTTTATTATAGGACTATCCGGACTAAAGCAATACAAAGCAGATCGTCACTAGTCAACACTAGAATGATCCCATCAAGGGCTAAATATTTTTTAATCGCTACTTTTTAATAGGACACGCTTAAAGGGATTTAATAGGTTAAATATCAATCTTAATTATTATGTATCTGGGCCCCGCAAAATAAATATAAAAAGCCCTTGATGTCAGTTAATATTATCAGGGCACTAGACAAGTCCTCGTGTTATTTATTTTGTTATTCTATAATTTCTCCGGTGCACTAGTGTTGGTATTATCGCACCCATCCAAGATTGGTTTGCCTTCCTACTTAAACACTGGGACTAACAAAGAAGATATCTCGCGAGGCCCGCTGGAGGCCGTCGGCGTGGCCTTCCTGGCTAGTATCCCGGATGTTAATTAAAAAATAGAAATTATAGAAAAATAAGAAAAGAAAAAACAAAAAACAAAATCAATAAACAAACAAAGAATGAAAAGGGAAAGATAGAGCGAAACGATTTAATTAAATAATTAATTAAAAAATAATTATAAATATACGTAACAAAATATTGATAAAAAAATAAACAAAATAAAAAAGTTAAATCACTATGTTCGAACAGCGTAGAATTGCGAACGTGAAAATCAAAAATAAATAAAAAAAAGCGAGGGTGCAACACGAGGACTTCCCAAGAGGGGTCACCCATCCTAGTACTACTCTCGCCCAAGCACGCTTAACTACGGAGTTCTGTTGGGATCCGGTGCACTAGTGCTGGTATGATCGCACCCGTCTGAAGTAGGTACGCCTTTCTACTTAACCTCTGTGACTAAGCAAAAGAAAGCTCCCGCAAGACACGCTATGGGCCATCGGCGGGGCCCGCCTTACTAATAGCCCTTGATGTTAATTAAAATAAATAGAAATTATAGAAAAACAGAAAAGGAAAAATAAAAATAAAAACAAAATGATAAATAAATAAAACCAGGGAACAGGGAAAGATCGAGTGAAAAGATTTAATTAAATAATAATTATAAATTAATTATAAATATACTTAATGAAATATAGATTAAAAGAAAAGCAAAATAAAAAGTTAAATCACTATATTGGAACCTCGTGGAATAGCGAACGTAGAAATTAAATATAATGTGAAAAAGTAAGGGTGCAACACGAGGACTTCCCATCATAGTACTACTCTCGCCCAAGCTCGCTTAACTGTGGAGTTCTGTGGGATCCGGTGCACTAGTGTGGTATGATCGCATCCATCCAACATTGGTTGCCTTCCTACTTAAACGCTGGGACTAACAAAGAAGGTATTCACGGGGCCCGTTAGGGCCGTCACCGTGGCCTTCCGGCTAGTATCCCGAGATGTCAATTAAAAAATAGAAATTATAGAAAAATAAGGAAAGGAAAAAGAAAAAATAAAATTAATAAACAAACAAAGAATGAAAAGGGAAAGATAGAGCGAAACGATTTAATTAAATAATTAATTAAAAAATAATTATAAATATACTTAACGAAATATTGATAAAAAATAAACAAAATAAAAAAGTTAAATCACTATGTTCGAACAGCGTGGAATAGCGAACGTGAAGAATCAAAAAATAAATGAAAAAAAGCGAGGGTGCAACACGAGGACTTCCCAGGAGGTCACCTATCCTAGTACTACTCTCGCCCAAGCTCGCTTAACTGCGGAGTTCTGATGGGATCCGATGCACTAGTGCTGGTATGATCGCACCTGTCCGAAGTAGGTACGCCTTTCTACTTAACCTCTGTGACTAAGCAAAAGAAAGCTCCCGCAAGACACGCTATGGGCCATCGGCGGGGCCCGCCTTACTAATAGCCCTTGATGTTAATTAAAATAAATAGAAATTATAGAAAAACAAGAAATGGAAAATAAAAATAAAAAAACAAAATGAATAAATAAATAAAACCAGGGAACAGGGAAAGATCGAGTGAAAGATTTAATTAAATAATTAATTATAAATTAATTATAAATATACTTAACGAAATATAGATTAAAAGAAAAGCAAAATAAAAAGTTAAATCACTATATTGGAACCTCGTGGAATAGCGAACGTAGAAATTAAAATATAATGTGAAAAAGTAAGGGTGCAACACGAGGACTTCCCATCATAGTACTACTCTCGCCCCAAGCTCGCTTAACTGTGGAGTTCTGTGGGATCCGGTGCACTAGTGTTGTATGATCGCATCCATCCAACATTGCTTGCCTTCCTACTTAAACGCTGGGACTAACAAAGAAGGTATTTCACGGGGCCCGTTAGGGGCCGTCACCGGCCTTCCGGCTAGTATCCCGAGATGTCAATTAAAAAATAGAAATTATAGAAAAATAAGGAAAGAAAGAAAAAAAAAAAATTAATAAACAAACAAAGAATGAAAAGGGAAAGATAGAGCGAAACGATTTAATTAAATAATAATTAAAAAAATAATTAAAATATACGTAACGAAATATTGATAAAAAATAAACAAAAATAAAAAGTTAAATCACAATGTTCGAAC